>OV884000.1:3503973-4103973 GCA_930367275.1 Bombus pratorum | reverse complement strand
TCGAAGCATAGGGTTGGTCGAGACGTCGAAGCATAGAGTTGGTCGAGACGTCCAGGCATAGAGTTGGTCGAGACGTCGAAGCATAGAGTTGGTCGAGACGTCCAGGCATAGAGTTGGTCGAGACGTCGAAGCATAGAGTTGGTCGAGACGTCGAAGCATAGAGTTGGTCGAGACGTCGAAGCATACAGTTGGTCGAGACGTCCAGGCATAGAGTAGGTCGAGACGTCGAAGCATAGAGTTGGTCGAGACGTCGAAGCATAGAGTTGGTCGAGACGTCCAGACATAGAGTTGGTCGAGACGTCGAAGCATAGAGTCGGTCGAAACGTCGAAGCATAGAGTCGGTCGAGACGTCGAAGCATAGAGTTGGTCGAGACGTCGAAGCATAGAGTTGGTCGAGACGTCGAAGCATAGAGTTGGTCGAGACGTCGAAGCATAGAGTTGGTCGAGACGTCGAAGCATAGAGTTGGTCGAGACGTCGAAGCATAGAGTTGGTCGAGACGTCGAAGCATAGTGTTGGTCGAGACGTCGAGGCATACAGTTGGTCGAGACGTCCAGGCATAGATTTGGTCGAGACGTCGAAGCATAGAGTTGGTCGAGACGTCGAAGCATAGAGTTGGTCGAGACGTCGAAGCATAGAGTTGGTCGAGACGTCGAAGCATAGAGTTGGTCGAGACGTCCAGGCATAGAGATGGTCGAGACGTAGAAGCATAGAGTCGGTCGAGACGTCGAAGCATAGAGTCGGTCGAGACGTCGAAGCATAGAGTCGGTCGAGACGTCGAAGCATAGAGTCGGTCGAGACGTCGAAGCATAGAGTTGGTCGAGACGTCGAAGCATAGCGTTGGTCGAGACGTCGAAGCATAGGGTTGGTCGAGACGTCGAAGCATAGAGTTGGTCGAGACGTCCAGGCATAGAGTTGGTCGAGACGTCGAAGCATAGAGTTGGTCGAAACGTCGAAGCATAGAGTTGGTCGAGACGTCGAAGCATAGAGTTGGTCGAGACGTCCAGGCATAGAGTTGGTCGAGACGTCGAAGCATAGAGTCGGTCGAGACGTCGAAGCATAGAGTCGGTCGAGACGTCGAAGCATAGAGTTGGTCGAGACGTCCAGGCATAGAGTTGGTCGAGACGTCGAAGCACAGAGTTGGTCGAGACGTCGAGGCATAGAGTTGGTCGAGACGTCGAAGCATAGAGTTGGTCGAGACGTCCTGGCATAGAGTTGGTCGAGACGTCGAAGCATAGAGTTGGTCGAGACGTCGAAGCATAGAGTTGGTCGAGACGTCCAGGCATAGAGTTCGTCGAGACGTCCAGGCATAGAGTTGGTCGAGACGTCGAAGCATAGAGTTGGTTGAGACGTCGAGGCATAGAGTTTGTCGAGACGTCGAAGCATACAGTTGGTCGAGACGTCCAGGCATAGAGTAGGTCGAGACGTCGAAGCATAGAGTTGGTCGAGACGTCGAAGCATAGAGTTGGTCGAGACGTCGAAGCATAGAGTTGGTCGAGACGTCGAAGCATAGAGTTTGTCGAGACGTCGAAGCATACAGTTGGTCGAGACGTCCAGGCATAGAGTAGGTCGAGACGTCGAAGCATAGAGTTGGTCGAGACGTCGAAGCATAGAGTTGGTCGAGACGTCGAAGCATAGAGTTGGTCGAGACGTCGAAGCATAGAGTTAGTCGAGACGTCGAAGCATAGAGTTGGTCGAGACGTCGAAGCATAGAGTTGGACGAGACGTCGAAGCGTAGAGTTGGCCGAGACGTCCAGGCAGAGAGTTGGTCGAGACGTCGAAGCATAGAGTTGGTCGAGACGTCCAGGCATAGAGTTGGTCGAGACGTCGAAGCATAGAGTTGGTCGAGACGTCCAGGCATAGAGTTGGTCGAGACGTCGAAGCATAGAGTTGGTCGAGACGTCGAAGCATAGAGTTGGTCGAGACGTCCAGGCATAGAGTTGGTCGAGACGTCGAAGCATAGAGTTGGTTGAGACGTCGAGGCATAGAGTTGGTCGAGACGTCGAAGCATACAGTTGGTCGAGACGTCCAGGCATAGAGTAGGTCGAGACGTCGAAGCATAGAGTTGGTCGAGACGTCGAAGCATAGAGTTGGTCGAGACGTCCAGGCATAGAGTTGGTCGAGACGTCGAAGCATAGAGTTGGTCGAGATGTCGAAGCATAGAGTTGGTCGAGACGTCGAAGCATAGAGTTGGTCGAGACGTCGAAGCATAGAGTTGGTCGAGACGTCGAAGCATAGAGTTGGTCGAGACGTCGAAGCATAGAGTTGGTCGAGACGTCGAAGCATAGAGTCGGTCGAGACGTCGAAGCATAGAGTTGGTCGAGACGTCGAAGCATAGAGTTGGTCGAGACGTCGAAGCATAGAGTTGGTCGAGATGTCGAAGCATACAGTTGGTCGAGACGTCCAGGCATAGAGTTGGTCGAGACTTCGAAGCACAGAGTTGGTCGAGACGTCGAGGCATAGAGTTGGTCGAGACGTCGAAGCATAGAGTTGATCGAGACGTCGAAGCATAGAGTTGGTCGAGACGTCGAAGCATAGAGTTGGTCGAGACGTCCAGGCATAGAGTTGGTCGAGACGTCGAAGCATAGAGTTGGTCGAGACGTCGAAGCATAGAGTCGGTCGAGACGTCGAAGCATAGAGTTGGTCGAGACGTCGAAGCATAGAGTTGGTCGAGACGTCGAAGCATAGAGTTGGTCGAGACGTCGAAGCATAGAGTTAGTCGAGACGTCGAAGCATAGAGTTGGTCGAGACGTCGAAGCATAGAGTTGGACGAGACGTCGAAGCGTAGAGTTGGCCGAGACGTCCAGGCAGAGAGTTGGTCGAGACGTCGAAGCATAGAGTTGGTCGAGACGTCCAGGCATAGAGTTGGTCGAGACGTCGAAGCATAGAGTTGGTCGAGACGTCCAGGCATAGAGTTGGTCGAGACGTCGAAGCATAGAGTTGGTCGAGACGTCGAAGCATAGAGTTGGTCGAGACGTCCAGGCATAGAGTTGGTCGAGACGTCGAAGCATAGAGTTGGTTGAGACGTCGAGGCATAGAGTTGGTCGAGACGTCGAAGCATACAGTTGGTCGAGACGTCCAGGCATAGAGTAGGTCGAGACGTCGAAGCATAGAGTTGGTCGAGACGTCGAAGCATAGAGTTGGTCGAGACGTCCAGGCATAGAGTTGGTCGAGACGTCGAAGCATAGAGTTGGTCGAGATGTCGAAGCATAGAGTTGGTCGAGACGTCGAAGCATAGAGTTGGTCGAGACGTCGAAGCATAGAGTTGGTCGAGACGTCGAAGCATAGAGTTGGTCGAGACGTCGAAGCATAGAGTTGGTCGAGACGGCGAAGCATAGAGTTGGTCGAGACGTCGAAGCACAGAGTTGGTCGAGACGTCCAGGCACAGAGTTGGTCGAGACGTTCAGGCACAGAGTTGGTCGAGACGTCGAAGCATAGAGTTGGTCTAGACGTCGAGGCATAGAGTAGGTCGAGACGTCGAGGCATAGAGTAGGTCGAGACGTTCAGGCACAGAGTTGGTCGAGACGTCGAAGCATAGAGTTGGTCTAGACGTCGAGGCATAGAGTAGGTCGAGACGTCGAGGCATAGAGTTGGTCGAGACGTCGAGGCATAGAGTTGGTCGAGACGTCGAAGCATAGAGTTGGTCGAGACGTCGAAGCATAGAGTTGGTCGAGACGTCGAAGCATAGAGTTGGTCGAGACGTCGAAGCATAGAGTTGGTCGAGACGTCGAAGCATAGGGTTGGTCGAGACGTCGAAGCATAGAGTTGGTCGAGACGTCCAGGCATAGAGTTGGTCGAGACGTCGAAGCATAGAGTTGGTCGAGACGTCCAGGCATAGAGTTGGTCGAGACGTCGAAGCATAGAGTTGGTCGAGACGTCGAAGCATAGAGTTGGTCGAGACGTCGAAGCATACAGTTGGTCGAGACGTCCAGGCATAGAGTAGGTCGAGACGTCGAAGCATAGAGTTGGTCGAGACGTCGAAGCATAGAGTTGGTCGAGACGTCCAGACATAGAGTTGGTCGAGACGTCGAAGCATAGAGTCGGTCGAGACGTCGAAGCATAGAGTCGGTCGAGACGTCGAAGCATAGAGTTGGTCGAGACGTCGAAGCATAGAGTTGGTCGAGACTTCGAAGCATAGAGTTGGTCGAGACGTCGAAGCATAGGGTTGGTCGAGACGTCGAAGCATAGAGTTGGTCGAGACGTCCAGGCATAGAGTTGGTCGAGACGTCGAAGCATAGAGTTGGTCGAGACGTCCAGGCATAGAGTTGGTCGAGACGTCGAAGCATAGAGTTGGTCGAGACGTCGAAGCATAGAGTTGGTCGAGACGTCGAAGCATACAGTTGGTCGAGACGTCCAGGCATAGAGTAGGTCGAGACGTCGAAGCATAGAGTTGGTCGAGACGTCGAAGCATAGAGTTGGTCGAGACGTCCAGACATAGAGTTGGTCGAGACGTCGAAGCATAGAGTCGGTCGAAACGTCGAAGCATAGAGTCGGTCGAGACGTCGAAGCATAGAGTTGGTCGAGACGTCGAAGCATAGAGTTGGTCGAGACGTCGAAGCATAGAGTTGGTCGAGACGTCGAAGCATAGAGTTGGTCGAGACGTCGAAGCATAGAGTTGGTCGAGACGTCGAAGCATAGAGTTGGTCGAGACGTCGAAGCATAGTGTTGGTCGAGACGTCGAGGCATAGAGTTGGTCGAGACGTCCAGGCATAGATTTGGTCGAGACGTCGAAGCATAGAGTTGGTCGAGACGTCGAAGCATAGAGTTGGTCGAGACGTCGAAGCATAGAGTTGGTCGAGACGTCGAAGCATAGAGTTGGTCGAGACGTCCAGGCATAGAGATGGTCGAGACGTAGAAGCATAGAGTCGGTCGAGACGTCGAAGCATAGAGTCGGTCGAGACGTCGAAGCATAGAGTCGGTCGAGACGTCGAAGCATAGAGTCGGTCGAGACGTCGAAGCATAGAGTTGGTCGAGACGTCGAAGCATAGCGTTGGTCGAGACGTCGAAGCATAGGGTTGGTCGAGACGTCGAAGCATAGAGTTGGTCGAGACGTCCAGGCATAGAGTTGGTCGAGACGTCGAAGCATAGAGTTGGTCGAGACGTCGAAGCATAGAGTTGGTCGAGACGTCGAAGCATAGAGTTGGTCGAGACGTCCAGGCATAGAGTTGGTCGAGACGTCGAAGCATAGAGTCGGTCGAGACGTCGAAGCATAGAGTCGGTCGAGACGTCGAAGCATAGAGTTGGTCGAGACGTCCAGGCATAGAGTTGGTCGAGACGTCGAAGCACAGAGTTGGTCGAGACGTCGAGGCATAGAGTTGGTCGAGACGTCGAAGCATAGAGTTGGTCGAGACGTCGAAGCATAGAGTTGGTCGAGACGTCCAGGCATAGAGTTGGTCGAGACGTCGAAGCATAGAGTTGGTCGAGACGTCGAAGCATAGAGTTGGTCGAGACGTCCAGGCATAGAGTTCGTCGAGACGTCCAGGCATAGAGTTGGTCGAGACGTCGAAGCATAGAGTTGGTTGAGACGTCGAGGCATAGAGTTTGTCGAGACGTCGAAGCATACAGTTGGTCGAGACGTCCAGGCATAGAGAAGGTCGAGACGTCGAAGCATAGAGTTGGTCGAGACGTCGAAGCATAGAGTTGGTCGAGACGTCGAAGCATAGAGTTGGTCGAGACGTCGAAGCATAGAGTTTGTCGAGACGTCGAAGCATACAGTTGGTCGAGACGTCCAGGCATAGAGTAGGTCGAGACGTCGAAGCATAGAGTTGGTCGAGACGTCGAAGCATAGAGTTGGTCGAGACGTCGAAGCATAGAGTTGGTCGAGACGTCGAAGCATAGAGTTGGTCGAGACGTCGAAGCATAGAGTTGGTCGAGACGTCGAAGCATAGAGTTGGACGAGACGTCGAAGCGTAGAGTTGGCCGAGACGTCCAGGCAGAGAGTTGGTCGAGACGTCGAAGCATAGAGTTGGTCGAGACGTCCAGGCATAGAGTTGGTCGAGACGTCGAAGCATAGAGTTGGTCGAGACGTCCAGGCATAGAGTTGGTCGAGACGTCGAAGCATAGAGTTGGTCGAGACGTCGAAGCATAGAGTTGGTCGAGACGTCCAGGCATAGAGTTGGTCGAGACGTCGAAGCATAGAGTTGGTTGAGACGTCGAGGCATAGAGTTGGTCGAGACGTCGAAGCATACAGTTGGTCGAGACGTCCAGGCATAGAGTAGGTCGAGACGTCGAAGCATAGAGTTGGTCGAGACGTCGAAGCATAGAGTTGGTCGAGACGTCCAGGCATAGAGTTGGTCGAGACGTCGAAGCATAGAGTTGGTCGAGATGTCGAAGCATAGAGTTGGTCGAGACGTCGAAGCATAGAGTTGGTCGAGACGTCGAAGCATAGAGTTGGTCGAGACGTCGAAGCATAGAGTTGGTCGAGACGTCGAAGCATAGAGTTGGTCGAGACGGCGAAGCATAGAGTTGGTCGAGACGTCGAAGCACAGAGTTGGTCGAGACGTCCAGGCACAGAGTTGGTCGAGACGTTCAGGCACAGAGTTGGTCGAGACGTCGAAGCATAGAGTTGGTCTAGACGTCGAGGCATAGAGTAGGTCGAGACGTCGAGGCATAGAGTTGGTCGAGACGTCGAGGCATAGAGTTGGTCGAGACGTCGAAGCATACAGTTGGTCGAGACGTCCAGGCACAGAGTTGGTCGAGACGTCCAGGCACAGAGTTGGTCGAGACGTAGAAGCATAGAGTTGGTCTAGACGTCGAGCCATAGAGTAGGTCGAGACGTTCAGGCACAGAGTTGGTCGAGACGTCGAAGCATAGAGTTGGTCTAGACGTCGAGGCATAGAGTTGGTCGAGACGTCGAGGCATAGAGTTGGTCGAGACGTCGAGGCATAGAGTTGGTCGAGACGTCGAAGCATAGAGTTGGTCGAGACGTCGAAGCATAGAGTTGGTCGAGACGTCGAAGCATAGAGTTGGTCGAGACGTCGAAGCATAGAGTTGGTCGAGACGTCGAAGCATAGGGTTGGTCGAGACGTCGAAGCATAGAGTTGGTCGAGACGTCCAGGCATAGAGTTGGTCGAGACGTCGAAGCATAGAGTTGGTCGAGACGTCCAGGCATAGAGTTGGTCGAGACGTCGAAGCATAGAGTTGGTCGAGACGTCGAAGCATAGAGTTGGTCGAGACGTCGAAGCATACAGTTGGTCGAGACGTCCAGGCATAGAGTTGGTCGAGACGTCGAAGCATAGAGTTGGTCGAGACGTCGAAGCATAGAGTCGGTCGAGACGTCGAAGCATAGAGTTGGTCGAGACGTCGAAGCATAGAGTTGGTCGAGACGTCGAAGCATAGAGTTGGTCGAGACGTCGAAGCATAGAGTTGGTCGAGACGTCGAAGCATAGAGTTGGTCGAGACGTCGAAGCATAGAGTTGGACGAGACGTCGAAGCGTAGAGTTGGCCGAGACGTCCAGGCAGAGAGTTGGTCGAGACGTCGAAGCATAGAGTTGGTCGAGACGTCCAGGCATAGAGTTGGTCGAGACGTCGAAGCATAGAGTTGGTCGTGACGTCCAGGTATAGAGTTGGTCGAGACGTCGAAGCATAGAGTTGGTCGAGACGTCGAAGCATAGAGTTGGTCGAGACGTCCAGGCATAGAGTTGGTCGAGACGTCGAAGCATAGAGTTGGTTGAGACGTCGAGGCATAGAGTTGGTCGAGACGTCGAAGCATACAGTTGGTCGAGACGTCCAGGCATAGAGTAGGTCGAGACGTCGAAGCATAGAGTTGGTGGAGTCTTCGAGGCATAGAGTTGGTCGAGACGTCGAAGCATAGAGTTGGTCGAGACGTCGAAGCATAGGGTTGGACGAGACGTCGAAGCATAGAGTTGGTCGAGACGTCGAAGCATAGAGTTGGTCGAGACGTCGAAGCATAGAGTTGGTCGAGACGTCGAAGCATAGAGTTGGTCGAGACGTCCAGGCACAGAGTTGGTCGAGACGTCGAAGCATAGAGTTGGTCGAGACGTCGAAGCATAGAGTTGGTCGAGACGTCGAGGCATAGAGTAGGTCGAGACGTCGAGGCATAGAGTAGGTCGAGACGTCGAGGCATAGAGTTGGTCGAGACGTCGAGGCATAGAGTTGGTCGAGACGTCGAAGCATACAGTTGGTCGAGACGTCCAGGCATAGAGTTGGTCGAGACATCGAAGCATAGAGTTGGTCGAGACGTCGAGGCATAGAGTTGGTCGATACGTCCAGGCATAGAGTTGGTCGAGACGTCGAAGCATAGAGATGGTCGAGACGTCCAGGCACAGAGTTGGTCGAGACGTCGAGGCATAGAGTTGGTCGAGACTTCGAGGCATAGAGTTGGTCGCGACGTCCAGGCATAGAGTTGGTCGAGACGTCGAAGCATAGAGTTGGTCGAGACGTCGAAGCATACAGTTGGTCGAGACGTCCAGGCATAGAGTTGGTCGAGACTTCGATGCACAGAGTTGGTCGAGACGTCGAGGCATAGAGTTGGTCGAGACGTCGAAGCATAGAGTTGGTCGAGACGTCGAAGCATAGAGTTGGTAGAGACGTCGAAGCATAGAGTTGGTCGAGACGTCCAGGCATAGAGTTGGTCGAGACGTCGAAGCATAGAGTTGGTCGAGACGTCGAAGCATAGAGTCGGTCGAGACGTCGAAGCATAGAGTTGGTCGAGACGTCGAAGCATAGAGTTGGTCGAGACGTCGAAGCATAGAGTTGGTCGAGACGTCGAAGCATACAGTTGGTCGAGACGTCCAGGCATAGAGTTGGTCGAGACTTCGAAGCACAGAGTTGGTCGAGACGTCGAGGCATAGAGTTGGTCGAGACGTCGAAGCATAGAGTTGATCGAGACGTCGAAGCATAGAGTTGGTCGAGACGTCGAAGCATAGAGTTGGTCGAGACGTCCAGGCATAGAGTTGGTCGAGACGTCGAAGCATAGAGTTGGTCGAGACGTCGAAGCATAGAGTCGGTCGAGACGTCGAAGCATAGAGTTGGTCGAGACGTCGAAGCATAGAGTTGGTCGAGACGTCGAAGCATAGAGTTGGTCGAGACGTCGAAGCATAGAGTTGGTCGAGACGTCGAAGCATAGAGTTGGACGAGACGTCGAAGCGTAGAGTTGGCCGAGACGTCCAGGCAGAGAGTTGGTCGAGACGTCGAAGCATAGAGTTGGTCGAGACGTCCAGGCATAGAGTTGGTCGAGACGTCGAAGCATAGAGTTGGTCGAGACGTCCAGGCATAGAGTTGGTCGAGACGTCGAAGCATAGAGTTGGTCGAGACGTCGAAGCATAGAGTTGGTCGAGACGTCCAGGCATAGAGTTGGTCGAGACGTCGAAGCATAGAGTTGGTTGAGACGTCGAGGCATAGAGTTGGTCGAGACGTCGAAGCATACAGTTGGTCGAGACGTCCAGGCATAGAGTAGGTCGAGACGTCGAAGCATAGAGTTGGTCGAGACGTCGAAGCATAGAGTTGGTCGAGACGTCCAGGCATAGAGTTGGTCGAGACGTCGAAGCATAGAGTTGGTCGAGATGTCGAAGCATAGAGTTGGTCGAGACGTCGAAGCATAGAGTTGGTCGAGACGTCGAAGCATAGAGTTGGTCGAGACGTCGAAGCATAGAGTTGGTCGAGACGTCGAAGCATAGAGTTGGTCGAGACGTCGAGGCATAGAGTTGGTCGATACGTCCAGGCATAGAGTTGGTCGAGACGTCCAGGCATAGAGTTGGTCGAGACGTCGAAGCATAGTGTTGGTTGAGACGTCGAGGCATAGAGTTGGTCGAGACGTCGAAGCATACAGTTGGTCGAGACGTCCAGGCATAGAGTAGGTCGAGACGGCGAAGCATAGAGTTGGTCGAGACGTCGAAGCACAGAGTTGGTCGAGACGTCCAGGCACAGAGTTGGTCGAGACGTTCAGGCACAGAGTTGGTCGAGACGTCGAAGCATAGAGTTGGTCTAGACGTCGAGGCATAGAGTAGGTCGAGACGTCGAGGCATAGAGTTGGTCGAGACGTCGAGGCATAGAGTTGGTCGAGACGTCGAAGCATACAGTTGGTGGAGACGTCCAGGCATAGAGTTGGTCGAGACTTCGAAGCATAGCGTTGGTCGAGACGTCGAGGCATAGAGTTGGTCGATACGTCCAGGCATAGAGTTGGTCGAGACGTCGAAGCATAGAGTTGGTCGAGACGTCGAAGCATAGAGTTGGTCGAGACGTCCAGGCACAGAGTTGGTCGAGACGTCGAGGCATAGAGTTGGTCGAGACGTCGAGGCATAGAGTTGGTCGAGACGTCCGTTCATAGAGTTGGTCGAGACGTCGAAGCATAGTGTTGGTCGAGACGTCCAGGCATAGAGTTGGTCGAGACGTCGAAGCATAGAGTTGGTCGAGACGTCGAAGCATGGAGTTGGTCGAGACGTCGAAGCATAGAGTTGGTCGAGACGTCGAAGCATAGAGTTGGTCGAGACGTCCAGGCACAGAGTTGGTCGAGACGTCCAGGCACAGAGTTGGTCGAGACGTCGAAGCATAGAGTTGGTCGAGACGTCCAGGCACAGAGTTGGTCGAGACGTCGAGGCATAGAGTTGGTCGAGACGTCGAGGCATAGAGTTGGTCGAGACGTCCGTTCATAGAGTTGGTCGAGACGTCGAAGCATAGTGTTGGTCGAGACGTCGAGGCATACAGTTGGTCGAGACGTCGAGGCATAGAGTTGGTCGATACGTCGAAGCATAGAGTTGGTCGAGTCTTCGAGGCATAGAGTTGGTCGAGACGTCGAAGCATAGAGTTGGTCGAGACGTCGAAGCATAGGGTTGGACGAGACGTCGAAGCATAGAGTTGGTCGAGACGTCCAGGCACAGAGTTGGTCGAGACGTCGAGGCATAGAGTTGGTCGAGACGTCGAGGCATAGAGTTGGTCGAGACGTCGAGGCATAGAGTTGGTCGAGACGTCCAGGCATAGAGGTGGTCGAGACGTCGAAGCATAGTGTTGGTCGAGACGTCGATTCATACAGTTGGTCGAGACGTCCAGGCATAGATTTGGTCGAGACGTCGAAGCATAGAGTTGGTCGAGACGTCGAAGCATAGTGTTAGTCGAGACGTCGAAGCATAGAGTTGGTCGAGACGTCGAAGCATAGAGTTGGTCGAGACGTCTTGGCATAGAGTTGGTCGAGACGTCGAAGCATAGAGTTGGTCGAGACGTCCAGGCATAGAGTTGGTCGAGACGTCGAAGCATAGAGGCGGTCGAGACGTCGAAGCATAGAGTTTGTCGAGACGTCGAAGCATAGAGTTGGTCGAGACGTCGAAGCATAGAGTTGGTCGAGACGTCGAAGAATAGAGTTGGTCGAGACGTCGAAGCATAGAGTTGGTCGAGACGTCGAAGCATAGAGTTGGTCGAGACGTCGAAGCATACAGTTGGTCGAGACGTCCAGGCATAGAGTTGGTCGAGACTTCGAAGCATAGAGTTGGTCGAGACGTCGAGGCATAGAGTTGGTCGATACGTCCAGGCATAGAGTTGGTCGAGACGTCGAAGCATAGAGATGGTCGAGACGTCGAAGCATAGAGTTGGTCGAGACGTCCAGGCACAGAGTTGGTCGAGACGTCGAGGCATAGAGTTGGTCGAGACGTCGAAGCATAGAGTCGGTCGAGACGTCGAAGCATAGAGTTGGTCGAGACGTCGAAGCATAGTGTTGGTCGAGACGTCCAGGCATAGAGTTGGTCGAGACGTCGAAGCATAGAGTTGGTCGAGACGTCGAACCATAGAGTTGGTCGAGACGTCGAAGCATAGAGTTGGTCGAGACGTCGAAGCATAGAGTTGGTCGAGACGTCCAGGCACAGAGTTGGTCGAGACGTCCAGGCACAGAGTTGGTCGAGACGTCGAAGCATAGAGTTGGTCGAGACGTCCAGGCACAGAGTTGGTCGAGACGTCGAGGCATAGAATTGGTCGAGACGTCGAGGCATAGAGTTGGTCGAGACGTCCGTTCATAGAGTTGGTCGAGACGTCGAAGCATAGTGTTCGTCGAGACGTCCAGGCATAGAGTTGGTCGAGACGTCGAAGCATAGAGTTGGTCGAGACGTCGAAGCATAGAGTTGGTCGAGACGTCGAAGCATAGAGTTGGTCGAGACGTCGAAGCATAGAGTTGGTCGAGACGTCCAGGCACAGAGTAGGTCGAGACGTCCTGGCACAGAGTTGGTCGAGACGTCGAGGCATAGAGTTGGTCGAGACGTCCAGGCATAGAGTTGGTCGAGACGTCGAAGCATAGTGTTGGTCGAGACGTCGAGGCATACAGTTGGTCGAGACGTCCAGGCATAGATTTGGTCGAGACGTCGAAGCATAGAGTTGGTCGAGACGTCGAAGCATAGAGTTGGTCGAGACGTCGAAGCATAGAGTTGGTCGAGACGTCGAAGCATAGAGTTGGTCGAGACGTCTTGGCATAGAGTTGGTCGAGACGTCGAAGCATAGAGTTGGTCGAGACGTCCAGGCATAGAGTTGGTCGAGACGTCGAAGCATAGAGTCGGTCGAGACGTCGAAGCATAGAGTTGGTCGAGCCGTCGAAGCATAGAGTTGGTCGAGACGTCGAAGCATAGAGTTGGTCGAGACGTCGAGGCATAGAGTTGGTCGAGACGTCGAAGCATAGAGTTGGTCGAGACGTCCAGGCATAGAGTTGGTCGAGACGTCGAAGCATAGAGTTGGTCGAGACGTCGAAGCATAGAGTTGGTCGAGACGTGGAAGGATAGAGTTGGTCGAGACGTCCAGGCATAGAGTTGGTCGAGTCGTCGAAGCATACAGTTGGTCGAGACGTCCAGGCATAGAGTTGGTCGAGACGTCGAAGCATAGAGTTGATCGAGACGTCCAGGCATAGAGTTGGTCGAGACGTCGAAGCACAGAGTTGCTCGAAACGTCGAGGCATAGTGTTGGTCGAGACGTCCAGGCATAGAGTTGGTCGAGACGTCGAAGCATGGAGTTGGTCGAGACGTCGAAGCATAGAGTTGGTAGAGACGTCGAAGCATAGAGTTGGTCGAGACGGCGAAGCATAGAGTTGATCGAGACGTCGAAGCATAGAGTTGGTCGAGACGTCGAAGCATAGAGATGGTCGAGACGTCGAAGCATAGAGTTGGTCGAGACGTCCAGGCAGAGAGTTGGTCGAGACGGCGAAGCATAGAGTTGGTCGAGACGTCGAAGCATAGAGTTGGTCGAGACGTCGAAGCATAGAGGTGGTCGAGACGTCGAAGCATAGAGTTGGTCGAGACGTCCAGGCATAGAGTTGGTCGAGACGTCGAAGCATAGAGTCGGTCGAGACGTCGAAGCATAGAGTCGGTCGAGACGTCGAAGCATAGAGTTTGTCGAGACGTCGAAGCATAGAGTTTGTCGAGACGTCGAAGCATAGTGTTGGTCGAGACGTCGAAGCATACAGTTGGTCGAGACGTCCAGGCATAGAGTTGGTCGAGACGTCGAAGCATAGAGTCGGTCGAGACGTCGAAGCATAGAGTTGGTCGAGCCGTCGAAGCATAGAGTTGGTCGAGACGTCGAAGCATAGAGTTGGTCGAGACGTCGAAGCATAGAGTTGGTCGAGACGTCGAAGCATAGAGTTGGTCGAGACGTCCAGGCACAGAGTTGGTCGAGACATCGAAGCATAGAGTTGGTCGAGACGTCGAAGCATAGAGTTGGTCGAGACGTCGAAGCATAGAGTTGGTCGAGACGTCGAAGCATAGAGTTGGTCGAGACGTCCAGGCATAGAGTTGGTCGAGACGTCGAAGCATAGAGTTGGTCGAGACGTCCAGGGATAGAGTTGGTCGAGACGTCGCAGCATAGAGTTGGTCGAGACGTCCAGGCATAGAGTTGGTCGGGACGTCGAAGCATAGAGTTGGTCGAGACGTCGAAGCATAGAGTTGGTCGAGGCGTCGTGGCATAGAGTTGGTCGAGACGCCCAGGCATAGAGTTGGTCGAGACGTCGAAGCATAGAGTTGGTCGAGACGTCCAGGCACAGAGTTGGTCGAGACGTCGAGGCATAGAGTTGGTCGAGACGTCAAGGCATAGAGTTGGTCGAGACGTCCAGGCATAGAGTTGGTCGAGACGTCGAAGCATAGTGTTGGTCGAGACGTCGAAGCATAGAGTTGGTCGAGACGTCCAGGCAGAGAGTTGGTCGAGACGTCGAAGCAAAGAGTCGGTCGAGACGTCGAAGCATAGAGTTGGTCGAGCCGTCGCAGCATAGAGTTGGTCGAGACGTCGAAGCATAGAGTTGGTCGAGACGTCGAAGCATAGAGTTGGTCGAGACGTCGAAGCATAGAGTTGGTCGAGACGTCCAGGCACAGAGTTGGTCGAGACATCGAAGCATAGAGTTGGTCGAGACGTCGAAGCATAGAGTTGGTCGAGACGTCGAAGCATAGAGTTGGTCGAGACGTCGAAGCATAGAGTTGGTCGAGACGTCCAGGCATAGAGTTGGTCGAGACGTCGAAGCATAGAGTTGGTCGAGACGTCCAGGGATAGAGTTGGTCGAGACGTCGAAGCATAGAGTTGGTCGAGGCGTCGTGGCATAGAGTTGGTCGAGACGTCGAAGCATAGAGTTGGTCGAGACGTCCAGGCATAGAGTTGGTCGAGACGTCGAAGCATTGAGTTGGTCGAGACGTGGAGGCATAGAGTTGGTCGAGACGTCGAAGCATAGAGTTGGTCGAGACGTCCAGGCATAGAGTTGGTCGAGACGTCGTAGCATAGAGTTGGTCGAGACGTCGAAGCATAGAGTTGGTCGAGACGTCGAAGCATAGAGTTGGTCGAGACGTCGAGGCATAGAGTTGGTCGAGACGTCGAAGCAGAGAGTTGGTCGAGACATCCAGGCATAGAGTTGGTCGAGACGTCGCAGCATAGAGTTGGTCGAGACGTCGAGGCATAGAGTTGGTGGAGACGTCGAGGCATAGAGTTGGTAGAGACGTCCAGGCATAGAGTTGGTCGAGACGTCGAAGCATAGAGTTGGTCGAGACGTCGAAGCATAGAGTTGGTCGAGACGTCGAAGCATTGAGTTGGTCGAGACGTCCAGGCATAGAGTTGGTCGAGACGTCGAAGCATTGAGTTGGTCGAGACGTCGAGGCATAGAGTTGGTCGAGACGTCGACGCATAGAGTTGGTCGAGACGTCGAGGCATAGAGTTGGTCGAGACGTCCAGGCACAGAGTTGGTCGAGACGTCCAGGCACAGAGTGGGTCGAGACGTCCAGGCATAGAGTTGGTCGAGACGTCGAAGCATAGAGTTGGTCGAGACGTCGAAGCATAGAGTTGGTCGAGACGTCGAAGCAGAGAGTTGGTCGAGACATCCAGGCATAGAGTTGGTCGAGACGTCGAAGCATAGAGTTGGTCGAGACGTCAGGCATAGAGTTGGTGGAGACGTCGAAGCATAGAGTTGGTCGAGACGTCCAGGCATAGAGTTGGTCGAGACGTCGAAGCATAGAGTTGGTCGAGACGTCCAGGCATAGAGTTGGTCGAGACGTCGAAGCATAGAGTTGGTCGAGACGTCCAGGCATAGAGTTGGTCGAGACGTCGAGGCATAGAGTTGGTCGAGACGTCGAAGCAGAGAGTTGGTCGAGACATCCAGGCATAGAGTTGGTCGAGACGTCGAAGCATAGAGTTGGTCGAGACGTCCAGGCATAGAGTTGGTCGAGACGTCCAGGCATAGAGTTGGTCGAGACGTCGAAGCATAGAGTTGGTCGAGACGTCCAGGCATAGAGTTGGTCGAGACGTCGAAGCATAGAGTTGGTCGAGACGTCCAGGCATAGAGTTGGTCGAGACGTCGAGGCATAGAGTTGGTGGAGACGTCGAAGCATAGAGTTGGTCGAGACGTCCAGGCATATAGTTGGTCGAGCCGTCGAAGCATAGAGTTGGTCGAGAAGTCGAAGCATAGAGTTGGTCGAGACGTCGAGGCATAGAGTTGGTCGAGACGTCGAAACATAGAGTTGGTCGAGACGTCCAGGCATAGAGTTGGTCGAGACGTCGAGGCATAGCGTTGGTCGAGACGTCCAGGCATAGAGTTGGTCGAGACGTCGAAGGATAGAGTTGGTCGAGACGTCGAAGCATAGAGTTGGTCGAGACGTCGAAGCATAGAGTTGGTCGAGACGTCGAAGCATAGAGTTGGTCGAGACGTCGAGGCATAGAGTTGGTGGAGACGTCGAAGCATAGAGTTGGTCGAGACGAAGAGGCATACAGTTGGTGGAGACGTCGAAGCATAGAGTTGGTCGAGACGTCGAGGCATAGAGTTGGTCGAGACGTCGAAGCATATAGTTGGTCGAGCCGTCGAAGCATAGAGTTGGTCGAGACGACGAAGCATAGAGTTGGTCGAGACGTCCAAGCATAGAGTTGGTCGAGACGTCAAAGCATAGAGTTGGTCGAGACGTCGAAGCATAGAGTTGGTCGAGACGTCCAGGCATAGAGTTGGTCGAGACGTCGAAGCATAGAGTTGGTCGAGACGTCGAGGCATAGAGTTGGTCGAGACGTCAAGGCATAGAGTTGGTCGAGACGTCGAGGAATAGAGTTGGTCGAGACGTCCAGGCATAGAGTTGGTCGAGACGTCGAAGCACAGAGTTGGTCGAAACGTCGAAGCATAGAGTTGGTCGAGACGTCGAAGCATAGAGATGGTCGAGACGTCGAAGCATAGAGTTGGTCGAGACGTCCAGGCAGAGAGTTGGTCGAGACGGCGAAGCATAGAGTTGATCGAGACGTCGAAGCATAGAGTTGGTCGAGACGTCGAAGCATAGAGGTGGTCGAGACGTCGAAGCATAGAGTTGGTCGAGACGTCCAGGCATAGAGTTGGTCGAGACGTCGAAGCATAGAGTCGGTCGAGACGTCGAAGCATAGAGTCGGTCGAGACGTCGAAGCATAGAGTTTGTCGAGACGTCGAAGCATAGAGTTGGTCGAGACGTCGAAGCATAGTGTTGGTCGAGACGTCGAAGCATACAGTTGGTCGAGACGTCCAGGCATAGAGTTGGTCGAGACGTCGAAGCATAGAGTCGGTCGAGACGTCGAAGCATAGAGTTGGTCGAGCCGTCGAAGCATAGAGTTGGTCGAGACGTCGAAGCATAGAGTTGGTCGAGACGTCGAAGCATAGAGTTGGTCGAGACGTCGAAGCATAGAGTTGGTCGAGACGTCCAGGCACAGAGTTGGTCGAGACATCGAAGCATAGAGTTGGTCGAGACGTCGAAGCATAGAGTTGGTCGAGACGTCGAAGCATAGAGTTGGTCGAGACGTCGAAGCATAGAGTTGGTCGAGACGTCCAGGCATAGAGTTGGTCGAGACGTCGAAGCATAGAGTTGGTCGAGACGTCCAGGGATAGAGTTGGTCGAGACGTCGCAGCATAGAGTTGGTCGAGACGTCCAGGCATAGAGTTGGTCGGGACGTCGAAGCATAGAGTTGGTCGAGACGTCGAAGCATAGAGTTGGTCGAGGCGTCGTGGCATAGAGTTGGTCGAGACGTCCAGGCATAGAGTTGGTCGAGACGTCGAAGCATAGAGTTGGTCGAGACGTCCAGGCACAGAGTTGGTCGAGACGTCGAGGCATAGAGTTGGTCTAGACGTCAAGGCATAGAGTTGGTCGAGACGTCCAGGCATAGAGTTGGTCGAGACGTCGAAGCATAGTGTTGGTCGAGACGTCGAAGCATAGAGTTGGTCGAGACGTCCAGGCAGAGAGTTGGTCGAGACGTCGAAGCAAAGAGTCGGTCGAGACGTCGAAGCATAGAGTTGGTCGAGCCGTCGCAGCATAGAGTTGGTCGAGACGTCGAAGCATAGAGTTGGTCGAGACGTCGAAGCATAGATTTGGTCGAGACGTCGCAGCATAGAGTTGGTCGAGACGTCCAGGCACAGAGTTGGTCGAGACATCGAAGCATAGAGTTGGTCGAGACGTCGAAGCATAGAGTTGGTCGAGACGTCGAAGCATAGAGTTGGTCGAGACGTCGAAGCATAGAGTTGGTCGAGACGTCCAGGCATAGAGTTGGTCGAGACGTCGAAGCATAGAGTTGGTCGAGACGTCCAGGGATAGAGTTGGTCGAGACGTCGAAGCATAGAGTTGGTCGAGGCGTCGTGGCATAGAGTTGGTCGAGACGTCGAAGCATAGAGTTGGTCGAGACGTCCAGGCATAGAGTTGGTCGAGACGTCGAAGCATTGAGTTGGTCGAGACGTGGAGGCATAGAGTTGGTCGAGACGTCGAAGCATAGAGTTGGTCGAGACGTCGAGGCATAGAGTTGGTCGAGACGTCCAGGCATAGAGTTGGTCGAGACGTCGAAGCATACAGTTGGTCGAGACGTCCAGGCATAGAGTTGGTCGAGACGTCGAAGCATAGAGTTGGTCGAGACGTCCAGGCATAGAGTTGGTCGAGACGTCCAGGCATAGAGTTGGTCGAGACGTCGAAGCATAGAGTTGGTCGAGACTTCGAGGCATAGAGTTGGTCGAGACGTCGAGGCATAGAGTTGGTCGAGACGTCCAGGCATAGAGTTGGTCGAGACGTCGAAGCATAGAGTTGGTCGAGACGTCCAGGCATAGAGTTGGTCGAGACGTCGAAGCATAGAGTTGGTCGAGACGTCGAAGCATAGAGTTGGTCGAGACGTCGAAGCATACAGTTGGTCGAGACGTCCAGGCATAGAGTAGGTCGAGACGTCGAAGCATAGAGTTGGTCGAGACGTCGAAGCATAGAG
Source organism: Bombus pratorum (assembly GCA_930367275.1). Classification (NCBI taxonomy): domain Eukaryota; kingdom Metazoa; phylum Arthropoda; class Insecta; order Hymenoptera; family Apidae; genus Bombus; species Bombus pratorum. The sequence goes on along the minus strand of OV884000.1, from coordinate 4,085,336 downwards.
TTGGTCGAGACGTCCAGACATAGAGTTGGTCGAGACGTCGAAGCATAGAGTCGGTCGAAACGTCGAAGCATAGAGTCGGTCGAGACGTCGAAGCATAGAGTTGGTCGAGACGTCGAAGCATAGAGTTGGTCGAGACGTCGAAGCATAGAGTTGGTCGAGACGTCGAAGCATAGAGTTGGTCGAGACGTCGAAGCATAGAGTTGGTCGAGACGTCGAAGCATAGAGTTGGTCGAGACGTCGAAGCATAGTGTTGGTCGAGACGTCGAGGCATACAGTTGGTCGAGACGTCCAGGCATAGATTTGGTCGAGACGTCGAAGCATAGAGTTGGTCGAGACGTCGAAGCATAGAGTTGGTCGAGACGTCGAAGCATAGAGTTGGTCGAGACGTCGAAGCATAGAGTTGGTCGAGACGTCCAGGCATAGAGATGGTCGAGACGTAGAAGCATAGAGTCGGTCGAGACGTCGAAGCATAGAGTCGGTCGAGACGTCGAAGCATAGAGTCGGTCGAGACGTCGAAGCATAGAGTCGGTCGAGACGTCGAAGCATAGAGTTGGTCGAGACGTCGAAGCATAGAGTTGGTCGAGACGTCGAAGCATAGGGTTGGTCGAGACGTCGAAGCATAGAGTTGGTCGAGACGTCCAGGCATAGAGTTGGTCGAGACGTCGAAGCATAGAGTTGGTCGAAACGTCGAAGCATAGAGTTGGTCGAGACGTCGAAGCATAGAGTTGGTCGAGACGTCGAAGCATAGAGTTGGTCGAGACGTCGAAGCATAGAGTCGGTCGAGACGTCGAAGCATAGAGTCGGTCGAGACGTCGAAGCATAGAGTTGGTCGAGACGTCCAGGCATAGAGTTGGTCGAGACGTCGAAGCACAGAGTTGGTCGAGACGTCGAGGCATAGAGTTGGTCGAGACGTCGAAGCATAGAGTTGGTCGAGACGTCGAAGCATAGAGTTGGTCGAGACGTCCTGGCATAGAGTTGGTCGAGACGTCGAAGCATAGAGTTGGTCGAGACGTCGAAGCATAGAGTTGGTCGAGACGTCCAGGCATAGAGTTCGTCGAGACGTCCAGGCATAGAGTTGGTCGAGACGTCGAAGCATAGAGTTGGTTGAGACGTCGAGGCATAGAGTTTGTCGAGACGTCGAAGCATACAGTTGGTCGAGACGTCCAGGCATAGAGAAGGTCGAGACGTCGAAGCATAGAGTTGGTCGAGACGTCGAAGCATAGAGTTGGTCGAGACGTCGAAGCATAGAGTTGGTCGAGACGTCGAAGCATAGAGTTTGTCGAGACGTCGAAGCATACAGTTGGTCGAGACGTCCAGGCATAGAGTAGGTCGAGACGTCGAAGCATAGAGTTGGTCGAGACGTCGAAGCATAGAGTTGGTCGAGACGTCGAAGCATAGAGTTGGTCGAGACGTCGAAGCATAGAGTTAGTCGAGACGTCGAAGCATAGAGTTGGTCGAGACGTCGAAGCATAGAGTTGGGCGAGACGTCGAAGCGTAGAGTTGGCCGAGACGTCCAGGCAGAGAGTTGGTCGAGACGTCGAAGCATAGAGTTGGTCGAGACGTCCAGGCATAGAGTTGGTCGAGACGTCGAAGCATAGAGTTGGTCGAGACGTCCAGGCATAGAGTTGGTCGAGACGTCGAAGCATAGAGTTGGTCGAGACGTCGAAGCATAGAGTTGGTCGAGACGTCCAGGCATAGAGTTGGTCGAGACGTCGAAGCATAGAGTTGGTTGAGACGTCGAGGCATAGAGTTGGTCGAGACGTCGAAGCATAGAGTTGGTCGAGACGTCCAGGCATAGAGTAGGTCGAGACGTCGAAGCATAGAGTTGGTCGAGACGTCGAAGCATAGAGTTGGTCGAGACGTCCAGGCATAGAGTTGGTCGAGACGTCGAAGCATAGAGTTGGTCGAGATGTCGAAGCATAGAGTTGGTCGAGACGTCGAAGCATAGAGTTGGTCGAGACGTCGAAGCATAGAGTTGGTCGAGACGTCGAAGCATAGAGTTGGTCGAGACGTCGAAGCATAGAGTTGGTCGAGACGGCGAAGCATAGAGTTGGTCGAGACGTCGAAGCACAGAGTTGGTCGAGACGTCCAGGCACAGAGTTGGTCGAGACGTTCAGGCACAGAGTTGGTCGAGACGTCGAAGCATAGAGTTGGTCTAGACGTCGAGGCATAGAGTAGGTCGAGACGTCGAGGCATAGAGTTGGTCGAGACGTCGAGGCATAGAGTTGGTCGAGACGTCGAAGCATACAGTTGGTCGAGACGTCCAGGCACAGAGTTGGTCGAGACGTCCAGGCACAGAGTTGGTCGAGACGTAGAAGCATAGAGTTGGTCTAGACGTCGAGCCATAGAGTAGGTCGAGACGTTCAGGCACAGAGTTGGTCGAGACGTCGAAGCATAGAGTTGGTCTAGACGTCGAGGCATAGAGTTGGTCGAGACGTCGAGGCATAGAGTTGGTCGAGACGTCGAGGCATAGAGTTGGTCGAGACGTCGAAGCATAGAGTTGGTCGAGACGTCGAAGCATAGAGTTGGTCGAGACGTCGAAGCATAGAGTTGGTCGAGACGTCGAAGCATAGAGTTGGTCGAGACGTCGAAGCATAGGGTTGGTCGAGACGTCGAAGCATAGAGTTGGTCGAGACGTCCAGGCATAGAGTTGGTCGAGACGTCGAAGCATAGAGTTGGTCGAGACGTCCAGGCATAGAGTTGGTCGAGACGTCGAAGCATAGAGTTGGTCGAGACGTCGAAGCATAGAGTTGGTCGAGACGTCGAAGCATACAGTTGGTCGAGACGTCCAGGCATAGAGTTGGTCGAGACGTCGAAGCATAGAGTTGGTCGAGACGTCGAAGCATAGAGTCGGTCGAGACGTCGAAGCATAGAGTTGGTCGAGACGTCGAAGCATAGAGTTGGTCGAGACGTCGAAGCATAGAGTTGGTCGAGACGTCGAAGCATAGAGTTAGTCGAGACGTCGAAGCATAGAGTTGGTCGAGACGTCGAAGCATAGAGTTGGACGAGACGTCGAAGCGTAGAGTTGGCCGAGACGTCCAGGCAGAGAGTTGGTCGAGACGTCGAAGCATAGAGTTGGTCGAGACGTCCAGGCATAGAGTTGGTCGAGACGTCGAAGCATAGAGTTGGTCGTGACGTCCAGGTATAGAGTTGGTCGAGACGTCGAAGCATAGAGTTGGTCGAGACGTCGAAGCATAGAGTTGGTCGAGACGTCCAGGCATAGAGTTGGTCGAGACGTCGAAGCATAGAGTTGGTTGAGACGTCGAGGCATAGAGTTGGTCGAGACGTCGAAGCATACAGTTGGTCGAGACGTCCAGGCATAGAGTAGGTCGAGACGTCGAAGCATAGAGTTGGTGGAGTCTTCGAGGCATAGAGTTGGTCGAGACGTCGAAGCATAGAGTTGGTCGAGACGTCGAAGCATAGGGTTGGACGAGACGTCGAAGCATAGAGTTGGTCGAGACGTCGAAGCATAGAGTTGGTCGAGACGTCGAAGCATAGAGTTGGTCGAGACGTCGAAGCATAGAGTTGGTCGAGACGTCCAGGCACAGAGTTGGTCGAGACGTCGAAGCATAGAGTTGGTCGAGACGTCGAAGCATAGAGTTGGTCGAGACGTCGAGGCATAGAGTAGGTCGAGACGTCGAGGCATAGAGTAGGTCGAGACGTCGAGGCATAGAGTTGGTCGAGACGTCGAGGCATAGAGTTGGTCGAGACGTCGAAGCATACAGTTGGTCGAGACGTCCAGGCATAGAGTTGGTCGAGACATCGAAGCATAGAGTTGGTCGAGACGTCGAGGCATAGAGTTGGTCGATACGTCCAGGCATAGAGTTGGTCGAGACGTCGAAGCATAGAGATGGTCGAGACGTCCAGGCACAGAGTTGGTCGAGACGTCGAGGCATAGAGTTGGTCGAGACTTCGAGGCATAGAGTTGGTCGCGACGTCCAGGCATAGAGTTGGTCGAGACGTCGAAGCATAGAGTTGGTCGAGACGTCGAAGCATACAGTTGGTCGAGACGTCCAGGCATAGAGTTGGTCGAGACTTCGATGCACAGAGTTGGTCGAGACGTCGAGGCATAGAGTTGGTCGAGACGTCGAAGCATAGAGTTGGTCGAGACGTCGAAGCATAGAGTTGGTAGAGACGTCGAAGCATAGAGTTGGTCGAGACGTCCAGGCATAGAGTTGGTCGAGACGTCGAAGCATAGAGTTGGTCGAGACGTCGAAGCATAGAGTTGGTCGAGACGTCGAAGCATAGAGTTGGTCGAGACGTCGAAGCATAGAGTTGGTCGAGACGTCGAAGCATAGAGTTGGTCGAGATGTCGAAGCATACAGTTGGTCGAGACGTCCAGGCATAGAGTTGGTCGAGACTTCGAAGCACAGAGTTGGTCGAGACGTCGAGGCATAGAGTTGGTCGAGACGTCGAAGCATAGAGTTGATCGAGACGTCGAAGCATAGAGTTGGTCGAGACGTCGAAGCATAGAGTTGGTCGAGACGTCCAGGCATAGAGTTGGTCGAGACGTCGAAGCATAGAGTTGGTCGAGACGTCGAAGCATAGAGTCGGTCGAGACGTCGAAGCATAGAGTTGGTCGAGACGTCGAAGCATAGAGTTGGTCGAGACGTCGAAGCATAGAGTTGGTCGAGACGTCGAAGCATAGAGTTGGTCGAGACGTCGAAGCATAGAGTTGGACGAGACGTCGAAGCGTAGAGTTGGCCGAGACGTCCAGGCAGAGAGTTGGTCGAGACGTCGAAGCATAGAGTTGGTCGAGACGTCCAGGCATAGAGTTGGTCGAGACGTCGAAGCATAGAGTTGGTCGAGACGTCCAGGCATAGAGTTGGTCGAGACGTCGAAGCATAGAGTTGGTCGAGACGTCGAAGCATAGAGTTGGTCGAGACGTCCAGGCATAGAGTTGGTCGAGACGTCGAAGCATAGAGTTGGTTGAGACGTCGAGGCATAGAGTTGGTCGAGACGTCGAAGCATACAGTTGGTCGAGACGTCCAGGCATAGAGTAGGTCGAGACGTCGAAGCATAGAGTTGGTCGAGACGTCGAAGCATAGAGTTGGTCGAGACGTCCAGGCATAGAGTTGGTCGAGACGTCGAAGCATAGAGTTGGTCGAGATGTCGAAGCATAGAGTTGGTCGAGACGTCGAAGCATAGAGTTGGTCGAGACGTCGAAGCATAGAGTTGGTCGAGACGTCGAAGCATAGAGTTGGTCGAGACGTCGAAGCATAGAGTTGGTCGAGACGTCGAGGCATAGAGTTGGTCGATACGTCCAGGCATAGAGTTGGTCGAGACGTCCAGGCATAGAGTTGGTCGAGACGTCGAAGCATAGTGTTGGTTGAGACGTCGAGGCATAGAGTTGGTCGAGACGTCGAAGCATACAGTTGGTCGAGACGTCCAGGCATAGAGTAGGTCGAGACGGCGAAGCATAGAGTTGGTCGAGACGTCGAAGCACAGAGTTGGTCGAGACGTCCAGGCACAGAGTTGGTCGAGACGTTCAGGCACAGAGTTGGTCGAGACGTCGAAGCATAGAGTTGGTCTAGACGTCGAGGCATAGAGTAGGTCGAGACGTCGAGGCATAGAGTTGGTCGAGACGTCGAGGCATAGAGTTGGTCGAGACGTCGAAGCATACAGTTGGTGGAGACGTCCAGGCATAGAGTTGGTCGAGACTTCGAAGCATAGCGTTGGTCGAGACGTCGAGGCATAGAGTTGGTCGATACGTCCAGGCATAGAGTTGGTCGAGACGTCGAAGCATAGAGTTGGTCGAGACGTCGAAGCATAGAGTTGGTCGAGACGTCCAGGCACAGAGTTGGTCGAGACGTCGAGGCATAGAGTTGGTCGAGACGTCGAGGCATAGAGTTGGTCGAGACGTCCGTTCATAGAGTTGGTCGAGACGTCGAAGCATAGTGTTGGTCGAGACGTCCAGGCATAGAGTTGGTCGAGACGTCGAAGCATAGAGTTGGTCGAGACGTCGAAGCATGGAGTTGGTCGAGACGTCGAAGCATAGAGTTGGTCGAGACGTCGAAGCATAGAGTTGGTCGAGACGTCCAGGCACAGAGTTGGTCGAGACGTCCAGGCACAGAGTTGGTCGAGACGTCGAAGCATAGAGTTGGTCGAGACGTCCAGGCACAGAGTTGGTCGAGACGTCGAGGCATAGAGTTGGTCGAGACGTCGAGGCATAGAGTTGGTCGAGACGTCCGTTCATAGAGTTGGTCGAGACGTCGAAGCATAGTGTTGGTCGAGACGTCGAGGCATACAGTTGGTCGAGACGTCGAGGCATAGAGTTGGTCGATACGTCGAAGCATAGAGTTGGTCGAGTCTTCGAGGCATAGAGTTGGTCGAGACGTCGAAGCATAGAGTTGGTCGAGACGTCGAAGCATAGGGTTGGACGAGACGTCGAAGCATAGAGTTGGTCGAGACGTCCAGGCACAGAGTTGGTCGAGACGTCGAGGCATAGAGTTGGTCGAGACGTCGAGGCATAGAGTTGGTCGAGACGTCGAGGCATAGAGTTGGTCGAGACGTCCAGGCATAGAGGTGGTCGAGACGTCGAAGCATAGTGTTGGTCGAGACGTCGATTCATACAGTTGGTCGAGACGTCCAGGCATAGATTTGGTCGAGACGTCGAAGCATAGAGTTGGTCGAGACGTCGAAGCATAGTGTTAGTCGAGACGTCGAAGCATAGAGTTGGTCGAGACGTCGAAGCATAGAGTTGGTCGAGACGTCTTGGCATAGAGTTGGTCGAGACGTCGAAGCATAGAGTTGGTCGAGACGTCCAGGCATAGAGTTGGTCGAGACGTCGAAGCATAGAGGCGGTCGAGACGTCGAAGCATAGAGTTTGTCGAGACGTCGAAGCATAGAGTTGGTCGAGACGTCGAAGCATAGAGTTGGTCGAGACGTCGAAGAATAGAGTTGGTCGAGACGTCGAAGCATAGAGTTGGTCGAGACGTCGAAGCATAGAGTTGGTCGAGACGTCGAAGCATACAGTTGGTCGAGACGTCCAGGCATAGAGTTGGTCGAGACTTCGAAGCATAGAGTTGGTCGAGACGTCGAGGCATAGAGTTGGTCGATACGTCCAGGCATAGAGTTGGTCGAGACGTCGAAGCATAGAGATGGTCGAGACGTCGAAGCATAGAGTTGGTCGAGACGTCCAGGCACAGAGTTGGTCGAGACGTCGAGGCATAGAGTTGGTCGAGACGTCGAAGCATAGAGTCGGTCGAGACGTCGAAGCATAGAGTTGGTCGAGACGTCGAAGCATAGTGTTGGTCGAGACGTCCAGGCATAGAGTTGGTCGAGACGTCGAAGCATAGAGTTGGTCGAGACGTCGAACCATAGAGTTGGTCGAGACGTCGAAGCATAGAGTTGGTCGAGACGTCGAAGCATAGAGTTGGTCGAGACGTCCAGGCACAGAGTTGGTCGAGACGTCCAGGCACAGAGTTGGTCGAGACGTCGAAGCATAGAGTTGGTCGAGACGTCCAGGCACAGAGTTGGTCGAGACGTCGAGGCATAGAATTGGTCGAGACGTCGAGGCATAGAGTTGGTCGAGACGTCCGTTCATAGAGTTGGTCGAGACGTCGAAGCATAGTGTTCGTCGAGACGTCCAGGCATAGAGTTGGTCGAGACGTCGAAGCATAGAGTTGGTCGAGACGTCGAAGCATAGAGTTGGTCGAGACGTCGAAGCATAGAGTTGGTCGAGACGTCGAAGCATAGAGTTGGTCGAGACGTCCAGGCACAGAGTAGGTCGAGACGTCCTGGCACAGAGTTGGTCGAGACGTCGAGGCATAGAGTTGGTCGAGACGTCCAGGCATAGAGTTGGTCGAGACGTCGAAGCATAGTGTTGGTCGAGACGTCGAGGCATACAGTTGGTCGAGACGTCCAGGCATAGATTTGGTCGAGACGTCGAAGCATAGAGTTGGTCGAGACGTCGAAGCATAGAGTTGGTCGAGACGTCGAAGCATAGAGTTGGTCGAGACGTCGAAGCATAGAGTTGGTCGAGACGTCTTGGCATAGAGTTGGTCGAGACGTCGAAGCATAGAGTTGGTCGAGACTTCGAAGCATAGAGTTGGTCGAGACGTCGAAGCATAGAGTTGGTCGAGACGTCGAAGCATAGTGTTGGTCGAGACGTCCAGGCATAGAGTTGGTCGAGACGTCGAAGCATAGAGTTGGTCGAGACGTCGAACCATAGAGTTGGTCGAGACGTCGAAGCATAGAGTTGGTCGAGACGTCGAAGCATAGAGTTGGTCGAGACGTCCAGGCACAGAGTTGGTCGAGACGTCCAGGCACAGAGTTGGTCGAGACGTCGAAGCATAGAGTTGGTCGAGACGTCCAGGCACAGAGTTGGTCGAGACGTCGAGGCATAGAATTGGTCGAGACGTCGAGGCATAGAGTTGGTCGAGACGTCCGTTCATAGAGTTGGTCGAGACGTCGAAGCATAGTGTTCGTCGAGACGTCCAGGCATAGAGTTGGTCGAGACGTCGAAGCATAGAGTTGGTCGAGACGTCGAAGCATAGAGTTGGTCGAGACGTCGAAGCATAGAGTTGGTCGAGACGTCGAAGCATAGAGTTGGTCGAGACGTCCAGGCACAGAGTAGGTCGAGACGTCCTGGCACAGAGTTGGTCGAGACGTCGAGGCATAGAGTTGGTCGAGACGTCCAGGCATAGAGTTGGTCGAGACGTCGAAGCATAGTGTTGGTCGAGACGTCGAGGCATAGAGTTGGTCGAGACGTCCAGGCATAGATTTGGTCGAGACGTCGAAGCATAGAGTTGGTCGAGACGTCGAAGCATAGAGTTGGTCGAGACGTCGAAGCATAGAGTTGGTCGAGACGTCGAAGCATAGAGTTGGTCGAGACGTCTTGGCATAGAGTTGGTCGAGACGTCGAAGCATAGAGTTGGTCGAGACGTCCAGGCATAGAGTTGGTCGAGACGTCGAAGCATAGAGTCGGTCGAGACGTCGAAGCATAGAGTTGGTCGAGCCGTCGAAGCATAGAGTTGGTCGAGACGTCGAAGCATAGAGTTGGTCGAGACGTCGAGGCATAGAGTTGGTCGAGACGTCGAAGCATAGAGTTGGTCGAGACGTCCAGGCATAGAGTTGGTCGAGACGTCGAAGCATAGAGTTGGTCGAGACGTCGAAGCATAGAGTTGGTCGAGACGTGGAAGGATAGAGTTGGTCGAGACGTCCAGGCATAGAGTTGGTCGAGTCGTCGAAGCATACAGTTGGTCGAGACGTCCAGGCATAGAGTTGGTCGAGACGTCGAAGCATAGAGTTGATCGAGACGTCCAGGCATAGAGTTGGTCGAGACGTCGAAGCACAGAGTTGCTCGAAACGTCGAGGCATAGTGTTGGTCGAGACGTCCAGGCATAGAGTTGGTCGAGACGTCGAAGCATGGAGTTGGTCGAGACGTCGAAGCATAGAGTTGGTAGAGACGTCGAAGCATAGAGTTGGTCGAGACGGCGAAGCATAGAGTTGATCGAGACGTCGAAGCATAGAGTTGGTCGAGACGTCGAAGCATAGAGATGGTCGAGACGTCGAAGCATAGAGTTGGTCGAGACGTCCAGGCAGAGAGTTGGTCGAGACGGCGAAGCATAGAGTTGATCGAGACGTCGAAGCATAGAGTTGGTCGAGACGTCGAAGCATAGAGTTGGTCGAGACGTCGAAGCATAGAGTTGGTCGAGACGTCCAGGCATAGAGTTGGTCGAGACGTCGAAGCATAGAGTCGGTCGAGACGTCGAAGCATAGAGTCGGTCGAGACGTCGAAGCATAGAGTTTGTCGAGACGTCGAAGCATAGAGTTTGTCGAGACGTCGAAGCATAGTGTTGGTCGAGACGTCGAAGCATACAGTTGGTCGAGACGTCCAGGCATAGAGTTGGTCGAGACGTCGAAGCATAGAGTCGGTCGAGACGTCGAAGCATAGAGTTGGTCGAGCCGTCGAAGCATAGAGTTGGTCGAGACGTCGAAGCATAGAGTTGGTCGAGACGTCGAAGCATAGAGTTGGTCGAGACGTCGAAGCATAGAGTTGGTCGAGACGTCCAGGCACAGAGTTGGTCGAGACATCGAAGCATAGAGTTGGTCGAGACGTCGAAGCATAGAGTTGGTCGAGACGTCGAAGCATAGAGTTGGTCGAGACGTCGAAGCATAGAGTTGGTCGAGACGTCCAGGCATAGAGTTGGTCGAGACGTCGAAGCATAGAGTTGGTCGAGACGTCCAGGGATAGAGTTGGTCGAGACGTCGCAGCATAGAGTTGGTCGAGACGTCCAGGCATAGAGTTGGTCGGGACGTCGAAGCATAGAGTTGGTCGAGACGTCGAAGCATAGAGTTGGTCGAGGCGTCGTGGCATAGAGTTGGTCGAGACGCCCAGGCATAGAGTTGGTCGAGACGTCGAAGCATAGAGTTGGTCGAGACGTCCAGGCACAGAGTTGGTCGAGACGTCGAGGCATAGAGTTGGTCGAGACGTCAAGGCATAGAGTTGGTCGAGACGTCCAGGCATAGAGTTGGTCGAGACGTCGAAGCATAGTGTTGGTCGAGACGTCGAAGCATAGAGTTGGTCGAGACGTCCAGGCAGAGAGTTGGTCGAGACGTCGAAGCAAAGAGTCGGTCGAGACGTCGAAGCATAGAGTTGGTCGAGCCGTCGCAGCATAGAGTTGGTCGAGACGTCGAAGCATAGAGTTGGTCGAGACGTCGAAGCATAGAGTTGGTCGAGACGTCGAAGCATAGAGTTGGTCGAGACGTCCAGGCACAGAGTTGGTCGAGACATCGAAGCATAGAGTTGGTCGAGACGTCGAAGCATAGAGTTGGTCGAGACGTCGAAGCATAGAGTTGGTCGAGACGTCGAAGCATAGAGTTGGTCGAGACGTCCAGGCATAGAGTTGGTCGAGACGTCGAAGCATAGAGTTGGTCGAGACGTCCAGGGATAGAGTTGGTCGAGACGTCGAAGCATAGAGTTGGTCGAGGCGTCGTGGCATAGAGTTGGTCGAGACGTCGAAGCATAGAGTTGGTCGAGACGTCCAGGCATAGAGTTGGTCGAGACGTCGAAGCATTGAGTTGGTCGAGACGTGGAGGCATAGAGTTGGTCGAGACGTCGAAGCATAGAGTTGGTCGAGACGTCCAGGCATAGAGTTGGTCGAGACGTCGTAGCATAGAGTTGGTCGAGACGTCGAAGCATAGAGTTGGTCGAGACGTCGAAGCATAGAGTTGGTCGAGACGTCGAGGCATAGAGTTGGTCGAGACGTCGAAGCAGAGAGTTGGTCGAGACATCCAGGCATAGAGTTGGTCGAGACGTCGCAGCATAGAGTTGGTCGAGACGTCGAGGCATAGAGTTGGTGGAGACGTCGAGGCATAGAGTTGGTAGAGACGTCCAGGCATAGAGTTGGTCGAGACGTCGAAGCATAGAGTTGGTCGAGACGTCGAAGCATAGAGTTGGTCGAGACGTCGAAGCATTGAGTTGGTCGAGACGTCCAGGCATAGAGTTGGTCGAGACGTCGAAGCATTGAGTTGGTCGAGACGTCGAGGCATAGAGTTGGTCGAGACGTCGACGCATAGAGTTGGTCGAGACGTCGAGGCATAGAGTTGGTCGAGACGTCCAGGCACAGAGTTGGTCGAGACGTCCAGGCACAGAGTGGGTCGAGACGTCCAGGCATAGAGTTGGTCGAGACGTCGAAGCATAGAGTTGGTCGAGACGTCGAAGCATAGAGTTGGTCGAGACGTCGAAGCAGAGAGTTGGTCGAGACATCCAGGCATAGAGTTGGTCGAGACGTCGAAGCATAGAGTTGGTCGAGACGTCAGGCATAGAGTTGGTGGAGACGTCGAAGCATAGAGTTGGTCGAGACGTCCAGGCATAGAGTTGGTCGAGACGTCGAAGCATAGAGTTGGTCGAGACGTCCAGGCATAGAGTTGGTCGAGACGTCGAAGCATAGAGTTGGTCGAGACGTCCAGGCATAGAGTTGGTCGAGACGTCGAGGCATAGAGTTGGTCGAGACGTCGAAGCAGAGAGTTGGTCGAGACATCCAGGCATAGAGTTGGTCGAGACGTCGAAGCATAGAGTTGGTCGAGACGTCCAGGCATAGAGTTGGTCGAGACGTCCAGGCATAGAGTTGGTCGAGACGTCGAAGCATAGAGTTGGTCGAGACGTCCAGGCATAGAGTTGGTCGAGACGTCGAAGCATAGAGTTGGTCGAGACGTCCAGGCATAGAGTTGGTCGAGACGTCGAGGCATAGAGTTGGTGGAGACGTCGAAGCATAGAGTTGGTCGAGACGTCCAGGCATATAGTTGGTCGAGCCGTCGAAGCATAGAGTTGGTCGAGAAGTCGAAGCATAGAGTTGGTCGAGACGTCGAGGCATAGAGTTGGTCGAGACGTCGAAACATAGAGTTGGTCGAGACGTCCAGGCATAGAGTTGGTCGAGACGTCGAGGCATAGCGTTGGTCGAGACGTCCAGGCATAGAGTTGGTCGAGACGTCGAAGGATAGAGTTGGTCGAGACGTCGAAGCATAGAGTTGGTCGAGACGTCGAAGCATAGAGTTGGTCGAGACGTCGAAGCATAGAGTTGGTCGAGACGTCGAGGCATAGAGTTGGTGGAGACGTCGAAGCATAGAGTTGGTCGAGACGAAGAGGCATACAGTTGGTGGAGACGTCGAAGCATAGAGTTGGTCGAGACGTCGAGGCATAGAGTTGGTCGAGACGTCGAAGCATATAGTTGGTCGAGCCGTCGAAGCATAGAGTTGGTCGAGGCGACGAAGCATAGAGTTGGTCGAGACGTCCAAGCATAGAGTTGGTCGAGACGTCAAAGCATAGAGTTGGTCGAGACGTCGAAGCATAGAGTTGGTCGAGACGTCCAGGCATAGAGTTGGTCGAGACGTCGAAGCATAGAGTTGGTCGAGACGTCGAGGCATAGAGTTGGTCGAGACGTCAAGGCATAGAGTTGGTCGAGACGTCGAGGAATAGAGTTGGTCGAGACGTCCAGGCATAGAGTTGGTCGAGACGTCGAAGCACAGAGTTGGTCGAAACGTCGAAGCATAGAGTTGGTCGAGACGTCGAAGCATAGAGATGGTCGAGACGTCGAAGCATAGAGTTGGTCGAGACGTCCAGGCAGAGAGTTGGTCGAGACGGCGAAGCATAGAGTTGATCGAGACGTCGAAGCATAGAGTTGGTCGAGACGTCGAAGCATAGAGGTGGTCGAGACGTCGAAGCATAGAGTTGGTCGAGACGTCCAGGCATAGAGTTGGTCGAGACGTCGAAGCATAGAGTCGGTCGAGACGTCGAAGCATAGAGTCGGTCGAGACGTCGAAGCATAGAGTTTGTCGAGACGTCGAAGCATAGAGTTGGTCGAGACGTCGAAGCATAGTGTTGGTCGAGACGTCGAAGCATACAGTTGGTCGAGACGTCCAGGCATAGAGTTGGTCGAGACGTCGAAGCATAGAGTCGGTCGAGACGTCGAAGCATAGAGTTGGTCGAGCCGTCGAAGCATAGAGTTGGTCGAGACGTCGAAGCATAGAGTTGGTCGAGACGTCGAAGCATAGAGTTGGTCGAGACGTCGAAGCATAGAGTTGGTCGAGACGTCCAGGCATAGAGTTGGTCGAGACATCGAAGCATAGAGTTGGTCGAGACGTCGAAGCATAGAGTTGGTCGAGACGTCGAAGCATAGAGTTGGTCGAGACGTCGAAGCATAGAGTTGGTCGAGACGTCCAGGCATAGAGTTGGTCGAGACGTCGAAGCATAGAGTTGGTCGAGACGTCCAGGGATAGAGTTGGTCGAGACGTCGCAGCATAGAGTTGGTCGAGACGTCCAGGCATAGAGTTGGTCGGGACGTCGAAGCATAGAGTTGGTCGAGACGTCGAAGCATAGAGTTGGTCGAGGCGTCGTGGCATAGAGTTGGTCGAGACGTCCAGGCATAGAGTTGGTCGAGACGTCGAAGCATAGAGTTGGTCGAGACGTCCAGGCACAGAGTTGGTCGAGACGTCGAGGCATAGAGTTGGTCTAGACGTCAAGGCATAGAGTTGGTCGAGACGTCCAGGCATAGAGTTGGTCGAGACGTCGAAGCATAGTGTTGGTCGAGACGTCGAAGCATAGAGTTGGTCGAGACGTCCAGGCAGAGAGTTGGTCGAGACGTCGAAGCAAAGAGTCGGTCGAGACGTCGAAGCATAGAGTTGGTCGAGCCGTCGCAGCATAGAGTTGGTCGAGACGTCGAAGCATAGAGTTGGTCGAGACGTCGAAGCATAGATTTGGTCGAGACGTCGCAGCATAGAGTTGGTCGAGACGTCCAGGCACAGAGTTGGTCGAGACATCGAAGCATAGAGTTGGTCGAGACGTCGAAGCATAGAGTTGGTCGAGACGTCGAAGCATAGAGTTGGTCGAGACGTCGAAGCATAGAGTTGGTCGAGACGTCCAGGCATAGAGTTGGTCGAGACGTCGAAGCATAGAGTTGGTCGAGACGTCCAGGGATAGAGTTGGTCGAGACGTCGAAGCATAGAGTTGGTCGAGGCGTCGTGGCATAGAGTTGGTCGAGACGTCGAAGCATAGAGTTGGTCGAGACGTCCAGGCATAGAGTTGGTCGAGACGTCGAAGCATTGAGTTGGTCGAGACGTGGAGGCATAGAGTTGGTCGAGACGTCGAAGCATAGAGTTGGTCGAGACGTCGAGGCATAGAGTTGGTCGAGACGTCCAGGCATAGAGTTGGTCGAGACGTCGAAGCATACAGTTGGTCGAGACGTCCAGGCATAGAGTTGGTCGAGACGTCGAAGCATAGAGTTGGTCGAGACGTCCAGGCATAGAGTTGGTCGAGACGTCCAGGCATAGAGTTGGTCGAGACGTCGAAGCATAGAGTTGGTCGAGACTTCGAGGCATAGAGTTGGTCGAGACGTCGAGGCATAGAGTTGGTCGAGACGTCGAAGCATAGAGTTGGTCGAGACGTCGAAGCATAGAGTTGGTCGAGACGTCGAAGCATAGAGTTGGTCGAGACGTCCAGGCATAGAGTTGGTCGAGACGTCGAAGCATAGAGTTGGTCGAGACGTCCAGGCATAGAGTTGGTCGAGACGTCAAAGCATAGAGTTGGTCGAGACGTCTAAGCATAGAGTTGGTCGAGACGTCGAAGCATAGAGTTGGTCGAGACGTCGAAGCATAGAGTTGGTCGAGACGTCGAAGCATAGAGTTGGTCGAGACGTAGAAGCATAGAGTTGGTCGAGACGTCCAGGCATAGAGTTGGTCGAGACGTCGAAGCATAGAGTTGGTCGAGACGTCCAGGCATAGAGTTGGTCGAGACGTCGAAGCATAGAGTTGGTCGAGACGTCCAGGCATAGAGTTGGTCGAGACGTCGTAGCATAGAGTTGGTCGAGACGTCGAAGCATAGAGTTGGTCGAGACGTCGAAGCATAGAGTTGGTCGAGACGTCGAGGCATAGAGTTGGTCGAGACGTCCAGGCATAGAGTTGGTCGAGACGTCAAAGCATAGAGTTGGTCGAGACGTCTAAGCATAGAGTTGGTCGAGACGTCGAAGCACAGAGTTGGTCGAGACGTCGAAGCATAGATTTGGTCGAGACGTCGAAGCATAGAGTTGGTCGAGACGTAGAAGCATAGAGTTGGTCGAGACGTCCAGGCATAGAGTTGGTCGAGACGTCGAAGCATAGAGTTGGTCGAGACGTCCAGGCATAGAGTTGGTCGAGACGTCGAAGCATAGAGTTGGTCGAGACGTCCAGGCATAGAGTTGGTCGAGACGTCGTAGCATAGAGTTGGTCGAGACGTCGAAGCATAGAGTTGGTCGAGACGTCGAAGCATAGAGTTGGTCGAGACGTCGAGGCATAGAGTTGGTCGAGACGTCGAAGCAGAGAGTTGGTCGAGACATCCAGGCATAGAGTTGGTCGAGACGTCGAAGCATAGAGTTGGTCGAGACGTCGAGGCATAGAGTTGGTGGAGACGTCGAGGCATAGAGTTGGTAGAGACGTCCAGGCATAGAGTTGGTCGAGACGTCGAAGCATAGAGTTGGTCGAGACGTCGAAGCATAGAGTTGGTCGAGACGTCGAAGCATAGAGTTGGTCGAGACGTCCAGGCATAGAGTTGGTCGAGACGTCGAAGCATTGAGTTGGTCGAGACGTCGAGGCATAGAGTTGGTCGAAACGTCGACGCATAGAGTTGGTCGAGACGTCGAGGCATAGAGTTGGTCGAGACGTCCAGGCACAGAGTTGGTCGAGACGTCCAGGCACAGAGTGGGTCGAGACGTCCAGGCATAGAGTTGGTCGAGACGTCGAAGCATAGAGTTGGTCGAGACGTCGAGGCATAGAGTTGGTCGAGACGTCGAAGCAGAGAGTTGGTCGAGACATCCAGGCATAGAGTTGGTCGAGACGTCGAAGCATAGAGTTGGTCGAGACGTCAGGCATAGAGTTGGTGGAGACGTCGAGGCATAGAGTTGGTCGAGACGTCCAGGCATAGAGTTGGTCGAGACGTCGAAGCATAGAGTTGGTCGAGACGTCCAGGCATAGAGTTGGTCGAGACGTCGAAGCATAGAGTTGGTCGAGACGTCCAGGCATAGAGTTGGTCGAAAAGTCGAAGTACAGAGTTGGTCGAGACGTCGAGGCATAGAGTTGGTCGAGACGTCGAGGCATAGAGTTGGTCGAGACGTCGAAGCATATAGTTGGTCGAGCCGTCGAAGCATAGAGTTGGTCGAGAAGTCGAAGCATAGAGTTGGTCGAGACGTCGAGGCATAGAGTTGGTCGAGACGTCGAAACATAGAGTTGGTCGAGACGTCCAGGCATAGAGTTGGTCGAGACGTCGAGGCATAGAGTTGGTCGAGACGTCCAGGCATAGAGTTGGTCGAGACGTCGAAGGATAGAGATGGTCGAGACGTCGAAGCATAGACTTGGTCGAGACGTCGCTGCATAGAGTTGGTCGAGACGTCCAAGCATAGAGTTGGTCGAGACGTCCATTCATAGAGTTGGTCGAGACATCGAAGCATAGAGTTGGTCGAGACGTCGAAGCATAGAGTTGGTCGAGACGTCGAAGCATAGAGTTGGTCGAGACGTCGAGGCATAGAGTTGGTGGAGACGTCGAAGCATAGAGTTGGTCGAGACGTCGAGGCATAGAGTTGGTGGAGACGTCGAAGCATAGAGTTGGTCGAGACGTCCAGGCATAGAGTTGGTCGAGACGTCGAAGCATAGAGTTGGTCGAGACGTCCAGGCATAGAGTTGGTCGAGACGTCGAAGCATAGAGTTGGTCGAGACTTCTAGGCATAGAGTTGGTCGAGACGTCGAGGCATAGAGTTGGTCGAGACGTCGAAGCATAGAGTTGGTCGAGACGTCGAAGCATAGAGTTGGTCGAGACGTCGAAGCATAGAGTTGGTCGAGACGTCCAGGCATAGAGTTGGTCGAGACGTCGAAGCATAGAGTTGGTCGAGACGTCCAGGCATAGAGTTGGTCGAGACGTCAAAGCATAGAGTTGGTCGAGACGTCTAAGCATAGAGTTGGTCGAGACGTCGAAGCATAGAGTTGGTCGAGACGTCGAAGCATAGAGTTGGTCGAGACGTCGAAGCATAGAGTTGGTCGAGACGTAGAAGCATAGAGTTGGTCGAGACGTCCAGGCATAGAGTTGGTCGAGACGTCGAAGCATAGAGTTGGTCGAGACGTCCAGGCATAGAGTTGGTCGAGACGTCGAAGCATAGAGTTGGTCGAGACGTCCAGGCATAGAGTTGGTCGAGACGTCGTAGCATAGAGTTGGTCGAGACGTCGAAGCATAGAGTTGGTCGAGACGTCGAAGCATAGAGTTGGTCGAGACGTCGAGGCATAGAGTTGGTCGAGACGTCCAGGCATAGAGTTGGTCGAGACGTCAAAGCATAGAGTTGGTCGAGACGTCTAAGCATAGAGTTGGTCGAGACGTCGAAGCATAGAGTTGGTCGAGACGTCGAAGCATAGAGTTGGTCGAGACGTCGAAGCATAGAGTTGGTCGAGACGTAGAAGCATAGAGTTGGTCGAGACGTCCAGGCATAGAGTTGGTCGAGACGTCGAAGCATAGAGTTGGTCGAGACGTCCAGGCATAGAGTTGGTCGAGACGTCGAAGCATAGAGTTGGTCGAGACGTCCAGGCATAGAGTTGGTCGAGACGTCGTAGCATAGAGTTGGTCGAGACGTCGAAGCATAGAGTTGGTCGAGACGTCGAAGCATAGAGTTGGTCGAGACGTCGAGGCATAGAGTTGGTCGAGACGTCGAAGCAGAGAGTTGGTCGAGACATCCAGGCATAGAGTTGGTCGAGACGTCGAAGCATAGAGTTGGTCGAGACGTCGAGGCATAGAGTTGGTGGAGACGTCGAGGCATAGAGTTGGTAGAGACGTCCAGGCATAGAGTTGGTCGAGACGTCGAAGCATAGAGTTGGTCGAGACGTCGAAGCATAGAGTTGGTCGAGACGTCGAAGCATTGAGTTGGTCGAGACGTCCAGGCATAGAGTTGGTCGAGACGTCGAAGCATTGAGTTGGTCGAGACGTCGAGGCATAGAGTTGGTCGAAACGTCGACGCATAGAGTTGGTCGAGACGTCGAGGCATAGAGTTGGTCGAGACGTCCAGGCACAGAGTTGGTCGAGACGTCCAGGCACAGAGTGGGTCGAGACGTCCAGGCATAGAGTTGGTCGAGACGTCGAAGCATAGAGTTGGTCGAGACGTCGAGGCATAGAGTTGGTCGAGACGTCGAAGCAGAGAGTTGGTCGAGACATCCAGGCATAGAGTTGGTCGAGACGTCGAAGCATAGAGTTGGTCGAGACGTCGAAGCATAGAGTTGGTCGAGACGTCGAAGCATAGAGTTGGTCGAGACGTCGAAGCATAGAGTTGGTCGAGACGTCCAGGCATAGAGTTGGTCGAGACGTCGAAGCATAGAGTTGGTCGAGACGTCGAGGCATAGAGTTGGTCGAGACGTCGAGGCATAGAGTTGGTCGAGACGTCGAGGCATAGAGTTGGTCGAGACGTCGAAGCATAGAGTTGGTCGAGACGTCCAGGCACAGAGTTGGTCGAGACGTCGAAGCATAGAGTTGGTCGAGACGTCGAAGCATAGAGTTGGTCGAGACGTCGAAGCATAGAGTTGGTCGAGACGTCGAGGCATAGAGTTGGTCGACACGTCCAGGCATAGAGTTGGTCGAGACGTCGAAGCATAGAGTTGGTCGAGACGTCGAAGCATAGAGTTGGTCGAGACGTCGAAGCATAGAGTTGGTCGAGACGTCGAGGCATAGAGTTGGTCGAGACATCCAGGCATAGAGATGGTCGAGACGTCGAAGCATAGAGTTGGTCGAGACGTCGAAGCATAGAGTTGGTCGAGACTTCGAAGCATAGAGTTGGTCGAGACGTCGAAGCATAGAGTTGGTCGAGACGTCCAAGCATAGAGTTGGTCGAGACGTCCAGGCATAGAGTTGGTCGAGACATCGAAGCATAGAGTTGGTCGGGACGTCGAAGCATAGAGTTGGTCGAGACGTCGAAGCATAGAGTTGGTCCAGACGTCGAAGCATAGAGTTGGTCGAGACGTCCAGGCATAGAGTTGGTCGAGACGTCGAAGTACAGAGTTGGTCGAGACGTCGAGGCATAGAGTTGGTCGAGACGTCGAGGCATAGAGTTGGTCGAGACGTCGATGCATAGAGTTGGTCGAGACGTCGAAGCATAGAGTTGGTCGAGACGTCGAAGCATAGAGTTGGTCGAGACGTCGAAGCATAGAGTTGGTCGAGACGTCGAAGCATAGAGTTGGTCGAGACGTCGAAGCATAGAGTTGGTCGAGACGTCCAGGCATAGAGTTGGTCGAGACGTCGAAGCATAGAGTTGGTCGAGACGTCGAGGCATAGAGTTGGTCGAGACGTCGAGGCATAGAGTTGGTCGAGACGTCGAGGCATAGAGTTGGTCGAGACGTCGAAGCATAGAGTTGGTCGAGACGTCCAGGCACAGAGTTGGTCGAGACGTCGAAGCATAGAGTTGGTCGAGACGTCGAAGCATAGAGTTGGTCGAGACGTCGAGGCATAGAGTTGGTCGAGACGTCGAGGCATAGAGTTGGTCGAGACGTCCAGGCATAGAGTTGGTCGAGACGTCGAAGCATAGAGTTGGTCGAGACGTCGAAGCATAGAGTTGGTCGAGACGTCGAAGCATAGAGTTGGTCGAGACGTCGAGGCATAGAGTTGGTCGAGACATCCAGGCATAGAGTTGGTCGAGACGTCGAAGCATAGAGTTGGTCGAGACGTCGAGGCATAGAGTTGGTCGAGACGTCGAAGCATAGAGTTGGTCGAGACGTCGAGGCATAGAGTTGGTCGAGACGTCCAAGCATAGAGTTGGTCGAGACGTCCAGGCATAGAGTTGGTCGAGACATCGAAGCATAGAGTTGGTCGGGACGTCGAAGCATAGAGTTGGTCGAGACGTCGAAGCATAGAGTTGGTCGAGACGTCCAGGCATAGAGTTGGTCGAGACGTCGAAGCATAGAGTTGGTCGAGACGTCGAGGCATAGAGTTGGTCGAGACGTCGAAGCATAGAGTTGGTCGAGACGTCCAGGCACAGAGTTGGTCGAGACGTCGAAGCATAGAGTTGGTCGAGACGTCGAAGCATAGAGTTGGTCGAGACGTCGAGGCATAGAGTTGGTCGAGACGTCGAGGCATAGAGTTGGTCGAGACGTCGAAGCATAGAGTTGGTCGAGACGTCGATGCATAGAGTTGGTCGAGACGTCCAGGCATAGAGTTGGTCGAGACGTCGAAGCATAGAGTTGGTCGAGACGTCGAGGCATAGAGTTGGTCGAGACGTCGAGGCATAGAGTTGGTCGAGACGTCGAGGCATAGAGTTGGTCGAGACGTCGAAGCATAGAGTTGGTCGAGACGTCCAGGCACAGAGTTGGTCGAGACGTCGAAGCATAGAGTTGGTCGAGACGTCGAAGCATAGAGTTGGTCGAGACGTCGAAGCATAGAGTTGGTCGAGACGTCGAGGCATAGAGTTGGTCGAGACGTACAGGCATAGAGTTTGTCGAGACGTCGAAGCATAGAGTTGGTCGAGACGTCGAAGCATACAGTTGGTCGAGACGTCGAAGCATAGAGTTGGTCGAGACGTCCAGGCATAGAGTTGGTCGAGACGTCGAAGCATAGAGTTGGTCGAGACGTCGAGGCATATAGTTGGTCGAGACGTCGAAGCATAGAGTTGGTCGAGACGTCCAGGCATAGAGTTGGTCGAGACGTCGAAGCATAGAGTTGGTCGAGACGTCGAGGCATAGAGTTGGTCGAGACGTCGAGGCATAGAGTTGGTCGAGACGTCGAGGCATAGAGTTGGTCGAGACGTCGAAGCATAGAGTTGGTCGAGACGTCCAGGCATAGAGTTGGTCGAGACGTCGAAGCATAGAGTTGGTCGAGACGTCGAGGCATAGAGTTGGTCGAGACGTCGAGGCATAGAGTTGGTCGAGACGTCGAGGCATAGAGTTGGTTGACGCGTCGAGGCATAGAGTTGGTCGAGACGTCGAAGCATAGAGTTGGTCGAAACGTCGAAGCATAGTGTTGGTCGAGACGTCGAAGCATAGAGTTGGTCGAGACGGCGAAGCATAAAGTTGGTCGAGACGTCCAGGCATAGAGTTGGTCGAGACGTCGAAGCATAGAGTTGGTTGACGCGTCGAGGCATAGAGTTGGTCGAGACGTCGAAGCATAGAGTTGGTCGAGACGTCCAGGCATAGAGTTGGTCGAGACGTCGAAGCATAGAGTTGGTCGAGACGTCCAGGTACAGAGTTGGTCGAGACGTCGAAGCATAGAGTTGGTCGAGACGTCGAAGCATAGAGTTGGTCGAGACGTCGAAGCATAGAGTTGGTCGAGACGTCGAGGCATAGAGTTGGTCGAGACGTCGAGGCATAGAGTAGGTCGAGACGTCGCGGCATAGAGTTGGTCGAGACGTCGAGGCATAGAGTTGGTCGAGACGTCCAGGCATATAGTTTGTCGAGACGTCGAAGCATAGAGTTGGTCGAGACGTCGAAGCATACAGTTGGTCGAGACGTCGAAGCATAGAGTTGGTCGAGACGTCGAGGCATAGAGGTGGTCGAGACGTCGAGGCATAGAGTAGGTCGAGACGTCGCGGCATAGAGTTGGTCGAGACGTCGAGGCATAGAGTTGGTCGAGACGTCCAGGCATAGAGTTTGTCGAGACGTCGAAGCATAGAGTTGGTCGAGACGTCGAAGCATACAGTTGGTCGAGACGTCGAAGCATAGAGTTTGTCGAGACGTCCAGGCATAGAGTTGGTCGAGACGTCGAAGCATAGAGTTGGTCGAGACGTCGAGGCATATAGTTGGTCGAGACGTCGAAGCATAGAGTTGGTCGAGACGTCCAGGCATAGAGTTGGTCGAGACGTCGAAGCATAGAGTTGGTCGAGACGTCGAGGCATAGAGTTGGTCGAGACGTTGAAGCATAGAGTTGGTCGAGACGTCGAAGCATAGAGTTGGTCGAGACGTCGAAGCATAGAGTTGGTCGAGACGTCGAGGCATAGAGTAGGTCGAGACGTCGAGGCATAGAGTTGGTCGAGACGTCGAGGCATAGAGTTGGTGGAGACGTCGAGGCATAGAGTTGGTAGAGACGTCCAGGCATAGAGTTGGTCGAGACGTCGAAGCATAGAGTTGGTCGAGACGTCGAAGCATAGAGTTGGTCGAGACGTCGAAGCATTGAGTTGGTCGAGACGTCCAGGCATAGAGTTGGTCGAGACGTCGAAGCATTGAGTTGGTCGAGACGTCGAGGCATACAGTTGGTCGAGACGTCGAGGCATAGAGTTGGTCGAGACGTCGAGGCATAGAGTTGGTCGAGACGTCGAGGCATAGAGTTGGTCGAGACGTCCAGGCATAGAGTTGGTCGAGACGTCGAAGCATAGTGTTGGTCGAGACGTCGAAGCATAGAGTTGGTCGAGACGTCGAAGCATAGAGTTGGTCGAGACGTCTTGGCATAGAGTTGGTCGAGACGTCGAAGCATAGAGTTGGTCGAGACGTCCAGGCATAGAGTTGGTCGAGACGTCGAAGCATAGAGTCGGTCGAGACGTCGAAGCATAGAGTCGGTCGATACGTCGAAGCATAGAGTTGGTCGAGCCGTCGAAGCATAGAGTTGGTCGAGACGTCCAAGCATAGAGTTGGTCGAGACGTCGAAGCATAGAGCTGGTCGAGACGTCGAAGCATAGAGTTGGTCGAAACGTCGAAGCATAGGGTTGGTCGAGACGTCGAAGCATAGGAGTTGGTCGAGACGTCGAAGCATAGAGTTGGTCGAGACGTCCAGGCATAGAGTTGGTCGAGACGTCGAAGTATAGAGTTGGTTGACGCGTCGAGGCATAGAGTTGGTCGAGACGTCGAAGCATAGAGTTGGTCGAGACGTCCAGGCACAGAGTTGGTCGAGACGTCGAAGCATAGAGTTGGTCGAGACGTCGAAGCATAGAGTTGGTCGAGACGTCGAGGCATATAGTTGGTCGAGACGTCGAAGCATAGAGTTGGTCGAGACGTCGAAGCATAGAGTTGGTCGAGACGTCGAGGCATAGAGTAGGTCGAGACGTCGAGGCATAGAGTTGGTCGAGACGTCGAGGCATAGAGTTGGTCGAGACGTCGAAGCATACAGTTGGTCGGGACGTCCAGGCATAGAGTTGGTCGAGACTTCGAAGCATAGAGTTGGTCGAGACGTCGAGGCATAGGGTTGGTCGATACGTCCAGGCATAGAGTTGGTCGAGACGTCGAAGCATAGAGTTGGTCGAGACGTCGAAGCATAGAGTTGGTCGAGACGTCCAGGCACAGAGTTGGTCGAGACGTCGAGGCATAGAGTTGGTCGAGACGTCGAGGCATAGAGTTGGTCGAGACGTCGAGGCATAGAGTTGGTCGAGACGTCCAGGCATAGAGTTGGTCGAGACGTCGAAACATAGTGTTGGTCGAGACGTCGAAGCATAGAGTTGGTCGAGACGTCCAGGCATAGAGTTGGTCGAGACGTCGAAGCATAGAGTCGGTCGAGACGTCGAAGCATAGAGTCGGTCGATACGTCGAAGCATAGAGTTGGTCGAGCCGTCGAATCATAGAGTTGGTCGAGACGTCGAAGCATAGAGTTGGTCGAGACGTCGAAGCATAGAGTTGGTCGAGACGTCGAAGCATAGAGTTGGTCGAAACGTCGAAGCATAGGGTTGGTCGAGACGTCGAAGCATAGGAGCTGGTCGAGACGTCGAAGCATAGAGTTGGTCGAGACGTCCAGGCATAGAGTTGGTCGAGACGTCGAAGCATAGAGTTGGTTGACGCGTCGAGGCATAGAGTTGGTCGAGACGTCGAAGCATAGAGTTGGTCGAGACGTCCAGGCACAGAGTTGGTCGAGACGTCGAAGCATAGAGTTGGTCGAGACGTCGAAGCATAGAGTTGGTCGAGACGTCGAAGCATAGAGTTGGTCGAGACGTCGAGGCATAGAGTTGGTCGAGACATCCAGGCATAGAGTCGGTCGAGACGTCGAAGCATAGAGTCGGTCGATACGTCGAAGCATAGAGTTGGTCGAGCCGTCGAAGCATAGAGTTGGTCGAGACGTCGAGGCATATAGTTGGTCGAGACGTCGAAGCATAGAGTTGGTCGAGACGTCGAAGCATAGAGTTGGTCGAGACTTCGAGGCATAGAGTAGGTCGAGACGTCGAGGCATAGAGTTGGTCGAGACGTCGAGGCATAGAGTTGGTCGAGACGTCGAAGCATACAGTTGGTCGGGACGTCCAGGCATAGAGTTGGTCGAGACTTCGAAGCATAGAGTTGGTCGAGACGTCGAAGCATAGAGTTGGTCGAGACGTCGAAGCATAGAGTTGGTCGAGACGTCGAGGCATAGAGTTGGTCGAGACATCCAGGCATAGAGTCGGTCGAGACGTCGAAGCATAGAGTCGGTCGATACGTCGAAGCATAGAGTTGGTCGAGCCGTCGAAGCATAGAGTTGGTCGAGACGTCGAAGCATAGAGTTGGTTGACGCGTCGAGGCATAGAGTTGGTCGAGACGTCGAAGCATAGAGTTGGTTGACGCGTCGAGGCATAGAGTTGGTCGAGACGTCGAAGCATAGAGTTGGTCGAGACGTCCAGGCACAGAGTTGGTCGAGACGTCGAAGCATAGAGTTGGTCGAGACGTCGAAGCATAGAGTTGGTCGAGACGTCGAGGCATATAGTTGGTCGAGACGTCGAAGCATAGAGTTGGTCGAGACGTCGAAGCATAGAGTTGGTCGAGACGTCGAGGCATAGAGTAGGTCGAGACGTCGAGGCATAGAGTTGGTCGAGACGTCGAGGCATAGAGTTGGTCGAGACGTCGAAGCATACAGTTGGTCGGGACGTCCAGGCATAGAGTTGGTCGAGACTTCGAAGCATAGAGTTGGTCGAGACGTCGAGGCATAGGGTTGGTCGATACGTCCAGGCATAGAGTTGGTCGAGACGTCGAAGCATAGAGTTGGTCGAGACGTCGAAGCATAGAGTTGGTCGAGACGTCCAGGCATAGAGTTGGTCGAGACGTCGAAGCATAGAGTTGGTCGAGACGTCGAGGCATAGAGTTGGTCGAGACGTCGAGGCATAGAGTTGGTCGAGACGTCGAGGCATAGAGTTGGTCGAGACGTCGAAGCATAGAGTTGGTCGAGACGTCCAGGCACAGAGTTGGTCGAGACGTCGAAGCATAGAGTTGGTCGAGACGTCGAAGCATAGAGTTGGTCGAGACGTCGAAGCATAGAGTTGGTCGAGACGTCGAGGCATAGAGTTGGTCGAGACGTCCAGGCATAGAGTTGGTCGAGACGTCGAAGCATAGAGTTGGTCGAGACGTCGAAGCATAGAGTTGGTCGAGACGTCGAAGCATAGAGTTGGTCGAGACGTCGAGGCATAGAGTTGGTCGAGACATCCAGGCATAGAGTTGGTCGAGACGTCGAAGCATAGAGTTGGTCGAGACATCGAAGCATAGAGTTGGTCGAGACTTCGAAGCATAGAGTTGGTCGAGACGTCGAAGCATAGAGTTGGTCGAGACGTCCAAGCATAGAGTTGGTCGAGACGTTGAAGCATAGAGTTGGTCGAGACGTCGAGGCATAGAGTTGGTTGAGACGTCGAGGCATAGAGTTGGTCGAGACGTCGAAGCATAGAGTTGGTCGAGACGTCCAGGCATAGAGTTGGTCGAGACGTCGAAGCATACAGTTGGTCGAGACGTCCAGGCATAGAGTTGGTCGACACGTCGAAGCATAGAGTTGGTCGAGACGTCCAGGCATAGAGTTGGTCGAGACGTCGAAGCATAGAGTTGGTCGAGACGTCCAAGCATAGAGTTGGTCAAGACGTCAAGGCATAGAGTTGGTCGAGACGTCCAGGCATAGAGTTGGTCGATACGTCGAAGCATAGAGTTGGTCGAGACGTCGAAGCATAGAGTTGGTCGAGACGTCCAGGCGTAGAGTTGGTCGAGACGTCGAAGCATAGAGTTGGTCGAGACGTCGAAGCATAGAGTTGGTCGAGACGTCGAAACATAAAGTTGGTCGAGACGTCGAAGCATAGAGTTGGTCGAGACGTCCAGGCATAGAGTTGGTCGAGACGTCGGGGCATAGAGTTGGTCGAGACGTCAAGGCATAGAGTTGGTCGAGACGTCGAGACATAGAGTTGGTCGAGACGTCGAAGCATAGAGTTGGTCGAGACGTCCAGGCACAGAGTTGGTCGAGACGTCGAAGCATAGAGTTGGTCGAGACGTCGAAGCATAGAGTTGGTCCAGACGTCGAAGCATAGAGGTGGTCGAGACGTCGAAGCATAGAGTTGGTCGAGACGTTCAGGCACAGAGTTGGTCGAGACGTCGAAGCATAGAGTTGGTCGAGACGTCGAAGCATAGAGTTGGTCGAGACGTCGAAGCATAGAGTTGGTCGAGACGTCGAGGCATATAGTTGGTCGAGACGTCGAAGCATAGAGTTGGTCGAGACGTCGAAGCATAGAGTTGGTCGAGACGTCGAGGCATAGAGTAGGTCGAGACGTCGAGGCATAGAGTTGGTCGAGACGTCGAGGCATAGAGTTGGTCGAGACGTCGAAGCATACAGTTGGTCGGGACGTCCAGGCATAGAGTTGGTCGAGACTTCGAAGCATAGAGTTGGTCGAGACGTCGAGGCATAGGGTTGGTCGATACGTCCAGGCATAGAGTTGGTCGAGACGTCGAAGCATAGAGTTGGTCGAGACGTCGAAGCATAGAGTTGGTCGAGACGTCCAGGCATAGAGTTGGTCGAGACGTCGAAGCATAGAGTTGGTCGAGACGTCGAGGCATAGAGTTGGTCGAGACGTCGAGGCATAGAGTTGGTCGAGACGTCGAGGCATAGAGTTGGTCGAGACGTCGAAGCATAGAGTTGGTCGAGACGTCCAGGCACAGAGTTGGTCGAGACGTCGAAGCATAGAGTTGGTCGAGACGTCGAAGCATAGAGTTGGTCGAGACGTCGAAGCATAGAGTTGGTCGAGACGTCGAGGCATAGAGTTGGTCGAGACGTCCAGGCATAGAGTTGGTCGAGACGTCGAAGCATAGAGTTGGTCGAGACGTCGAAGCATAGAGTTGGTCGAGACGTCGAAGCATAGAGTTGGTCGAGACGTCGAGGCATAGAGTTGGTCGAGACATCCAGGCATAGAGTTGGTCGAGACGTCGAAGCATAGAGTTGGTCGAGACATCGAAGCATAGAGTTGGTCGAGACTTCGAAGCATAGAGTTGGTCGAGACGTCGAAGCATAGAGTTGGTCGAGACGTCCAAGCATAGAGTTGGTCGAGACGTTGAAGCATAGAGTTGGTCGAGACGTCGAGGCATAGAGTTGGTTGAGACGTCGAGGCATAGAGTTGGTCGAGACGTCGAAGCATAGAGTTGGTCGAGACGTCCAGGCATAGAGTTGGTCGAGACGTCGAAGCATACAGTTGGTCGAGACGTCCAGGCATAGAGTTGGTCGACACGTCGAAGCATAGAGTTGGTCGAGACGTCCAGGCATAGAGTTGGTCGAGACGTCGAAGCATAGAGTTGGTCGAGACGTCCAAGCATAGAGTTGGTCAAGACGTCAAGGCATAGAGTTGGTCGAGACGTCCAGGCATAGAGTTGGTCGATACGTCGAAGCATAGAGTTGGTCGAGACGTCGAAGCATAGAGTTGGTCGAGACGTCCAGGCGTAGAGTTGGTCGAGACGTCGAAGCATAGAGTTGGTCGAGACGTCGAAGCATAGAGTTGGTCGAGACGTCGAAACATAAAGTTGGTCGAGACGTCGAAGCATAGAGTTGGTCGAGACGTCCAGGCATAGAGTTGGTCGAGACGTCGGGGCATAGAGTTGGTCGAGACGTCAAGGCATAGAGTTGGTCGAGACGTCGAGACATAGAGTTGGTCGAGACGTCGAAGCATAGAGTTGGTCGAGACGTCCAGGCACAGAGTTGGTCGAGACGTCGAAGCATAGAGTTGGTCGAGACGTCGAAGCATAGAGTTGGTCCAGACGTCGAAGCATAGAGGTGGTCGAGACGTCGAAGCATAGAGTTGGTCGAGACGTTCAGGCACAGAGTTGGTCGAGACGTCGAAGCATAGAGTTGGTCGAGACGTCGAAGCATAGAGTTGGTCGAGACGTCGAAGTATAGAGTTGGTCGAGACGTCCAAGCATAGAGTTGGTCGAGACGTCCAGGCATAGAGTTGGTCGAGACATCGAAGCATAGAGTTGGTCGAGACGTCGAAGCATAGAGTTGGTCGAAACGTCGAAGCATAGAGTTGGTCGAGACGTCGAAGCATAGAGTTGGTCGAGACGTCGAAGCATAGAGTTGGTTGACGCGTCGAGGCATAGAGTTGGTCGAGACGTCGAAGCATAGAGTTGGTCGAGACATCGAAGCATAGAGTTGGACGAGACGTCGAAGCATAGAGTTGGTCGAAACGTCGAAGCATAGAGTTGGTCGAGACGTCGAAGCATAGAGTTGGTCGAGACGTCGAAGCATAGAGTTGGTCGAGACGTCCAGGCATAGAGTTGGTCGAGACGTCGAAGCATAGAGTTGGTTGACGCGTCGAGGCATAGAGTTGGTCGAGACGTCGAAGCATAGAGTTGGTCGAGACGTCCAGGCATAGAGTTGGTCGAGACGTCGAAGCATAGAGTCGGTCGATACGTCGAAGCATAGAGTTGGTCGAGCCGTCGAAGCATAGAGTTGGTCGAGACGTCGAAGCATAGAGTTGGTCGAGACATCGAAGCATAGAGTTGGTCGAGACGTCGAAGCATAGAGTTGGTCGAGACGTCCAGGTATAGAGTTGGTCGAGACGTCGAAGCATAGAGTTGGTCGAGACGTCGAGACATAGAGTTGGTCGAGACGTCGAGGCATAGAGTTGGTCGAGACGTCGAGGCATAGAGTTGGTTGACGCGTCGAGGCATAGAGTTGGTCGAGACGTCGAAGCATAGAGTTGGTCGAAACGTCGAAGCATAGAGTTGGTCGAGACGTCGAAGCATAGAGTTGGTCGAGACGTCGAAGCATAGAGTTGGTCGAGACGTCCAGGCATAGAGTTGGTCGAGACGTCGAAGCATAGAGTTGGTTGACGCGTCGAGGCATAGAGTTGGTCGAGACGTCGAAGCATAGAGTTGGTCGAGACGTCCAGGCATAGAGTTGGTCGAGACGTCGAAGCATAGAGTTGGTCGAGACGTCCAGGTACAGAGTTGGTCGAGACGTCGAAGCATAGAGTTGGTCGAGACGTCGAAGCATAGAGTTGGTCGAGACGTCGAAGCATAGAGTTGGTCGAGACGTCGAGGCATAGAGTTGGTCGAGACGTCGAGGCATAGAGTAGGTCGAGACGTCGCGGCATAGAGTTGGTCGAGACGTCGAGGCATAGAGTTGGTCGAGACGTCCAGGCATATAGTTTGTCGAGACGTCGAAGCATAGAGTTGGTCGAGACGTCGAAGCATACAGTTGGTCGAGACGTCGATGCATAGAGTTGGTCGAGACGTCGAGGCATAGAGGTGGTCGAGACGTCGAGGCATAGAGTAGGTCGAGACGTCGCGGCATAGAGTTGGTCGAGACGTCGAGGCATAGAGTTGGTCGAGACGTCCAGGCATAGAGTTTGTCGAGACGTCGAAGCATAGAGTTGGTCGAGACGTCGAAGCATACAGTTGGTCGAGACGTCGAAGCATAGAGTTGGTCGAGACGTCCAGGCATAGAGTTGGTCGAGACGTCGAAGCATAGAGTTGGTCGAGACGTCGAGGCATATAGTTGGTCGAGACGTCGAAGCATAGAGTTGGTCGAGACGTCCAGGCATAGAGTTGGTCGAGACGTCGAAGCATAGAGTTGGTCGAGACGTCGAGGCATAGAGTTGGTCGAGACGTCGAAGCATAGAGTTGGTCGAGACGTCGAGGCATAGAGTAGGTCGAGACGTCGAGGCATAGAGTTGGTCGAGACGTCGAGGCATAGAGTTGGTCGAGACGTCGAAGCATACAGTTGGTCGGGACGTCCAGGCATAGAGTTGGTCGAGACTTCGAAGCATAGAGTTGGTCGAGACGTCGAGGCATAGGGTTGGTCGATACGTCCAGGCATAGAGTTGGTCGAGACGTCGAAGCATAGAGTTGGTCGAGACGTCGAAGCATAGAGTTGGTCGAGACGTCCAGGCACAGAGTTGGTCGAGACGTCGAGGCATAGAGTTGGTCGAGACGTCGAGGCATAGAGTTGGTCGAGACGTCGAGGCATAGAGTTGGTCGAGACGTCGAAGCATAGAGTTGGTCGAGACGTCGAAGCATAGTGTTGGTCGAGACGTCCAGGCATAGAGTTGGTCGAGACGTCGAAGCATAGAGTTGGTCGAGACGTCTTGGCATAGAGTTGGTCGAGACGTCGAAGCATAGAGTTGGTCGAGACGTCCAGGCATAGAGTTGGTCGAGACGTCGAAGCATGGAGTCGGTCGAGAAGTCGAAGCATAGAGTCGGTCGATACGTCGAAGCATAGAGTTGGTCGAGCCGTCGAAGCATAGAGTTGGTCGAGACGTCGAAGCATAGAGTTGGTCGAGACGTCGAAGCATAGAGTTGGTCGAGACGTCGAAGCATAGAGTTGGTCGAAACGTCGAAGCATAGGGTTGGTCGAGACGTCGAAGCATAGAGTTGGTCGAGACGTCCAAGCATAGAGTTGGTCGAGACGTCCAGGCATAGAGTTGGTCGAGACATCGAAGCATAGAGTTGGTCGGGACGTCGAAGCATAGAGTTGGTCGAGACGTCGAAGCATAGAGTTGGTCGAGACGTCGAAGCATAGAGTTGGTCGAGACGTCGAGGCATAGAGTTGGTTGAGACGTCGAGGCATAGAGTTGGTCGAGACGTCGAAGCATAGAGTTGGTCGAGACGTCCAGGCATAGAGTTGGTCGAGACGTCGAAGCATACAGTTGGTCGAGACGTCCAGGCATAGAGTTGGTCGAGACGTCGAAGCATAGAGTTGGTCGAGACGTCCAGGCATAGAGTTGGTCGAGACGTCGAAGCATAGAGTTGGTCGAGACGTCCAAGCATAGAGTTGGTCAAGACGTCAAGGCATAGAGTTGGTCGAGACGTCCAGGCATAGAGTTGGTCGATACGTCGAAGCATAGAGTTGGTCGAGACGTCGAAGCATAGAGTTGGTCGAGACGTCCAGGCGTAGAGTTGGTCGAGACGTCGAAGCATAGAGTTGGTCGAGACGTCGAAGCATAGAGTTGGTCGAGACGTCGACGCATAGAGTTGGTCGAGACGTCCAGGCATAGAGTTGGTCGAGACGTCGAAGCATAGAGTTGGTCGAGACGTCGAAGCATAGAGTTTGTCGAGACGTCGAAGCATAGAGTTGGTGGAGACGTCGAAGCATAGAGTTGGTCGAGACGTCGAGGCATAGAGTTGGTGGAGACGTCGAAGCATAGAGTTGGTCGAGACGTCGAGGCATAGAGTTGGTCTAGACGTCGAAGCATATAGTTGGTCGAGCCGTCGAAGCATAGAGTTGGTCGAGACGACGAAGCATAGAGTTGGTCGAGACGTCGAAGCAAAGAGTTGGTCGAGACGTCCAGGCATAGAGTTGGTCGAGACGTCGAAGCAAAGAGTTGGTCGAGACGTCGAAGCATAGAGTTGGTCGAGACGTCGAAGCATAAAGTTGGTCGAGACGTCGAAGCATAGAGTTGGTCGAGACGTCCAGGCATAGAGTTGGTCGAGACGTCGGGGCATAGAGTTGGTCGAGACGTCAAGGCATAGAGTTGGTCGAGACGTCGAGACATAGAGTTGGTCGAGACGTCGAAGCATAGAGTTAGTCGAGACGTCCAGGCACAGAGTTGGTCGAGACGTCGAAGCATAGAGTTGGTCGAGACGTCGAAGCATAGAGTTGGTCGAGACGTCGAAGCATAGAGGTGGTCGAGACGTCGAAGCATAGAGTTGGTCGAGACGTTCAGGCACAGAGTTGGTCGAGACGTCGAAGCATAGAGTTGGTCGAGACGTCGAAGCATAGAGTTGGTCGAGACGTCGAAGTATAGAGTTGGTCGAGACGTCCAAGCATAGAGTTGGTCGAGGCGTCCAGGCATAGAGTTGGTCGAGACATCGAAGCATAGAGTTGGTCGAGACGTCGAAGCATAGAGTTGGTCGAAACGTCGAAGCATAGAGTTGGTCGAGACGTCGAAGCATAGAGTTGGTCGAGACGTCGAAGCATAGAGTTGGTTGACGCGTCGAGGCATAGAGTTGGTCGAGACGTCGAAGCATAGAGTTGGTCGAGACGTCGAAGCATAGAGTTGGTTGAGACGAAGAGGCATAGAGTTGGTCGAGACGTCGAAGCATAGAGTTGGTCGAGACGTCCAGGCATAGAGTTGGTCGAGACGTCGAAGCATAGTGTTGGTCGAGACGTCCAGGCATAGAGTTGGTCGAGACGTCGAAGCATAGAGTTGGTCGAGACGTCTAGGCATAGAGTTGGTCGAGACGTCCAGGCATAGAGTTGCTCGAGACGTCGAAGCATAGAGTTGGTCGAGACGTCCAGGCATAGAGTTGGTAGAGACGTCGAAGCATAGAGTTGGTCGAGACGTCGAGGCATAGAGTTGGTCGAGACTTCGACGCATAGAGTTGGTCGAGCCGTCGAAGCATAGAGTTGGTCGAGACGTCGAAGCATAGAGTTGGTCGAGACGTCGAAGCATAGAGTTGATCGAGACGTCGAAGCATAGAGTTGGTCGAAACGTCGAAGCATAGGGTTGGTCGAGACGTCCAGGCATAGAGTTGCTCGAGACGTCGAAGCATAGAGTTGGTCGAGACGTCCAGGCATAGAGTTGGTAGAGACGTCGAAGCATAAAGTTGGTTGACGCGTCGAGGCATAGAGTTGGTCGAGACGTCGAAGCATAGAGTTGGTCGAGACGTCGAAGCATAGAGTTGGTCGAGACGTCCAGGCATAGAGTTGGTCGAGACGTCGAAGCATAGAGTTGGTCGAGACGTCGAAGCATAGAGTTGGTCGAGACGTCGAAGCATAGAGTTGGTCGAGACGTCGAGGCATAGAGTTGGTCGAGACGTCGAAGCATAGAGTTGGTCGAGACGTCCAGGCATAGAGTTGGTCGAGACGTCGAAGCATAGAGTTGGTCGAGACGTCGAAGCATAGAGTTGGTCGAGACGTCCAGGCATAGAGTTGGTCGAGACGTCGAAGCATAGAGTTGGTCGAGACGTCGAAGCATAGAGTTGGTCGAGACGTCGAAGCATAGAGTTGGTCGAGACGTCGAAGCATAGAGTTGGTCGATACGTCGAGGCATAGAGTTGGTTGAGACGTCGAGGCTTAGAGTTGGTCGAGACGTCGAAGCATAGAGTTGGTCGAGACGTCCAGGCACAGAGTTGGTCGAGACGTCGAAGCATAGAGTTGGTCGAGACGTCGAAGCATAGAGTTGGTCGAGACGTCGAATCATAGAGTTGGTCGGGACGTCGAGGCATAGAGTTGGTCGAGACGTCGAAGCATAGAGTTGGTCGATACGTCGAGGCATAGAGTTGGTTGAGACGTCGAGGCATAGAGTTGGTCGAGACGTCGAGGCATAGAGTTGGTCGAGACGTCGAAGCATAGATTTGGTCGAGACGTCGAGGCATAGAGTTGGTCGAGACGTCGAAGCATAGAGTTGGTCGAGACGTCGAAGCATAGAGTTGGTCGAGACGTCCAGGTATAGAGTTGGTCGAGACGTTGAAGCATAGAGTTGGTCGAGACGTCCAGGAATAGAGTAGGTCGAGACGTTGAAGCATAGAGTTGGTCGAGACGTCCAGGCATAGAGTTGGTCGAGAAGTCGAAGCATAGAGTTGGTCGAGACGTCGAAGCATAGAGTTGGTCGAGACGTCCAGGCGTAGAGTTGGTCGAGACGTCGAAGCATAGAGTTGGTCGAGACGTCGAAGCATAGAGTTGGTCGAGACGTCGAAGCATAGAGTTGGTCGAGACGTCGAAGCATAGAGTTGGTCGAGACGTCCAGGCATAGAGTTGGTCGAGACGTCGAAGCATAGAGTTGGTCGAGACGTCGAAGCATAGAGTTGGTCGAGACGTCGAAGCATAGAGTTGGTCGAGACGTCGAAGCATAGAGTTGGTTGACGCGTCGAGGCATAGAGTTGGTCGAGACGTCGAAGCATAGAGTTGGTCGAGACGTCCAGGCATAGAGTTGGTCGAGACGTCGAAGCATAGAGTTGGTCGAGACGTCCAGGTACAGAGTTGGTCGAGACGTCGAAGCATAGAGTTGGTCGAGACGTCGAAGCATAGAGTTGGTCGAGACGTCGAAGCATAGAGTTGGTCGAGACGTCGAGGCATAGAGTTGGTCGAGACGTCGAGGCATAGAGTAGGTCGAGACGTCGCGGCATAGAGTTGGTCGAGACGTCGAGGCATAGAGTTGGTCGAGACGTCCAGGCATATAGTTTGTCGAGACGTCGAAGCATAGAGTTGGTCGAGACGTCGAAGCATACAGTTGGTCGAGACGTCGATGCATAGAGTTGGTCGAGACGTCGAGGCATAGAGGTGGTCGAGACGTCGAGGCATAGAGTAGGTCGAGACGTCGCGGCATAGAGTTGGTCGAGACGTCGAGGCATAGAGTTGGTCGAGACGTCCAGGCATAGAGTTTGTCGAGACGTCGAAGCATAGAGTTGGTCGAGACGTCGAAGCATACAGTTGGTCGAGACGTCGAAGCATAGAGTTGGTCGAGACGTCCAGGCATAGAGTTGGTCGAGACGTCGAAGCATAGAGTTGGTCGAGACGTCGAGGCATATAGTTGGTCGAGACGTCGAAGCATAGAGTTGGTCGAGACGTCCAGGCATAGAGTTGGTCGAGACGTCGAAGCATAGAGTTGGTCGAGACGTCGAGGCATAGAGTTGGTCGAGACGTTGAAGCATAGAGTTGGTCGAGACGTCGAAGCATAGAGTTGGTCGAGACGTCGAAGCATAGAGTTGGTCGAGACGTCGAGGCATAGAGTAGGTCGAGACGTCGAGGCATAGAGTTGGTCGAGACGTCGAGGCATAGAGTTGGTCGAGACGTCGAAGCATACAGTTGGTCGGGACGTCCAGGCATAGAGTTGGTCGAGACTTCGAAGCATAGAGTTGGTCGAGACGTCGAGGCATAGGGTTGGTCGATACGTCCAGGCATAGAGTTGGTCGAGACGTCGAAGCATAGAGTTGGTCGAGACGTCGAAGCATAGAGTTGGTCGAGACGTCCAGGCACAGAGTTGGTCGAGACGTCGAGGCATAGAGTTGGTCGAGACGTCGAAGCATAGAGTTGGTCGAGACGTCGAGGCATAGAGTTGGTCGAGACGTCGAAGCATAGAGTTGGTCGAGACGTCGAAGCATAGTGTTGGTCGAGACGTCCAGGCATAGAGTTGGTCGAGACGTCGAAGCATAGAGTTGGTCGAGACGTCTTGGCATAGAGTTGGTCGAGACGTCGAAGCATAGAGTTGGTCGAGACGTGCAGGCATAGAGTTGGTCGAGACGTCGAAGCATAGAGTCGGTCGAGAAGTCGAAGCATAGAGTCGGTCGATACGTCGAAGCATAGAGTTGGTCGAGCCGTCGAAGCATAGAGTTTGTCGAGACGTCGAAGCATAGAGTTGGTCGAGACGTCGAAGCATAGAGTTGGTCGAGACGTCGAAGCATAGAGTTGGTCGAAACGTCGAAGCATAGGGTTGGTCGAGACGTCGAAGCATAGAGTTGGTCGAGACGTCCAAGCATAGAGTTGGTCGAGACGTCCAGGCATAGAGTTGGTCGAGACATCGAAGCATAGAGTTGGTCGGGACGTCGAAGCATAGAGTTGGTCGAGACGTCGAAGCATAGAGTTGGTCGAGACGTCGAAGCATAGAGTTGGTCGAGACGTCGAGGCATAGAGTTGGTTGAGACGTCGAGGCATAGAGTTGGTCGAGACGTCGAAGCATAGAGTTGGTCGAGACGTCCAGGCATAGAGTTGGTCGAGACGTCGAAGCATACAGTTGGTCGAGACGTCCAGGCATAGAGTTGGTCGAGACGTCGAAGCATAGAGTTGGTCGAGACGTCCAGGCATAGAGTTGGTCGAGACGTCGAAGCATAGAGTTGGTCGAGACGTCCAAGCATAGAGTTGGTCAAGACGTCAAGGCATAGAGTTGGTCGAGACGTCCAGGCATAGAGTTGGTCGAAACGTCGAAGCATAGAGTTGGTCGAGACGTCGAAGCATAGAGTTGGTCGAGACGTCCAGGCGTAGAGTTGGTCGAGACGTCGAAGCATAGAGTTGGTCGAGACGTCGAAGCATAGAGTTGGTCGAGACGTCGACGCATAGAGTTGGTCGAGACGTCCAGGCATAGAGTTGGTCGAGACGTCGAAGCATAGAGTTGGTCGAGACGTCGAAGCATAGAGTTTGTCGAGACGTCGAAGCATAGAGTTGGTGGAGACGTCGAAGCATAGAGTTGGTCGAGACGTCGAGGCATAGAGTTGGTGGAGACGTCGAAGCATAGAGTTGGTCGAGACGTCGAGGCATAGAGTTGGTCTAGACGTCGAAGCATATAGTTGGTCGAGCCGTCGAAGCATAGAGTTGGTCGAGACGACGAAGCATAGAGTTGGTCGAGACGTCGAAGCAAAGAGTTGGTCGAGACGTCCAGGCATAGAGTTGGTCGAGACGTCGAAGCAAAGAGTTGGTCGAGACGTCGAAGCATAGAGTTGGTCGAGACGTCGAAGCATAAAGTTGGTCGAGACGTCGAAGCATAGTGTTGGTCGAGACGTCCAGGCATAGAGTTGGTCGAGACGTCGGGGCATAGAGTTGGTCGAGACGTCAAGGCATAGAGTTGGTCGAGACGTCGAGACATAGAGTTGGTCGAGACGTCGAAGCATAGAGTTAGTCGAGACGTCCAGGCACAGAGTTGGTCGAGACGTCGAAGCATAGAGTTGGTCGAGACGTCGAAGCATAGAGTTGGTCGAGACGTCGAAGCATAGAGGTGGTCGAGACGTCGAAGCATAGAGTTGGTCGAGACGTTCAGGCACAGAGTTGGTCGAGACGTCGAAGCATAGAGTTGGTCGAGACGTCGAAGCATAGAGTTGGTCGAGACGTCGAAGTATAGAGTTGGTCGAGACGTCCAAGCATAGAGTTGGTCGAGGCGTCCAGGCATAGAGTTGGTCGAGACATCGAAGCATAGAGTTGGTCGAGACGTCGAAGCATAGAGTTGGTCGAAACGTCGAAGCATAGAGTTGGTCGAGACGTCGAAGCATAGAGTTGGTCGAGACGTCGAAGCATAGAGTTGGTTGACGCGTCGAGGCATAGAGTTGGTCGAGACGTCGAAGCATAGAGTTGGTCGAGACGTCGAAGCATAGAGTTGGTTGAGACGAAGAGGCATAGAGTTGGTCGAGACGTCGAAGCATAGAGTTGGTCGAGACGTCCAGGCATAGAGTTGGTCGAGACGTCGAAGCATAGTGTTGGTCGAGACGTCCAGGCATAGAGTTGGTCGAGACGTCGAAGCATAGAGTTGGTCGAGACGTCTAGGCATAGAGTTGGTCGAGACGTCCAGGCATAGAGTTGCTCGAGACGTCGAAGCATAGAGTTGGTCGAGACGTCCAGGCATAGAGTTGGTAGAGACGTCGAAGCATAGAGTTGGTCGAGACGTCGAGGCATAGAGTTGGTCGAGACTTCGACGCATAGAGTTGGTCGAGCCGTCGAAGCATAGAGTTGGTCGAGACGTCGAAGCATAGAGTTGGTCGAGACGTCGAAGCATAGAGTTGATCGAGACGTCGAAGCATAGAGTTGGTCGAAACGTCGAAGCATAGGGTTGGTCGAGACGTCCAGGCATAGAGTTGCTCGAGACGTCGAAGCATAGAGTTGGTCGAGACGTCCAGGCATAGAGTTGGTAGAGACGTCGAAGCATAGAGTTGGTTGACGCGTCGAGGCATAGAGTTGGTCGAGACGTCCAAGCATAGAGTTGGTCGAGACGTCGAAGCATAGAGTTGGTCGAGACGTGCAGGCATAGAGTTGGTCGAGACGTCGAAGCATAGAGTTGGTCGAGACGTCGAAGCATAGAGTTGGTCGAGACGTCGAAGCATAGAGTTGGTCGAGACGTCGAGGCATAGAGTTGGTCGAGACGTCGAAGCATAGAGTTGGTCGAGACGTCCAGGCATAGAGTTGGTCGAGACGTCGAAGCATAGAGTTGGTCGAGACGTCGAAGCATAGAGTTGGTCGAGACGTCCAGGCATAGAGTTGGTCGAGACGTCGAAGCATAGAGTTGGTCGAGACGTCGAAGCATAGAGTTGGTCGAGACGTCGAAGCATAGAGTTGGTCGAGACGTCGAAGCATAGAGTTGGTCGATACGTCGAGGCATAGAGTTGGTTGAGACGTCGAGGCTTAGAGTTGGTCGAGACGTCGAAGCATAGAGTTGGTCGAGACGTCCAGGCACAGAGTTGGTCGAGACGTCGAAGCATAGAGTTGGTCGAGACGTCGAAGCATAGAGTTGGTCGAGACGTCGAATCATAGAGTTGGTCGGGACGTCGAGGCATAGAGTTGGTCGAGACGTCGAAGCATAGAGTTGGTCGATACGTCGAGGCATAGAGTTGGTTGAGACGTCGAGGCATAGAGTTGGTCGAGACGTCGAGGCATAGAGTTGGTCGAGACGTCGAAGCATAGATTTGGTCGAGACGTCGAGGCATAGAGTTGGTCGAGACGTCGAAGCATAGAGTTGGTCGAGACGTCGAAGCATAGAGTTGGTCGAGACGTCCAGGTATAGAGTTGGTCGAGACGTTGAAGCATAGAGTTGGTCGAGACGTCCAGGAATAGAGTTGGTCGAGACGTTGAAGCATAGAGTTGGTCGAGACGTCCAGGCATAGAGTTGGTCGAGAAGTCGAAGCATAGAGTTGGTCGAGACGTCGAAGCATAGAGTTGGTCGAGACGTCCAGGCGTAGAGTTGGTCGAGACGTCGAAGCATAGAGTTGGTCGAGACGTCGAAGCATAGAGTTGGTCGAGACGTCGAAGCATAGAGTTGGTCGAGACGTCGAAGCATAGAGTTGGTCGAGACGTCCAGGCATAGAGTTGGTCGAGACGTCGAAGCATAGAGTTGGTCGAGACGTCGAAGCATAGAGTTGGTCGAGACGTCGAAGCATAGAGTTGGTCGAGACGTCGAAGCATAGAGTTGGTCGAGACGTCCAGGCACAGAGTTGGTCGAGACGTCGAAGCATAGAGTTGGTCGAGACGTCGAAGCATAGAGTTGGTCGAGACGTCGAGGCATAGAGTTGGTCGAGACATCCAGGCATAGAGTTGGTCGAGACGTCGAAGCATAGAGTTGGTCGAGACGTCGAAGCATAGAGTTGGTCGAGACGTCGAAGCATAGAGTTGGTCGAGACGTCGAAGTATAGAGTTGGTCGAGACGTCCAAGCATAGAGTTGGTCGAGACGTCCAGGCATGGAGTTGGTCGAGACATCGAAGCATAGAGTTGGTCGGGACGTCGATGCATAGAGTTGGTCGAGACGTTGAAGCATAGAGTTGGTCGAGACGTCCAAGCATAGAGTTGGTCGAGACATCGAGGCATAGAGTTGGTTGAGACGTCGAGGCATAGAGTTGGTCGAGACGTCGAAGCATAGAGTTGGTCGAGACGTCCAGGCATAGAGTTGGTCGAGACGTCGAAGCATACAGTTGGTCGAGACGTCCAGGCATAGAGTTGGTCGAGACGTCGAAGCATAGAGTTGGTCGAGACGTCCAGGCATAGAGTTGGTCGAGACGTCGAAGTACAGAGTTGGTCGAGACGTCGAGGCATAGAGTTGGTCGAGACGTTGAGGCATAGAGTTGGTCGAGACGTCGATGCCTAGAGTTGGTCGAGACGTCGAAGCATAGAGTTGGTCGAGACGTCGAAGCATAGAGTTGGTCGAGACGTCGAAGCATAGAGTTGGTCGAGACGTCCAGGCATAGAGTTGGTCGAGACGTCGAAGCATAGAGTTGGTCGAGACGTCGAGGCATAGAGTTGGTCGAGACGTCGAGGCATAGAGTTGGTCGAGACGTCGAGGCATAGAGTTGGTCGAGACGTCCAGGCAGAGAGTTGGTCGAGACGTCGAAGCATAGAGTTGGTCGAGACTTCGAAGCATAGAGTTGGTCGAGACGTCGAAGCATAGAGTTGGTCGAGACGTCCAGGCATAGTGTTGGTCGAGACGTCGAAGCATACAGTTGGTCGAGACGTCCAGGCATAGAGTTGGTCGAAACGTCGAAGCATAGAGTTGGTCGAGACGTCCAGGCATAGAGTTGGTCGAGACGTCGAGGCATAGAGTTGGTCGAGACGTCGAAGCATAGAGTTGGTCGAGACGTCGAAGCATAGAGTTGGTCGAGACGTCGAAGCATAGAGTTGGTCGAGACGTCGAAGCATAGAGTTGGTCGAGACGTCGAGGCATAGAGTTGGTCGAGACGTCGAGGCATAGAGTTGGTCGAGACGTCCAGGCAGAGAGTTGGTCGAGACGTCGAGGCATAGAGTTGGTCGAGACGTCCAGGCAGAGAGTTGGTCGAGACGTCGAAGCATAGAGTTGGTCGAGACTTCGAAGCATAGAGTTGGTCGAGACGTCGAAGCATAGAGTTGGTCGAGACGTCCAGGCATAGTGTTGGTCGAGACGTCGAAGCATACAGTTGGTCGAGACGTCCAGGCATAGAGTTGGTCGAAACGTCGAAGCATAGAGTTGGTCGAGACGTCCAGGCATAGAGTTGGTCGAGACGTCCAGGCAGAGAGTTGGTCGAGACGTCGAAGCATAGAGTTGGTCGAGACTTCGAAGCATAGAGTTGGTCGAGACGTCGAAGCATAGAGTTGGTCGAGACGTCCAGGCATAGTGTTGGTCGAGACGTCGAAGCATACAGTTGGTCGAGACGTCGAAGCATAGAGTTGGTCGAGACGTCGAGGCATATAGTTGGTCGAGACGTCCAGGCATAGAGTTGGTCGAGACGTCGAAGCATAGAGTTGGTCGAGACGTCGAAGCATAGAGTTGGTCGAGACGTCGAAGCATAGAGTTGGTCGAGACGTCGAAGCATAGAGTTGGTCGAGACGTCGAAGCATAGAGTTGATCGAGACGTCGAAGCATAGAGTTGGTCGAAACGTCGAAGCATAGGGTTGGTCGAGACGTCGAAGCATAGAGTTGGTCGAGACGTCGAAGCATAGAGTTGATCGAGACGTCCAGGCATAGAGTTGGTCGAGACGTCGAAGCATAGAGTTGGTTGACGCGTCGAGGCATAGAGTTGGTCGAGACGTCGAAGCATAGAGTTGGTCGAGACGTCGAAGCATAGAGTTGGTCGAGACGTCCAGGCATAGAGTTGGTCGAGACGTCGAAGCATAGAGTTGGTCGAGACGTCGAAGCATAGAGTTGGTCGAGACGTCGAAGCATATAGTTGGTCGAGACGTCGAAGCATAGAGTTGGTTGAGACGAAGAGGCATAGAGTTGGTCGAGACGTCGAAGCATAGAGTTGGTCGAGACATCCAGGCATAGAGTTGGTCGAGACATCCAGGCATAGAGTTGGTCGAGACGTCGAAGCATAGAGTTGGTGGAGACGTCGAAGCATAGAGTTGGTCGAGACGTCGAAGCATAGAGTTGGTCGAGACGTCGAAGCATAGAGTTGGTCGATACGTCGAGGCATAGAGTTGGTTGAGACGTCGAGGCTTAGAGTTGGTCGAGACGTCGAAGCATAGAGTTGGTCGAGACGTCCAGGCACAGAGTTGGTCGAGACGTCGAAGCATAGAGTTGGTCGAGACGTCGAAGCATAGAGTTGGTCGAGACGTCGAAGCATAGAGTTGGTCGAGACGTCCAGGTATAGAGTTGGTCGAGACGTTGAAGCATAGAGTTGGTCGAGACGTCCAGGAATAGAGTTGGTCGAGACGTTGAAGCATAGAGTTGGTCGAGACGTCCAGGCATAGAGTTGGTCGAGAAGTCGAAGCATAGAGTTGGTCGAGACGTCGAAGCATAGAGTTGGTCGAGACGTCCAGGCGTAGAGTTGGTCGAGACGTCGAAGCATAGAGTTGGTCGAGACGTCGAAGCATAGAGTTGGTCGAGACGTCGAAGCATAGAGTTGGTCGAGACGTCGAATCATAGAGTTGGTCGAGACGTCCAGGCATAGAGTTGGTCGAGACGTCGAGGCATAGAGTTGGTCGAGACGTCGAGGCATAGAGTTGGTCGAGACGTCGAGGCATAGAGTTGGTCGAGACGTCCAGGCAGAGAGTTGGTCGAGACGTCGAAGCATAGAGTTGGTCGAGACTTCGAAGCATAGAGTTGGTGGAGACTTCGAAGCATAGAGTTGGTCGAGACTTCGAAGCATATAGTTGGTCGAGACGTCCAGGCATAGTGTTGGTCGAGACGTCGAAGCATACAGTTGGTCGAGACGTCGAAGCATAGAGTTGGTCGAGACGTCGAGGCATATAGTTGGTCGAGACGTCCAGGCATAGAGTTGGTCGAGACGTCGAAGCATAGAGTTGGTGGAGACGTCGAAGCATAGAGTTGGTCGAGACGTCGAGGCATAGAGTTGGTCGAGACGTCGAAGCATATAGTTGGTCGAGCCGTCGAAGCATAGAGTTGGTGGAGACGTCGAAGCATAGAGTTGGTCGAGACGTCGAGGCATAGAGTTGGTCGAGACGTCGAAGCATATAGTTGGTCGAGCCGTCGAAGCATAGAGTTGGTCGAGACGACGAAGCATAGAGTTGGTCGAGACGTCGAAGCATAGAGTTGGTCGAGACGTCGAAGCATACAGTTGGTCGAGACGTCGAAGCATAGAGTTGGTCGAGACGTCCAGGCGTAGAGTTGGTCGAGACGTCGAAGCATAGAGTTGGTCGAGACGTCGAAGCATAGAGTTGGTCGAGACGTCGAAGCATAGAGTTGGTCGAGACGTCGAATCATAGAGTTGGTCGAGACGTCCAGGCATATAGTTGGTCGAGACGTCGAGGCATAGAGTTGGTCGAGACGTCGAGGCATAGAGTTGGTCGAGACGTCGAGGCATAGAGTTGGTCGAGACGTCCAGGCAGAGAGTTGGTCGAGACGTCGAAGCATAGAGTTGGTCGAGACGTCGAGGCATAGAGTTGGTCGAGACGTCGAAGCATATAGTTGGTCGAGCCGTCGAAGCATAGAGTTGGTCGAGACGACGAAGCATAGAGTTGGTCGAGACGTCGAAGCATAGAGTTGGTCGAGACGTCGAAGCATACAGTTGGTCGAGACGTCGAAGCATAGAGTTGGTCGAGACGTCCAGGCATAGAGTTGGTCGAGACGTCGAAGCATAGAGTTGGTCGAGACGTCGAGGCATGGAGTTGGTCGAGACGTCGAGGCATAGAGTTGGTCGAGACGTCGAAGCATAGAGTTGGTCGAGACGTCGAAGCATAGAGTTGGTCGAGACGTCCAGGCACAGAGTTGGTCGAGACGTCGAAGCATAGAGTTGGTCGAGACGTCTACGTATAGAGTTGGTCGAGACGTCGACGCATAGAGTTGGTCGAGACGTCGAAGCATAGAGTTGGTCGAGACGTCGAAGCATAGAGTTGGTTTGAGACGTCGAGGCATAGAGTTGGTCGAGACGTCGAAGCATAGAGTTGGTCGAGACATCCAGGCATAGAGTTGGTCGAGACGTCGAAGCATAGAGTTGGTCGAGACGTCCAGGCATAGAGTTGGTCGAGACGTCGA
Source organism: Bombus pratorum (assembly GCA_930367275.1). Lineage (NCBI taxonomy): Eukaryota > Metazoa > Arthropoda > Insecta > Hymenoptera > Apidae > Bombus > Bombus pratorum. Next base: position 4,041,419 of record OV884000.1, on the reverse strand, counting down.
AGTACAGAGTTGGTCGAGACGTCGAGGCATAGAGTTGGTCGAGACGTCGAGGCATAGAGTTGGTCGAGACGTCGAAGCATAGAGTTGGTCGAGACGTCCAGGCACAGAGTTGGTCGAGACGTCGAAGCATAGAGTTGGTCGACACGTCGAAGCATAGAGTTGGTCGAGACGTCGAAGCATAGAGTTGGTCCGAGACGTCGAAGCATAGAGTTGGTCGAGACGTCCAGGCACAGAGTTGGTCGAGACGTCGAAGCATAGAGTTGGTCGAGACGTCGAAGCATAGAGTTGGTCGAGACGTCGAGGCATAGAGTTGGTCGAGACGTCGAGGCATAGAGTTGGTCGAGACGTCGAGGCATAGAGTTGGTCGAGACGTCGAAGCATAGAGTTGGTCGAGACGTCCAGGCACAGAGTTGGTCGAGACGTCGAAGCATAGAGTTGGTCGAGACGTCGAAGCATAGAGTTGGTCGAGACGTCCAGGCACAGAGTTGGTCGAGACGTCGAAGCATAGAGTTGGTCGAGACGTCTACGTATAGAGTTGGTCGAGACGTCGACGCATAGAGTTGGTCGACACGTCGAAGCATAGAGTTGGTCGAGACGTCGAAGCATAGAGTTGGTCGAGACGTCGAAGCATAGAGTTGGTCGAGACGTCGAAGCATAGAGTTGGTCGAGACATCCAGGCATAGAGTTGGTCGAGACGTCGAAGCATAGAGTTGGTCGAGACGTCGAAGCATAGAGTTGGTCCGAGACGTAGAAGCATAGAGTTGGTCGAGACGTCCAGGCACAGAGTTGGTCGAGACGTCGAAGCATAGAGTTGGTCGAGACGTCGAAGCATAGAGTTGGTCGAGACGTCGAGGCATAGAGTTGGTCGAGACGTGGAGGCATAGAGTTGGTCGAGACGTCGAGGCATAGAGTTGGTCGAGACGTCGAAGCATAGAGTTGGTCGAGACGTCCAGGCACAGAGTTGGTCGAGGCGTCGAAGCATAGAGTTGGTCGAGACGTCGAAGCATAGAGTTGGTCCGAGACGTAGAAGCATAGAGTTGGTCGAGACGTCCAGGCACAGAGTTGGTCGAGACGTCGAAGCATAGAGTTGGTCGAGACGTCGAAGCATAGAGTTGGTTGAGACGTCGAGGCTTAGAGTTGGTCGAGACGTCGAAGCATAGAGTTCGTCGAGACATCCAGGCATAGAGTTGGTCGAGACGTCGAAGCATAGAGTTGGTCGAGACTTCCAGGCATAGAGTTGGTCGAGACGTCGAAGTACAGAGTTGGTCGAGACGTCGAGGCATAGAGTTGGTCGAGACGTCGAGGCATAGAGTTGGTCGAGACGTCGAAGCATAGAGTTGGTCGAGACGTCGAGGCATAGAGTTGGTCGAGACGTGGAAGCATAGAGTTGGTCGAGACGTCGAGGCATAGAGTTGGTCGAGACGTCGAAGCATAGAGTTGGTCGAGACGTCCAGGCACAGAGTTGGTCGAGACGTCGAAGCATAGAGTTGGTCGAGACGTCGAAGCATAGAGTTGGTTGAGACGTCGAGGCTTAGAGTTGGTCGAGACGTCGAAGCATAGAGTTGGTCGAGACATCCAGGCATAGAGTTGGTCGAGACGTCGAAGCATAGAGTTGGTCGAGACTTCCAGGCATAGAGTTGGTCGAGACGTCGAAGTACAGAGTTGGTCGAGACGTCGAGGCATAGAGTTGGTCGAGACGTCGAGGCATAGAGTTGGTCGAGTCGTCGAAGCATAGAGTTGGTCGAGACGTCCAGGCACAGAGTTGGTCGAGACGTCGAAGCATAGAGTTGGTCGACACGTCGAAGCATAGAGTTGGTCGAGACGTCGAAGCATAGAGTTGGTCCGAGACGTCGAAGCATAGAGTTGGTTGAGACGTCGAGGCTTAGAGTTGGTCGAGACGTCGAAGCATAGAGTTGGTCGAGACATCCAGGCATAGAGTTGGTCGAGACGTCGAAGCATAGAGTTGGTCGAGACTTCCAGGCATAGAGTTGGTCGAGACGTCGAAGCATAGAGTTGGTCGGGACGTCCAGGTATAGAGTTGGTCGAGACGTCGAAGCATAGAGTTGGTCGAGACGTCGAAGCATAGAGTTGGTCCGAGACGTAGAAGCATAGAGTTGGTCGAGACGTCCAGGCACAGAGTTGGTCGAGACGTCGAAGCATAGAGTTGGTCGAGACGTCGAAGCATAGAGTTGGTCGAGACGTCGAGGCATAGAGTTGGTCGAGACGTGGAGGCATAGAGTTGGTCGAGACGTCGAGGCATAGAGTTGGTCGAGACGTCCAGGCACAGAGTTGGTCGAGACGTCGAAGCATAGAGTTGGTCGAGACGTCGAAGCATAGAGTTGGTCGAGACGTCCAGGCATAGAGTTGGTCGAGACGTCGAAGCATAGAGTTGGTCGAGACGTCGAAGCATAGAGTTGGTCCGAGACGTAGAAGCATAGAGTTGGTCGAGACGTCCAGGCACAGAGTTGGTCGAGACGTCGAAGCATAGAGTTGGTCGAGACGTCGAAGCATAGAGTTGGTCGAGACGTCGAGGCATAGAGTTGGTCGAGACGTGGAGGCATAGAGTTGGTCGAGACGTCGAGGCATAGAGTTGGTCGAGACGTCGAAGCATAGAGTTGGTCGAGACGTCCAGGCACAGAGTTGGTCGAGACGTCGAAGCATAGAGTTGGTCGAGACGTCGAAGCATAGAGTTAGTCGAGACGTCGAAGTATAGATTTGGTCGAGACGTCCAGGCACAGAGTTGGTCGAGACGTCGAAGCATAGAGTTGGTCGAGACGTCTACGTATAGAGTTGGTCGAGACGTCGACGCATAGAGTTGGTCGAGACGTCGAAGCATAGAGTTGGTCGAGACGTCGAAGCATAGAGTTGGTTGAGACGTCGAGGCTTAGAGTTGGTCGAGACGTCGAAGCATAGAGTTGGTCGAGACATCCAGGCATAGAGTTGGTCGAGACGTCGAAGCATAGAGTTGGTCGAGACTTCCAGGCATAGAGTTGGTCGAGACGTCGAAGTACAGAGTTGGTCGAGACGTCGAGGCATAGAGTTGGTCGAGACGTCGAGGCATAGAGTTGGTCGAGACGTCGAAGCATAGAGTTGGTCGAGACGTCCAGGCACAGAGTTGGTCGAGACGTCGAAGCATAGAGTTGGTCGACACGTCGAAGCATAGAGTTGGTCGAGACGTCAAAGCATAGAGTTGGTCCGAGACGTCGAAGCATAGAGTTGGTCGAGACGTCCAGGCACAGAGTTGGTCGAGACGTCGCAGCATAGAGTTGGTCGAGACGTCGAAGCATAGAGTTGGTCGAGACGTCGAGGCATAGAGTTGGTCGAGACGTCCAGGCATAGAGTTGGTCGAGACGTTGAAGCATAGAGTTGGTCGAGACGTCGAAGCATAGAGTTGGTCGAGACGTCGAAGCATAGAGTTGGTCGAGACGTCGAAGCATAGAGTTGGTCGAGACGACCAAGCATAGAGTTGGTCGAGACGTCCAGGCATAGAGTTGGTCGAGACATCGAAGCATAGAGTTGGTCGGGACGTCGAAGCATAGAGTTGGTCGAGACGTCGAAGCATAGAGCTGGTCGAGACGTCGAAGCATAGAGTTGGTCGAGACGTCGAGGAATAGAGTTGGTTGAGACGTCGAGGCATAGAGTTGGTCGAGACGTCGAAGCATAGAGTTGGTCGAGACGTCCAGGCATAGAGTTGGTCGAGTCGTCGAAGCATACAGTTGGTCGAGACATCCAGGCATAGAGTTGGTCCAGACGTCGAAGCATAGAGTTGGTCGAGACGTCCAGGCATAGAGTTGGTCGAGACGTCGAAGTACAGAGTTGGTCGAGACGTCGAGGCATAGAGTTGGTCGAGACGTCGAGGCATAGAGTTGGTCGAGACGTCGATGCATAGAGTTGGTCGAGACGTCCAGGCATAGAGTTGGTCGAGACGTCGAAGCATATAGTTGGTCGAGACGTCGAAGCATAGAGTTGGTTGAGACGAAGAGGCATAGAGTTGGTCGAGACGTCGAAGCATAGAGTTGGTCGAGACGTCCAGGCATAGAGTTGGTCGAGACGTCGAAGCATAGAGTTGGTCGAGACGTCGAAGCATAGAGTTGGTTGAGACGTCCAGGCATAGAGTTGGTCGAGACGTCGAAGCATAGAGTTGGTCGAGACGTCGAAGCATAGAGTTGGTCGAGACGTCGAAGCATACAGTTGGTCGAGACGTCGAAGCATAGAGTTGGTCGAGACGTCGAGGCATATAGTTGGTCGAGACGTCCAGGCATAGAGTTGGTCGAGACGTCGAAGCATAGAGTTGGTCGAGACGTCGAAGCATAGAGTTGGTCGAGACGTCGAAGCATAGATTTGGTCGAGACGTCGAAGCATAGAGTTGGTCGAGACGTCGAAGCATAGAGTTGATCGAGACGTCGAAGCATAGAGTTGGTCGAAACGTCGAAACATAGGGTTGGTCGACACGTCGAAGCATAGAGTTGGTCGAGACGTCGAAGCATAGAGTTGATCGAGACGTCCAGGCATAGAGTTGGTCGAGACGTCGAAGCATAGAGTTGGTTGACGCGTCGAGGCATAGAGTTGGTCGAGACGTCGAAGCATAGAGTTGGTCGAGACGTCGAAGCATAGAGTTGGTCGAGACGTCCAGGCATAGAGTTGGTCGAGACGTCGAAGCATAGAGTTGGTCGAGACGTCGAAGCATAGAGTTGGTCGAGACGTCCAGGCATAGAGTTGGTCGAGACGTCGAAGCATAGAGTTGGTCGAGACGTCGAAGCATAGAGTTGGTCGAGACGTCGAAGCATATAGTTGGTCGAGACGTCGAAGCATAGAGTTGGTTGAGACGAAGAGGCATAGAGTTGGTCGAGACGTCGAAGCATAGAGTTGGTCGAGACGTCCAGGCATAGAGTTGGTCGAGACGTCGAAGCATAGAGTTGGTCGAGACGTCCAGGCATAGAGTTGTTCGAGACGTCGAAGCATAGAGTTGGTCGAGACGTCGAAGCATAGAGTTGGTCGAGACGTCGAAGCATAGAGTTGGTCGAGACGTCGAAGCATAGAGTTGGTCGATACGTCGAGGCATAGAGTTGGTTGAGACGTCGAGGCTTAGAGTTGGTCGAGACGTCGAAGCATAGAGTTGGTCGAGACGTCCAGGCACAGAGTTGGTCGAGACGTCGAAGCATAGAGTTGGTCGAGACGTCGAAGCATAGAGTTGGTCGAGACGTCGAATCATAGAGTTGGTCGGGACGTCGAGGCATAGAGTTGGTCGAGACGTCGAAGCATAGAGTTGGTCGATACGTCGAGGCATAGAGTTGGTCGAGACGTGGAGGCATAGAGTTGGTCGAGACGTCGAGGCATAGAGTTTGTCGAGACGTCCAGGCACAGAGTTGGTCGAGACGTCGAAGCATAGAGTTGGTCGAGACGTCGAAGCATAGAGTTGGTCGAGACGTCCAGGCATAGAGTTGGTCGAGACGTCGAAGCATAGAGTTGGTCGAGACGTCGAAGCATAGAGTTGGTCCGAGACGTAGAAGCATAGAGTTGGTCGAGACGTCCAGGCACAGAGTTGGTCGAGACGTCGAAGCATAGAGTTGGTCGAGACGTCCAGGCATAGAGTTGGTCGAGACGTCGAAGCATAGAGTTGGTCGAGACGTCCAGGCATAGAGTTGGTCGAGACGTCGAAGCATAGAGTTGGTCGAGACGTCGAAGCATAGAGTTGGTCGAGACGTCGAAGCATAGAGTTGGTCGAGACGTCGAAGCATAGAGTTGGTCGAGACGTCGAAGCATAGAGTTGGTCGATACGTCGAGGCATAGAGTTGGTTGAGACGTCGAGGCTTAGAGTTGGTCGAGACGTCGAAGCATAGAGTTGGTCGAGACGTCCAGGCACAGAGTTGGTCGAGACGTCGAAGCATAGAGTTGGTCGAGACGTCGAAGCATAGAGTTGGTCGAGACGTCGAATCATAGAGTTGGTCGGGACGTCGAGGCATAGAGTTGGTCGAGACGTCGAAGCATAGAGTTGGTCGATACGTCGAGGCATAGAGTTGGTTGAGACGTCGAGGCATAGAGTTGGTCGAGACGTCGAGGCATAGAGTTGGTCGAGACGTCGAAGCATAGAGTTGGTCGACACGTCGAAGCATAGAGTTGGTCGAGACGTCGAAGCATAGAGTTGGTCCGAGACGTCGAAGCATAGAGTTGGTTGAGACGTCGAGGCTTAGAGTTGGTCGAGACGTCGAAGCATAGAGTTGGTCGAGACATCCAGGCATAGAGTTGGTCGAGACGTCGAAGCATAGAGTTGGTCGAGACTTCCAGGCATAGAGTTGGTCGAGACGTCGAAGCATAGAGTTGGTCGGGACGTCCAGGCATAGAGTTGGTCGAGACGTCGAAGCATAGAGTTGGTCGAGACGTCGAAGCATAGAGTTGGTCCGAGACGTAGAAGCATAGAGTTGGTCGAGACGTCCAGGCACAGAGTTGGTCGAGACGTCGAAGCATAGAGTTGGTCGAGACGTCGAAGCATAGAGTTGGTCGAGACGTCGAGGCATAGAGTTGGTCGAGACGTGGAGGCATAGAGTTGGTCGAGACGTCGAGGCATAGAGTTGGTCGAGACGTCCAGGCACAGAGTTGGTCGAGACGTCGAAGCATAGAGTTGGTCGAGACGTCGAAGCATAGAGTTGGTCGAGACGTCCAGGCATAGAGTTGGTCGAGACGTCGAAGCATAGAGTTGGTCGAGACGTCGAAGCATAGAGTTGGTCCGAGACGTAGAAGCATAGAGTTGGTCGAGACGTCCAGGCACAGAGTTGGTCGAGACGTCGAAGCATAGAGTTGGTCGAGACGTCGAAGCATAGAGTTGGTCGAGACGTCGAGGCATAGAGTTGGTCGAGACGTGGAGGCATAGAGTTGGTCGAGACGTCGAGGCATAGAGTTGGTCGAGACGTCGAAGCATAGAGTTGGTCGAGACGTCCAGGCACAGAGTTGGTCGAGACGTCGAAGCATAGAGTTGGTCGAGACGTCGAAGCATAGAGTTAGTCGAGACGTCGAAGTATAGAGTTGGTCGAGACGTCCAGGCACAGAGTTGGTCGAGACGTCGAAGCATAGAGTTGGTCGAGACGTCTACGTATAGAGTTGGTCGAGACGTCGACGCATAGAGTTGGTCGAGACGTCGAAGCATAGAGTTGGTCGAGACGTCGAAGCATAGAGTTGGTTGAGACGTCGAGGCTTAGAGTTGGTCGAGACGTCGAAGCATAGAGTTGGTCGAGACATCCAGGCATAGAGTTGGTCGAGACGTCGAAGCATAGAGTTGGTCGAGACTTCCAGGCATAGAGTTGGTCGAGACGTCGAAGTACAGAGTTGGTCGAGACGTCGAGGCATAGAGTTGGTCGAGACGTCGAGGCATAGAGTTGGTCGAGACGTCGAAGCATAGAGTTGGTCGAGACGTCCAGGCACAGAGTTGGTCGAGACGTCGAAGCATAGAGTTGGTCGACACGTCGAAGCATAGAGTTGGTCGAGACGTCGAAGCATAGAGTTGGTCCGAGACGTCGAAGCATAGAGTTGGTCGAGACGTCCAGGCACAGAGTTGGTCGAGACGTCGCAGCATAGAGTTGGTCGAGACGTCGAAGCATAGAGTTGGTCGAGACGTCGAGGCATAGAGTTGGTCGAGACGTCCAGGCATAGAGTTGGTCGAGACGTTGAAGCATAGAGTTGGTCGAGACGTCGAAGCATAGAGTTGGTCGAGACGTCGAAGCATAGAGTTGGTCGAGACGTCGAAGCATAGAGTTGGTCGAGACGACCAAGCATAGAGTTGGTCGAGACGTCCAGGCATAGAGTTGGTCGAGACATCGAAGCATAGAGTTGGTCGGGACGTCGAAGCATAGAGTTGGTCGAGACGTCGAAGCATAGAGCTGGTCGAGACGTCGAAGCATAGAGTTGGTCGAGACGTCGAGGAATAGAGTTGGTTGAGACGTCGAGGCATAGAGTTGGTCGAGACGTCGAAGCATAGAGTTGGTCGAGACGTCCAGGCATAGAGTTGGTCGAGTCGTCGAAGCATACAGTTGGTCGAGACATCCAGGCATAGAGTTGGTCCAGACGTCGAAGCATAGAGTTGGTCGAGACGTCCAGGCATAGAGTTGGTCGAGACGTCGAAGTACAGAGTTGGTCGAGACGTCGAGGCATAGAGTTGGTCGAGACGTCGAGGCATAGAGTTGGTCGAGACGTCGATGCATAGAGTTGGTCGAGACGTCCAGGCATAGAGTTGGTCGAGACGTCGAAGCATATAGTTGGTCGAGACGTCGAAGCATAGAGTTGGTTGAGACGAAGAGGCATAGAGTTGGTCGAGACGTCGAAGCATAGAGTTGGTCGAGACGTCCAGGCATAGAGTTGGTCGAGACGTCGAAGCATAGAGTTGGTCGAGACGTCGAAGCATAGAGTTGGTTGAGACGTCCAGGCATAGAGTTGGTCGAGACGTCGAAGCATAGAGTTGGTCGAGACGTCGAAGCATAGAGTTGGTCGAGACGTCGAAGCATACAGTTGGTCGAGACGTCGAAGCATAGAGTTGGTCGAGACGTCGAGGCATATAGTTGGTCGAGACGTCCAGGCATAGAGTTGGTCGAGACGTCGAAGCATAGAGTTGGTCGAGACGTCGAAGCATAGAGTTGGTCGAGACGTCGAAGCATAGATTTGGTCGAGACGTCGAAGCATAGAGTTGGTCGAGACGTCGAAGCATAGAGTTGATCGAGACGTCGAAGCATAGAGTTGGTCGAAACGTCGAAACATAGGGTTGGTCGACACGTCGAAGCATAGAGTTGGTCGAGACGTCGAAGCATAGAGTTGATCGAGACGTCCAGGCATAGAGTTGGTCGAGACGTCGAAGCATAGAGTTGGTTGACGCGTCGAGGCATAGAGTTGGTCGAGACGTCGAAGCATAGAGTTGGTCGAGACGTCGAAGCATAGAGTTGGTCGAGACGTCCAGGCATAGAGTTGGTCGAGACGTCGAAGCATAGAGTTGGTCGAGACGTCGAAGCATAGAGTTGGTCGAGACGTCGAAGCATATAGTTGGTCGAGACGTCGAAGCATAGAGTTGGTTGAGACGAAGAGGCATAGAGTTGGTCGAGACGTCGAAGCATAGAGTTGGTCGAGACGTCCAGGCATAGAGTTGGTCGAGACGTCGAAGCATAGAGTTGGTCGAGACGTCCAGGCATAGAGTTGGTCGAGACGTCGAAGCATAGAGTTGGTCGAGACGTCGAAGCATAGAGTTGGTCGAGACGTCGAAGCATAGAGTTGGTCGAGACGTCGAAGCATAGAGTTGGTCGATACGTCGAGGCATAGAGTTGGTTGAGACGTCGAGGCTTAGAGTTGGTCGAGACGTCGAAGCATAGAGTTGGTCGAGACGTCCAGGCACAGAGTTGGTCGAGACGTCGAAGCATAGAGTTGGTCGAGACGTCGAAGCATAGAGTTGGTCGAGACGTCGAATCATAGAGTTGGTCGGGACGTCGAGGCATAGAGTTGGTCGAGACGTCGAAGCATAGAGTTGGTCGATACGTCGAGGCATAGAGTTGGTTGAGACGTCGAGGCATAGAGTTGGTCGAGACGTCGAGGCATAGAGTTGGTCGAGACGTCGAAGCATAGAGTTGGTCGAGACGTCGAGGCATAGAGTTGGTCGAGACGTCGAAGCATAGAGTTGGTCGAGACGTCGAAGCATAGAGTTGGTCGAGACGTCCAGGTATAGAGTTGGTCGAGACGTTGAAGCATAGAGTTGGTCGAGACGTCCAGGAATAGAGTTGGTCGAGACGTGGAAGCATAGAGTTGGTCGAGACGTCCAGGCATAGAGTTGGTCGAGAAGTCGAAGCATAGAGTTGGTCGAGACGTCGAAGCATAGAGTTGGTCGAGACGTCCAGGCGTAGAGTTGGTCGAGACGTCGAAGCATAGAGTTGGTCGAGACGTCGAAGCATAGAGTTGGTCGAGACGTCGAAGCATAGAGTTGGTCGAGACGTCGAAGCATAGAGTTGGTCGAGACGTCCAGGCATAGAGTTGGTCGAGACGTCGAAGCATAGAGTTGGTCGAGACGTCGAAGCATAGAGTTGGTAGAGACGTCGAAGCATAGAGTTGGTCGAGACGTCGAAGCATAGAGTTGGTCGAGACGTCCAGGCACAGAGTTGGTCGAGACGTCGAAGCATAGAGTTGGTCGAGACGTCGAAGCATAGAGTTGGTCGAGACGTCGAGGCATAGAGTTGGTCGAGACATCCAGGCATAGAGTTGGTCGAGACGTCGAAGCATAGAGTTGGTCGAGACGTCGAAGCATAGAGTTGGTCGAGACGTCGAAGCATAGAGTTGGTCGAGACGTCCAGGCATTGAGTTGGTCGAGACATCGAAGCATAGAGTTGGTCGGGACGTCGATGCATAGAGTTGGTCGAGACGTTGAAGCATAGAGTTGGTCGAGACGTCGAAGCATAGAGTTGGTCGAGACATCGAGGCATAGAGTTGGTCGAGACGTCGAAGCATAGAGTTGGTCGAGACGTCGAAGCATAGAGTTGGTCGAGACGTCGAATCATAGAGTTGGTCGGGACGTCGAGGCATAGAGTTGGTCGAGACGTCGAAGCATAGAGTTGGTCGATACGTCGAGGCATAGAGTTGGTTGAGACGTCGAGGCATAGAGTTGGTCGAGACGTCGAGGCATAGAGTTGGTCGAGACGTCGAAGCATAGAGTTGGTCGAGACGTCGAGGCATAGAGTTGGTCGAGACGTCGAAGCATAGAGTTGGTCGAGACGTCGAAGCATAGAGTTGGTCGAGACGTCCAGGTATAGAGTTGGTCGAGACGTTGAAGCATAGAGTTGGTCGAGACGTCCAGGAATAGAGTTGGTCGAGACGTGGAAGCATAGAGTTGGTCGAGACGTCCAGGCATAGAGTTGGTCGAGAAGTCGAAGCATAGAGTTGGTCGAGACGTCGAAGCATAGAGTTGGTCGAGACGTCCAGGCGTAGAGTTGGTCGAGACGTCGAAGCATAGAGTTGGTCGAGACGTCGAAGCATAGAGTTGGTCGAGACGTCGAAGCATAGAGTTGGTCGAGACGTCGAAGCATAGAGTTGGTCGAGACGTCCAGGCATAGAGTTGGTCGAGACGTCGAAGCATAGAGTTGGTCGAGACGTCGAAGCATAGAGTTGGTAGAGACGTCGAAGCATAGAGTTGGTCGAGACGTCGAAGCATAGAGTTGGTCGAGACGTCCAGGCACAGAGTTGGTCGAGACGTCGAAGCATAGAGTTGGTCGAGACGTCGAAGCATAGAGTTGGTCGAGACGTCGAGGCATAGAGTTGGTCGAGACATCCAGGCATAGAGTTGGTCGAGACGTCGAAGCATAGAGTTGGTCGAGACGTCGAAGCATAGAGTTGGTCGAGACGTCGAAGCATAGAGTTGGTCGAGACGTCCAGGCATAGAGTTGGTCGAGACATCGAAGCATAGAGTTGGTCGGGACGTCGATGCATAGAGTTGGTCGAGACGTTGAAGCATAGAGTTGGTCGAGACGTCGAAGCATAGAGTTGGTCGAGACATCGAGGCATAGAGTTGGTTGAGACGTCGAGGCATAGAGTTGGTCGAGACGTCGAAGCATAGAGTTGGTCGAGACGTCCAGGCATAGAGTTGGTCGAGACGTCGAAGCATACAGTTGGTCGAGACGTCCAGGCATAGAGTTGGTCGAGACGTCGAAGCATAGAGTTGGTCGAGACGTCCAGGCATAGAGTTGGTCGAGACGTCGAAGTACAGAGTTGGTCGAGACGTCGAGGCATAGAGTTGGTCGAGACGTTGAGGCATAGAGTTGGTCGAGACGTCGATGCATAGAGTTGGTCGAGACGTCGAAGCATAGAGTTGGTCGAGACGTCGAAGCATAGAGTTGGTCGAGACGTCGAAGCATAGAGTTGGTCGAGACGTCCAGGCATAGAGTTGGTCGAGACGTCGAAGCATAGAGTTGGTCGAGACGTCGAGGCATAGAGTTGGTCGAGACGTCGAGGCATAGAGTTGGTCGAGACGTTGAGGCATAGAGTTGGTCGAGACGTCGATGCATAGAGTTGGTCGAGACGTCGAAGCATAGAGTTGGTCGAGACGTCGAAGCATAGAGTTGGTCGAGACGTCGAAGCATAGAGTTGGTCGAGACGTCCAGGCATAGAGTTGGTCGAGACGTCGAAGCATAGAGTTGGTCGAGACGTCGAGGCATAGAGTTGGTCGAGACGTCGAGGCATAGAGTTGGTCGAGACGTCGAGGCATAGAGTTGGTCGAGACGTCCAGGCAGAGAGTTGGTCGAGACGTCGAAGCATAGAGTTGGTCGAGACTTCGAAGCATAGAGTTGGTCGAGACGTCGAAGCATAGAGTTGGTCGAGACGTCCAGGCATAGTGTTGGTCGAGACGTCGAAGCATACAGTTGGTCGAGACGTCGAGGCATAGAGTTGGTCGAGACGTCGAAGCATATAGTTGGTCGAGCCGTCGAAGCATAGAGTTGGTCGAGACGACGAAGCATAGAGTTGGTCGAGACGTCGAAGCATAGAGTTGGTCGAGACGTCGAAGCATAGAGTTGGTCGAGACGTCGAGGCATAGAGTTGGTCGAGACGTCGAGGCATAGAGTTGGTCGAGACGTCGAGGCATAGAGTTGGTCGAGACGTCGAAGCATAGAGTTGGTCGAGACGTCCAGGCACAGAGTTGGTCGAGACGTCGAAGCATAGAGTTGGTCGACACGTCGAAGCATAGAGTTGGTCGAGACGTCGAAGCATAGAGTTGGTCCGAGACGTCGAAGCATAGAGTTGGTTGAGACGTCGAGGCTTAGAGTTGGTCGAGACGTCGAAGCATAGAGTTGGTCGAGACATCCAGGCATAGAGTTGGTCTAGACGTCGAAGCATAGAGTTGGTCGAGACTTCCAGGCATAGAGTTGGTCGAGACGTCGAAGCATAGAGTTGGTCGAGACGTCCAGGCATAGAGTTGGTCGAGACGTCGAAGCATAGAGTTGGTCGAGACGTCGAAGCATAGAGTTGGTCCGAGACGTAGAAGCATAGAGTTGGTCGAGACGTCCAGGCACAGAGTTGGTCGAGACGTCGAAGCATAGAGTTGGTCGAGACGTCGAAGCATAGAGTTGGTCGAGACGTCGAGGCATAGAGTTGGTCGAGACGTGGAGGCATAGAGTTGGTCGAGACGTCGAGGCATAGAGTTGGTCGAGACGTCCAGGCACAGAGTTGGTCGAGACGTCGAAGCATAGAGTTGGTCGAGACGTCGAAGCATAGAGTTGGTCGAGACGTCCAGGCATAGAGTTGGTCGAAACGTCGAAGCATAGAGTTGGTCGAGACGTCGAAGCATAGAGTTGGTCCGAGACGTAGAAGCATAGAGTTGGTCGAGACGTCCAGGCACAGAGTTGGTCGAGACGTCGAAGCATAGAGTTGGTCGAGACGTCGAAGCATAGAGTTGGTCGAGACGTCGAGGCATAGAGTTGGTCGAGACGTGGAGGCATAGAGTTGGTCGAGACGTCGAGGCATAGAGTTGGTCGAGACGTCGAAGCATAGAGTTGGTCGAGACGTCCAGGCACAGAGTTGGTCGAGACGTCGAAGCATAGAGTTGGTCGAGACGTCGAAGCATAGAGTTGGTCGAGACGTCGAAGTATAGAGTTGGTCGAGACGTCCAGGCACAGAGTTGGTCGAGACGTCGAAGCATAGAGTTGGTCGAGACGTCTACGTATAGAGTTGGTCGAGACGTCGACGCATAGAGTTGGTCGAGACGTCGAAGCATAGAGTTGGTCGAGACGTCGAAGCATAGAGTTGGTTGAGACGTCGAGGCTTAGAGTTGGTCGAGACGTCGAAGCATAGAGTTGGTCGAGACATCCAGGCATAGAGTTGGTCGAGACGTCGAAGCATAGAGTTGGTCGAGACTTCCAGGCATAGAGTTGGTCGAGACGTCGAAGTACAGAGTTGGTCGAGACGTCGAGGCATAGAGTTGGTCGAGACGTCGAGGCATAGAGTTGGTCGAGACGTCGAAGCATAGAGTTGGTCGAGACGTCCAGGCACAGAGTTGGTCGAGACGTCGAAGCATAGAGTTGGTCGACACGTCGAAGCATAGAGTTGGTCGAGACGTCGAAGCATAGAGTTGGTCCGAGACGTCGAAGCATAGTGTTGGTCGAGACGTCCAGGCACAGAGTTGGTCGAGACGTCGCAGCATAGAGTTGGTCGAGACGTCGAAGCATAGAGTTGGTCGAGACGTCGAGGCATAGAGTTGGTCGAGACGTCCAGGCATAGAGTTGGTCGAGACGTCGAAGCATAGAGTTGGTCGAGACGTCGAAGCATAGAGTTGGTCGAGACGTCGAAGCATAGAGTTGGTCGAGACGTCCAGGCATAGAGTTGGTCGAGACGTCGAAGCATAGAGTTGGTCGAGACGTCGAGGCATAGAGTTGGTCGAGACGTCGAGGCATAGAGTTGGTCGAGACGTCGAGGCATAGAGTTGGTCGAGACGTCGAAGCATGGAGTTGATCGAGACGTCCAGGCACAGAGTTGGTCGAGACGTCGAAGCATAGAGTTGGTCGAGACGTCGAAGCATAGAGTTGGTCGAGACGTCGAAGCATAGAGTTGGTCGAGACGTCGAGGCATAGAGTTGGTCGAGACGTCCAGGCATAGAGTTGGTCGAGACGTCGAAGCATAGAGTTGGTCGAGACGTCCAGGCACAGAGTTGGTCGAGACGTCGCAGCATAGAGTTGGTCGAGACTTCCAGGCATAGAGTTGGTCGAGACGTCGAAGTACAGAGTTGGTCGAGACGTCGAGGCATAGAGTTGGTCGAGACGTCGAGGCATAGAGTTGGTCGAGACGTCGAAGCATAGAGTTGGTCGAGACGTCCAGGCACAGAGTTGGTCGAGACGTCGAAGCATAGAGTTGGTCGACACGTCGAAGCATAGAGTTGGTCGAGACGTCGAAGCATAGAGTTGGTCCGAGACGTCGAAGCATAGAGTTGGTCGAGACGTCCAGGCACAGAGTTGGTCGAGACGTCGCAGCATAGAGTTGGTCGTGACGTCGAAGCATAGAGTTGGTCGAGACGTCGAGGCATAGAGTTGGTCGAGACGTCCAGGCATAGAGTTGGTCGAGAAGTTGAAGCATAGAGTTGGTCGAGACGTCGAAGCATAGAGTTGGTCGAGACGTCGAAGCATAGAGTTGGTCGAGACGTCGAAGCATAGAGTTGGTCGAGACGACCAAGCATAGAGTTGGTCGAGACGTCCAGGCATAGAGTTGGTCGAGACATCGAAGCATAGAGTTGGTCGGGACGTCGAAGCATAGAGTTGGTCGAGACGTCGAAGCATAGAGTTGGTCGAGACGTCCAGGCATAGAGTTGGTCGAGACGTCGAAGCATAGAGTTGGTCGAGACGTCGAAGCATAGAGTTGGTCGAGACGTCCAGGCATAGAGTTGGTCGAGACGTCGAAGCATAGAGTTGGTCGAGACGTCGAAGCATAGAGTTGGTCGAGACGTCGAAGCATAGAGTTGGTCGAGACGTCGAAGCATAGAGTTGGTCGATACGTCGAGGCATAGAGTTGGTTGAGACGTCGAGGCTTAGAGTTGGTCGAGACGTCGAAGCATAGAGTTGGTCGAGACGTCCAGGCACAGAGTTGGTCGAGACGTCGAAGCATAGAGTTGGTCGAGACGTCCAGGCATAGAGTTGGTCGAGACGTCGAAGCATAGAGTTGGTCGAGACGTCGAAGCATAGAGTTGGTCGAGACGTCCAGGCATAGAGTTGGTCGAGACGTCGAAGCATAGAGTTGGTCGAGACGTCGAAGCATAGAGTTGGTCGAGACGTCGAAGCATAGAGTTGGTCGAGACGTCGAAGCATAGAGTTGGTCGATACGTCGAGGCATAGAGTTGGTTGAGACGTCGAGGCTTAGAGTTGGTCGAGACGTCGAAGCATAGAGTTGGTCGAGACGTCCAGGCACAGAGTTGGTCGAGACGTCGAAGCATAGAGTTGGTCGAGACGTCGAAGCATAGAGTTGGTCGAGACGTCGAATCATAGAGTTGGTCGGGACGTCGAGGCATAGAGTTGGTCGAGACGTCGAAGCATAGAGTTGGTCGATACGTCGAGGCATAGAGTTGGTTGAGACGTCGAGGCATAGAGTTGGTCGAGACGTCGAGGCATAGAGTTGGTCGAGACGTCGAAGCATAGATTTGGTCGAGACGTCGAGGCATAGAGTTGGTCGAGACGTCGAAGCATAGAGTTGGTCGAGACGTCGAACCATAGAGTTGGTCGAGACGTCCAGGTATAGAGTTGGTCGAGACGTTGAAGCATAGAGTTGGTCGAGACGTCCAGGAATAGAGTTGGTCGAGACGTTGAAGCATAGAGTTGGTCGAGACGTCCAGGCATAGAGTTGGTCGAGAAGTCGAAGCATAGAGTTGGTCGAGACGTCGAAGCATAGAGTTGGTCGAGACGTCCAGGCGTAGAGTTGGTCGAGACGTCGAAGCATAGAGTTGGTCGAGACGTCGAAGCATAGAGTTGGTCGAGACGTCGAAGCATAGAGTTGGTCGAGACGTCGAAGCATAGAGTTGGTCGAGACGTCCAGGCATAGAGTTGGTCGAGACGTCGAAGCATAGAGTTGGTCGAGACGTCGAAGCATAGAGTTGGTCGAGACGTCGAAGCATAGAGTTGGTCGAGACGTCGAAGCATAGAGTTGGTCGAGACGTCCAGGCACAGAGTTGGTCGAGACGTCGAAGCATAGAGTTGGTCGAGACGTCGAAGCATAGAGTTGGTCGAGACGTCGAGGCATAGAGTTGGTCGAGACATCCAGGCATAGAGTTGGTCGAGACGTCGAAGCATAGAGTTGGTCGAGACGTCGAAGCATAGAGTTGGTCGAGACGTCGAAGCATAGAGTTGGTCGAGACGTCGAAGTATAGAGTTGGTCGAGACGTCCAGGCATAGTGTTGGTCGAGACGTCGAAGCATACAGTTGGTCGAGACGTCGAGGCATAGAGTTGGTCGAGACGTCGAAGCATATAGTTGGTCGAGCCGTCGAAGCATAGAGTTGGTCGAGACGACGAAGCATAGAGTTGGTCGAGACGTCGAAGCATAGAGTTGGTCGAGACGTCGAAGCATAGAGTTGGTCGAGACGTCGAGGCATAGAGTTGGTCGAGACGTCGAGGCATAGAGTTGGTCGAGACGTCGAGGCATAGAGTTGGTCGAGACGTCGAAGCATAGAGTTGGTCGAGACGTCCAGGCACAGAGTTGGTCGAGACGTCGAAGCATAGAGTTGGTCGACACGTCGAAGCATAGAGTTGGTCGAGACGTCGAAGCATAGAGTTGGTCCGAGACGTCGAAGCATAGAGTTGGTTGAGACGTCGAGGCTTAGAGTTGGTCGAGACGTCGAAGCATAGAGTTGGTCGAGACATCCAGGCATAGAGTTGGTCGAGACGTCGAAGCATAGAGTTGGTCGAGACTTCCAGGCATAGAGTTGGTCGAGACGTCGAAGCATAGAGTTGGTCGAGACGTCCAGGCATAGAGTTGGTCGAGACGTCGAAGCATAGAGTTGGTCGAGACGTCGAAGCATAGAGTTGGTCCGAGACGTAGAAGCATAGAGTTGGTCGAGACGTCCAGGCACAGAGTTGGTCGAGACGTCGAAGCATAGAGTTGGTCGAGACGTCGAAGCATAGAGTTGGTCGAGACGTCGAGGCATAGAGTTGGTCGAGACGTGGAGGCATAGAGTTGGTCGAGACGTCGAGGCATAGAGTTGGTCGAGACGTCCAGGCACAGAGTTGGTCGAGACGTCGAAGCATAGAGTTGGTCGAGACGTCGAAGCATAGAGTTGGTCGAGACGTCCAGGCATAGAGTTGGTCGAAACGTCGAAGCATAGAGTTGGTCGAGACGTCGAAGCATAGAGTTGGTCCGAGACGTAGAAGCATAGAGTTGGTCGAGACGTCCAGGCACAGAGTTGGTCGAGACGTCGAAGCATAGAGTTGGTCGAGACGTCGAAGCATAGAGTTGGTCGAGACGTCGAGGCATAGAGTTGGTCGAGACGTGGAGGCATAGAGTTGGTCGAGACGTCGAGGCATAGAGTTGGTCGAGACGTCGAAGCATAGAGTTGGTCGAGACGTCCAGGCACAGAGTTGGTCGAGACGTCGAAGCATAGAGTTGGTCGAGACGTCGAAGCATAGAGTTGGTCGAGACGTCGAAGCATAGAGTTGGTCGAGACGTCCAGGCACAGAGTTGGTCGAGACGTCGAAGCATAGAGTTGGTCGAGACGTCTACGTATAGAGTTGGTCGAGACGTCGACGCATAGAGTTGGTCGAGACGTCGAAGCATAGAGTTGGTCGAGACGTCGAAGCATAGAGTTGGTTGAGACGTCGAGGCTTAGAGTTGGTCGAGACGTCGAAGCATAGAGTTGGTCGAGACATCCAGGCATAGAGTTGGTCGAGACGTCGAAGCATAGAGTTGGTCGAGACTTCCAGGCATAGAGTTGGTCGAGACGTCGAAGTACAGAGTTGGTCGAGACGTCGAGGCATAGAGTTGGTCGAGACGTCGAGGCATAGAGTTGGTCGAGACGTCGAAGCATAGAGTTGGTCGAGACGTCCAGGCACAGAGTTGGTCGAGACGTCGAAGCATAGAGTTGGTCGACACGTCGAAGCATAGAGTTGGTCGAGACGTCGAAGCATAGAGTTGGTCCGAGACGTCGAAGCATAGTGTTGGTCGAGACGTCCAGGCACAGAGTTGGTCGAGACGTCGCAGCATAGAGTTGGTCGAGACGTCGAAGCATAGAGTTGGTCGAGACGTCGAGGCATAGAGTTGGTCGAGACGTCCAGGCATAGAGTTGGTCGAGACGTCGAAGCATAGAGTTGGTCGAGACGTCGAAGCATAGAGTTGGTCGAGACGTCGAAGCATAGAGTTGGTCGAGACGTCCAGGCATAGAGTTGGTCGAGACGTCGAAGCATAGAGTTGGTCGAGACGTCGAGGCATAGAGTTGGTCGAGACGTCGAGGCATAGAGTTGGTCGAGACGTCGAGGCATAGAGTTGGTCGAGACGTCGAAGCATGGAGTTGATCGAGACGTCCAGGCACAGAGTTGGTCGAGACGTCGAAGCATAGAGTTGGTCGAGACGTCGAAGCATAGAGTTGGTCGAGACGTCGAAGCATAGAGTTGGTCGAGACGTCGAGGCATAGAGTTGGTCGAGACGTCCAGGCATAGAGTTGGTCGAGACGTCGAAGCATAGAGTTGGTCGAGACGTCCAGGCACAGAGTTGGTCGAGACGTCGCAGCATAGAGTTGGTCGAGACTTCCAGGCATAGAGTTGGTCGAGACGTCGAAGTACAGAGTTGGTCGAGACGTCGAGGCATAGAGTTGGTCGAGACGTCGAGGCATAGAGTTGGTCGAGACGTCGAAGCATAGAGTTGGTCGAGACGTCCAGGCACAGAGTTGGTCGAGACGTCGAAGCATAGAGTTGGTCGACACGTCGAAGCATAGAGTTGGTCGAGACGTCGAAGCATAGAGTTGGTCCGAGACGTCGAAGCATAGAGTTGGTCGAGACGTCCAGGCACAGAGTTGGTCGAGACGTCGCAGCATAGAGTTGGTCGTGACGTCGAAGCATAGAGTTGGTCGAGACGTCGAGGCATAGAGTTGGTCGAGACGTCCAGGCATAGAGTTGGTCGAGAAGTTGAAGCATAGAGTTGGTCGAGACGTCGAAGCATAGAGTTGGTCGAGACGTCGAAGCATAGAGTTGGTCGAGACGTCGAAGCATAGAGTTGGTCGAGACGACCAAGCATAGAGTTGGTCGAGACGTCCAGGCATAGAGTTGGTCGAGACATCGAAGCATAGAGTTGGTCGGGACGTCGAAGCATAGAGTTGGTCGAGACGTCGAAGCATAGAGTTGGTCGAGACGTCCAGGCATAGAGTTGGTCGAGACGTCGAAGCATAGAGTTGGTCGAGACGTCGAAGCATAGAGTTGGTCGAGACGTCCAGGCATAGAGTTGGTCGAGACGTCGAAGCATAGAGTTGGTCGAGACGTCGAAGCATAGAGTTGGTCGAGACGTCGAAGCATAGAGTTGGTCGAGACGTCGAAGCATAGAGTTGGTCGATACGTCGAGGCATAGAGTTGGTTGAGACGTCGAGGCTTAGAGTTGGTCGAGACGTCGAAGCATAGAGTTGGTCGAGACGTCCAGGCACAGAGTTGGTCGAGACGTCGAAGCATAGAGTTGGTCGAGACGTCCAGGCATAGAGTTGGTCGAGACGTCGAAGCATAGAGTTGGTCGAGACGTCGAAGCATAGAGTTGGTCGAGACGTCCAGGCATAGAGTTGGTCGAGACGTCGAAGCATAGAGTTGGTCGAGACGTCGAAGCATAGAGTTGGTCGAGACGTCGAAGCATAGAGTTGGTCGAGACGTCGAAGCATAGAGTTGGTCGATACGTCGAGGCATAGAGTTGGTTGAGACGTCGAGGCTTAGAGTTGGTCGAGACGTCGAAGCATAGAGTTGGTCGAGACGTCGAAGCATAGAGTTGGTCGAGACGTCGAAGCATAGAGTTGGTCGAGACGTCGAAGTATAGAGTTGGTCGAGACGTCCAAGCATAGAGTTGGTCGAGACGTCCAGGCATGGAGTTGGTCGAGACATCGAAGCATAGAGTTGGTCGGGACGTCGATGCATAGAGTTGGTCGAGACGTTGAAGCATAGAGTTGGTCGAGACGTCGAAGCATAGAGTTGGTCGAGACGTCGAGGCATAGAGTTGGTCGAGACGTGGAAGCATAGAGTTGGTCGAGACGTCGAGGCTTAGAGTTGGTCGAGACGTCGAAGCATAGAGTTGGTCGAGACATCCAGGCATAGAGTTGGTCGAGACGTCGAAGCATAGAGTTGGTCGAGACTTCCAGGCATAGAGTTGGTCGAGACGTCGAAGTACAGAGTTGGTCGAGACGTCGAGGCATAGAGTTGGTCGAGACGTCGAGGCATAGAGTTGGTCGAGTCGTCGAAGCATAGAGTTGGTCGAGACGTCGAAGCATAGAGTTGGTCGAGACGTCCAGGCATAGAGTTGGTCGAGACGTCGAAGCATAGAGTTGGTCGAGACGTCGAAGCATAGAGTTGGTCGAGACGTCGAAGCATAGAGTTGGTCGAGACGTCCAGGCATAGAGTTGGTCGAGACGTCGAAGCATAGAGTTGGTCGAGACGTCGAAGCATAGAGTTGGTCGAGACGTCGAAGCATAGAGTTGGTCGAGACGTCGAAGCATAGAGTTGGTCGAGACGTCCAGGCACAGAGTTGGTCGAGACGTCGAAGCATAGAGTTGGTCGAGACGTCGAAGCATAGAGTTGGTCGAGACGTCGAGGCATAGAGTTGGTCGAGACATCCAGGCATAGAGTTGGTCGAGACGTCGAAGCATAGAGTTGGTCGAGACGTCGAAGCATAGAGTTGGTCGAGACGTCGAAGCATAGAGTTGGTCGAGACGTCGAAGTATAGAGTTGGTCGAGACGTCCAAGCATAGAGTTGGTCGAGACGTCCAGGCATGGAGTTGGTCGAGACATCGAAGCATAGAGTTGGTCGGGACGTCGATGCATAGAGTTGGTCGAGACGTTGAAGCATAGAGTTGGTCGAGACGTCGAAGCATAGAGTTGGTCGAGACGTCGAGGCATAGAGTTGGTCGAGACGTGGAAGCATAGAGTTGGTCGAGACGTCGAGGCTTAGAGTTGGTCGAGACGTCGAAGCATAGAGTTGGTCGAGACATCCAGGCATAGAGTTGGTCGAGACGTCGAAGCATAGAGTTGGTCGAGACTTCCAGGCATAGAGTTGGTCGAGACGTCGAAGTACAGAGTTGGTCGAGACGTCGAGGCATAGAGTTGGTCGAGACGTCGAGGCATAGAGTTGGTCGAGTCGTCGAAGCATAGAGTTGGTCGAGACGTCGAAGCATAGAGTTGGTCGAGACGTCCAGGCATAGAGTTGGTCGAGTTGTCGAAGCATA
Source organism: Bombus pratorum (assembly GCA_930367275.1). Taxonomy (NCBI): domain Eukaryota; kingdom Metazoa; phylum Arthropoda; class Insecta; order Hymenoptera; family Apidae; genus Bombus; species Bombus pratorum. The sequence continues at coordinate 4,019,541 of OV884000.1, read as the reverse complement.
CAGTTGGTCGAGACATCCAGGCATAGAGTTGGTCCAGACGTCGAAGCATAGAGTTGGTCGAGACGTCCAGGCATAGAGTTGGTCGAGACGTCGAAGTACAGAGTTGGTCGAGACGTCGGGGCATAGAGTTGGTCGAGACGTCGAGGCATAGAGTTGGTCGAGACGTCGATGCATAGAGTTGGTCGAGACGTCCAGGCATAGAGTTGGTCGAGACGTCGAAGCATATAGTTGGTCGAGACGTCGAAGCATAGAGTTGGTTGAGACGAAGAGGCATAGAGTTGGTCGAGACGTCGAAGCATAGAGTTGGTCGAGACGTCCAGGCATAGAGTTGGTCGAGACGTCGAAGCATAGAGTTGGTCGAGACGTCGAAGCATAGAGTTGGTTGAGACGTCCAGGCATAGAGTTGGTCGAGACGTCGAAGCATAGAGTTGGTCGAGACGTCGAAGCATAGAGTTGGTCGAGACGTCGAAGCATACAGTTGGTCGAGACGTCGAAGCATAGAGTTGGTCGAGACGTCGAGGCATATAGTTGGTCGAGACGTCCAGGCATAGAGTTGGTCGAGACGTCGAAGCATAGAGTTGGTCGAGACGTCGAAGCATAGAGTTGGTCGAGACGTCGAAGCATAGATTTGGTCGAGACGTCGAAGCATAGAGTTGGTCGAGACGTCGAAGCATAGAGTTGATCGAGACGTCGAAGCATACAGTTGGTCGAAACGTCGAAACATAGGGTTGGTCGACACGTCGAAGCATAGAGTTGGTCGAGACGTCGAAGCATAGAGTTGATCGAGACGTCCAGGCATAGAGTTGGTCGAGACGTCGAAGCATAGAGTTGGTTGACGCGTCGAGGCATAGAGTTGGTCGAGACGTCGAAGCATAGAGTTGGTCGAGACGTCGAAGCATAGAGTTGGTCGAGACGTCCAGGCATAGAGTTGGTCGAGACGTCGAAGCATAGAGTTGGTCGAGACGTCGAAGCATAGAGTTGGTCGAGACGTCGAAGCATATAGTTGGTCGAGACGTCGAAGCATAGAGTTGGTTGAGACGAAGAGGCATAGAGTTGGTCGAGACGTCGAAGCATAGAGTTGGTCGAGACGTCCAGGCATAGAGTTGGTCGAGACGTCGAAGCATAGAGTTGGTCGAGACGTCCAGGCATAGAGTTGGTCGAGACGTCGAAGCATAGAGTTGGTCGAGACGTCGAAGCATAGAGTTGGTCGAGACGTCGAAGCATAGAGTTGGTCGAGACGTCGAAGCATAGAGTTGGTCGATACGTCGAGGCATAGAGTTGGTTGAGACGTCGAAGCATAGAGTTGGTCGACACGTCGAAGCATAGAGTTGGTCGAGACGTCGAAGCATAGAGTTGGTCCGAGACGTCGAAGCATAGAGTTGGTCGAGACGTCCAGGCACAGAGTTGGTCGAGACGTCGCAGCATAGAGTTGGTCGAGACGTCGAAGCATAGAGTTGGTCGAGACGTCGAGGCATAGAGTTGGTCGAGACGTCCAGGCATAGAGTTGGTCGAGACGTTGAAGCATAGAGTTGGTCGAGACGTCGAAGCATAGAGTTGGTCGAGACGTCGAAGCATAGAGTTGGTCGAGACGTCGAAGCATAGAGTTGGTCGAGACGACCAAGCATAGAGTTGGTCGAGACGTCCAGGCATAGAGTTGGTCGAGACATCGAAGCATAGAGTTGGTCGGGACGTCGAAGCATAGAGTTGGTCGAGACGTCGAAGCATAGAGCTGGTCGAGACGTCGAAGCATAGAGTTGGTCGAGACGTCGAGGCATAGAGTTGGTTGAGACGTCGAGGCATAGAGTTGGTCGAGACGTCGAAGCATAGAGTTGGTCGAGACGTCCAGGCATAGAGTTGGTCGAGTCGTCGAAGCATACAGTTGGTCGAGACATCCAGGCATAGAGTTGGTCCAGACGTCGAAGCATAGAGTTGGTCGAGACGTCCAGGCATAGAGTTGGTCGAGACGTCGAAGTACAGAGTTGGTCGAGACGTCGAGGCATAGAGTTGGTCGAGACGTCGAGGCATAGAGTTGGTCGAGACGTCGATGCATAGAGTTGGTCGAGACGTCCAGGCATAGAGTTGGTCGAGACGTCGAAGCATATAGTTGGTCGAGACGTCGAAGCATAGAGTTGGTTGAGACGAAGAGGCATAGAGTTGGTCGAGACGTCGAAGCATAGAGTTGGTCGAGACGTCCAGGCATAGAGTTGGTCGAGACGTCGAAGCATAGAGTTGGTCGAGACGTCGAAGCATAGAGTTGGTTGAGACGTCCAGGCATAGAGTTGGTCGAGACGTCGAAGCATAGAGTTGGTCGAGACGTCGAAGCATAGAGTTGGTCGAGACGTCGAAGCATAGAGTTGGTCGAGACGTCGAAGCATAGAGTTGGTCGAGACGTCGAGGCATATAGTTGGTCGAGACGTCCAGGCATAGAGTTGGTCGAGACGTCGAAGCATAGAGTTGGTCGAGACGTCGAAGCATAGAGTTGGTCGAGACGTCGAAGCATAGAGTTGGTCGAGACGTCGAAGCATAGAGTTGGTCGAGACGTCGAAGCATAGAGTTGATCGAGACGTCGAAGCATAGAGTTGGTCGAAACGTCGAAACATAGGGTTGGTCGACACGTCGAAGCATAGAGTTGGTCGAGACGTCGAAGCATAGAGTTGATCGAGACGTCCAGGCATAGAGTTGGTCGAGACGTCGAAGCATAGAGTTGGTTGACGCGTCGAGGCATAGAGTTGGTCGAGACGTCGAAGCATAGAGTTGGTCGAGACGTCGAAGCATAGAGTTGGTCGAGACGTCCAGGCATAGAGTTGGTCGAGACGTCGAAGCATAGAGTTGGTCGAGACGTCGAAGCATAGAGTTGGTCGAGACGTCGAAGCATATAGTTGGTCGAGACGTCGAAGCATAGAGTTGGTTGAGACGAAGAGGCATAGAGTTGGTCGAGACGTCGAAGCATAGAGTTGGTCGAGACGTCGAGGCATAGAGTTGGTCGAGACGTCGAAGCATAGAGTTGGTCGAGACGTCCAGGCATAGAGTTGGTCGAGACGTCGAAGCATAGAGTTGGTCGAGACGTCGAAGCATAGAGTTGGTCGAGACGTCGAAGCATAGAGTTGGTCGAGACGTCGAAGCATAGAGTTGGTCGATACGTCGAGGCATAGAGTTGGTTGAGACGTCGAGGCTTAGAGTTGGTCGAGACGTCGAAGCATAGAGTTGGTCGAGACGTCCAGGCACAGAGTTGGTCGAGACGTCGAAGCATAGAGTTGGTCGAGACGTCGAAGCATAGAGTTGGTCGAGACGTCGAATCATAGAGTTGGTCGGGACGTCGAGGCATAGAGTTGGTCGAGACGTCGAAGCATAGAGTTGGTCGATACGTCGAGGCATAGAGTTGGTTGAGACGTCGAGGCATAGAGTTGGTCGAGACGTCGAGGCATAGAGTTGGTCGAGACGTCGAAGCATAGAGTTGGTCGAGACGTCGAGGCATAGAGTTGGTCGAGACGTCGAAGCATAGAGTTGGTCGAGACGTCGAAGCATAGAGTTGGTCGAGACGTCCAGGTATAGAGTTGGTCGAGACGTTGAAGCATAGAGTTGGTCGAGACGTCCAGGAATAGAGTTGGTCGAGACGTGGAAGCATAGAGTTGGTCGAGACGTCCAGGCATAGAGTTGGTCGAGAAGTCGAAGCATAGAGTTAGTCGAGACGTCGAAGCATAGAGTTGGTCGAGACGTCCAGGCGTAGAGTTGGTCGAGACGTCGAAGCATAGAGTTGGTCGAGACGTCGAAGCATAGAGTTGGTCGAGACGTCGAAGCATAGAGTTGGTCGAGACGTCGAAGCATAGAGTTGGTCGAGACGTCCAGGCATAGAGTTGGTCGAGACGTCGAAGCATAGAGTTGGTCGAGACGTCGAAGCATAGAGTTGGTAGAGACGTCGAAGCATAGAGTTGGTCGAGACGTCGAAGCATAGAGTTGGTCGAGACGTCCAGGCACAGAGTTGGTCGAGACGTCGAAGCATAGAGTTGGTCGAGACGTCGAAGCATAGAGTTGGTCGAGACGTCGAGGCATAGAGTTGGTCGAGACATCCAGGCATAGAGTTGGTCGAGACGTCGAAGCATAGAGTTGGTCGAGACGTCGAAGCATAGAGTTGGTCGAGACGTCGAAGCATAGAGTTGGTCGAGACGTCGAAGCATAGAGTTGGTCGAGACGTCCAAGCATAGAGTTAGTCGAGACGTCCAGGCATAGAGTTGGTCGAGACATCGGAGCATAGAGTTGGTCGGGACGTCGATGCATAGAGTTGGTCGAGACGTTGAAGCATAGAGTTGGTCGAGACGTCGAAGCATAGAGTTGGTCGAGACATCGAGGCATAGAGTTGGTTGAGACGTCGAGGCATAGAGTTGGTCGAGACGTCGAAGCATAGAGTTGGTCGAGACGTCCAGGCATAGAGTTGGTCGAGACGTCGAAGCATACAGTTGGTCGAGACGTCCAGGCATAGAGTTGGTCGAGACGTCGAAGCATAGAGTTGGTCGAGACGTCCAGGCATAGAGTTGGTCGAGACGTCGAAGTACAGAGTTGGTCGAGACGTCGAGGCATAGAGTTGGTCGAGACGTTGAGGCATAGAGTTGGTCGAGACGTCGATGCATAGAGTTGGTCGAGACGTCGAAGCATAGAGTTGGTCGAGACGTCGAAGCATAGAGTTGGTCGAGACGTCGAAGCATAGAGTTGGTCGAGACGTCCAGGCATAGAGTTGGTCGAGACGTCGAAGCATAGAGTTGGTCGAGACGTCGAGGCATAGAGTTGGTCGAGACGTCGAGGCATAGAGTTGGTCGAGACGTCGAGGCATAGAGTTGGTCGAGACGTCCAGGCAGAGAGTTGGTCGAGACGTCGAAGCATAGAGTTGGTCGAGACTTCGAAGCATAGAGTTGGTCGAGACGTTGAAGCATAGAGTTGGTCGAGACGTCCAGGCATAGTGTTGGTCGAGACGTCGAAGCATACAGTTGGTCGAGACGTCGAAGCATAGAGTTGGTCGAGACGTCGAGGCATATAGTTGGTCGAGACGTCCAGGCATAGAGTTGGTCGAGACGTCGAAGCATAGAGTTGGTGGAGACGTCGAAGCATAGAGTTGGTCGAGACGTCGAGGCATAGAGTTGGTCGAGACGTCGAAGCATATAGTTGGTCGAGCCGTCGAAGCATAGAGTTGGTGGAGACGTCGAAGCATAGAGTTGGTCGAGACGTCGAGGCATAGAGTTGGTCGAGACGTCGAAGCATATAGTTGGTCGAGCCGTCGAAGCATAGAGTTGGTCGAGACGACGAAGCATAGAGTTGGTCGAGACGTCGAAGCATAGAGTTGGTCGAGACGTCGAAGCATACAGTTGGTCGAGACGTCGAAGCATAGAGTTGGTCGAGACGTCCAGGCATAGAGTTGGTCGAGACGTCGAAGCATAGAGTTGGTCGAGACGTCGAGGCATGGAGTTGGTCGAGACGTCGAGGCATAGAGTTGGTCGAGACGTCGAAGCATAGAGTTGGTCGAGACGTCGAAGCATAGAGTTGGTCGAGACGTCCAGGCACAGAGTTGGTCGAGACGTCGAAGCATAGAGTTGGTCGAGACGTCTACGTATAAAGTTGGTCGAGACGTCGACGCATAGAGTTGGTCGAGACGTCGAAGCATAGAGTTGGTCGAGACGTCGAAGCATAGAGTTGGTTGAGACGTCGAGGCATAGAGTTGGTCGAGACGTCGAAGCATAGAGTTGGTCGAGACATCCAGGCATAGAGTTGGTCGAGACGTCGAAGCATAGAGTTGGTCGAGACGTCCAGGCATAGAGTTGGTCGAGACGTCGAAGTACAGAGTTGGTCGAGACGTCGAGGCATGGAGTTGGTCGAGACGTCGAGGCATAGAGTTGGTCGAGACGTCGAAGCATAGAGTTGGTCGAGACGTCCAGGCACAGAGTTGGTCGAGACGTCGAAGCATAGAGTTGGTCGACACGTCGAAGCATAGAGTTGGTCGAGACGTCGAAGCATAGAGTTGGTCCGAGACGTCGAAGCATAGAGTTGGTCGAGACGTCCAGGCACAGAGTTGGTCGAGACGTCGAAGCATAGAGTTGGTCGAGACGTCGAAGCATAGAGTTGGTCGAGACGTCGAGGCATAGAGTTGGTCGAGACGTCGAGGCATAGAGTTGGTCGAGACGTCGAGGCATAGAGTTGGTCGAGACGTCGAAGCATAGAGTTGGTCGAGACGTCCAGGCACAGAGTTGGTCGAGACGTCGAAGCATAGAGTTGGTCGACACGTCGAAGCATAGAGTTGGTCGAGACGTCGAAGCATAGAGTTGGTCCGAGACGTCGAAGCATAGAGTTGGTTGAGACGTCGAGGCTTAGAGTTGGTCGAGACGTCGAAGCATAGAGTTGGTCGAGACATCCAGGCATAGAGTTGGTCTAGACGTCGAAGCATAGAGTTGGTCGAGACTTCCAGGCATAGAGTTGGTCGAGACGTCGAAGCATAGAGTTGGTCGAGACGTCCAGGCATAGAGTTGGTCGAGACGTCGAAGCATAGAGTTGGTCGAGACGTCGAAGCATAGAGTTGGTCCGAGACGTAGAAGCATAGAGTTGGTCGAGACGTCCAGGCACAGAGTTGGTCGAGACGACGAAGCATAGAGTTGGTCGAGACGTCGAAGCATAGAGTTGGTCGAGACGTCGAGGCATAGAGTTGGTCGAGACGTGGAGGCATAGAGTTGGTCGAGACGTCGAGGCATAGAGTTGGTCGAGACGTCCAGGCACAGAGTTGGTCGAGACGTCGAAGCATAGAGTTGGTCGAGACGTCGAAGCATAGAGTTGGTCGAGACGTCCAGGCATAGAGTTGGTCGAGACGTCGAAGCATAGAGTTGGTCGAGACGTCGAAGCATAGAGTTGGTCCGAGACGTAGAAGCATAGAGTTGGTCGAGACGTCCAGGCACAGAGTTGGTCGAGACGTCGAAGCATAGAGTTGGTCGAGACGTCGAAGCATAGAGTTGGTCGAGACGTCGAGGCATAGAGTTGGTCGAGACGTGGAGGCATAGAGTTGGTCGAGACGTCGAGGCATAGAGTTGGTCGAGACGTCGAAGCATAGAGTTGGTCGAGACGTCCAGGCACAGAGTTGGTCGAGACGTCGAAGCATAGAGTTGGTCGAGACGTCGAAGCATAGAGTTGGTCGAGACGTCGAAGTATAGAGTTGGTCGAGACGTCCAGGCACAGAGTTGGTCGAGACGTCGAAGCATAGAGTTGGTCGAGACGTCTACGTATAGAGTTGGTCGAGACGTCGACGCATAGAGTTGGTCGAGACGTCGAAGCATAGAGTTGGTCGAGACGTCGAAGCATAGAGTTGGTTGAGACGTCGAGGCTTAGAGTTGGTCGAGACGTCGAAGCATAGAGTTGGTCGAGACATCCAGGCATAGAGTTGGTCGAGACGTCGAAGCATAGAGTTGGTCGAGACTTCCAGGCATAGAGTTGGTCGAGACGTCGAAGTACAGAGTTGGTCGAGACGTCGAGGCATAGAGTTGGTCGAGACGTCGAGGCATAGAGTTGGTCGAGACGTCGAAGCATAGAGTTGGTCGAGACGTCCAGGCACAGAGTTGGTCGAGACGTCGAAGCATAGAGTTGGTCGACACGTCGAAGCATAGAGTTGGTCGAGACGTCGAAGCATAGAGTTGGTCCGAGACGTCGAAGCATAGTGTTGGTCGAGACGTCCAGGCACAGAGTTGGTCGAGACGTCGCAGCATAGAGTTGGTCGAGACGTCGAAGCATAGAGTTGGTCCGAGACGTCGAAGCATAGTGTTGGTCGAGACGTCCAGGCACAGAGTTGGTCGAGACGTCGCAGCATAGAGTTGGTCGAGACGTCGAAGCATAGAGTTGGTCGACACGTCGAAGCATAGAGTTGGTCGAGACGTCGAAGCATAGAGTTGGTCCGAGACGTCGAAGCATAGTGTTGGTCGAGACGTCCAGGCACAGAGTTGGTCGAGACGTCGCAGCATAGAGTTGGTCGAGACGTCGAAGCATAGAGTTGGTCGAGACGTCGAGGCATAGAGTTGGTCGAGACGTCCAGGCATAGAGTTGGTCGAGACGTCGAAGCATAGAGTTGGTCGAGACGTCGAAGCATAGAGTTGGTCGAGACGTCGAAGCATAGAGTTGGTCGAGACGTCCAGGCATAGAGTTGGTCGAGACGTCGAAGCATAGAGTTGGTCGAGACGTCGAGGCATAGAGTTGGTCGAGACGTCGAGGCATAGAGTTGGTCGAGACGTCGAGGCATAGAGTTGGTCGAGACGTCGAAGCATGGAGTTGATCGAGACGTCCAGGCACAGAGTTGGTCGAGACGTCGAAGCATAGAGTTGGTCGAGACGTCGAAGCATAGAGTTGGTCGAGACGTCGAAGCATAGAGTTGGTCGAGACGTCGAGGCATAGAGTTGGTCGAGACGTCCAGGCATAGAGTTGGTCGAGACGTCGAAGCATAGAGTTGGTCGAGACGTCCAGGCACAGAGTTGGTCGAGACGTCGCAGCATAGAGTTGGTCGAGACTTCCAGGCATAGAGTTGGTCGAGACGTCGAAGTACAGAGTTGGTCGAGACGTCGAGGCATAGAGTTGGTCGAGACGTCGAGGCATAGAGTTGGTCGAGACGTCGAAGCATAGAGTTGGTCGAGACGTCCAGGCACAGAGTTGGTCGAGACGTCGAAGCATAGAGTTGGTCGACACGTCGAAGCATGGAGTTGGTCGAGACGTCGAAGCATAGAGTTGGTCCGAGACGTCGAAGCATAGAGTTGGTCGAGACGTCCAGGCACAGAGTTGGTCGAGACGTCGCAGCATAGAGTTGGTCGTGACGTCGAAGCATAGAGTTGGTCGAGACGTCGAGGCATAGAGTTGGTCGAGACGTCCAGGCATAGAGTTGGTCGAGACGTTGAAGCATAGAGTTGGTCGAGACGTCGAAGCATAGAGTTGGTCGAGACGTCGAAGCATAGAGTTGGTCGAGACGTCGAAGCATAGAGTTGGTCGAGACGACCAAGCATAGAGTTGGTCGAGACGTCCAGGCATAGAGTTGGTCGAGACATCGAAGCATAGAGTTGGTCGGGACGTCGAAGCATAGAGTTGGTCGAGACGTCGAAGCATAGAGCTGGTCGAGACGTCGAAGCATAGAGTTGGTCGAGACGTCGAGGAATAGAGTTGGTTGAGACGTCGAGGCATAGAGTTGGTCGAGACGTCGAAGCATAGAGTTGGTCGAGACGTCCAGGCATAGAGTTGGTCGAGACGTCGAAGCATACAGTTGGTCGAGACATCCAGGCATAGAGTTGGTCCAGACGTCGAAGCATAGAGTTGGTCGAGACGTCCAGGCATAGAGTTGGTCGAGACGTCGAAGTACAGAGTTGGTCGAGACGTCGAGGCATAGAGTTGGTCGAGACGTCGAGGCATAGAGTTGGTCGAGACGTCGATGCATAGAGTTGGTCGAGACGTCGAAGCATAGAGTTGGTCGAGACGTCGAAGCATAGAGTTGGTCGAGACGTCGAAGCATAGAGTTGGTCGAGACGTCGAAGCATAGAGTTGGTCGAGACGTCCAGGCATAGAGTTGGTCGAGACGTCGAAGCATAGAGTTGGTCGAGACGTCGAGGCATAGAGTTGGTCGAGACGTCGAGGCATAGAGTTGGTCGAGACGTCGAGGCATAGAGTTGGTCGAGACGTCGAGGCATAGAGTTGGTCGAGACGTCCAGGCACAGAGTTGGTCGAGACGTCGAAGCATAGAGTTGGTCGAGACGTCGAAGCATAGAGTTGGTCGAGACGTCGAAGCATAGAGTTGGTCGAGACGTCGAGGCATAGAGTTGGTCGAGACGTCCAGGCATAGAGTTGGTCGAGACGTCGAAGCATAGAGTTGGTCGAGACGTCGAAGCATAGAGTTGGTCGAGACGTCGAAGCATAGAGTTGGTCGAGACGTCGAAGCATAGAGTTGGTCGAGACGTCCAAGCATAGAGTTGGTCGAGACGTCCAGGCATAGAGTTGGTCGAGACATCGAAGCATAGAGTTGGTCGGGACGTCGAAGCATAGAGTTGGTCGAGACGTCGAAGCATAGAGCTGGTCGAGACGCCGAAGCATAGAGTTGGTCGAGACGTCGAGGCATGGAGTTGGTTGAGACGTCGAGGCATAGAGTTGTTCGAGACGTCGAAGCATAGAGTTGGTCGCGACGTCCAGGCATAGAGTTGGTCGAGACGTCGAAGCATACAGTTGGTCGAGACGTCCAGGCATAGAGTTGGTCGAGACGTCGAAGCATAGAGTTGGTCGAGACGTCCAGGCATAGAGTTGGTCGAGACGTCGAAGTACAGAGTTGGTTGAGACGTCGAGGCAAAGAGTTGGTCGAGACGTCGAGGCATAGAGTTGGTCGAGACGTCGATGCATAGTGTTGGTCGAGACGTCGAAGCATAGAGTTGGTCGAGACGTCGAAGCATAGAGTTGGTCGAGACGTCGAAGCATAGAGTTGGTCGAGACGTCGAAGCATAGAGTTGGTCGAGACGTCCAGGCATAGAGTTGGTCGAGACGTCGAAGCATAGAGTTGGTCGAGACGTCGAGGCATAGAGTTGGTCGAGACGTCGAGGCATAGAGTTGGTCGAGACGTCGAGGCATAGAGTTGGTCGAGACGTCGACGCATAGAGTTGGTCGAGACGTCCAGGCACAGAGTTGGTCGAGACGTCGAAGCATAGAGTTGGTCGAGACGTCGAAGCATAGAGTTGGTCGAGACGTCGAGGCATAGAGTTGGTCGAGACGTCCAGGCACAGAGTTGGTCGAGACGTCGAAGCATAGAATTGGTCGAGACGTCGAAGCATAGAGTTGGTCGAGACGTCGAAGCATAGAGTTGGTCGAGACGTCCAGGCACAGAGTTGGTCGAGACGTCGAAGCATAGAGTTGGTCGAGACGTCGACGCATAGAGTTGGTCGAGACGTCGAAGCATAGAGTTGGTCGAGACGTCGAAGCATAGAGTTGGTCGAGACGTCGATGCATAGATTTGGTTGAGACGTCGAGGCATAGAGTTGGTCGAGACGTCGATGCATAGAGTTGGTCGAGACGTCGAAGCATAGAGTTGGTCGAGACGTCGAAGCATAGAGTTGGTCGAGACGTCGAAGCATAGAGTTGGTCGAGACGTCGAGGCATAGAGTTGGTCGAGACGTCGAGGCATAGAGTTGGTCGAGACGTCGACGCATAGAGTTGGTCGAGACGTCGAAGCATAGAGTTGGTCGAGACGTCGAAGCATAGAGTTGGTCGAGGCGTCGAAGCATAGAGTTGGTCGAGACGTCCAAGCATAGAGTTGGTCGAGACGTCCAGGCATAGAGTTGGTCGAGACATCGAAGCATAGAGTTGGTCGGGACGTCGAAGCATAGAGTTGGTCGAGACGTCGAAGCATAGAGCTGGTCGAGACGCCGAAGCATAGAGTTGGTCGAGACGTCCAGGCATAGAGTTGGTCGAGACGTCGAAGCATAGAGTTGGTCGAGACGTCCAGGCATAGAGTTGGTCGAGACGTCGAAGCATAGAGTTGGTCGAGACGTCGAAGCATACAGTTGGTCGAGACGTCCAGGCATAGAGTTGGTCGAGACGTCGAAGCATAGAGTTGGTCGAGACGTCCAGGCATAGAGTTGGTCGAGACGTCGAAGCATAGAGTTGGTCGAGACGTCCAGGCATAGAGTTGGTCGAGACATCGAAGTACAGAGTTGGTCGAGACGTCGAAGCATAGAGTTGGTCGAGACGTCGAGGCATAGAGTTGGTCGAGACGTCGAAGCATATAGTTGGTCGAGCCGTCGAAGCATAGAGTTGGTCGAGAAGTCGAAGCATAGAGTTGGTCGAGACTTCGAGGCATAGAGTTGGTCGAGACGTCGAAACATAGAGTTGGTCGAGACGTCGAGGCATAGAGTTGGTCGAGACGTCGAGGCATAGAGTTGGTCGAGACGTCCAGGCATAGAGTTGGTCGAGACGTCGAAGGATAGAGTTGGTCGAGGCGTCGAAGCATAGAGTTGGTCGAGACGTCGAAGCATAGAGTTGGTCGAGACGTCCAAGCATAGAGTTGGTCGAGACGTCCAATCATAGATTTGGTCGATACATCGAAGCATAGAGATGGTCGAGACGTCGAAGCATAGAGTTGGTCGAGACGTCGAAGCATAGAGTTGGTCGAGACGTCGAAGCATAGAGTTGGTCGAGACGTCCAGGCACAGAGTTGGTCGAGACGTCGAAGCATAGAGTTGGTCGAGACGTCCAGGCATAGTGTTGGTCGAGACGTCGAAGCATACAGTTGGTCGAGACGTCCAGGCATAGAGTTGGTCGAGACGTCGAAGCATACAGTTGGTCGAGACGTCCAGGCATAGAGTTGGTCGAGACGTCGAAGCATAGAGTTGGTCGAGACGTCCAGGCATAGAGTTGGTCGAGACGTCGAAGTACAGAGTTGGTCGAGACGTCGAAGCATAGAGTTGGTCGAGACGTCGAGGCATAGAATTGGTCGAGACGTCGAAGCATATAGTTGGTCGAGCCGTCGAAGCATAGAGTTGGTCGAGAAGTCGAAGCATAGAGTTGGTCGAGACGTCGAGGCATAGAGTTGGTCGAGACGTCGAAACATAGAGTTGGTCGAGACGTCCAGGCATAGAGTTGGTCGAGACGTCGAGGCATAGAGTTGGTCGAGACGTCCAGGCATAGAGTTGGTCGAGACGTCGAAGGATAGAGTTGGTCGAGACGTCGAAGCATAGAGTTGGTCGAGACGTCGAAGCATAGAGTTGGTCGAGACGTCCAAGCATAGAGTTGGTCGAGACGTCCAATCATAGAGTTGGTCGAGACATCGAAGCATAGAGATGGTCGAGACGTCGAAGCATACAGTTGGTCGAGACGTCCAGGCATAGAGTTGGTCGAGACGTCGAAGCATAGAGTTGGTCGAGACGTCGAGGCATAGAGTTGGTTGAGACGTCGAGGCATAGAGTTGGTCGAGACGTCGAAGCATAGAGTTGGTCGAGACGTCCAGGCATAGAGTTGGTCGAGACGTCGAAGCATACAGTTGGTCGAGACGTCCAGGCATAGAGTTGGTCGAGACGTCGAAGCATAGAGTTGGTCGAGACGTCCAGGCATAGAGTTGGTCGAGACGTCGAAGTACAGAGTTGGTCGAGACGTCGAGGCATAGAGTTGGTCGAGACGTCGAGGCATAGAGTTGGTCGAGACGTCGATGCATAGAGTTGGTCGAGACGTCGAAGCATAGAGTTGGTCGAGACGTCGAAGCATAGAGTTGGTCGAGACGTCGAAGCATAGAGTTGGTCGAGACGTCGAAGCATAGAGTTGGTCGAGACGTCCAGGCATAGAGTTGGTCGAGACGTCGAAGCATAGAGTTGGTCGAGACGTCCAGGCATAGTGTTGGTCGAGACGTCGAGGCATAGAGCTGGTCGAGACGTCGAAGCATAGAGTTGGTCGAGACGTCCAGGCACAGAGTTGGTCGAGACGTCGAAGCATAGAGTTGGTCGAGACGTCGAAGCATAGAGTTGGTCGAGACGTCGAAGCATAGAGTTGGTCGAGACGTCCAGGCACAGAGTTGGTCGAGACGTCGAAGCATAGAGATGGTCGAGACGTCGACGCATAGAGTTGGTCGAGACGTCGAAGCATAGAGTTGGTCGAGACGTCGAAGCATAGAGTTGGTCGAGACGTCGAAGCATAGAGTTGGTTGAGACGTCGAGGCATAGAGTTGGTCGAGACGTCGAAGCATAGAGTTGGTCGAGACGTCCAGGCATAGTGTTGGTCGAGACGTCGAAGCATAGAGTTGGTCGAGACGTCCAGGCATAGAGTTGGTCGAGACGTCGAAGCATACAGTTGGTCGAGACGTCCAGGCATAGAGTTGGTCGAGACGTCGAAGCATAGAGTTGGTCGAGACGTCCAGGCATAGAGTTGGTCTAGACGTCGAAGTACAGAGTTGGTCGAGACGTCGAGGCATAGAGTTGGTCGAGACGTCGAGGCATAGAGTTGGTCGAGACGTCGAAGCATATAGTTGGTCGAACCGTCGAAGCATAGAGTTGGTCGAGAAGTCGAAGCATAGAGTTGTTCGAGACGTCGAGGCATAGAGTTGGTCGAGACGTCGAAACATAGAGTTGGTCGAGACGTCCAGGCATAGAGTTGGTCGAGACGTCGAGGCATAGAGTTGGTCGAGACGTCCAGGCATAGAGTTGGTCGAGACGTCGAAGGATAGAGTTGGTCGAGACGTCGAAGCATAGGGTTGGTCGAGACGTCGAAGCATAGAGTTGGTCGAGACGTCCAAGCATAGAGTTGGTCGAGACGTCCAATCATAGAGTTGGTCGAGACATCGAAGCATAGAGATGGTCGAGACGTCGAAGCATAGAGTTGGTCGAGACGTCGAAGCATAGAGTTGGTCGAGACGTCGAAGCATAGAGTTGGTCGAGACGTCGAAGCATAGAGTTGGTCGAGACGTCGAAGCATAGAGTTGGTCGAGACGTCGAAGCATAGAGTTGGTTGAGACGTCGAGGCATAGTGTTGGTCGAGACGTCGAAGCATGGAGTTGGTCGAGACGTCCAGGCATAGAGTTGGTCGAGACGTCGAAGCATAGAGTTGGTCGAGACGTCGAAGCATAGAGTTGGTCGAAACGTCGAGGCATAGAGTTGGTGGAGACCTCGAAGCATAGAGTTGGTCGAGACGTCGAGGCATAGAGTTGGTGGAGACGTCGAAGCATAGAGTTGGTCGAGACGTCGAGGCATAGAGTTGGTCGAGACGTCGAAGCATATAGTTGGTCGAGCCGTCGATGCATAGAGTTGGTCGAGACGACGAAGCATAGAGTTGGTCGAGACGTCGAAGCATAGAGTTGGTCGAGACGTCGAAGCATAGAGTTGGTCGAGACGTCGAAGCATAGAGTTGGTCGAGACGTCGAGGCATAGAGTTGGTCGAGACGTCGCAACATAGATTTGGTCGAGACGTCCAGGCATAGAGTTGGTCGATACGTCGAGGCATAGAGTTGGTCGAGACGTCCAGGCATAGAGTTGGTCGAGACGTCGAAGGATAGAGTTGGTCGAGACGTCGAAGCATAGAGTTGGTCGAGACGTCGAAGCATAGAGTTGGTCGAGACGTCGAAGCATAGAGTTGGTCGAGACGTCGAGGCATAGAGTTGGTCGAGACGTCGAAGCATATAGTTGGTCGAGCCGTCGAAGCATAGAGTTGGTCGAGACGTCGAAGCATAGAGTTGGTCGAGACGTCCAAGCATAGAGTTGGTCGAGACGTCCAAGCATAGAGTTGGTCGAGACGTCGAAGCATAGAGTTGGTCGAGACGTCGAAGCATAGAGTTGGTCGAGACGTCGAAGCATAGAGTTGGTCGAGACGTCGAGGCATAGAGTTGGTGGAGACCTCGAAGCATAGAGTTGGTCGAGACGTCGAGGCATAGAGTTGGTGGAGACGTCGAAGCATAGAGTTGGTCGAGACGTCGAGGCATAGAGTTGGTCGAGACGTCGAAGCATATAGTTGGTCGAGCCGTCGATGCATAGAGTTGGTCGAGACGACGAAGCATAGAGTTGGTCGAGACGTCGAAGCATAGAGTTGGTCGAGACGTCGAAGCATAGAGTTGGTCGAGACGTCGAAGCATAGAGTTGGTCGAGACGTCGAGGCATAGAGTTGGTCGAGACGTCCAGGCATAGAGTTGGTCGAGACGTCGAAGGATAGAGTTGGTCGAGACGTCGAAGCATAGAGTTGGTCGAGACGTCGAAGCATAGAGTTGGTGGAGACGTCGAAGCATAGAGTTGGTCGAGACGTCGAGGCATAGAGTTGGTCGAGACGTCGAAGCATATAGTTGGTCGAGCCGTCGAAGCATAGAGTTGGTCGAGACGTCGAAGCATAGAGTTGGTCGAGACGTCCAAGCATAGAGTTGGTCGAGACGTCGAGCATTGGGTTGGTCGAGACGTCGAGGCATAGAGTTGGTCGAGACGTCGAAGCATAGAGTTGGTCGAGACGTCGAAGCATAGAGTTGGTCGAGACGTCCAGGCACAGAGTTGGTCGAGACGTCGAAGCATAGAGTTGGTCGAGACGTCGACGCATAGAGTTGGTCGAGACGACGAAGCATAGAGTTGGTCGAGACGTCGAAGCATAGAGTTGGTCGAGACGTCGCAACATAGATTTGGTCGAGACGTCCAGGCATAGAGTTGGTCGATACGTCGAGGCATAGAGTTGGTCGAGACGTCCAGGCATAGAGTTGGTCGAGACGTCGAAGGATAGAGTTGGTCGAGACGTCGAAGCATAGAGTTGGTCGAGACGTCGAAGCATAGAGTTGGTGGAGACGTCGAAGCATAGAGTTGGTCGAGACGTCGAGGCATAGAGTTGGTCGAGACGTCGAAGCATATAGTTGGTCGAGCCGTCGAAGCATAGAGTTGGTCGAGACGTCGAAGCATAGAGTTGGTCGAGACGTCCAAGCATAGAGTTGGTCGAGACGTCGAGCATTGGGTTGGTCGAGACGTCGAGGCATAGAGTTGGTCGAGACGTCGAAGCATAGAGTTGGTCGAGACGTCGAAGCATAGAGTTGGTCGAGACGTCCAGGCACAGAGTTGGTCGAGACGTCGAAGCATAGAGTTGGTCGAGACGTCGACGCATAGAGTTGGTCGAGACGTCGACGCATAGAGTTGGTCGAGACGTCGAAGCATAGAGTTGGTCGAGACGTCGAAGCATAGAGTTGGTTGAGACGTCGAGGCATAGAGTTGGTCGAGACGTCGCAGCATAGAGTTGGTCGAGACGTCCAGGCATAGAATTGGTCGAGACGTCGAAGCATAGAGTTGGTCGAGACGTCCAGGCATAGAGTTGGTCGAGACGTCGAAGTACAGAGTTGGTCGAGACGTCGAGGCATAGAGTTGGTCGAGACGTCGAGTCATAGAGTTGGTCGAGACGTCGAAGCATATAGTTGGTCGAGCCGTCGAAGCATAGAGTTGGTCGAGAAGTCGAAGCATAGAGTTGGTCGAGACGACCAGGCACAGAGTTGGTCGAGACGTCGAAGCATAGAGTTGGTCGAGACGTCGAAGCATAGAGTTGGTCGAGACGTCGAAGCATAGAGTTGGTGGAGACGTCGAATCATAGAGTTGGTCGAGAAATCCTGGCACACAGTTGGTCGAGACGTCGAAGCATAGTGTTGGTCGAGACGTCGAAGCATAGAGTAGGTCGAGACGTCGAGGCATAGAGTTGGTCGAGTCGTCCAGGCATAGAGTTGGTCGAGACGTCGAAGCATAGAGTTGGTCGAGACGTCCAGGCACAGAGTTGGTCGAGACGTCGAAGCATAGAGTTGGTCGAGACGTCGAAGCATAGAGTTGGTCGAGACGTCGAAGCATAGAGTTGGTCGAGACGTCGAAGCATAGAGTTGGTCGAGACGTCGAAGCATAGAGTTGGTCGAGACGTCCAGGCACAGAGTTGGTCGAGACGTCGAAGCATAGAGTTGATCGAGACGTCGAAGCATAGAGTTGGTCGAGACGTCGAGGCATAGAGTTGGTCGAGACGTCCAGGCATAGAGTTGGTCGAGACGTCGAAGCATAGAGTTGGTCGAGACGTCGAAGCATAGAGTTGGTCGAGACGTCGAAGCATTGAGTTGGTCGAGACGTCGAAGCATAGAGTTGGTCGAGACGTCCAAGCATAGAGTTGGTCGAGACGTCCAGGCATAGAGTTGGTCGAGACATCGAAGCATAGAGTTGGTCAGGACGTCGAAGCATAGAGTTGGTCGAGACGTCGAAGCATAGAGTTGGTCGAGACGTCCAGGCATAGTGTTGGTCGAGACGTCGAAGCATAGAGTTGGTCGAGACGTCCAAGCATAGAGTTGGTCGAGACGTCGAAGCATACAGTTGGTCGAGACGTCCAGGCATAGAGTTGGTCGAGACGTCGAAGCATACAGTTGGTCGAGACGTCCAGGCATAGAGTTGGTCGAGACGTCGAAGCATAGAGTTGGTCGAGACGTCCAGGCATAGAGTTGGTCGAGACGTCGAAGTACAGAGTTGGTCGAGACGTGGAGGCATAGAGTTGGTCGAGACGTCGAGGCATAGAGTTGGTCGAGACGTCGATGCATAGAGTTGGTCGAGACGTCGAAGCATAGAGTTGGTCGAGACGTCGAAGCATAGAGTTGGTCGAGACGTCGAAGCATAGAGTTGGTCGAGACGTCCAGGCATAGAGTTGGTCGAGACGTCGAAGCATAGAGTTGCTCGAGACGTCGAGGCATAGAGTTGGTCGAGACGTCGAAGCATAGAGTTGGTCGAGACGTCGAAGCATAGAGTTGGCCGAGACGTCGAAGCATAGAGTTGGTCGAGACGTCCAGGCACAGAGTTGGTCGAGACGTCGAAGCATAGAGTTGGTCGAGACGTCGACGCATAGAGTTGGTCGAGACGTCGAAACATAGAATTGGTCGAGACGTCGAAGCATAGAGTTGGTCGAGACGTCGAAGCATAGAGTTGGTTGAGACGTCGAGGCATAGAGTTGGTCGAGACGTCGAAGCATAGAGTTGGTCGAGACGTCCAGGCATAGTGTTGGTCGAGACGTCGAAGCATAGAGTTGGTCGAGACGTCCAGGCATAGAGTTGGTCGAGACGTAGAAGCATACAGTTGGTCGAGACATCCAGGCATAGAGTTGGTCGGGACGTCGAGGCATAGAGTTGGTCGAGACGTCGAAGCATATAGTTGGTCGAGACGTCGAGGCATAGAGTTGGTCGAGACGTCCAGGCATAGAGTTGGTCGAGACGTCGAAGCATAGAGTTGGTCGAGACGTCGAAGCATAGAGTTGGTCGAGACGTCCAGGCATAGAGTTGGTCGAGACGTCGAGGCATAGAGTTGGTCGAGAAGTCCAGGCATAGAGTTGGTCGAGACGTCGAAGGATAGAGTTGGTCGAGACGTCGAAGCATAGAGTTGGTCGAGACGTCGAAGCATAGAGTTGGTCGAGACGTCCAAGCATAGAGTTGGTCGAGACGTCCAATCATAGAGTTGGTCGAGACATCGAAGCATAGAGTTGGTCGAGACGTCGAAGCATAGAGTTGGTCGAGACGTCGAAGCATAGAGTTGGTCGAGACGTCGAAGCATAGAGTTGGTCGAGTCGTCGAAGCATAGAGTTGGTCGAGACGTCGAAGCATAGAGTTGGTCGAGACGTCGAAGCATAGAGTTGGTCGGGACGTCCAGGCATAGAGTTGGTCGAGACGTCGAAGAATAGAGTTGGTCGAGACGTCCAGGCATAGAGTTGGTCGAGACGTCGAAGAATAGAGTTGGTCGAGACGTCGAAGCATAGAGTTGGTCGAGACGTCCAGGCACAGAGTTGGTCGAGACGTCGAAGCATAGAGTTGGTCGAGTCGTCGAAGCATAGAGTTGGTCGAGACGTCGAAGCATAGTGTTTGTCGAGACGTCGAAGCATAGAGTTGGTCGGGACGTCCAGGCATAGAGTTGGTCGAGACGTCGAGGCATAGAGATGGTCGAGACGTCGAAGCATATAGTTGGTCGAGCCGTCGAAGCATAGAGTTGGTCGAGAAGTCGAAGCATAGAGTTGGTCGAGACGTCCAGGCACAGAGTTGGTCGAGACGTCGAAGCATAGAGTTGGTCGAGACGTCGAAACATAGAGGTGGTCGAGACGTCCAGGCATAGAGTTGGTCGAGACGTCGAGGCATAGAATTGGTCGAGACGTCCAGGCATAGAGTTGGTCGAGACGTCGAAGCATAGAGTTGGTCGAGACGTCGAAGCATAGAGTTGTTGGAGACGTCGAATCATAGAGTTGGTCGAGAAGTCCAGGCACAGAGTTGGTCGAGACGTCGAAGCATAGAGTTGGTCGAGACGTCGAAGCATAGAGTTGGTCGAGACGTCGAGGCATAGAGTTGGTCGAGACGTCCAGGCATAGAGTTGGTCGAGACGTCGAAGCATAGAGTTGGTCGAGTCGTCGAAGCATAGAGTTGGTCGAGACGTCGAAGCATAGTGTTTGTCGAGACGTCGAAGCATAGAGTTGGTCGGGACGTCCAGGCATAGAGTTGGTCGAGACGTCGAAGAATAGAGTTGGTCGAGACGTCGAAGCATAGAGTTGGTCGAGACGTCCAGGCATAGAGTTGGTCGAGACGTCGAGGCATAGAGTTGGTCGAGACGTCGAAGCATAGAGTTGGTCGAAACGTCCAGGCACAGAGTTGGTCGAGACGTCGAAGCATAGAGTTGGTCGAGACGTCGAAGAATAGAGTTGGTCGAGACGTCGAAGTACAGAGTTGGTCGAGACGTCGAGGCATAGAGTTGGTCGAGACGTCGAGGCATAGAGTTGGTCGAGACGTCGAAGCATATAGTTGGTCGAGCCGTCGAAGCATAGAGTTGGTCGAGAAGTCGAAGCATAGAGTTGGTCGAGACGTCGAGGCATAGAGTTGGTCGAGACGTCGAAACATAGAGTTGGTCGAGACGTCGAAGCATAGAGTTGGTCGAGACGTCGAAGCATAGAGTTGGTCGAGACGTCCAGGCATAGAGTTGGTCGAGACGTCGAGGCATAGAGTTGGTCGAGAAGTCCAGGCATAGAGTTGGTCGAGACGTCGAAGGATAGAGTTGGTCGAGACGTCGAAGCATAGAGTTGGTCGAGACGTCGAAGCATAGAGTTGGTCGAGACGTCCAAGCATAGAGTTGGTCGAGACGTCCAATCATAGAGTTGGTCGAGACATCGAAGCATAGAGTTGGTCGAGACGTCGAAGCATAGAGTTGGTCGAGACGTCGAAGCATAGAGTTGGTCGAGACGTCGAAGCATAGAGTTGGTCGAGTCGTCGAAGCATAGAGTTGGTCGAGACGTCGAAGCATAGAGTTGGTCGAGACGTCGAAGCATAGAGTTGGTCGGGACGTCCAGGCATAGAGTTGGTCGAGACGTCGAAGAATAGAGTTGGTCGAGACGTCCAGGCATAGAGTTGGTCGAGACGTCGAAGAATAGAGTTGGTCGAGACGTCGAAGCATAGAGTTGGTCGAGACGTCCAGGCACAGAGTTGGTCGAGACGTCGAAGCATAGAGTTGGTCGAGTCGTCGAAGCATAGAGTTGGTCGAGACGTCGAAGCATAGTGTTTGTCGAGACGTCGAAGCATAGAGTTGGTCGGGACGTCCAGGCATAGAGTTGGTCGAGACGTCGAGGCATAGAGTTGGTCGAGACGTCGAAGCATATAGTTGGTCGAGCCGTCGAAGCATAGAGTTGGTCGAGAAGTCGAAGCATAGAGTTGGTCGAGACGTCCAGGCACAGAGTTGGTCGAGACGTCCAGGCACAGAGTTGGTCGAGACGTCGAAACATAGAGGTGGTCGAGACGTCCAGGCATAGAGTTGGTCGAGACGTCCAGGCATAGAGTTGGTCGAGACGTCCAGGCATAGAGTTGGTCGAGACGTCGAAGCATAGAGTTGGTCGAGACGTCGAAGCATAGAGTTGTTGGAGACGTCGAATCATAGAGTTGGTCGAGAAGTCCAGGCACAGAGTTGGTCGAGACGTCGAAGCATAGAGTTGGTCGAGACGTCGAAGCATAGAGTTGGTCGAGACGTCGAGGCATAGAGTTGGTCGAGACGTCCAGGCATAGAGTTGGTCGAGACGTCGAAGCATAGAGTTGGTCGAGTCGTCGAAGCATAGAGTTGGTCGAGACGTCGAAGCATAGTGTTTGTCGAGACGTCGAAGCATAGAGTTGGTCGGGACGTCCAGGCATAGAGTTGGTCGAGACGTCGAAGAATAGAGTTGGTCGAGACGTCGAAGCATAGAGTTGGTCGAGACGTCCAGGCATAGAGTTGGTCGAGACGTCGAGGCATAGAGTTGGTCGAGACGTCGAAGCATAGAGTTGGTCGAAACGTCCAGGCACAGAGTTGGTCGAGACGTCGAAGCATAGAGTTGGTCGAGACGTCGAAGAATAGAGTTGGTCGAGACGTCGAAGTACAGAGTTGGTCGAGACGTCGAGGCATAGAGTTGGTCGAGACGTCGAGGCATAGAGTTGGTCGAGACATCGAAGCATATAGTTGGTCGAGCCGTCGAAGCATAGAGTTGGTCGAGAAGTCGAAGCATAGAGTTGGTCGAGACGTCGAGGCATAGAGTTGGTCGAGACGTCGAAACATAGAGTTGGTCGAGACGTCGAAGCATAGAGTTGGTCGAGACGTCGAAGCATAGAGTTGGTCGAGACGTCCAGGCATAGAGTTGGTCGAGACGTCGAGGCATAGAGTTGGTCGAGAAGTCCAGGCATAGAGTTGGTCGAGACGTCGAAGGATAGAGTTGGTCGAGACGTCGAAGCATAGAGTTGGTCGAGACGTCGAAGCATAGAGTTGGTCGAGACGTCCAAGCATAGAGTTGGTCGAGACGTCCAATCATAGAGTTGGTCGAGACATCGAAGCATAGAGTTGGTCGAGACGTCGAAGCATAGAGTTGGTCGAGACGTCGAAGCATAGAGTTGGTCGAGACGTCGAAGCATAGAGTTGGTCGAGACGTCGAAGCATAGAGTTGGTCGAGACGTCGAAGCATAGAGTTGGTCGAGACGTCGAAGCATAGAGTTGGTCGGGACGTCCAGGCATAGAGTTGGTCGAGACGTCGAAGAATAGAGTTGGTCGAGACGTCCAGGCATAGAGTTGGTCGAGACGTCGAAGAATAGAGTTGGTCGAGACGTCGAAGCATAGAGTTGGTCGAGACGTCCAGGCACAGAGTTGGTCGAGACGTCGAAGCATAGAGTTGGTCGAGTCGTCGAAGCATAGAGTTGGTCGAGACGTCGAAGCATAGTGTTTGTCGAGACGTCGAAGCATAGAGTTGGTCGGGACGTCCAGGCATAGAGTTGGTCGAGACGTCGAGGCATAGAGATGGTCGAGACGTCGAAGCATATAGTTGGTCGAGCCGTCGAAGCATAGAGTTGGTCGAGAAGTCGAAGCATAGAGTTGGTCGAGACGTCCAGGCACAGAGTTGGTCGAGACGTCCAGGCACAGAGTTGGTCGAGACGTCGAAACATAGAGGTGGTCGAGACGTCCAGGCATAGAGTTGGTCGAGACGTCCAGGCATAGAGTTGGTCGAGACGTCCAGGCATAGAGTTGGTCGAGACGTCGAAGCATAGAGTTGGTCGAGACGTCGAAGCATAGAGTTGTTGGAGACGTCGAATCATAGAGTTGGTCGAGAAGTCCAGGCACAGAGTTGGTCGAGACGTCGAAGCATAGAGTTGGTCGAGACGTCGAAGCATAGAGTTGGTCGAGACGTCGAGGCATAGAGTTGGTCGAGACGTCCAGGCATAGAGTTGGTCGAGACGTCGAAGCATAGAGTTGGTCGAGTCGTCGAAGCATAGAGTTGGTCGAGACGTCGAAGCATAGTGTTTGTCGAGACGTCGAAGCATAGAGTTGGTCGGGACGTCCAGGCATAGAGTTGGTCGAGACGTCGAAGAATAGAGTTGGTCGAGACGTCGAAGCATAGAGTTGGTCGAGACGTCCAGGCATAGAGTTGGTCGAGACGTCGAGGCATAGAGTTGGTCGAGACGTCGAAGCATAGAGTTGGTCGAAACGTCCAGGCACAGAGTTGGTCGAGACGTCGAAGCATAGAGTTGGTCGAGACGTCGAAGAATAGAGTTGGTCGAGACGTCGAAGTACAGAGTTGGTCGAGACGTCGAGGCATAGAGTTGGTCGAGACGTCGAGGCATAGAGTTGGTCGAGACGTCGAAGCATATAGTTGGTCGAGCCGTCGAAGCATAGAGTTGGTCGAGAAGTCGAAGCATAGAGTTGGTCGAGACGTCGAGGCATAGAGTTGGTCGAGACGTCGAAACATAGAGTTGGTCGAGACGTCCAGGCATAGAGTTGGTCGAGACGTCGAGGCATAGAGTTGGTCGAGACGTCCAGGCATAGAGTTGGTCGAGACGTCGAAGGATAGAGTTGGTCGAGACGTCGAAGCATAGAGTTGGTCGAGACGTCGAAGCATAGAGTTGGTCGAGACGTCCAAGCATAGAGTTGGTCGAGACGTCCAATCATAGAGTTGGTCGAGACATCGAAGCATAGAGTTGGTCGAGACGTCGAAGCATAGAGTTGGTCGAGACGTCGAAGCATAGAGTTGGTCGAGACGTCGAAGCATAGAGTTGGTCGAGTCGTCGAAGCATAGAGTTGGTCGAGACGTCGAAGCATAGAGTTGGTCGAGACGTCGAAGCATAGAGTTGGTCGGGACGTCCAGGCATAGAGTTGGTCGAGACGTCGAAGAATAGAGTTGGTCGAGACGTCCAGGCATAGAGTTGGTCGAGACGTCGAAGCATAGAGTTGGTCGAGACGTCGAAGCATAGAGTTGGTCGAGACGTCCAGGCATAGAGTTGGTCGAGACGTCGAAGCATAGAGTTGGTCGAGACGTCCAGGCATAGATTTGGTCGAGACGTCGAAGTACAGAGTTGGTCGAGACGTCGCGCATAGAGTTGGTCGAGACGTCGAGGCATAGAGTTGGTCGAGACGTCGAAGCATATAGTTGGTCGAGCCGTCGAAGCATAGAGTTGGTCGAGAAGTCGAAGCATAGAGATGGTCGAGACGTCCAGGCACAGAGTTGGTCGAGACGTCGAAGCATAGAGTTGGTCGAGACGTCGAAACATAGAGGTGGTCGAGACGTCCAGGCATAGAGTTGGTCGAGACGTCGAGGCATAGAGTTGGTCGAGAAGTCCAGGCATAGAGTTGATCGAGACGTCGAAGCATAGAGTTGGTCGAGACGTCGAAGCATAGAGTTGTTGGAGACGTCGAATCATAGAGTTGGTCGAGAAGTCCAGGCACAGAGTTGGTCGAGACGTCGAAGCATAGAGTTGGTCGAGACGTCGAAGCATAGAGTTGGTCGAGACGTCGAGGCATAGAGTTGGTCGAGACGTCCAGGCATAGAGTTGGTCGAGACGTCGATGCATAGAGTTGGTCGAGTCGTCGAAGCATAGAGTTGGTCGAGACGTCGAAGCATAGTGTTTGTCGAGACGTCGAAGCATAGAGTTGGTCGGGACGTCCAGGCATAGAGTTGGTCGAGACGTCGAAAAATAGGGTTGGTCGAGACGTCGAAGCATAGAGTTGGTCGAGACGTCCAGGCATAGAGTTGGTCGAGACGTCGAGGCATAGAGTTGGTCGAGACGTCGAAGCATAGAGTTGGTCGATACGTCCAGGCACAGAGTTGGTCGAGACGTCGAAGCATAGAGTTGGTCGGGACGTCGAGGCATAGAGTTGGTCGAGACGTCGAGGCATAGAGTTGGTCGAGACGTCGAAGTATAGAGTTGGTCGAGACGTCGAGGCATAGAGTTGGTCGAGACGTCGAGGCATAGAGTTGGTCGAGACGTCGAAGCATAGAGTTGGTAGAGACGTCCAGGCATAGAGTTGGTCGAGACGTCGAAGCATAGAGTTGGTCGAGACGTCCAGGCATAGAGTTGGTCGAGACGTCGAAGCATAGAGTTGGTCGAGACGTCGATGCATAGAGTTGGTCGAGACGTCCAGGCATAGAGTTGGTCGAGACGTCGATGCATAGAGTTGGTCGAGACGTCCAGGCATGGAGTTGGACGAGACGTCGAAGCATAGAGTTGGTCGAGACGTCCAGGCATAGAGTTGGTCGAGACGTCGAGGCATAGAGTTGGTCGAGACGTCGAAGCATAGAGTTGGTCGAGACGTCCAGGCACAGAGTTGGTCGAGACGTCGAAGCATAGAGTTGGTCGATACGTCGAAGCATAGAGTTGGTCGAGACGTCGATGCATAGAGTTGGTCGAGACGTCCAGGCATAGAGTTGGTCGAGACGTCGAAGCATAGAGTTGGTCGAGACGTCCAGGCATAGAGTTGGTCGAGACGTCGAAGCATAGAGTTGGTCGAGACGTCCAGGCACAGAGTTGGTCGAGACGTCGAAGCACAGAGTTGGTCGAGACGTCGAAGCATAGAGTTGGTCGAGACGTCGACGCATAGAGTTGGTCGAGACGTCGAAGCATAGAGTTGGTCGAGACGTCCAGGCACAGAGTTGGTCGAGACGTCGAAGCATAGAGTTGGTCGATACGTCGAAGCATAGAGTTGGTCGAGACGTCGAAGCATAGAGTTGGTCGAGACGTCCAGGCATAGAGTTGGTCGAGACGTCGAAGCATAGAGTTGGTCGAGACGTCGACGGTTAGAGTTGGTCGAGACGTCGAAGCATAGAGTTGGTCGAGACGTCGAAGCATAGATTTGGTCGATACGTCGAAGCATAGAGTTGGTTGAGACGTCCAGGCATAGAGTTGGTCGAGACGTCGAAGCATAGAGTTGGTCGAGACGTCGAAGCATAGAGTTGGTCGAGACGTCGAAGCATAGAGTTGGTCGAGACGTCCAGGCATAGAGTTGGTCGAGACGTCGAAGTACAGAGTTGGTCGAGACGTCGAGGCATAGAGTTGGTCGAGACGTCGAGGCATGGAGTTGGTCGAGACGTCGAAGCATATAGTTGGTCGAGCCGTCGAAGCATAGAGTTGGTCGAGAAGTCGAAGCATAGAGTTGGTCGAGACGTCCAGGCACAGAGTTGGTCGAGACGTCGAAGCATAGAGTTGGTCGAGACGTCGAAACATAGAGTTGGTCGAGACGTCCAGGCATAGAATTGGTCGAGACGTCGAGGCATGGAGTTGGTCGAGACGTCGAAGCATATAGTTGGTCGAGCCGTCGAAGCACATAGTTGGTCGAGAAGTCGAAGCATAGAGTTGGTCGAGACGTCCAGGCACAGAGTTGGTCGAGACGTCGAAGCATAGAGTTGGTCGAGACGTCGAAACATAGAGTTGGTCGAGACGTCCAGGCATAGAGTTGGTCGAGACGTCGAGGCATAGAGTTGGTCGAGACGTCATGGCATAGAGTTGGTCGAGACGTCGAAGCATAGAGTTGGTCGAGACGTCGAGGCATAGAGTTGGTCGAGACGTCGAAGCATAGAGTTGGTCGATACGTCCAGGCACAGAGTTGGTCGAGACGTCGAAGCATAGAGTTGGTCGAGACGTCGAGGCATAGAGTTGGTCGAGACGTCGAGGCATAGAGTTGGTCGAGACGTCGAAGTATAGAGTTGGTCGAGACGTCGAGGCATAGAGTTGGTCGAGACGTCGAGGCATAGAGTTGGTCGAGACGTCGAAGCATAGAGTTGGTAGAGACGTCCAGGCATAGAGTTGGTCGAGACGTCGAAGCATAGAGTTGGTCGAGACGTCCAGGCATAGAGTTGGTCGAGACGTCGAAGCATAGAGTTGGTCGAGACGTCGATGCATAGAGTTGGTCGAGACGTCCAGGCATAGAGTTGGTCGAGACGTCGAAGCATAGAGTTGGTCGAGACGTCCAGGCATGGAGTAGGACGAGACGTCGAAGCATAGAGTTGGTCGAGACGTCCAGGCATAGAGTTGGTCGAGACGTCGAAGCATAGAGTTGGTCGAGACGTCGAGGCATAGAGTTGATCGAGACGTCGAAGCATAGAGTTGGTCGAGAAGTCGAAGCATAGAGTTGGTCGAGACGTCCAGGCACAGAGTTGGTCGAGACGTCGAAGCATAGAGTTGGTCGAGACGTCGAGGCATAGAGTTGATCGAGACGTCGAAGCATAGAGTTGGTCGAGAAGTCGAAGCATAGAGTTGGTCGAGACGTCCAGGCACAGAGTTGGTCGAGACGTCGAAGCATAGAGTTGGTCGAGACGTCGAAACAGAGAGTTGGTCGAGACGTCGAAGCATAGAGTTGGTCGAGACGTCCAGGCATAGAGTTGGTCGAGACGTCGAAGCATAGAGTTGGTCGAGACGTCGAGGCATAGAGTTGGTCGAGACGTTGAAGCACAGAGTTGGTCGAGACGTCGAAGCATAGAGTTGGTCGAGACGTCGAAGCATAGAGTTGGTCGAGACGTCCAGGCACAGAGTTGGTCGAGACGTCGAAGCATAGAGTTGGTCGATACGTCGAAGCATAGAGTTGGTCGAGACGTCGAAGCATAGAGTTGGTCGAGACGTCCAGGCACAGAGTTGGTCGAGACGTCGAAGCATAGAGTTGGTCGAGACGTCGACGGTTAGAGTTGGTCGAGACGTCGAAGCATAGAGTTGGTCGAGACGTCGAAGCATAGATTTGGTCGATACGTCGAAGCATAGAGTTGGTTGAGACGTCCAGGCATAGAGTTGGTCGAGACGTCGAAGCATAGAGTTGGTCGAGACGTCGAAGCATAGAGTTGGTCGAGACGTCGAAGCATAGAGTTGGTCGAGACGTCCAGGCATAGAGTTGGTCGAGACGTCGAAGTACAGAGTTGGTCGAGACGTCGAGGCATAGAGTTGGTCGAGACGTCGAGGCATGGAGTTGGTCGAGACGTCGAAGCATATATTTGGTCGAGCCGTCGAAGCATAGAGTTGGTCGAGAAGTCGAAGCATAGAGTTGGTCGAGACGTCCAGGCACAGAGTTGGTCGAGACGTCGAAGCATAGAGTTGGTCGAGACGTCGAAACATAGAGTTGGTCGAGACGTCCAGGCATAGAATTGGTCGAGACGTCGAGGCATGGAGTTGGTCGAGACGTCGAAGCATATAGTTGGTCGAGCCGTCGAAGCACATAGTTGGTCGAGAAGTCGAAGCATAGAGTTGGTCGAGACGTCCAGGCACAGAGTTGGTCGAGACGTCGAAGCATAGAGTTGGTCGAGACGTCGAAACATAGAGTTGGTCGAGACGTCCAGGCATAGAGTTGGTCGAGACGTCGAGGCATAGAGTTGGTCGAGACGTCATGGCATAGAGTTGGTCGAGACGTCGAAGCATAGAGTTGGTCGAGACGTCGAGGCATAGAGTTGGTCGAGACGTCGAAGCATAGAGTTGGTCGATACGTCCAGGCACAGAGTTGGTCGAGACGTCGAAGCATAGAGTTGGTCGAGACGTCGAGGCATAGAGTTGGTCGAGACGTCGAGGCATAGAGTTGGTCGAGACGTCGAAGTATAGAGTTGGTCGAGACGTCGAGGCATAGAGTTGGTCGAGACGTCGAGGCATAGAGTTGGTCGAGACGTCGAAGCATAGAGTTGGTAGAGACGTCCAGGCATAGAGTTGGTCGAGACGTCGAAGCATAGAGTTGGTCGAGACGTCCAGGCATAGAGTTGGTCGAGACGTCGAAGCATAGAGTTGGTCGAGACGTCGATGCATAGAGTTGGTCGAGACGTCCAGGCATAGAGTTGGTCGAGACGTCGAAGCATAGAGTTGGTCGAGACGTCCAGGCATGGAGTAGGACGAGACGTCGAAGCATAGAGTTGGTCGAGACGTCCAGGCATAGAGTTGGTCGAGACGTCGAAGCATAGAGTTGGT
The DNA here is from genome assembly GCA_930367275.1 of Bombus pratorum. Classification (NCBI taxonomy): domain Eukaryota; kingdom Metazoa; phylum Arthropoda; class Insecta; order Hymenoptera; family Apidae; genus Bombus; species Bombus pratorum. The sequence goes on along the minus strand of OV884000.1, from coordinate 3,990,377 downwards.
CGAGACGTCGAGGCATAGAGTTGATCGAGACGTCGAAGCATAGAGTTGGTCGAGAATTCGAAGCATAGAGTTGGTCGAGACGTCCAGGCACAGAGTTGGTCGAGACGTCGAAGCATAGAGTTGGTCGAGACGTCGAGGCATAGAGTTGATCGAGACGTCGAAGCATAGAGTTGGTCGAGAAGTCGAAGCATAGAGTTGGTCGAGACGTCCAGGCACAGAGTTGGTCGAGACGTCGAAGCATAGAGTTGGTCGAGACGTCGAAACAGAGAGTTGGTCGAGACGTCGAAGCATAGAGTTGGTCGAGACGTCCAGGCATAGAGTTGGTCGAGACGTCGAAGCATAGAGTTGGTCGAGACGTCGAGGCATAGAGTTGGTCGAGACGTTGAAGCACAGAGTTGGTCGAGACGTCGAAGCATAGAGTTGGTCGAGACGTCGAAACATAGAGTTGGTCGAGACGTCCAGGCATAGAGTTGGTCGAGACGTCGAGGCATAGAGTTGGTCGAGACGTCCAGGCATAGAGTTGGTCGAGACGTCGAAGCATAGAGTTGGTCGAGACGTCGAGGCATAGAGTTGGTCGAGACGTCCAGGCATAGAGTTGGTCGAGACGTCGATGCATAGAGTTGGTCGAGACGTCCAGGCATAGAGTTGGTCGAGACGTCGAAGCATAGAGTTGGTCGAGACGTCCAGGCATAGATTTGGTCGAGACGTCGAAGTACAGAGTTGGTCGAGACGTCGCGCATAGAGTTGGTCGAGACGTCGAGGCATAGAGTTGGTCGAGACGTCGAAGCATATAGTTGGTCGAGCCGTCGAAGCATAGAGTTGGTCGAGAAGTCGAAGCATAGAGATGGTCGAGACGTCCAGGCACAGAGTTGGTCGAGACGTCGAAGCATAGAGTTGGTCGAGACGTCGAAACATAGAGGTGGTCGAGACGTCCAGGCATAGAGTTGGTCGAGACGTCGAGGCATAGAGTTGGTCGAGACGTCCAGGCATAGAGTTGATCGAGACGTCGAAGCATAGAGTTGGTCGAGACGTCGAAGCATAGAGTTGTTGGAGACGTCGAATCATAGAGTTGGTCGAGAAGTCCAGGCACAGAGTTGGTCGAGACGTCGAAGCATAGAGTTGGTCGAGACGTCGAAGCATAGAGTTGGTCGAGACGTCGAGGCATAGAGTTGGTCGAGACGTCCAGGCATAGAGTTGGTCGAGACGTCGATGCATAGAGTTGGTCGAGTCGTCGAAGCATAGAGTTGGTCGAGACGTCGAAGCATAGTGTTTGTCGAGACGTCGAAGCATAGAGTTGGTCGGGACGTCCAGGCATAGAGTTGGTCGAGACGTCGAAAAATAGGGTTGGTCGAGACGTCGAGGCATAGAGTTGGTCGAGACGTCCAGGCATAGAGTTGATCGAGACGTCGAAGCATAGAGTTGGTCGAGACGTCGAAGCATAGAGTTGTTGGAGACGTCGAATCATAGAGTTGGTCGAGAAGTCCAGGCACAGAGTTGGTCGAGACGTCGAAGCATAGAGTTGGTCGAGACGTCGAAGCATAGAGTTGGTCGAGACGTCGAGGCATAGAGTTGGTCGAGACGTCCAGGCATAGAGTTGGTCGAGACGTCGATGCATAGAGTTGGTCGAGTCGTCGAAGCATAGAGTTGGTCGAGACGTCGAAGCATAGTGTTTGTCGAGACGTCGAAGCATAGAGTTGGTCGGGACGTCCAGGCATAGAGTTGGTCGAGACGTCGAAAAATAGGGTTGGTCGAGACGTCGAAGCATAGAGTTGGTCGAGTCGTCCAGGCATAGAGTTGGTCGAGACGTCGAGGCATAGAGTTGGTCGAGACGTCGAAGCATAGAGTTGGTCGATACGTCCAGGCACAGAGTTGGTCGAGACGTCGAAGCATAGAGTTGGTCGGGACGTCGAGGCATAGAGTTGGTCGAGACGTCGAGGCATAGAGTTGGTCGAGACGTCGAAGTATAGAGTTGGTCGAGACGTCGAGGCATAGAGTTGGTCGAGACGTCGAGGCATAGAGTTGGTCGAGACGTCGAAGCATAGAGTTGGTAGAGACGTCCAGGCATAGAGTTGGTCGAGACGTCGAAGCATAGAGTTGGTCGAGACGTCCAGGCATAGAGTTGGTCGAGACGTCGAAGCATAGAGTTGGTCGAGACGTCGATGCATAGAGTTGGTCGAGACGTCCAGGCATAGAGTTGGTCGAGACGTCGAAGCATAGAGTTGGTCGAGACGTCCAGGCATGGAGTTGGACGAGACGTCGAAGCATAGAGTTGGTCGAGACGTCCAGGCATAGAGTTGGTCGAGACGTCGAGGCATAGAGTTGGTCGAGACGTCGAAGCATAGAGTTGGTCGAGACGTCCAGGCACAGAGTTGGTCGAGACGTCGAAGCATAGAGTTGGTCGATACGTCGAAGCATAGAGTTGGTCGAGACGTCGATGCATAGAGTTGGTCGAGACGTCCAGGCATAGAGTTGGTCGAGACGTCGAAGCATAGAGTTGGTCGAGACGTCCAGGCATAGAGTTGGTCGAGACGTCGAAGCATAGAGTTGGTCGAGACGTCCAGGCACAGAGTTGGTCGAGACGTCGAAGCACAGAGTTGGTCGAGACGTCGAAGCATAGAGTTGGTCGAGACGTCGAAGCATAGAGTTGGTCGAGACGTCGAAGCATAGAGTTGGTCGAGACGTCCAGGCACAGAGTTGGTCGAGACGTCGAAGCATAGAGTTGGTCGATACGTCGAAGCATAGAGTTGGTCGAGACGTCGAAGCATAGAGTTGGTCGAGACGTCCAGGCACAGAGTTGGTCGAGACGTCGAAGCATAGAGTTGGTCGAGACGTCGACGGTTAGAGTTGGTCGAGACGTCGAAGCATAGAGTTGGTCGAGACGTCGAAGCATAGATTTGGTCGATACGTCGAAGCATAGAGTTGGTTGAGACGTCCAGGCATAGAGTTGGTCGAGACGTCGAAGCATAGAGTTGGTCGAGACGTCGAAGCATAGAGTTGGTCGAGACGTCGAAGCATAGAGTTGGTCGAGACGTCCAGGCATAGAGTTGGTCGAGACGTCGAAGCATAGAGTTGGTCGAGACGTCGAGGCATAGAGTTGGTCGAGACGTCGAGGCATGGAGTTGGTCGAGACGTCGAAGCATATATTTGGTCGAGCCGTCGAAGCATAGAGTTGGTCGAGAAGTCGAAGCATAGAGTTGGTCGAGACGTCCAGGCACAGAGTTGGTCGAGACGTCGAAGCATAGAGTTGGTCGAGACGTCGAAACATAGAGTTGGTCGAGACGTCCAGGCATAGAATTGGTCGAGACGTCGAGGCATGGAGTTGGTCGAGACGTCGAAGCATATAGTTGGTCGAGCCGTCGAAGCACATAGTTGGTCGAGAAGTCGAAGCATAGAGTTGGTCGAGACGTCCAGGCACAGAGTTGGTCGAGACGTCGAAGCATAGAGTTGGTCGAGACGTCGAAACATAGAGTTGGTCGAGACGTCCAGGCATAGAGTTGGTCGAGACGTCGAGGCATAGAGTTGGTCGAGACGTCCAGGCATAGAGTTGGTCGAGACGTCGAAGCATAGAGTTGGTCGAGACGTCGAGGCATAGAGTTGGTCGAGACGTCGAAGCATAGAGTTGGTCGATACGTCCAGGCACAGAGTTGGTCGAGACGTCGAAGCATAGAGTTGGTCGAGACGTCGAGGCATAGAGTTGGTCGAGACGTCGAGGCATAGAGTTGGTCGAGACGTCGAAGTATAGAGTTGGTCGAGACGTCGAGGCATAGAGTTGGTCGAGACGTCGAGGCATAGAGTTGGTCGAGACGTCGAAGCATAGAGTTGATAGAGACGTCCAGGCATAGAGTTGGTCGAGACGTCGAAGCATAGAGTTGGTCGAGACGTCCAGGCATAGAGTTGGTCGAGACGTCGAAGCATAGAGTTGGTCGAGACGTCGATGCATAGAGTTGGTCGAGACGTCCAGGCATAGAGTTGGTCGAGACGTCGAAGCATAGAGTTGGTCGAGACGTCCAGGCATGGAGTAGGACGAGACGTCGAAGCATAGAGTTGGTCGAGACGTCCAGGCATAGAGTTGGTCGAGACGTCGAGGCATAGAGTTGGTCGAGACGTCGAAGCATAGAGTTGGTCGAGACGTCCAGGCACAGAGTTGGTCGAGACGTCGAAGCATAGAGTTGGTCGATACGTCGAAGCATAGAGTTGGTCGAGACGTCGATGCATAGAGTTGGTCGAGACGTCCAGGCATAGAGTTGGTCGAGACGTCGAAGCATAGAGTTGGTCGAGACGTCCAGGCATAGAGTTGGTCGAGACGTCGAAGCATAGAGTTGGTCGAGACGTCCAGGCACAGAGTTGGTCGAGACGTCGAAGCACAGAGTTGGTCGAGACGTCGAAGCATAGAGTTGGTCGAGACGTCGACGCATAGAGTTGGTCGAGACGTCGAAGCATAGAGTTGGTCGAGACGTCCAGGCACAGAGTTGGTCGAGACGTCGAAGCATAGAGTTGGTCGATACGTCGAAGCATAGAGTTGGTCGAGACGTCGAAGCATAGAGTTGGTCGAGACGTCCAGGCACAGAGTTGGTCGAGACGTCGAAGCATAGAGTTGGTCGAGACGTCGACGGTTAGAGTTGGTCGAGACGTCGAAGCATAGAGTTGGTCGAGACGTCGAAGCATAGAGTTGGTCGATACGTCGAAGCATAGAGTTGGTTGAGACGTCCAGGCACAGAGTTGGTCGAGACGTCGAAGCATAGAGTTGGTCGAGACGTCGAAGCATAGAGTTGGTCGAGACGTCGAAGCATAGAGTTGGTCGAGACGTCCAGGCATAGAGTTGGTCGAGACGTCGAAGTACAGAGTTGGTCGAGACGTCGAGGCATAGAGTTGGTCGAGACGTCGAGGCATGGAGTTGGTCGAGACGTCGAAGCATATATTTGGTCGAGCCGTCGAAGCATAGAGTTGGTCGAGAAGTCGAAGCATAGAGTTGGTCGAGACGTCCAGGCACAGAGTTGGTCGAGACGTCGAAGCATAGAGTTGGTCGAGACGTCGAAACATAGAGTTGGTCGAGACGTCCAGGCATAGAATTGGTCGAGACGTCGAGGCATGGAGTTGGTCGAGACGTCGAAGCATATAGTTGGTCGAGCCGTCGAAGCACAGAGTTGGTCGAGAAGTCGAAGCATAGAGTTGGTCGAGACGTCCAGGCACAGAGTTGGTCGAGACGTCGAAGCATAGAGTTGGTCGAGACGTCGAAACATAGAGTTGGTCGAGACGTCCAGGCATAGAGTTGGTCGAGACGTCGAGGCATAGAGTTGGTCGAGACGTCCAGGCATAGAGTTGGTCGAGACGTCGAAGCATAGAGTTGGTCGAGACGTCGAGGCATAGAGTTGATCGAGACGTCGAAGCATAGAGTTGGTCGAGAAGTCGAAGCATAGAGTTGGTCGAGACGTCCAGGCACAGAGTTGGTCGAGACGTCGAAGCATAGAGTTGGTCGAGACGTCGAAACATAGAGTTGGTCGAGACGTCCAGGCATAGAATTGGTCGAGACGTCGAGGCATGGAGTTGGTCGAGACGTCGAAGCATATAGTTGGTCGAGCCGTCGAAGCACAGAGTTGGTCGAGAAGTCGAAGCATAGAGTTGGTCGAGACGTCCAGGCACAGAGTTGGTCGAGACGTCGAAGCATAGAGTTGGTCGAGACGTCGAAACAGAGAGTTGGTCGAGACGTCGAAGCATAGAGTTGGTCGAGACGTCCAGGCATAGAGTTGGTCGAGACGTCGAAGCATAGAGTTGGTCGAGACGTCGAGGCATAGAGTTGGTCGAGACGTTGAAGCATAGAGTTGGTCGAGACGTCCAGGCACAGAGTTGGTCGAGACGTCGAAGCATAGAGTTGGTCGAGACGTCGAAACAGAGAGTTGGTCGAGACGTCGAAGCATAGAGTTGGTCGAGACGTCCAGGCATAGAGTTGGTCGAGACGTCGAAGCATAGAGTTGGTCGAGACGTCCAGGCATAGATTTGGTCGAGACGTCGAAGTACAGAGTTGGTCGAGACGTCGCGCATAGAGTTGGTCGAGACGTCGAGGCATAGAGTTGGTCGAGACGTCGAAGCATATAGTTGGTCGAGCCGTCGAAGCATAGAGTTGGTCGAGAAGTCGAAGCATAGAGATGGTCGAGACGTCCAGGCACAGAGTTGGTCGAGACGTCGAAGCATAGAGTTGGTCGAGACGTCGAAACATAGAGGTGGTCGAGACGTCCAGGCATAGAGTTGGTCGAGACGTCGAGGCATAGAGTTGGTCGAGACGTCCAGGCATAGAGTTGATCGAGACGTCGAAGCATAGAGTTGGTCGAGACGTCGAAGCATAGAGTTGTTGGAGACGTCGAATCATAGAGTTGGTCGAGAAGTCCAGGCACAGAGTTGGTCGAGACGTCGAAGCATAGAGTTGGTCGAGACGTCGAAGCATAGAGTTGGTCGAGACGTCGAGGCATAGAGTTGGTCGAGACGTCCAGGCATAGAGTTGGTCGAGACGTCGATGCATAGAGTTGGTCGAGTCGTCGAAGCATAGAGTTGGTCGAGACGTCGAAGCATAGTGTTTGTCGAGACGTCGAAGCATAGAGTTGGTCGGGACGTCCAGGCATAGAGTTGGTCGAGACGTCGAAAAATAGGGTTGGTCGAGACGTCGAAGCATAGAGTTGGTCGAGACGTCCAGGCATAGAGTTGGTCGAGACGTCGAAGCATAGAGTTGGTCGAGACGTCGAAGCATAGAGTTGGTCGAGACGTCCAGGCATAGAGTTGGTCGAGACGTCGAAGTACAGAGTTGGTCGAGACGTCGAGGCATAGAGTTGGTCGAGACGTCGAAGCATAGAGTTGGTAGAGACGTCCAGGCATAGAGTTGGTCGTGACGTCGAAGCATAGAGTTGGTCGAGACGTCCAGGCATAGAGTTGGTCGAGACGTCGAAGCATAGAGTTGGTCGAGACGTCGATGCATAGAGTTGGTCGAGACGTCCAGGCATAGAGTTGGTCGAGACGTCGAAGCATAGAGTTGGTCGAGACGTCGAAGCATAGAGTTGGTCGAGACGTCCAGGCATAGAGTTGGTCGAGACGTCGAAGCATAGAGTTGGTCGAGACGTCGACGGTTAGAGTTGGTCGAGACGTCGAAGCATAGAGTTGGTCGAGACGTCGAAGCATAGATTTGGTCGATACGTCGAAGCATAGAGTTGGTTGAGACGTCCAGGCATAGAGTTGGTCGAGACGTCGAAGCATAGAGTTGGTCGAGACGTCGAAGCATAGAGTTGGTCGAGACGTCGAAGCATAGAGTTGGTCGAGACGTCCAGGCATAGAGTTGGTCGAGACGTCGAAGTACAGAGTTGGTCGAGACGTCGAGGCATAGAGTTGGTCGAGACGTCGAGGCATGGAGTTGGTCGAGACGTCGAAGCATATATTTGGTCGAGCCGTCGAAGCATAGAGTTGGTCGAGAAGTCGAAGCATAGAGTTGGTCGAGACGTCCAGGCACAGAGTTGGTCGAGACGTCGAAGCATAGAGTTGGTCGAGACGTCGAAACATAGAGTTGGTCGAGACGTCCAGGCATAGAATTGGTCGAGACGTCGAGGCATGGAGTTGGTCGAGACGTCGAAGCATATAGTTGGTCGAGCCGTCGAAGCACATAGTTGGTCGAGAAGTCGAAGCATAGAGTTGGTCGAGACGTCCAGGCACAGAGTTGGTCGAGACGTCGAAGCATAGAGTTGGTCGAGACGTCGAAACATAGAGTTGGTCGAGACGTCCAGGCATAGAGTTGGTCGAGACGTCGAGGCATAGAGTTGGTCGAGACGTCCAGGCATAGAGTTGGTCGAGACGTCGAAGCATAGAGTTGGTCGAGACGTCGAGGCATAGAGTTGGTCGAGACGTCGAAGCATAGAGTTGGTCGATACGTCCAGGCACAGAGTTGGTCGAGACGTCGAAGCATAGAGTTGGTCGAGACGTCGAGGCATAGAGTTGGTCGAGACGTCGAGGCATAGAGTTGGTCGAGACGTCGAAGTATAGAGTTGGTCGAGACGTCGAGGCATAGAGTTGGTCGAGACGTCGAGGCATAGAGTTGGTCGAGACGTCGAAGCATAGAGTTGGTAGAGACGTCCAGGCATAGAGTTGGTCGAGACGTCGAAGCATAGAGTTGGTCGAGACGTCCAGGCATAGAGTTGGTCGAGACGTCGAAGCATAGAGTTGGTCGAGACGTCGATGCATAGAGTTGGTCGAGACGTCCAGGCATAGAGTTGGTCGAGACGTCGAAGCATAGAGTTGGTCGAGACGTCCAGGCATGGAGTAGGACGAGACGTCGAAGCATAGAGTTGGTCGAGACGTCCAGGCATAGAGTTGGTCGAGACGTCGAGGCATAGAGTTGGTCGAGACGTCCAGGCACAGAGTTGGTCGAGACGTCGAAGCATAGAGTTGGTCGAGACGTCAAAACATAGAGTTGGTCGAGACGTCCAGGCATAGAGTTGGTCGAGACGTCGAGGCATAGAGTTGGTCGAGACGTCCAGGCATAGAGTTGGTCGAGACGTCGAAGCATAGAGTTGGTCGAGACGTCGAGGCATAGAATTGATCGAGACGTCGAAGCATAGAGTTGGTCGAGAAGTCGAAGCATAGAGTTGGTCGAGACGTCCAGGCACAGAGTTGGTCGAGACGTCGAAGCATAGAGTTGGTCGAGACGTCGAAACATAGAGTTGGTCGAGACGTCCAGGCATAGAATTGGTCGAGACGTCGAGGCATGGAGTTGGTCGAGACGTCGAAGCATATAGTTGGTCGAGCCGTCGAAGCACAGAGTTGGTCGAGAAGTCGAAGCATAGAGTTGGTCGAGACGTCCAGGCACAGAGTTGGTCGAGACGTCGAAGCATAGAGTTGGTCGAGACGTCGAAACAGAGAGTTGGTCGAGACGTCGAAGCATAGAGTTGGTCGAGACGTCCAGGCATAGAGTTGGTCGAGACGTCGAAGCATAGAGTTGGTCGAGACGTCGAGGCATAGAGTTGGTCGAGACGTTGAAGCACAGAGTTGGTCGAGACGTCGAAGCATAGAGTTGGTCGAGACGTCGAAACATAGAGTTGGTCGAGACGTCCAGGCATAGAGTTGGTCGAGACGTCGAGGCATAGAGTTGGTCGAGACGTCCAGGCACAGAGTTGGTCGAGACGTCGAAGCATAGAGTTGGTCGAGACGTCGAAACAGAGAGTTGGTCGAGACGTCGAAGCATAGAGTTGGTCGAGACGTCCAGGCATAGAGTTGGTCGAGACGTCGAAGCATAGAGTTGGTCGAGTCGTCGAAGCATAGAGTTGGTCGAGACGTCGAAGCATAGTGTTTGTCGAGACGTCGAAGCATAGAGTTGGTCGGGACGTCCAGGCATAGAGTTGGTCGAGACGTCGAAAAATAGGGTTGGTCGAGACGTCGAAGCATAGAGTTGGTCGAGACGTCCAGGCATAGAGTTGGTCGAGACGTCGAGGCATAGAGTTGGTCGAGACGTCGAAGCATAGAGTTGGTCGATACGTCCAGGCACAGAGTTGGTCGAGACGTCGAAGCATAGAGTTGGTCGAGACGTCGAGGCATAGAGTTGGTCGAGACGTCGAGGCATAGAGTTGGTCGAGACGTCGAAGTATAGAGTTGGTCGAGACGTCGAGGCATAGAGTTGGTCGAGACGTCGAGGCATAGAGTTGGTCGAGACGTCGAAGCATAGAGTTGGTAGAGACGTCCAGGCATAGAGTTGGTCGAGACGTCGAAGCATAGAGTTGGTCGAGACGTCCAGGCATAGAGTTGGTCGAGACGTCGAAGCATAGAGTTGGTCGAGACGTCGATGCATAGAGTTGGTCGAGACGTCCAGGCATAGAGTTGGTCGAGACGTCGAAGCATAGAGTTGGTCGAGACGTCCAGGCATGGAGTTGGACGAGACGTCGAAGCATAGAGTTGGTCGAGACGTCCAGGCATAGAGTTGGTCGAGACGTCGAGGCATAGAGTTGGTCGAGACGTCGAAGCATAGAGTTGGTCGAGACGTCCAGGCACAGAGTTGGTCGAGACGTCGAAGCATAGAGTTGGTCGATACGTCGAAGCATAGAGTTGGTCGAGACGTCGATGCATAGAGTTGGTCGAGACGTCCAGGCATAGAGTTGGTCGAGACGTCGAAGCATAGAGTTGGTCGAGACGTCCAGGCATAGAGTTGGTCGAGACGTCGAAGCATAGAGTTGGTCGAGACGTCCAGGCACAGAGTTGGTCGAGACGTCGAAGCACAGAGTTGGTCGAGACGTCGAAGCATAGAGTTGGTCGAGACGTCGAGGCATGGAGTTGGTCGAGACGTCGAAGCATATATTTGGTCGAGCCGTCGAAGCATAGAGTTGGTCGAGAAGTCGAAGCATAGAGTTGGTCGAAACGTCCAGGCACAGAGTTGGTCGAGACGTCGAAGCATAGAGTTGGTCGAGACGTCGAAACATAGAGTTGGTCGAGACGTCCAGGCATAGAATTGGTCGAGACGTCGAGGCATGGAGTTGATCGAGACGTCGAAGCATATAGTTGGTCGAGCCGTCGAAGCACAGAGTTGGTCGAGAAGTCGAAGCATAGAGTTGGTCGAGACGTCCAGGCACAGAGTTGGTCGAGACGTCGAAGCATAGAGTTGGTCGAGACGTCGAAACATAGAGTTGGTCGAGACGTCCAGGCATAGAGTTGGTCGAGACGTCGAGGCATAGAGTTGGTCGAGACGTCCAGGCATAGAGTTGGTCGAGACGTCGAAGCATACAGTTGGTCGAGACGTCGAGGCATAGAGTTGGTCGAGACGTCGAAGCATAGAGTTGGTCGATACGTCCAGGCACAGAGTTGGTCGAGACGTCGAAGCATAGAGTTGGTCGAGACGTCGAGGCATAGAGTTGGTCGAGACGTCGAGGCATAGAGTTGGTCGAGACGTCGAAGTATAGAGTTGGTCGAGACGTCGAGGCATAGAGTTAGTCGAGACGTCGAGGCATAGAGTTGGTCGAGACGTCGAAGCATAGAGTTGGTAGTGACGTCCAGGCATAGAGTTGGTCGAGACGTCGAAGCATAGAGTTGGTCGAGACGTCCAGGCATAGAGTTGGTCGAGACGTCGAAGCATAGAGTTGGTCGAGACGTCGATGCATAGAGTTGGTCGAGACGTCCAGGCATAGAGTTGGTCGAGACGTCGAAGCATAGAGTTGGTCGAGACGTCCAGGCATGGAGTTGGACGAGACGTCGAAGCATAGAGTTGGTCGAGACGTCCAGGCATAGAGTTGGTCGAGACGTCGAGGCATAGAGTTGGTCGAGACGTCGAAGCATAGAGTTGGTCGAGACGTCCAGGCACAGAGTTGGTCGAGACGTCGAAGCATAGAGTTGGTCGATACGTCGAAGCATAGAGTTGGTCGAGACGTCGATGCATAGAGTTGGTCGAGACGTCCAGGCATAGAGTTGGTCGAGACGTCGAAGCATAGAGTTGGTCGAGACGTCCAGGCATAGAGTTGGTCGAGACGTCGAAGCATAGAGTTGGTCGAGACGTCCAGGCACAGAGTTGGTCGAGACGTCGAAGCACAGAGTTGGTCGAGACGTCGAAGCATAGAGTTGGTCGAGACGTCGACGCATAGAGTTGGTCGAGACGTCGAAGCATAGAGTTGGTCGAGACGTCCAGGCACAGAGTTGGTCGAGACGTCGAAGCATAGAGTTGGTCGATACGTCGAAGCATAGAGTTGGTCGAGACGTCGAAGCATAGAGTTGGTCGAGACGTCCAGGCACAGAGTTGGTCGAGACGTCGAAGCATAGAGTTGGTCGAGACGTCGACGGTTAGAGTTGGTCGAGACGTCGAAGCATAGAGTTGGTCGAGACGTCGAAGCATAGAGTTGATCGATACGTCGAAGCATAGAGTTGGTTGAGACGTCCAGGCATAGAGTTGGTCGAGACGTCGAAGCATAGAGTTGGTCGAGACGTCGAAGCATAGAGTTGGTCGAGACGTCGAAGCATAGAGTTGGTCGAGACGTCCAGGCATAGAGTTGGTCGAGACGTCGAAGTACAGAGTTGGTCGAGACGTCGAGGCATAGAGTTGGTCGAGACGTCGAGGCATGGAGTTGGTCGAGACGTCGAAGCATATATTTGGTCGAGCCGTCGAAGCATAGAGTTGGTCGAGAAGTCGAAGCATAGAGTTGGTCGAGACGTCCAGGCACAGAGTTGGTCGAGACGTCGAAGCATAGAGTTGGTCGAGACGTCGAAACATAGAATTGGTCGAGACGTCCAGGCATAGAATTGGTCGAGACGTCGAGGCATGGAGTTGGTCGAGACGTCGAAGCATATAGTTGGTCGAGCCGTCGAAGCACAGAGTTGGTCGAGAAGTCGAAGCATAGAGTTGGTCGAGACGTCCAGGCACAGAGTTGGTCGAGACGTCGAAGCATAGAGTTGGTCGAGACGTCGAAACATAGAGTTGGTCGAGACGTCCAGGCATAGAGTTGGTCGAGACGTCGAGGCATAGAGTTGGTCGAGACGTCCAGGCATAGAGTTGGTCGAGACGTCGAAGCATAGAGTTGGTCGAGACGTCGAGGCATAGAGTTGATCGAGACGTCGAAGCATAGAGTTGGTCGAGAAGTCGAAGCATAGAGTTGGTCGAGACGTCCAGGCACAGAGTTGGTCGAGACGTCGAAGCATAGAGTTGGTCGAGACGTCGAAACATAGAGTTGGTCGAGACGTCCAGGCATAGAATTGGTCGAGACGTCGAGGCATGGAGTTGGTCGAGACGTCGAAGCATATAGTTGGTCGAGCCGTCGAAGCACAGAGTTGGTCGAGAAGTCGAAGCATAGAGTTGGTCGAGACGTCCAGGCACAGAGTTGGTCGAGACGTCGAAGCATAGAGTTGGTCGAGACGTCGAAACAGAGAGTTGGTCGAGACGTCCAGGCATAGAGTTGGTCGAGACGTCGAAGTATAGAGTTGGTCGAGACGTCGAGGCATAGAGTTGGTCGAGACGTCGAGGCATAGAGTTGATCGAGACGTCGAAGCATAGAGTTGGTCGAGACGTCCAGGCATAGAGTTGGTCGAGACGTCGAAGCATAGAGTTGGTCGAGACGTCCAGGCATAGAGTTGGTCGAGACGTCGAAGCATAGAGTTGGTCGAGACGTCGAGGCATAGAGTTGGTCGAGACGTCGAAGCACAGAGTTGGTCGAGACGTCGAAGCATAGAGTTGGTCGAGACGTCGAAACAGAGAGTTGGTCGAGACGTCCAGGCATAGAATTGGTCGAGACGTCGAGGCATGGAGTTGGTCGAGACGTCGAAGCATATAGTTGGTCGAGCCGTCGAAGCACAGAGTTGGTCGAGAAGTCGAAGCATAGAGTTGGTCGAGACGTCCAGGCACAGAGTTGGTCGAGACGTCGAAGCATAGAGTTGGTCGAGACGTCGAAACAGAGAGTTGGTCGAGACGTCCAGGCATAGAGTTGGTCGAGACGTCGAAGCATAGAGTTGGTCGAGACGTCGAGGCATAGAGTTGATCGAGACGTCGAAGCATAGAGTTGGTCGAGACGTCCAGGCATAGAGTTGGTCGAGACGTCGAAGTATAGAGTTGGTCGAGACGTCGAGGCATAGAGTTGGTCGAGACGTCGAGGCATAGAGTTGATCGAGACGTCGAAGCATAGAGTTGGTCGAGACGTCCAGGCATAGAGTTGGTCGAGACGTCGAAGCATAGAGTTGGTCGAGACGTCCAGGCATAGAGTTGGTCGAGACGTCGAAGCATAGAGTTGGTCGAGACGTCGAAGCATAGAGTTGGTCGAGACGTCGAAGCATAGAGTTGGTCGAGACGTCGAAGCATAGAGTTGGTCGAGACGTCGAAGCATAGAGTTGGTCGAGACGTCGAAGCATAGAGTTGGTCGAGACGTCCAGGCATAGAGTTGGTCGAGACGTCGAAGCATAGAGTTGGTCGAGACGTCGGAGCATTGAGTTGGTCGAGACGTCCAGGCACAGAGTTGGTCGAGACGTCGAAGCATAGAGTTGGTCGAGACGTCGAAGCATAGAGTTGGTCGAGACGTCGAGGCATAGAGTTGGTCGAGACGTCGAAGCATAGAGTTGGTCGAGACGTCGAGGCATAGAGTTGGTCGAGACGTCGAGGCATAGAGTTGGTCGAGACGTCGAAGCATAGAGTTGGTCGAGACGTCCAGGTATAGAGTTGGTCGAGACGTCGAAGCATAGAGTTGGTCGAGACGTCCAGGCATAGAGTTGGTCGAGACGTCGAAGCATAGAGTTGGTCGAGACGTCGAGGCATAGTGTTGGTCGAGACGTCGAAGCATAGAGTTGGTCGAGACGTCCAGGCACAGAGTTGGTCGAGACGTCGAAGCATAGAGTTGGTCGAGACGTCGAGGCATAGAGTTGGTTGAGACGTCGAGGCATAGAGTTGGTCGAGACGTCGAAGCATAGAGTTGGTGGAGACGTCGAAGCATAGAGTTGGTCGAGACGTCGAAGCATAGAGTTGGTCGAGACGTCCAGGCATAGAGTTGGTCGAGACGTCGAAGCATAGAGTTGGACGAGACGTCGGAGCATTGAGTTGGTCGAGACGTCCAGGCACAGAGTTGGTCGAGACGTCGAAGCATAGAGTTGGTCGAGACGTCGAAGCATAGAGTTGGTCGAGACGTCGAGGCATAGAGTTGGTCGAGACGTCGAAGCATAGAGTTGGTCGAGACGTCGAGGCATAGAGTTGGTCGAGACGTCCAGGCATAGAGTTGGTCGAGACGTCGAAGCATAGAGTTGGTCGAGACGTCGAAACAGAGAGTTGGTCGAGACGTCCAGGCATAGAGTTGGTCGAGACGTCGAAGCATAGAGTTGGTCGAGACGTCGAGGCATAGAGTTGATCGAGACGTCGAAGCATAGAGTTGGTCGAGACGTCCAGGCATAGAGTTGGTCGAGACGTCGAAGTATAGAGTTGGTCGAGACGTCGAAGCATAGAGTTGGTCGAGACGTCCAGGCATAGAGTTGGTCGAGACGTCGAAGCATAGAGTTGGTCGAGACGTCGAAGCATAGAGTTGGTCGAGACGTCGAAGCATAGAGTTGGTCGAGACGTCCAGGCATAGAGTTGGTCGAGACGTCGAAGCATAGAGTTGGTCGAGACGTCGAAGCATAGAGTTGGTCGAGACGTCGAAGCATAGAGTTGGTCGAGACGTCGAAGCATAGAGTTGGTCGAGACGTCGAAGCATAGAGTTGGTCGAGACGTCGAAGCATAGAGTTGGTCGAGACGTCGAAGCATAGAGTTGGTCGAGACGTCCAGGCATAGAGTTGGTCGAGACGTCGAAGCATAGAGTTGGACGAGACGTCGGAGCATTGAGTTGGTCGAGACGTCCAGGCACAGAGTTGGTCGAGACGTCGAAGCATAGAGTTGGTCGAGACGTCGAAGCATAGAGTTGGTCGAGACGTCGAGGCATAGAGTTGGTCGAGACGTCGAAGCATAGAGTTGGTCGAGACGTCGAGGCATAGAGTTGGTCGAGACGTCGAGGCATAGAGTTGGTCGAGACGTCCAGGCATAGAGTTGGTCGAGACGTCGAAGCATAGAGTTGGTCGAGACGTCGAGGCATAGAGTTGATCGAGACGTCGAAGCACATAGTTGGTCGAGAAGTCGAAGCATAGAGTTGGTCGAGACGTCCAGGCACAGAGTTGGTCGAGACGTCGAAGCATAGAGTTGGTCGGGACGTCCAGGCATAGAGTTGGTCGAGACGTCGAAAAATAGGGTTGGTCGAGACGTCGAAGCATAGAGTTGGTCGAGACGTCCAGGCATAGAGTTGGTCGAGACGTCGAGGCATAGAGTTGGTCGAGACGTCGAAGCATAGAGTTGGTCGATACGTCCAGGCACAGAGTTGGTCGAGACGTCGAAGCATAGAGTTGGTCGAGACGTCGAGGCATAGAGTTGGTCGAGACGTCGAGGCATAGAGTTGGTCGAGACGTCGAGGCATAGAGTTGGTCGAGACGTCGAAGCATAGAGTTGGTCGGGACGTCCAGGCATAGAGTTGGTCGAGACGTCGAAAAATAGGGTTGGTCGAGACGTCGAAGCATAGAGTTGGTCGAGACGTCCAGGCATAGAGTTGGTCGAGACGTCGAGGCATAGAGTTGGTCGAGACGTCGAAGCATAGAGTTGGTCGATACGTCCAGGCACAGAGTTGGTCGAGACGTCGAAGCATAGAGTTGGTCGAGACGTCGAGGCATAGAGTTGGTCGAGACGTCGAGGCATAGAGTTGGTCGAGACGTCGAAGTATAGAGTTGGTCGAGACGTCGAGGCATAGAGTTGGTCGAGACGTCGAGGCATAGAGTTGGTCGAGACGTCGAAGCATAGAGTTGGTAGAGACGTCCAGGCATAGAGTTGGTCGAGACGTCGAAGCATAGAGTTGGTCGAGACGTCCAGGCATAGAGTTGGTCGAGACGTCGAAGCATAGAGTTGGTCGAGACGTCGAGGCATAGAGTTGGTCGAGACGTCCAGGCATAGAGTTGGTCGAGACGTCGAAGCATAGAGTTGGTCGAGACGTCGAAACAGAGAGTTGGTCGAGACGTCCAGGCATAGAGTTGGTCGAGACGTCGAAGCATAGAGTTGGTCGAGACGTCGAGGCATAGAGTTGATCGAGACGTCGAAGCATAGAGTTGGTCGAGACGTCCAGGCATAGAGTTGGTCGAGACGTCGAAGTATAGAGTTGGTCGAGACGTCGAAGCATAGAGTTGGTCGAGACGTCCAGGCATAGAGTTGGTCGAGACGTCGAAGCATAGAGTTGGTCGAGACGTCGAAGCATAGAGTTGGTCGAGACGTCGAAGCATAGAGTTGGTCGAGACGTCCAGGCATAGAGTTGGTCGAGACGTCGAAGCATAGAGTTGGTCGAGACGTCGAAGCATAGAGTTGGTCGAGACGTCGAAGCATAGAGTTGGTCGAGACGTCGAAGCATAGAGTTGGTCGAGACGTCGAAGCATAGAGTTGGTCGAGATGTCGAAGCATAGAGTTGGTCGAGACGTCGAAGCATAGAGTTGGTCGAGACGTCCAGGCATAGAGTTGGTCGAGACGTCGAAGCATAGAGTTGGACGAGACGTCGGAGCATTGAGTTGGTCGAGACGTCCAGGCACAGAGTTGGTCGAGACGTCGAAGCATAGAGTTGGTCGAGACGTCGAAGCATAGAGTTGGTCGAGACGTCGAGGCATAGAGTTGGTCGAGACGTCGAAGCATAGAGTTGGTCGAGACGTCGAGGCATAGAGTTGGTCGAGACGTCGAGGCATAGAGTTGGTCGAGACGTCCAGGCATAGAGTTGGTCGAGACGTCGAAGCATAGAGTTGGTCGAGACGTCGAGGCATAGAGTTGATCGAGACGTCGAAGCATAGAGTTGGTCGAGACGTCCAGGCATAGAGTTGGTCGAGACGTCGAAGTATAGAGTTGGTCGAGACGTCGAGGCATAGAGTTGGTCGAGACGTCGAAGCATAGAGTTGGTCGGGACGTCCAGGCATAGAGTTGGTCGAGACGTCGAAAAATAGGGTTGGTCGAGACGTCGAAGCATAGAGTTGGTCGAGACGTCCAGGCATAGAGTTGGTCGAGACGTCGAGGCATAGAGTTGGTCGAGACGTCGAAGCATAGAGTTGGTCGATACGTCCAGGCACAGAGTTGGTCGAGACGTCGAAGCATAGAGTTGGTCGAGACGTCGAGGCATAGAGTTGGTCGAGACGTCGAGGCATAGAGTTGGTCGAGACGTCGAAGTATAGAGTTGGTCGAGACGTCGAGGCATAGAGTTGGTCGAGACGTCGAGGCATAGAGTTGGTCGAGACGTCGAAGCATAGAGTTGGTAGAGACGTCCAGGCATAGAGTTGGTCGAGACGTCGAAGCATAGAGTTGGTCGAGACGTCCAGGCATAGAGTTGGTCGAGACGTCGAAGCATAGAGTTGGTCGAGACGTCGATGCATAGAGTTGGTCGAGACGTCCAGGCATAGAGTTGGTCGAGACGTCGAAGCATAGAGTTGGTCGAGACGTCCAGGCATGGAGTTGGACGAGACGTCGAAGCATAGAGTTGGTCGAGACGTCCAGGCATAGAGTTGGTCGAGACGTCGAGGCATAGAGTTGGTCGAGACGTCGAAGCATAGAGTTGGTCGAGACGTCCAGGCACAGAGTTGGTCGAGACGTCGAAGCATAGAGTTGGTCGATACGTCGAAGCATAGAGTTGGTCGAGACGTCGATGCATAGAGTTGGTCGAGACGTCCAGGCATAGAGTTGGTCGAGACGTCGAAGCATAGAGTTGGTCGAGACGTCCAGGCATAGAGTTGGTCGAGACGTCGAAGCATAGAGTTGGTCGAGACGTCCAGGCACAGAGTTGGTCGAGACGTCGAAGCACAGAGTTGGTCGAGACGTCGAAGCATAGAGTTGGTCGAGACGTCGAGGCATGGAGTTGGTCGAGACGTCGAAGCATATATTTGGTCGAGCCGTCGAAGCATAGAGTTGGTCGAGAAGTCGAAGCATAGAGTTGGTCGAGACGTCCAGGCACAGAGTTGGTCGAGACGTCGAAGCATAGAGTTGGTCGAGACGTCGAAACATAGAGTTGGTCGAGACGTCCAGGCATAGAATTGGTCGAGACGTCGAGGCATGGAGTTGATCGAGACGTCGAAGCATATAGTTGGTCGAGCCGTCGAAGCACAGAGTTGGTCGAGAAGTCGAAGCATAGAGTTGGTCGAGACGTCCAGGCACACAGTTGGTCGAGACGTCGAAGCATAGAGTTGGTCGAGACGTCGAAACATAGAGTTGGTCGAGACGTCCAGGCATAGAGTTGGTCGAGACGTCGAGGCATAGAGTTGGTCGAGACGTCCAGGCATAGAGTTGGTCGAGACGTCGAAGCATACAGTTGGTCGAGACGTCGAGGCATAGAGTTGGTCGAGACGTCGAAGCATAGAGTTGGTCGATACGTCCAGGCACAGAGTTGGTCGAGACGTCGAAGCATAGAGTTGGTCGAGACGTCAAGGCATAGAGTTGGTCGAGACGTCGAGGCATAGAGTTGGTCGAGACGTCGAAGTATAGAGTTGGTCGAGACGTCGAGGCATAGAGTTAGTCGAGACGTCGAGGCATAGAGTTGGTCGAGACGTCGAAGCATAGAGTTGGTAGAGACGTCCAGGCATAGAGTTGGTCGAGACGTCGAAGCATAGAGTTGGTCGAGACGTCCAGGCATAGAGTTGGTCGAGACGTCGAAGCATAGAGTTGGTCGAGACGTCGATGCATAGAGTTGGTCGAGACGTCCAGGCATAGAGTTGGTCGAGACGTCGAAGCATAGAGTTGGTCGAGACGTCCAGGCATGGAGTTGGACGAGACGTCGAAGCATAGAGTTGGTCGAGACGTCCAGGCATAGAGTTGGTCGAGACGTCGAGGCATAGAGTTGGTCGAGACGTCGAAGCATAGAGTTGGTCGAGACGTCCAGGCACAGAGTTGGTCGAGACGTCGAAGCATAGAGTTGGTCGATACATCGAAGCATAGAGTTGGTCGAGACGTCGATGCATAGAGTTGGTCGAGACGTCCAGGCATAGAGTTGGTCGAGACGTCGAAGCATAGAGTTGGTCGAGACGTCCAGGCATAGAGTTGGTCGAGACGTCGAAGCATAGAGTTGGTCGAGACGTCCAGGCACAGAGTTGGTCGAGACGTCGAAGCACAGAGTTGGTCGAGACGTCGAAGCATAGAGTTGGTCGAGACGTCGACGCATAGAGTTGGTCGAGACGTCGAAGCATAGAGTTGGTCGAGACGTCCAGGCACAGAGTTGGTCGAGACGTCGAAGCATAGAGTTGGTCGATACGTCGAAGCATAGAGTTGGTCGAGACGTCGAAGCATAGAGTTGGTCGAGACGTCCAGGCACAGAGTTGGTCGAGACGTCGAAGCATAGAGTTGGTCGAGACGTCGACGGTTAGAGTTGGTCGAGACGTCGAAGCATAGAGTTGGTCGAGACGTCGAAGCATAGAGTTGGTCGATACGTCGAAGCATAGAGTTGGTTGAGACGTCCAGGCATAGAGTTGGTCGAGACGTCGAAGCATAGAGTTGGTCGAGACGTCGAAGCATAGAGTTGGTCGAGACGTCGAAGCATAGAGTTGGTCGAGACGTCCAGGCATAGAGTTGGTCGAGACGTCGAAGTACAGAGTTGGTCGAGACGTCGAGGCATAGAGTTGGTCGAGACGTCGAGGCATGGAGTTGGTCGAGACGTCGAAGCATATATTTGGTCGAGCCGTCGAAGCATAGAGTTGGTCGAGAAGTCGAAGCATAGAGTTGGTCGAGACGTCCAGGCACAGAGTTGGTCGAGACGTCGAAGCATAGAGTTGGTCGAGACGTCGAAACATAGAATTGGTCGAGACGTCCAGGCATAGAATTGGTCGAGACGTCGAGGCATGGAGTTGGTCGAGACGTCGAAGCATATAGTTGGTCGAGCCGTCGAAGCACAGAGTTGGTCGAGAAGTCGAAGCATAGAGTTGGTCGAGACGTCCAGGCACAGAGTTGGTCGAGACGTCGAAGCATAGAGTTGGTCGAGACGTCGAAACATAGAGTTGGTCGAGACGTCCAGGCATAGAGTTGGTCGAGACGTCGAGGCATAGAGTTGGTCGAGACGTCCAGGCATAGAGTTGGTCGAGAAGTCGAAGCATAGAGTTGGTCGAGACGTCCAGGCACAGAGTTGGTCGAGACGTCGAAGCATAGAGTTGGTCGAGACGTCGAAACATAGAGTTGGTCGAGACGTCCAGGCATAGAATTGGTCGAGACGTCGAGGCATGGAGTTGGTCGAGACGTCGAAGCATATAGTTGGTCGAGCCGTCGAAGCACAGAGTTGGTCGAGAAGTCGAAGCATAGAGTTGGTCGAGACGTCCAGGCACAGAGTTGGTCGAGACGTCGAAGCATAGAGTTGGTCGAGACGTCGAAACAGAGAGTTGGTCGAGACGTCCAGGCATAGAGTTGGTCGAGACGTCGAAGTATAGAGTTGGTCGAGACGTCGAGGCATAGAGTTGGTCGAGACGTCGAGGCATAGAGTTGATCGAGACGTCGAAGCATAGAGTTGGTCGAGACGTCCAGGCATAGAGTTGGTCGAGACGTCGAAGCATAGAGTTGGTCGAGACGTCCAGGCATAGAGTTGGTCGAGACGTCGAAGCATAGAGTTGGTCGAGACGTCGAGGCATAGAGTTGGTCGAGACGTCGAAGCACAGAGTTGGTCGAGACGTCGAAGCATAGAGTTGGTCGAGACGTCGAAACAGAGAGTTGGTCGAGACGTCGAAGCATAGAGTTGGTCGAGACGTCGAGGCATGGAGTTGGTCGAGACGTCGAAGCATATAGTTGGTCGAGCCGTCGAAGCACAGAGTTGGTCGAGAAGTCGAAGCATAGAGTTAGTCGAGACGTCGAGGCATAGAGTTGGTCGAGACGTCGAAGCATAGAGTTGGTAGAGACGTCCAGGCATAGAGTTGGTCGAGACGTCGAAGCATAGAGTTGGTCGAGACGTCCAGGCATAGAGTTGGTCGAGACGTCGAAGCATAGAGTTGGTCGAGACGTCGATGCATAGAGTTGGTCGAGACGTCCAGGCATAGAGTTGGTCGAGACGTCGAAGCATAGAGTTGGTCGAGACGTCCAGGCATGGAGTTGGACGAGACGTCGAAGCATAGAGTTGGTCGAGACGTCCAGGCATAGAGTTGGTCGAGACGTCGAGGCATAGAGTTGGTCGAGACGTCGAAGCATAGAGTTGGTCGAGACGTCCAGGCACAGAGTTGGTCGAGACGTCGAAGCATAGAGTTGGTCGATACGTCGAAGCATAGAGTTGGTCGAGACGTCGATGCATAGAGTTGGTCGAGACGTCCAGGCATAGAGTTGGTCGAGACGTCGAAGCATAGAGTTGGTCGAGACGTCCAGGCATAGAGTTGGTCGAGACGTCGAAGCATAGAGTTGGTCGAGACGTCCAGGCACAGAGTTGGTCGAGACGTCGAAGCACAGAGTTGGTCGAGACGTCGAAGCATAGAGTTGGTCGATACGTCGAAGCATAGAGTTGGTCGAGACGTCGAAGCATAGAGTTGGTCGAGACGTCCAGGCACAGAGTTGGTCGAGACGTCGAAGCATAGAGTTGGTCGAGACGTCGACGGTTAGAGTTGGTCGAGACGTCGAAGCATAGAGTTGGTCGAGACGTCGAAGCATAGAGTTGGTCGATACGTCGAAGCATAGAGTTGGTTGAGACGTCCAGGCATAGAGTTGGTCGAGACGTCGAAGCACAGAGTTGGTCGAGACGTCGAAGCATAGAGTTGGTCGAGACGTCGACGCATAGAGTTGGTCGAGACGTCGAAGCATAGAGTTGGTCGAGACGTCCAGGCACAGAGTTGGTCGAGACGTCGAAGCATAGAGTTGGTCGATACGTCGAAGCATAGAGTTGGTCGAGACGTCGAAGCATAGAGTTGGTCGAGACGTCCAGGCACAGAGTTGGTCGAGACGTCGAAGCATAGAGTTGGTCGAGACGTCGACGGTTAGAGTTGGTCGAGACGTCGAAGCATAGAGTTGGTCGAGACGTCGAAGCATAGAGTTGGTCGATACGTCGAAGCATAGAGTTGGTTGAGACGTCCAGGCATAGAGTTGGTCGAGACGTCGAAGCATAGAGTTGGTCGAGACGTCGAAGCATAGAGTTGGTCGAGACGTCGAAGCATAGAGTTGGTCGAGACGTCCAGGCATAGAGTTGGTCGAGACGTCGAAGTACAGAGTTGGTCGAGACGTCGAGGCATAGAGTTGGTCGAGACGTCGAGGCATGGAGTTGGTCGAGACGTCGAAGCATATAGTTGGTCGAGCCGTCGAAGCATAGAGTTGGTCGAGAAGTCGAAGCATAGAGTTGGTCGAGACGTCCAGGCACAGAGTTGGTCGAGACGTCGAAGCATAGAGTTGGTCGAGACGTCGAAACATAGAATTGGTCGAGACGTCCAGGCATAGAGTTGGTCGAGACGTCGAGGCATGGAGTTGGTCGAGACGTCGAAGCATAGAGTTGGTCGAGCCGTCGAAGCACAGAGTTGGTCGAGAAGTCGAAGCATAGAGTTGGTCGAGACGTCCAGGCACAGAGTTGGTCGAGACGTCGAAGCATAGAGTTGGTCGAGACGTCGAAACATAGAGTTGGTCGAGACGTCCAGGCATAGAGTTGGTCGAGACGTCGAGGCATAGAGTTGGTCGAGACGTCCAGGCATAGAGTTGGTCGAGACGTCGAAGCATAGAGTTGGTCGAGACGTCGAGGCATAGAGTTGGTCGAGACGTCGAAGCATAGAGTTGGTCGAGAAGTCGAAGCATAGAGTTGGTCGAGACGTCCAGGCACAGAGTTGGTCGAGACGTCGAAGCATAGAGTTGGTCGAGACGTCGAAACATAGAGTTGGTCGAGACGTCCAGGCATAGAATTGGTCGAGACGTCGAGGCATGGAGTTGGTCGAGACGTCGAAGCATATAGTTGGTCGAGCCGTCGAAGCACAGAGTTGGTCGAGAAGTCGAAGCATAGAGTTGGTCGAGACGTCCAGGCACAGAGTTGGTCGAGACGTCGAAGCATAGAGTTGGTCGAGACGTCGAAGCATAGAGTTGGTCGAGACGTCCAGGCATAGAGTTGGTCGAGACGTCGAAGTATAGAGTTGGTCGAGACGTCGAGGCATAGAGTTGGTCGAGACGTCGAGGCATAGAGTTGATCGAGACGTCGAAGCATAGAGTTGGTCGAGACGTCCAGGCATAGAGTTGGTCGAGACGTCGAAGCATAGAGTTGGTCGAGACGTCCAGGCATAGAGTTGGTCGAGACGTCGAAGCATAGAGTTGGTCGAGACGTCGAGGCATAGAGTTGGTCGAGACGACGAAGCACAGAGTTGGTCGAGACGTCGAAGCATAGAGTTGGTCGAGACGTCGAAACAGAGAGTTGGTCGAGACGTCCAGGCATAGAATTGGTCGAGACGTCGAGGCATGGAGTTGGTCGAGACGTCGAAGCATATAGTTGGTCGAGCCGTCGAAGCACAGAGTTGGTCGAGAAGTCGAAGCATAGAGTTGGTCGAGACGTCCAGGCACAGAGTTGGTCGAGACGTCGAAGCATAGAGTTGGTCGAGACGTCGAAACAGAGAGTTGGTCGAGACGTCCAGGCATAGAGTTGGTCGAGACGTCGAAGCATAGAGTTGGTCGAGACGTCGAGGCATAGAGTTGATCGAGACGTCGAAGCATAGAGTTGGTCGAGACGTCCAGGCATAGAGTTGGTCGAGACGTCGAAGTATAGAGTTGGTCGAGACGTCGAGGCATAGAGTTGGTCGAGACGTCGAGGCATAGAGTTGATCGAGACGTCGAAGCATAGAGTTGGTCGAGACGTCCAGGCATAGAGTTGGTCGAGACGTCGAAGCATAGAGTTGGTCGAGACGTCCAGGCATAGAGTTGGTCGAGACGTCGAAGCATAGAGTTGGTCGAGACGTCGAAGCATAGAGTTGGTCGAGACGTCGAAGCATAGAGTTGGTCGAGACGTCGAAGCATAGAGTTGGTCGAGACGTCGAAGCATAGAGTTGGTCGAGACGTCGAAGCATAGAGTTGGTCGAGACGTCCAGGCATAGAGTTGGTCGAGACGTCGAAGCATAGAGTTGGACGAGACGTCGGAGCATTGAGTTGGTCGAGACGTCCAGGCACAGAGTTGGTCGAGACGTCGAAGCATAGAGTTGGTCGAGACGTCGAAGCATAGAGTTGGTCGAGACGTCGAGGCATAGAGTTGTTCGAGACGTCGAAGCATAGAGTTGGTCGAGACGTCGAGGCATAGAGTTGGTCGAGACGTCGAGGCATAGAGTTGGTCGAGACGTCGAAGCATAGAGTTGGTCGAGACGTCCAGGTATAGAGTTGGTCGAGACGTCGAAGCATAGAGTTGGTCGAGACGTCCAGGCATAGAGTTGGTCGAGACGTCGAAGCATAGAGTTGGTCGAGACGTCGAGGCATAGAGTTGGTCGAGACGTCGAAGCATAGAGATGGTCGAGACGTCCAGGCACAGAGTTGGTCGAGACGTCGAAGCATAGAGTTGGTCGAGACGTCGAGGCATAGAGTTGGTTGAGACGTCGAGGCATAGAGTTGGTCGAGACGTCGAAGCATAGAGTTGGTCGAGACGTCGAAGCATAGAGTTGGTCGAGACGTCGAAGCATAGAGTTGGTCGAGACGTCCAGGCATAGAGTTGGTCGAGACGTCGAAGCATAGAGTTGGACGAGACGTCGGAGCATTGAGTTGGTCGAGACGTCCAGGCACAGAGTTGGTCGAGACGTCGAAGCATAGAGTTGGTCGAGACGTCGAAGCATAGAGTTGGTCGAGACGTCGAGGCATAGAGTTGGTCGAGACGTCGAAGCATAGAGTTGGTCGAGACGTCGAGGCATAGAGTTGGTCGAGACGTCCAGGCATAGAGTTGGTCGAGACGTCGAAGCATAGAGTTGGTCGAGACGTCGAAACAGAGAGTTGGTCGAGACGTCCAGGCATAGAGTTGGTCGAGACGTCGAAGCATAGAGTTGGTCGAGACGTCGAGGCATAGAGTTGATCGAGACGTCGAAGCATAGAGTTGGTCGAGACGTCCAGGCATAGAGTTGGTCGAGACGTCGAAGTATAGAGTTGGTCGAGACGTCGAGGCATAGAGTTGGTCGAGACGTCGAGGCATAGAGTTGATCGAGACGTCGAAGCATAGAGTTGGTCGAGACGTCCAGGCATAGAGTTGGTCGAGACGTCGAAGCATAGAGTTGGTCGAGACGTCCAGGCATAGAGTTGGTCGAGACGTCGAAGCATAGAGTTGGTCGAGACGTCGAAGCATAGAGTTGGTCGAGACGTCGAAGCATAGAGTTGGTCGAGACGTCGAAGCATAGAGTTGGTCGAGACGTCGAAGCATAGAGTTGGTCGAGACGTCGAAGCATAGAGTTGGTCGAGACGTCGAAGCATAGAGTTGGTCGAGACGTCCAGGCATAGAGTTGGTCGAGACGTCGAAGCATAGAGTTGGTCGAGACGTCGGAGCATTGAGTTGGTCGAGACGTCCAGGCACAGAGTTGGTCGAGACGTCGAAGCATAGAGTTGGTCGAGACGTCGAAGCATAGAGTTGGTCGAGACGTCGAGGCATAGAGTTGGTCGAGACGTCGAAGCATAGAGTTGGTCGAGACGTCGAGGCATAGAGTTGGTCGAGACGTCGAGGCATAGAGTTGGTCGAGACGTCGAAGCATAGAGTTGGTCGAGACGTCCAGGTATAGAGTTGGTCGAGACGTCGAAGCATAGAGTTGGTCGAGACGTCCAGGCATAGAGTTGGTCGAGACGTCGAAGCATAGAGTTGGTCGAGACGTCGAGGCATAGAGTTGGTCGAGACGTCGAAGCATAGAGTTGGTCGAGACGTCCAGGCACAGAGTTGGTCGAGACGTCGAAGCATAGAGTTGGTCGAGACGTCGAGGCATAGAGTTGGTTGAGACGTCGAGGCATAGAGTTGGTCGAGACGTCCAGGCATAGAGTTGGTCGAGACGTCGAAGCATAGAGTTGGTCGAGACGTCCAGGCATAGAGTTGGTCGAGACGTCGAGGCATAGAGTTGGCCGAGACGTCGAAGCATAGAGTTGGTCGAGACGTCCAGGCATAGAGTTGGTCGAGACGTCGAAGCATAGAGTTGGTCGAGACGTCCAGGCATAGAGTTGGTCGAGACGTCGAAGCATAGAGTTGGTCGAGACGTCGAAGCATAGAGTTGGTCGAGACGTCGAAGCATAGAGTTGGTCGAGACGTCCAGGCATAGAGTTGGTCGAGACGTCGAAGCATAGAGTTGATCGAGATGTCGATGCATAGAGTTGGTCGAGACGTCCAGGCATAGAGTTGGTCGAGACGTCGAAGCATAGAGTTGGTCGAGACGTCCAGGCATAGAGTTGGTCGAGACGTCGAAGCATAGAGTTGGTCGAGACGTCCAGGCATAGAGTTGGTCGAGACGTCGAAGCATAGAGTTGGTCGAGACGTCGAAGCATAGAGTTGGTCGAGACGTCGAAGCATAGAGTTGTTCGAGACGTCCAAGCATAGAGTTGGTCGAGACGTCCAGGCATAGAGTTGGTTAAGACATCGAAGCATAGAGTTGGTCAAGACGTCGAAGCATAGAGTTGGTCGAGACGTCGAAGCATAGAGTTGGTCGAGACGTCGAAGCATAGAGTTGGTCGAGACGTCGAAGCATAGAGTTGGTCGAGACGTCGAAGCATAGAGTTGGTCGAGACGTCCAGGCATAGAGTTGGTCGAGACGTCGAAGCATAGAGTTGGTCGAGACGTCGGAGCATTGAGTTGGTCGAGACGTCCAGGCACAGAGTTGGTCGAGACGTCCAGGCATAGCGTTGGTCGAGACGTCGAAGCATAGAGTTGGTCGGGACGTCGAGGCATAGAGTTGGTCGAGACGTCGAAGCATAGAGTTGGTCGAGACGTCGAGGCATAGAGTTGGTTGAGACGTCGAGGCATAGAGTTGGTCGAGACGTAGAAGCATAGAGTTGGTCGAGACGTCCAGTCATAGAGTTGGTCGAGACGTCGAAGCATAGAGTTGGTCGAGACGTCCAGGCATAGCGTTGGTCGAGACGTCGAAGCATAGAGTTGGTCGGGACGTCGAGGCACTGAGTTGGTCGAGACGTCGAAGCATAGAGTTGGTCGAGACGTCCAGGCATAGAGTTGGTCGAGACGTAGAAGCATAGAGTTGGTCGAGACGTCCAGTCATAGAGTTGGTCGAGACGTCGAAGCATAGAGTTGGTCGAGACGTCCAGGCATAGCGTTGGTCGAGACGTCGAAGCATAGAGTTGGTCGGGACGTCGAGGCATAGAGTTGGTCGAGACGTCGAAGCATAGAGTTGGTCGAGACGTCGAGGCATAGAGTTGGTTGAGACGTCGAGGCATAGAGTTGGTCGAGACGTCCAGGCATAGAGTTGGTCGAGACGTCGAAGCATAGAGTTGGTCGAGACGTCCAGGCATAGAGTTGGTCGAGACGTCGAGGCATAGAGTTGGTCGAGACGTCGAAGCATAGAGTTGGTCGAGACGTCGAGGCATAGAGTTGGTCGAGACGTCGAGGCATAGAGTTGGTCGAGACGTCGAAGCATAGAGTTGGTCGAGACGTCCAGGTATAGAGTTGGTCGAGACGTCGAAGCATAGAGTTGGTCGAGACGTCCAGGCATAGAGTTGGTCGAGACGTCGAAGCATAGAGTTGGTCGAGACGTCCAGGCATAGAGTTGGTCGAGACGTCGAAGCATAGAGTTGGTCGAGACGTCGAAGCATAGAGTTGGTCGAGACGTCGAAGCATAGAGTTGTTCGAGACGTCCAAGCATAGAGTTGGTCGAGACGTCCAGGCATAGAGTTGGTTAAGACATCGAAGCATAGAGTTGGTCAAGACGTCGAAGCATAGAGTTGGTCGAGACGTCGAAGCATAGAGTTGGTCGAGACGTCGAAGCATAGAGTTGGTCGAGACGTCGAAGCATAGAGTTGGTCGAGACGTCGAAGCATAGAGTTGGTCGAGACGTCCAGGCATAGAGTTGGTCGAGACGTCGAAGCATAGAGTTGGTCGAGACGTCGGAGCATTGAGTTGGTCGAGACGTCCAGGCACAGAGTTGGTCGAGACGTCCAGGCATAGCGTTGGTCGAGACGTCGAAGCATAGAGTTGGTCGGGACGTCGAGGCATAGAGTTGGTCGAGACGTCGAAGCATAGAGTTGGTCGAGACGTCGAGGCATAGAGTTGGTTGAGACGTCGAGGCATAGAGTTGGTCGAGACGTAGAAGCATAGAGTTGGTCGAGACGTCCAGTCATAGAGTTGGTCGAGACGTCGAAGCATAGAGTTGGTCGAGACGTCCAGGCATAGCGTTGGTCGAGACGTCGAAGCATAGAGTTGGTCGGGACGTCGAGGCATAGAGTTGGTCGAGACGTCGAAGCATAGAGTTGGTCGAGACGTCCAGGCATAGAGTTGGTCGAGACGTCGAAGCATAGAGTTGGTCGAGACGTCCAGGCATAGAGTTGGTCGAGACGTCGAAGCATAGAGTTGGTCGAGACGTCCAGGCATAGAGTTGGTCGAGACATCGAAGCATAGAGTTGGTCGAGACGTCCAGGCATAGAGTTGGTCGAGACGTCGAGGCATAGAGTTGGTCGAGACGTCGAAGCATAGAGTTGGTCGAGACGTCGAGGCGTAGATTTGGTCGAGACGTCGAAGCATAGAGTTGGTCGAGACGTCGAAGCATAGAGTTGGTCGAGACGTCGAAGCATACAGTTGGTCGAGACGTCGAAGCATAGAGTTGGTCGAGACGTCGAAGCATAGAGTTGGTCGAGACGTCGAAGCATAGAGTTGGTCGAGACGTCGAAGCATAGAGTTGGTCGAGACGTCGAAGCATAGAGTTGGTCGAGACGTCCAGGCATAGAGTTGGTCGAGACGTCGAAGCATAGAGTTGGTCGAGACGTCGAGGCATAGAGTTGGTCGAGACGTCCAGGCATAGAGTTGGTCGTGACGTCGAAGCATAGAGATGGTCGAGACGTCGAAGCATAGAGTTCTTCGAGACGTCGAAGCATAGAGTTGGTCGAGACGTCCAAGCATAGAGTTGGTCGAGACGTCCAGGCATAGAGTTGGTCGAGACATCGAAGCATTGAGTTGGTCGAGACGTCGAAGCACAGAGTTGGTCGAGACGTCGAAGCATAGAGTTGGTCGAGACGTCGAAGCATAGAGTTGGTTGAGACGTCGAGGCATAGAGTTGGTCGAGACGTCCAGGCATAGAGTTGGTCGAGACGTCCAGGCATAGAGTTGGTCGAGACGTCGAAGCATACATTTGGTCGAGACGTCCAGGCATAGAGTTGGTCGAGACGTCCAGGCATAGAGTTGCTCGAGACGTCGAAGCATAGAGTTGGTCGAGACGTCCAGGCACAGAGTTGGTCGAGACGTCGAAGCATAGGGTTGGTCGAGACGTCGAGGCATAGAGTTGGTCGAGACGTCGAAGCATAGAGTTGGTCGAGACGTCCAGGCATAGAGTTGGTCGAGACGTCGAAGCATAGAGTTGGTCGAGACGTCGAAGCATAGAGTTGGTCGAGACGTCGAAGCATAGAGTTGGTCGAGACGTCGAAGCATAGAGTTGGTCGAGACGTCCAGGCATAGAGTTGGTCGAGACGTCGAAGCATAGAGTTGGTCGAGACGTCCAGGCATAGCGTTGGTCGAGACGTCGAAGCATAGAGTTGGTCGGGACGTCGAGGCATAGAGTTGGTCGGGACGCCGAAGCATAGAGTTGGTCGAGACGTCGAGGCATAGAGTTGGTTGAGACGTCGAGGCATAGAGTTGGTCGAGACGTCCAGGCATAGAGTTGGTCGAGACGTCGAAGCATAGAGTTGGTCGAGACGTCCAGGCATAGAGTTGGTCGAGATGTCGAAGCATAGAGTTGGTCGAGACGTCCAGGCATAGAGTTGGTCGAGACATCGAAGCATAGAGTTGGTCGAAACGTCCAGGCATAGAGTTCGTCGAGACGTCGAGGCATAGAGTTGGTCGAGACGTCGAAGCATAGAGTTGGTCGAGACGTCGAGGCGTAGATTTGGTCGAGACGTCGAAGCATAGAGTTGGTCGAGACGTCCAGGCATAGAGTTGGTCGAGATGTCGAAGCATAGAGTTGGTCGAGACGTCGAGGCATAGAGTTAGTCGAGACTTCGAAGCATAGAGTTGGTCGAGTCGTCCAGGCATAGCGTTGGTCGAGACGTCGAAGCATAGAGTTGGTCGGGACGTCGAGGCATAGAGTTGGTCGGGACGTCGAAGCATAGAGTTGGTCGAGACGTCGAGGCATAGAGTTGGTCGAGACGTCCAGGCATAGAGTTGGTCGAGACGTCGAAGCATAGAGTTGGTCGAGACGTCGAAGCATAGAGTTGGTCGAGACGCCGAAGCATAGAGTTGGTCGAGACGTCGAAGCATAGAGTTGGTCGAGACGTCGAAGCATAGAGTTGGTCGAGACGTCCAGGCATAGAGTTGGTCGAGACGTCGAAGCATAGAGTTGGTCGAGACGTCCAGGCATAGCGTTGGTCGAGACGTCGAAGCATAGAGTTGGTCGGGTCGTCAAGGCATAGAGTTGGTTGAGACGTCGAGGCATAGAGTTGGTCGAGACGTCCAGGCATAGAGTTGGTCGAGACGTCGAAGCATAGAGTTGGTCGAGACGTCCAGGCATAGAGTTGGTCGAGACGTCGAAGCATAGAGTTGGTCGAGACGTCGAAGCATAGAGTTGGTCGAGACGTCCAGGCATAGAGTTGGTCGAGACATCGAAGCATAGAATTGGTCGAGACGTCCAGGCATAGAGTTGCTCGAGACGTCGAAGCATAGAGTTGGTCGAGACGTCGAGGCATAGAGTTGGTCGAGACGTCGAAGCATAGAGTTGGTCGAGACGTCGAAGCATAGAGTTGGTCGAGACGTCGAGGCATAGAGTTGGTCGAGACGTCGAGGCATAGAGTTGGTCGAGACGTCCAGGCATAGAGTTGGTCGAGACGTCGAAGCATAGAGTTGGTCGAGACGTCCAGGCATAGCGTTGGTCGAGACGTCGAAGCATAGAGTTGGTCGGGACGTCGAGGCATAGAGTTGGTCGGGACGTCGAAGCATAGAGTTGGTCGAGACGTCGAGGCATAGAGTTGGTTGAGACGTCGAGGCATAGAGTTGGTCGGGACGTCGAAGCATAGAGTTGGTCGAGACGTCGAGGCGTAGATTTGGTCGAGACGTCGAAGCATAGAGTTGGTCGAGACGTCCAGGCATAGAGTTGGTCGAGACGTCGAAGCATGGAGTTGGTCGAGACGTCGAGGCATAGAGTTGGTCGAGACGTCGAAGCATAGAGTTGGTCGAGACGTCGAGGCATATAGTTGGTCGAGACGTCGAAGCATAGAGTTGGTCGAGACGTCCAGGCATAGAGTTGGTCGAGACGTCCAGGCATAGAGTTGGTCGAGACGTCGAAGCATAGAGTTGGTCGAGACGTCGAGGCATAGAGTTGGTCGAGACGTCGAAGCATAGAGTTGGTCGAGACGTCGAGGCATAGAGTTGGTCGAGACGACGAAGCATAGAGTTGGTCGAGACGTCGAGGCATAGAGTTGGTCGAGACGTCCAGGCATAGAGTTGGTCGAGACGTCCAGGCAGAGAGTTGGTCGAGACGTCGAAGCATAGAGTTGGTCGAGACGTCCAGGCATAGAGTTGGTCGAGACGTCGAAGCATAGAGTTGGTCGAGACGTCCAGGCATAGAGTTGGTCGAGACGTCGAAGCATAGAGTTGGTCGAGACGTCCCGGCATAGAGTTGGTCGAGACGTCCAGGCATAGAGTTGGTCGAGACGTCGAAGCATAGAGTTGGTCGAGACGTCGAGGCATAGAGTTGGTCGAGACGTCGAAGCATAGAGTTGGTCGAGACGTCGAGGCATAGAGTTGGTCGAGACGTCGAAGCATAGAGTTGGTCGAGACGTCCAGGCATAGAGTTGGTCGAGACGTCCAGGCATAGAGTTGGTCGAGGTGTCGAAGCATAGAGTTGGTCGAGACGTCGAGGCATAGAGTTGGTCGAGACGTCGAAGCATAGAGTTGGTCGAGACGTCCAGGCATAGAGTTGGTCGAGACGTCGAAGCATAGAGTTGGTCGAGACGTCGAGGCATAGAGTTGGTCGAGACGTCGAAGCATAGAGTTGGTCGAGACGTCGAGGCATAGAGTCATTAGAGTTGTGAGTGTTGTCGAGTGTTAGAGTTGCTAGTGAGAGAGAGAGAGAGAGTTACCAAATAGTTGTCAAGTTATTTATGTAAATGCAAGCGTTGCATTTAGTTTTCCTGTTAATCAAACATCGTTCTTCTGTCTAACTATCTGTATTTTCAATCCTTTATTAATAAATTATTATTAATCGGACAAAATTACACCTTTAATATATTCCGATATTACAATAAGAATAAACGATCGTGACGTGACGGTTTCCATAGACCGTTTAAAACCGGCGTTCGTGGTCCCTGACGACATCGAATAAAAGACTGCCGAATCTCGGAACATACTTATTCCGGTGAAGCAAACGGATGCGCACGTTGAAAACAGCGCAGACAGCAACAATACATCGGGAGAGAACACAAGGAGTGGGTATGTTACGAGATACGGACGCAGAGTTCGTTTCCCCGATCGGTTCCAGGCAGGTCTCGATTAGGTGTCTTAGACTGTCGGAATGTTGTGACAACAATAATATTAAGATAGTGACTACATAAGGAACTTGATGGATATTTTAAAAGTTTGACATAAACGTTATCACTGGTAGGGGCGTAATGTAGCGGCACGCGAGCAGGACAGTTCGAATCCTGTTGTTGTTTTGTTTCGGAGCAGTAAGACCGTTAGGTCGTAGGCATGATGATGAGTAACGAACTCCGAGCAAAACAATGTCACCGCTACTTTCAACTGTCAAACGTTGTTAAGTTCAAATTTTCCGGTTTTCCCCCGACCAGTATAAATAATCAGACGCAAGCACGATCGAGAGGGTTTATCTATCAGTGCTTTAGCAATCAGACGTATCGCGTATCCTTCGAGTTCCTCGAGTAAATACTATTTATTGAACATAATTTATTTTGACTAAATTGTACCGAATATTACCTGTGTAGACATATGTCAACAATGTATCTATTTTTACAAAGTCAATAAAATATTTTTACAATCTTCAGAATAGTCATATCCTCTACAGGCTTTTGCAAATATATTTTGCAGGCCGAGGATTCGAACTCGCGACGCGTCGTCTTCACGTCTGGGCCTTAACGAGCATAGTTTTTTTTTTTAATACGTTTATTTAACCAAGATACAATTTTGGATACATTTGGTTATTCATAATAAACAATGAATTTTGGTAATGATGTGTTAGGCAAAGGTACCGATACGCGACGGCACGACGTAGCCATACTGTATTATGTGTCGACGCTTTACATTTTTTGCGTTTGTTGTGATGTTTGGATTTCAGCCGCTCGGAGGCGGAGCTTATATGTGATTTCGTGTTTTTTTAGTCCTGAAAACTTGGTCGGAAAAACAGGACGCTTCGGTAGTCTGATTTTGGGGGGGCGGGTGAGAGAGAATGTCGAATAGTGTTTATTTACGAAGTTTATATTATATACTGATTACATCTGTGTTTTACGGTGTCAGAATTGGGTTCTCTTCGGGTTGCTGGTTTTCTCTCCTCTTTTTTTTTTATGGAATCTGTATCCACCAGTATTTTTTTGTGTTT
Source organism: Bombus pratorum (assembly GCA_930367275.1). Lineage (NCBI taxonomy): Eukaryota > Metazoa > Arthropoda > Insecta > Hymenoptera > Apidae > Bombus > Bombus pratorum. The sequence goes on along the minus strand of OV884000.1, from coordinate 3,956,252 downwards.
CTTCTGTGTTTGTCATCGGTGTCTTTCAGCGGGAGGGCCATGTTGTATCTCCATCTAGTGTCTGTGGACTGTCCATTTAGGTTTTCTTCAAATAATATGGTTTTAATCCCTATTTTTTTCTTTATGTGGTAAATTATCGGGATGTTATTTTGGTCCTGGAGGTAGTTTTTTCCGTCTAGGTATAGGAAAGCTTCTGGGAGGATGTAGCCTGTTGTCAGAGTGCTTTTGAAGTATGCGTCGTTTGGGAGTAAGCAGCTGAAGATTAGGCTGTTTTCTGTTATCCTTGCCGCTTGCGCGTAGTGGTTTCTTATTAGCTTTAGGATGTGACAGTCTATTCGGTGGATGTTGGCTCTGTCGTAGATTGTTTTGTTTTTTACGTATTTTTTGTATCCGCTGTGTTCGGATCTGTAGGTACTCAAGCAGGCTCTGATGCATTTTCTTTCGAATATGCAGATTTTTTCCATTTGGGAGGCTGATATGTTGTACCAGATTGGGCAGCCGTAGGTTATGATCGGTCTGATTAGTGTCTGGTAGCATAGAATTTTAACTTTGCTGTCGAGATGTTTGGAGTAGAATAGTTTTTTTATTTTCCAAAATGCTTTATTGGCCTTGGCCAGTTGGATTTCGGAGTGCTGCTTGAAGTTTAGTTTGTGGTCTATGTTGACGCCTAGGTATTTTACGCAGTTTTTGTGTGGTATGAGTGTCCCTTTATTTCCTTTTTCTCTTATTTGGAATTTTTTGCGGTGTTCTCTTTCTGCTGGGCCGATTTTACTTGATTCGGGTGTAAACAGTATGGTTTCGCATTTGCTTGCATTGATTTTTAGTTTCCATGTATAGTAGTAATTGTTAATTTTCTCAAAAAGTTCTTGTAGTTCTGTTTTTATTGCTTTGGTTTTGCGGCCTGTTACGTAGATGATTAGGTCATCCGCGAAGGCTATGGATCGTTTATGGGTGGATGCATTGAGATTGAAGAGATTTAGTAAGTCACTGTTGTAAATACTGAAGAGTAACGGGGAATTTACTGTGCCTTGTTGCAGCCCGTTTTTTATGGAGAATTCTTTGCTTGATGTGTGTGAACCTTCGGTCATTATGAATGTTCTGTTTGTGATACTTCGGTCATTATGAAAGCTTTGCGCAGTGGCGATATCGTAACCAATGAGGTTCTTAACGAGCATAGCTGGCTGCCCCGCCGAGCTTCTAGCTGTTTGGAAAGTATTTAATTCATATAGTTCGACGAAACTCGGGCCCAAGCGATAGATGTCAAAACGTGGTAAACAAACCAGACTGATGCCCAAGAACAGTCACAATACGAGCCGAAATACAAATACCTACGCGACACTGCTGTTGTGGAAGTAAACTCTAATCCTCTTTCCTTTTATGGATATGATAAATATGTTATATTTTGTAATAGATGACGGTTTCAAAATTATATTTCATGAATAAACGATACTTCAACAGAAATTCAAGAGTCTTCAAATGTGATTTTATCCTAAGCAATGTAATAATACTACGCCTAAAAATAAATAGCATATTATAAACAAAAAAATTCAATTATAAGAAATGTTCACCGTGAATCAATATCTAATAAGAAATTACTTATAACTCTAAAAAACCTCCATGGTATGATATTTCCTAAAACACTCTGGCAGATGTAAAGCTATCTGTTTATTAAATCAAAATCGAGAATGTTCTGGCTCAATTTTAATTTCAGGATAGTAGCTCAAGTAGCTATAAGGAATGTTTGAAGCGATATTTCATCATTAAATTGAAACATATTATGGAATCATGTTTTTTTCTAAGAGACTTCATAGCTCATAATAATTTAGTTGTATATATAACTTAGTAATGTATATACTATATTTAATAGTATAGTATAATATTATATAGCATATAATATATATACTAGGATATATATAACGTATATTTAGTTATTGTATATAATATAATTAAGTTAAAAAATACACTAAATTCTTTCAGAAACCATTTTTAGTATTAACGTTATGAAGAATTTTTATAATTTTTAATACGTAGGAAAACAAAAATTTTTAATACGTAAATTTTTACACATATCTTGCTTATTTTCTAGCAATTCATTAGAAAGACCTTAAGGCTCCCTACTCAAGGAAACGATCAGTTCATCTCCTAATGGAACGTATCAAATATAGGAATGCCGCCCAATAGAGGGACAGGACGGGATATTTAATCCATTTGCGCCTATAAACATAAAGGAGCATTCATCGCTGTAACTATGCTTGTGCACATGTTAAACATTGCATCCATTTGTTGAGTTGCTAAGAGAGTAACAGATTTCTTCTTCTTATGCATCGTAGTTATCCAATAAAATTGCACTATTTAACAGAAACAAGGTCATAACTTAAGATAGCAAATACTTTGGTTCCATTCTTTAAGCGTTATTTTGAAAACTATGAATTTGCACGAATATCCGCTCTGTGGTTATACATTTTCTAGCAACATTCTTTAAAAAAATCTATGATTTAATGATGAAAAGATTCTATGAATCAAGGAAAAGGAAATCAGAAAAAAGCCAAGTTCTTATTTCGTATTATTATAAATTATTTCTTTAAGAGAAAGAAAGTGAAAAATGTGTTAAAGAATAGAAAAAGAATTTTGAAAGTAGATTTAAAAAGATAAATAGACCAAAGAGTATAAAATCAGTGCACTGAAATCGGAAAATATAAACAAAGAAGCTGTCTGCGTAGTTTGCTTAGGGATCATTGATTAATATTGGGTTCAATGGTCACGGTAGAATGACGTCTCCAGGTTTGTGTCGACGTTTTTGAGTGTTTTCGGTGACTATATTTATAATCATTGTAAATTATTTTGAAGCTGTCCTGCGTTACTTACTTTCGCTATGTCCGATATTAGGTGCCATTCTATGTTCTTTTAAGATCAATAACCAACGTTTAATGTTAATTTAATCTAAATATTATGATAATTTTATTTATCTTATTTCTTTACTTTGATTTCTACTGTAGTTGACCTGTAATTAATGCAAAATAAACAAAAACAGGATATTATTTCTTTTGTGTATCTAAGGAAAACCACAAGTGTCCACTAATAAGGAAACTCCCCCTAGGCCAATTTCATTGCTCCCAACAATGTCCAAAAAACCTATAAAAAGTTGTCAAGTTACCGAAAAAAGTATTTTAAAATGGGGTGTGAAAGATAATCACTGAAAGGAGTTTAATTCCATCGGATCAATTTGGCTTCGGGAATAAATACGCCACGAAAAAGTGCATAAGGTAACAAACAAGATCATCAATGCACTGGGGCTGAAATAGAACTGCACTATCCTATTTTTGGATGTTGAAAAGCTATTTGACAAACTATGATGTGGGGAACTTCTTGACAGAATTAAACAAAACTTCCCTATCGAGATTTCTCTGTTTGTTAAATTATACTTGGAAAATAGAATATTCTTTGCTGAATATCAGACACTCTTTCAGATTTACATACTGTCAGTGCTGGCGATACTCAAGGTTATGTTTTCATAACTACATCGTATATTCTGTATGTATACAGCCGATATGCTGGCCAGCTCTAAAAATACTTTATTTTAACGTTCGCGGATGATACTGTAATTCTAGCCACCGAGCTAAGGTTGTATCAACATTATTGCAGCAACACATATGATTGCTGGGACACTGGTTAAATGAGTGCAAAGAGGGTATACTGGCAAATGCAATCACATCGCTTTCACGTTAAGGAAGGACAGCATACCTCCCACTTACAAAGAATTTTAGGCATGCAAATAACACGATATAAAATGGAATCCATAAATGTATATAAAAGAAATCATATAAAATGATTTATTAAATATAATATTATTATATATATAAGTTTGTATGTTTATGTGAAAAGCTTCAATTAACTTTTCAAATTGCAAACAAAGTTAATGTGTACAATGTTAGGAATTCTTATTTAGAAACAAAAGTTGTATGATGCGTTAATTTTTTTGTTTGCTATTTAAGTTTCTTTTTCAATGTGTACGCAAACGTGTGATTATCTTTTAACCTTTTCGGTACAGTTGAATTTTGGGCGGTTTCTCTATACGGTAGAGTTTGGCGTGAATTACGTGTAAACGATATAGCACTACAATGTGTAATAGATAATGCTGTTCTCTATGCAAGAACATTGGGATGAAGTTTTTGATAATTAAATTACAATTTTTCTTAAAGATATTAGACTTTTTAACTTTAATAATTTGCTTTAATAATTAATAAAACAATTGAGTGTGATATATTTTAAAGCACGGCACGGCACATAGACCCACGCCACAATTTTCACACTCATAGCGCGATAGTGTTTTTCAAATTGCTCTTCGTTTTTTATTTTGAAGCGACGTTTTCTGGTTGAAGATTCTAAAAAGTTATAAGGATACGGATCGGCATGTTAAAAAGAGCATCTAATAATGCTATATTTATTTTAACGGAAAGCAACAATTGATATCTAACACTGGCGTATCAGGAACAAAGACTATATATTCTGCCTGTGTGTTGTTAACATTGTTATAAAACGTTGCGAGCACAAGAAAAGTTTGAAGCAAGACAAATGAAAAAGATGAATTAGTTCAAACGCTGAGGGAATGAGTGAGTAGACCGAACCACTATAGTGGCGCGTCGTAATACAAGGTGACATCCGCGGAAGCCACTATAGTGGTGCATCGTACCTAAGTTGTTAAGGATATTCTATTGTAGATTTTTTGGCAATATATCGCATGTCATACGTCTTCTCACCTGTACTTTGATGGTAAACACTCACGATTGCGCAATTATCGCATAGGCAATGTGTTACAGGAAATCAGAATTCTCCGAGAAATTGTCCACAAGAGCCTACTTCGATTTACTTATAGATTATTATCTTATAGATTTCGTAAAACGAATTATGCTTGCCTGCGGCGTTAGGAAAAGTAACAATTAATATATAATTTCAGATGAAAAACTTGTCATTGATAAATTATAAGTTTAAGTATCTTTAAATTTATCTGCAAATATTGGGTTGGCAACTAAGAGATTGCGGATTTTGCCATTAGGTGGTATTGACAAAATCCGCAATCACTTAGTTGCCAACCTAATAATATTTATGTCGTGGTAGATGCCTTTAGTACGATTAGTCATACGTTTATAGTGATCGATGAAGGTGTTGGCACAGGTTGACTTGTTTTGTAAACTTTTATATGAATTCGTTAAAAAAGATACAATTGTTTGCTTAACATTTTTGTAAAATATAAGAAGTGGGGGTCGAAGACACTTATGGTATTGATTTTGCTTTTTACGATATTTATGAACTTCTATTCTGAGTAATTCTTGTAAGGAATTTCTGTTTCTATAACGATTTCAATTTTGGTTCTTCTACACTTTGTTTCTAGATTAGTTATTTACAAAACGTTATTATTTCCGAGACAGTTCTAGAATTATTTCTTGTATCTATTGTAATATCGGAATATATTAAAGGTGTAATTTTGTCCGATTAATTATAATTTATTAATAATGGATTGAAAATACAGATATTAGTAAGACAGAAAAACGATGTTTGATTAACAGGAAAACTAAATGCAACGCTCGTATTTACATCAAATAACTTGACAACTATTTGGTAACTCTCTCTCTCTCTCTCACTAGCAACTTAACACTCGACAACACTCACAACTCTATCAATTCTAACGTCTCCATGCTTCGACGTCTCGATCAACTCTGACTCTCGCAAATGCATTCCTGCTCGGTCGTGCTCGCTCTTGCTCTCGTCCTCTCTCTCTCTCTCACACACACACACACACACACACTTTTCGGCTCACATACTCTGGCCTCTCGGTTGCCACTCCTTGAAATATGATACCGTACTTCTGTTTTGACGCTGCTTATCTTTTCTCGCATCACTGTTACTAGGCGCTCTTGGATGTAAACAAACCACAAAAAGACGACGTACACGGTGTTTTCTAATTTCTGCCGATCTCCAATCAAAGCTATTCTACGATATTACACTATTTTATAGTAATTGAAACATTACGTTTCTATAAAAACAGTTCATATACATGTATCTTTTATTATTTAGTTTTATACTTTAGAGTGGAAAGTTATTTTGCCAAAGAATTAAATAAGGCATCGTATGTTTTACAAATTTACTCAGCGTTTTATAAGAAAATCTAGCACATGCATATACCTAGTGTATGTCTTTATCGTTGTTCGTTACTATTGGTTTGGCAACTAAGTGATTGCGGATTTTGCCATTAGGTGGCATTGACAAAATCCGCAATCACTTAGTTGCCGACCCAATATATGTTACACTTTACGAAAAGGAATATTCATATTTATAAATCATATAGAAATCATATTTATGATTACGGAGATGTATATAATTTTATGTGCTAGACTAGATTGACCGCGTAGTAGCTATACATGTATGTGAATATGAGTGTGGGGAAGTATGTGTGTGCGCGGTGTATCGAAAACAAAGGAATGTAAACTGTTCAGTTAAGTCTGGTATGGAGGAAGGTGGGACGCGTGCAAGTGTATATCGATGAATATCTTTGAAATCCTTTATCAAATAAAGATACAACTATTTTAATATAAATTCTAAGTTTAAATTTAGTGTTCCTATATCATTATTTTGGCAATTAAGATCCAAAATTCTCAACAATGATTTTTACATTTTATTAGTATTTTATAACAGTAATAAGTAACTGAATGTATTAGAAATTTGTTTCGAAATATCAATTATACATATTATCTTTATGTCAAATTTACTCTGTTTGTAAAGACAGAAGAAGAAGAGCAAAATCTACGACAAATGTCGATATGGATCAATGTGAGTTACTCGAAATACAGAAATGGAAAATCGATGACGAATATGTTTACGCATTTTGCATATGTCTCCTGTGTAGCTAAAGGTCGATAAAACCGTGCCGTGTTCGTTCCGTGTTTCGGCTATGCTCTGGGATTAGGTTCGGTCTCCATAGTTTTAAATCAGAGTTGGGCAAAAAGTTAATCTGGTTGATTAACGATTATGACTAACGTAAAATCATGTTCATAATTAATGATCACGATTACTAAGTAATCTAGCAATCATGATTAATGAATAACTGAAGTAATCGAAGCAAATGTATTCAGTAGGCATGATTAACTCAGCAATTTGATATGTATTATGGTAGTTATAATGATATTGGGCAGTTTTTATAAAATCCACATTTGTTGAATAATTCGACGAAAAAATATTTACATAATAAATGAATATAAATTATGATCTTGGTGTGCGAGTGGGAGTACAGTACGCTTTTAATTTGACTTTCATTAAAAATATTTCATCTGAGAGTCTATGCGCCTTCGGTTCCTTTTCCATCGTTGCATAATGAAAGGATAGTCTCTTCACGGCTGCTGGCGTTGGTAATGGCGTATTACGTATAAGAGAAAAACGTTTCTTATCGATGGATTCTGATATGGAAGATACAAATCTTGCTGTTTTTCACATAACAAATGTATTAGGTTGTCCGACAGGTTTCTTTCGTTTTATGACGAAATAATAGACGCACAACATTTTTCGTTTTATATTATTTTGTTGAATTTCGTACGATCCATTTTGTTCTGTTGAGATAAACACCACGACGTTTCACAGACTTAGTTTCACGTTTGTATGAAGGTGCACTGTTGTAAAAAACACGTCTACGAAAGAAAGACACTTTCCGGACAACCTAATATTATAGAATTTCCAACTCTGTCCTAGATGCAGGTGAAGTAATTTCATGGGAATTATTTCCAAAATCGAAGAACCCGTCACCAGACGAAGCTTCTTTTTGTTGTTCTGGATATTGCCTTGGGCTGCTTCTTTAAAAGGTTGCATTGATCATCGCTGTTTAAATCGCCGAGATGAGAATGCCGATGTTACACCTTTTTCAATTTTTCGAGTAGAAAAAGTTTAAAAATTCGCGAAATCTTACTTTTATATTGTTCGAAAGAGTTTCTGCAAATGACTTATAATAAATTCGTTCAAAATTCAATATCGCTTTAAGTTTTGCATGTAGAGAAAGAAATGGTATGAAAATTCCGTAAGATGTGTTACTTCCTCATTCTAACATATTTAAAGCATAGCAAAAGATTTCGTACACTTTAAATGATTCTCTAGCTACTGAAAATCTTGATTGTTTAATTTTGTGAAGTTTATTACTTTTTCCATTTATTGCAACAATTTGTGACGAATCATACAAACTGTTCTACCTAGTTTGCTCAGGTCTGGTCAGAGTATGGCACAAAATATCCTGAATTGTTTCTGCAGTTTTTGGCTGTGCTGTTACTTTCCATAACTAGTGACATTTCTGTATAACTCTACTATATGCAGTTGTTAATTGTGTCAATTCTTATAAAATTTTGTTACCATTGTCTGAAACGCATAAACGCAATGTATGTGAGCAGTAATAAGATCCGTTTCATTAACACTAGAACTACCACATCAGTCAAATTGACTGGTTTTACAATTTCATTTAAAAATTCCTACTTCGTGTTATATTTTTTTCCGCAGTGAGGTAATGACTCTCGCAACGATAACTGAAAGAACAATATAATGAATTTTATTTTGTTTTTTATGTATTCAAACTCAAAATAATTTTGTATTGAGGCTACGTATACCAATACCAGTCAAAATGACTTGTCAAAGTGTAAAAGGGTCCTGCAATCTGTTTATCGAACTGCGATTAACCAGTTTCCTCGTTTTCTACAACTTGCCACACGTTTTTCAAATTTTTACCGCGTATCATTCGATATGATGATATCAGTTATCAGGAAAATTCCGAATCGATCGCTAGATGCTAACGCTAGAAATACCAGAGCAGTCAAAACGATTGGTTCTACAATTTTATAAATGTGTCAACTCTCGTTTAGAGATTATGGTCTCAGATGGATCAATAATACCAAAAATGTACTACATAACATTGAATTCCTTGTGTAAAAAAGTAATAAATCAATAAATATAAAAATATTCTATTATTACGTGTTTTTTAAAGACCAGTCGTTTTCACTGGTTTTGATAGAATTAGCTTCGTGTTAACTATCGGTAGTTCTAGTATTAAATAATTGGAAGGCTTCATCATAATTGCTTGTATTATCTATAATCGTTGCTACAATTTTGTCTTCGGCAATATCATACGTATCATACATGCAATATCATACGTTATTTGAATTAATTCATTCTATCTGTACCGTGAACACTACGAAATCTTCAACATGCTAATGCAATGGACTCTCTCTTTAGATTATTATTTATCCAACGTGCTATCATTCCAAAGAAACTTTTCTTTTCATTTGAATGTATGTTAACGATTGTGTATAAAAATTGCATGTTTCGTGTATCATTAAAAAATTTTTTTTTATTATGTATGTGTTCAATTCCAATTCGTCGACTAGGAGAAGGATGACTTAAAACGTGCAATCCACATGACGATGTTTATATTATTGAATATGATCAAAAAAGAGTCTTTCACGCATTCTGACGGAATCATTAGATGGACAAAATATAATATTTTACATATATATCTTATAACGTCATCTTCAAATTGCTCTTGCGCTATATATTGCGGATTTTGTAATTACCTTCTCATGACAAAATCCGCAATCACTTAGTTGCCAATCCAATATATGAATCGTTTAATCCTCCTCCTAATAGTTTGAGGTTGGAAATTCTACTGTGCTTAAGTGACTATTGCTATTTATTGCTGTAACACCGTATCAGATGGAAATATTATAATAATCTAACATGGAGGAATTGGAACTGAAGCTACATTTTAAATTAATCTCACACGAATACAATCAGTTTTCTATATACATTCGTAATGTTAATATCCGTTAATACAAATATCAAGTGTGTCATGATCGAGGACATTCGAGGTTGTAAAAATATCGAATTGTACGTAATATGCAAACAAACATATAAAATATCTGAGGTGATCGTCGGTGAAGGTGCCTACAAGAAATGCCCTTGATTTTCAACGATAACGTTTATTAAACTCTTAACAAGAAGAGAGACTAGACAGAATAAAAAGGAGATACGTGAGATGGATTCTAGGCTTAGACACAACAACGCCGAATTACATTTTGAGAGAGGAGTGCAAGATAGAGGAAATAAGAGAAAAGTCACTGAAAAGAGCAGTAAGGTATGAGGAGAAAGCCTTAGAATCGAAGAAGGAATTAGTAAAGGAGTGTATAAAGGAGAGAGAAAGGAATTGGGGAAAGGGCCAAGAAGGGAAAAGAGCAAGGAAAAGAAAGACGAGGTTAGAGGAGGCGTGAGAGGGAAGGACACAAGTGGTGGCAGGAGATGGACAAGAAAGGATGACAGCAAACCAAATCATAGAAGAAAGAGGGAAGAGAGAAACAGAGGAGAGGGAGAAAAGGATAAGGGAATCTAAGTACAATAGATATAACAGAAACATAGCAAAAGAAGGGCTACCAAAGTATCTAGAAGGAAAGATGAAATGGAAGGACATAAGTATGGTAGCAAGATTTAGATGTGGTAACGAAACCACGGCAAGGGAACACTGGAAAGAGGAGGGAGAAAGAGGATGCAGATTATGCAAAAAAGGAGAGCAGGACTTGAAACACATATTAGAGGAATGTGAGATAACAGGAGGAGCAAGGAACATGGTAGAAGTACTAAATGAGACTGGACAAGGACTGGCAGAACTGAAAGCGATAATAGAGAAGAGAAGAGAAGCAGAAGAGGGGCAGGAACGACAAGAAGGGAGCACAGCAAGGAAGCGAAAACCAAAGGTGGAAAGAGCACTTAGTTATAAGCGTTAGATATAAGTTAGTACATGGAGATAGATCAAGTAAGGTGCAATAGATAGGTATAAGCAGTTGTATATAATTATAGAAGAGCTAGTGTAAGAGATATATAAGTGGTGTAAGGGCATTATATAAGAGATGTAAACCGAAAGTAGTCCAAAGCCGGAAGGTATGGACTAAGAATAAATAAATAAAATTAAACTCTTAACAATTAACAACAAATAACGATTAACCACGATTAACGATTATGGCGGCACGTGTCACCGAACTTTCCAACGGCTTCGTGATACAAAGGGCTACGCCGTCAAAGCGCAACACCGACGTGCCTGTAACGTCAATCCACATCAGAGATCAGGCCGCTGTCACGACCGGCTCACTTTAAAATCGGAGATAAAGATGTGGCGGCACCCGGCGACAATGTATATCGCCGAAGTGGCTAACGAGCCAGCAACATCCGAACGGTCCTTCCGCCGAATATTCGAGGAGAAGGCGTGCGTGGCGGCGATCGCGGATGCCTAACAAACTCAAGGATAGTGGGGATATCGAGGGGTGACAAAAGACAAATAACCGAATTCGATCAGAAGTCGAGTTGTAAGAGTCAGTCTTAAAAGGTCACGCCTAGAGCTCGAAAGTAGAAATTGTGAATTGTGTTAGAAGAAAAATAAAGTTTCTTTTTTTTATTTTTTTTGTTGTTCTTTTGTGTTATTTTACGTGACATGCCCAATGTGCCATCGATATCTTCACGCTTCTTAAATTTCTGCCATCAGATTTTTTTGTTGCGGAAAAATTTTCATTAAAGAATATCATCTAATGCGATATATTTTAACTAAATTTAAACGTGTCTTCGCAAATCATGTACCTATTAATAGTCTCTCTCCATGTGTTCATATGACATAAATATTGATACAGTGGATTATAAATATTACATTGTCCGAAAAGTTTCTTTCGTTTTATACGGAACTAATAGAGGCACAACATTTTTTGCTTTATATTTATTTATTGAATTACGTATAAATGATATATGTTCTAACAGAACAAAATGAATTTTAATTAATATGTAAAAATTTGTAAGTCCCTCCATTCCAATATGTCACAATAATAACTTAATTATTGTATTCGTTGTTTCAGGTGAGTAACATTGAAATTTGTTATGGACATCTCGTTGATCACGTCGGATTGAAATAACTAAGACGTAACTAAAGGTACCGTCGTTATTAGTACGTTTATCTATTGTTATATCAATAATTTTTGTACAGTAATAGGACGTTTGATTTATAAATATTATAGGAATGCTAAAGGCAAAATACGAAAAGTTTAGAATTATGAACATAGTATACAGTTAAAATGTTCTGCAGCAGTAATCGATAATTGTGTGGAAGTAATAATTAAGAAATTTATTTCATTCGATATCTAAGACCAAATAGCAATACTTCTTAAATTATAGCAGCGATATCGAATATGAAATTGTTTTCAATTCAATTACCAACTAAAATTATAGTAAAATAAATATAGATAATAATAATGAAGAAATAAAGAGAGAAAAAATATATGTAATAAAAAAGTTAGTAGCATCTCCTAAATAAGCATTAACTTATTATAAATATTTAGCCATGTCACTGCGCCACGCCAGAAAAAATTACTGAAAATTCTCAATGCGAGAATTGATTGTAATTTCAATAAACAAAATAAAAAAAAATCTCCTAAATATTTATTGTGAAAAATCTATTGACTAAGTACAACTATTTTTCTTTTTATTTATTTAATTAACTTTTACAATTTGTCCAGTGGGACATTTGGTAAAATATTATAGCTTAGTGGTATAATAATATAACATGTGGGTGGCTACCCCCAGCGGGGTACCATCTTCGTGTTTGTTAGGTTATATCCTTTGTGTAAGTACAACTATGATATAGTTTTTTCTTCTCTAGGTCTTGGCTGATTTTGTGTACTATCCGATGAATTTGTTCTGTTGAATGTCGCTTCCGAAAACCGAATTGATAATCTGACGTTATTTTCGAATCCTCGAAAAAAGAATGAAGTCGTCCGATTAGCATATTCCGAAAGAGTTTGGATAAATTCGACGGAAGAGTGATTGGTCAGTTTGAATTTGCTTGGTGGATTGGCTTCCTTGGTTTAAGAATAAGAGTAATGAGTGACAATTTCTAAAGCTTTGAATAATATTTGAGGCGAAGGACTGCGTTAAATATGATAATAAATATGATAAGTCTTATCCCTTTCTTAGTAACCTCCTTAAGGGGATGTCCTGAATTAGAATGTTCTAAAATAGCGTCTTTTTGTGATATTTGTTAGAAGGGAAAGAAAGAAATGAAGTTATTGAATTTTGAGGTATGGTTTTATATATATTTAACGAATACAAAAAAATTTTTTTTAAAGTAAAAGATAAAATTAGAACAGATTTCTAAGCCTATTTCATGGGCTGCAAGTTTTCAATCGGTGTGAAAGATCCACCTTGTAATTATTGACTGAAACGAAAAACCAAAAAAGGATTAAATTATTATATACTTTTTCTTATCGATGAACTAAAAAAGTTCGTCTAAAAGTTTATTTAAATAATTGTTATAGCACCTTAAAGTTTATTTTTTCTTTTTAAAAACACATTTTTTTTAAACCCGCCAAAATTTTTAATTACACACTATTTTCTGCCTTTTTTTTTTAGTTCTGCAGTCTGCTACAAGTAGTATACCAATAACTAATTTTTTCTACGTTAGTTTTACTCATATTGTTAAGAATGATTTAAATGAAATGATAAGAAGATCCTATCACAAGGGACGTTCGAACGTGTACGCAAATGAGTGGTCAATAGCATGGAAATTCTTAATTAAACTCTTTGCATTAAATACTTTCACGTGTCATTTCTTTTCTATGAGAAAAATTTCAATTGATACTAAATAAATAAGGGTTTAGCGTGGATAATGATTCTGATGTAACTATTTTCATTCATACAACTCATATGTTATTTGTAATTGTTTTTAAAATGATTTCGAAAGTTAATAGAACGTTGTATACTTTTTTATTTTATTTTCTGATTTGAATTTCTACAAAGTTTGTTAGAGGAATTATCTTTTTTGTCGAAACTGAAAAGTTAAAATATACCTGTTCATTTCTTAAAAATTAATTTGCATACAAAATGTTACTCATACATACATGCCTGTATTTATCATATTTCTTAATTATTTTACTATGACGTTATATTACATTTCAATTTTTGTATTAGACATCTTTAAATTAATTGTAAAATGCTATTACTGAAATATTCATTGCTGTTCTGCAAATATATTCAATTGTAAAACGAATAAAGCACGACTTGATCTTGTCTAATCTTTTTTTCTCTCTTTCTTTCGACAAATTTGATTTTTTCCATTTCAGCTACCATCTGTACTGATTGTCAATTGCGATTCTACACGGGCGCATTCTAATCTCTACCTTTTCGTTCTCTTCAGGTATCTACATACCCTTTTCACAGCTGTCAAATGTATTGCTTTTGAGTTCTGATTATATTGTGACAGTTTACTTGCCGTGTAAAAAATATCAGGTCTCGTTCCGATCGCTATATATTGAGTTGGCAACTAAGTGATTGCGGATTTTGTCATTAGGTGGTATTGACAAAATCCGCAATCACTTAGTTGCCAATCCAGTAAATCAGTGGTCTCAATAACTTTTAGTATTCCGTCTTATTCGGTGTTACAAACGGCACACTTCAAAACCGATGGGCTAATGACGAACACCCACCAGACGACAAGGGAGTGCACGCGGCAGCAGGAGGTCCACGACCCAACACCCGGGGGTCCTCCCTACTTCACAAGATAACCACTTGTGTAGGGATGCGGGCGAGTTGTAAAAGCTTCAGTCTTTGAAAGTCACAGCTGGAGATCGGAAGTAAACTGTCATTAGTGTAAACAAGGTGTTAGCAAATAAATTCTTTCCTTTTTTATTTTCATCTTCCATTTCTTTTTTTACTTTACGTGACACCGGATTCGGCGAACCTCATATGCATCTAAATCTTGTTTTAAATGCATTTAAATTTTCTTACTGGCTATTTTACTGGATTGCAACTTTCTAGGCGGTATTTTCTTAAAATTTGTTCTTTGTATAATATTTCCGATAATTATATCACATCCTTATTTTTTATAATTTTTATATTTAAGGAATTATTTTCTTCCGATTCCGTTAACTCAAAGTGCTATCTCAATTTTGATACGAGTTCTTTAACTATGTTATCATTTGTTGCCATAAAAAGTCAGCTACGTATATTCCAACGATCGGCTGCTTCGGTCCCTTAATTTATACGCACACGATTCTCCTTCAAATTGTGTTATATAATATCCAATGGTATCCAGATTAAGGCGATCCATATGTGCGTTTTTCTAGCTCGCATACTTTGTTACCGTCAGTTATAAATGCTAGTAGTTCTTCCACATATGCTATGTCCTTTATATTTCTGTATCAGTATGACGATTTGACGTTAGATTGCTTGATTTTCATTCGATTAATCGGTGTTAGAGCCAGCATAGCCCTTGCTGTACCCAATCGTTTGACAGGAGCGAATGATTCCCCGTAATTTATTCCGATTTCTAGTTACGTCCTACTGCGAGTAATCTTGCTTTGTACTTTATATTTCCCTCTTGCGAATGTCGAAATCCAATGCTCAAAAGGAAAAATTATTAG
Source organism: Bombus pratorum (assembly GCA_930367275.1). NCBI lineage: Eukaryota > Metazoa > Arthropoda > Insecta > Hymenoptera > Apidae > Bombus > Bombus pratorum. Next base: position 3,940,782 of record OV884000.1, on the reverse strand, counting down.
CACCTGCGTTATCCGGAAGGATAGCGGAAGCCCTCCGCGGTCCTTCCAAAAAGATCTAGTAAGTGCCGCCGAAAGGCGACAGTGCTTTACTACTTATATATGTGTTCCACCCTTGTCTAGGGGAGTGCTAAGCATCTCTGCTTTCATACTATAAAAAAAAAATTTTTTTTTTATTTTTTACGTGGAGGAAATCTTCATAGACACCTCCCTTTACCAGCCCTGTGGTCCGGGGTGCACAGGGCGGCAGAAGGTAGTGCCGGATTCTTACCGGCTAAAACCTCCACGGGCGGAACGATGGTAGACCAGTGTTGTGCGAGTTGATCGTCGGGCCCATGTGTGCTTAACACCAAGCACGTTTTACCAAGTACTCCCAGAAAGTACATCCACAGCACACGCAAGGGAGGGGCTTGTCGGCTTGCCGGTTGTAAAGAGAAATTTTATGTTTTCTGCCATTTTTTATCATTGTCATGCCGAGGATTCGAACTCGCGACGCGTCGTCTTCAATTCTGGGCCTTAACTTTTTTTTTTTTTTTTAATACGTTTATTGAACCAAGATACAATTTTAAATATATTTGATTATTCATAATAAACAATGAACAATGAAATAATGTGTTAGGCAAAGGTACCGTTACGCGACGGCACGACGTAGCCATACTGTATTATGTGTCGGCGCTTTACATTTATTTTGCGTTCGTTGCGCTGTTTGAATTTAAGCCGCTCGGAGGCGGAGCTTATGTGCGATTTCGTGTTTTTTTTTTTTTTTGTCCTGAAAACTTGGTCGGAAAAACAGGACGCTTCGGTATTCTGGTTTGGGGGGGGGGATGCGAGGGAGTGGGTGGGGGGGGGGGTGTCGATTAGTGTTTATTTACTACATTTATAGTATGTACAGATTACATCTGTGTTTTATGGAGTCAGAATTGGGTTCTGCCGGGTTGCTGGTTTTCTCTCTTCTTTTATTGCGGGGTCTGTATCCACCAGTATTTTTTTGTGTTTCTCCTGTGTTTGTCTTCGGTGTCTTTCAGCGGGAGGGCCATGTTGTATCTCCATCTAGTGTCTGTGGACTGGCCATTTAGGTTTTCTTCATATAGAATGGTTTTTATTCCGATTTTTCTCTTTATGTGGTAAATTATCGGGATGTTATTTTGGTCCTGGAGGTAATTTTTTCCGTCTAGGTAGGGGAAAGCTTCTGGGGGGATGTAGCCTGTTGTCAGAGTGCTTTTGAAGTATGCGTCGTTTGGTAGTAAGCAGCTGAAGATTAGGCTGTTTTCTGTTATCCTTGCCGCTTGCGCGTAGTGGTTTCTTATTAGCTTTAGAATGTGGCAGTCTATTCGGTGGATGTTGGCTCTGTCATAGATTGTTTTATTCTTTACGTATTTTTTGTATCCGCTGTGTTCGGATCTGTAGGTACTCAAGCAGGCTCTGATGCATTTTCTTTCGAATATGCGGATTTTCTCCATTTGGGAGGCTGATATGTTGTACCAGATTGGGCAGCCGTAGGTTATAATCGGTCTGATTAGTGCTTGGTAGCATAGAATTTTCACTTTGCTGTCGAGATGTTTGGAGTAGAAAAGTTTTTTTATTTTCCAAAATGCTTTATTGGCCTTGGCCAGTTGGATTTCGGAGTGCTGCTTGTAGTTTAGTTTGTGGTCTATGTTGACGCCTAGGTACTTTACGCAGTTTTTGTGTGGTATGAGTGTCCCTTTATTTTCTTTTTCTCTTATTTGGAATTTTTTGCGGTGTTCTCTTTCTGCTTTGCCGATTTTACATGATTCGGGTATAAACAGTATGGTTTCACATTTGCTTGTGTTGATTTTTAGTTTCCATGCGTGGTAGTAGTCGTTTATTTTTTCGAAAAGTTCTTGAAGATCTGTTTTTATTGTTTTGGTTTTGCGGCCTGTTACGTAGATGATTAGGTCATCCGCGAAGGCTATGGAGCGATTCTGGGCCTTAACGAGCACAGCTGGCTGCCCCGCCGAGCTTTTAGCTGATTGGAAAGTATTTGATTCTTAATGTGGCAATGTGTATCATAGAAAGTATCCTAATTAGCCTCTTGAGGGAGATGTACATTTTTCATAGCCCTCTCAAAATACAAGGGGTAAAGGTAAATAATTTCCTTAATTAAATCATTATTATTAAATCTATTATGAAGCTCTTAGTAATATATTTTTGCTACTATTATAATTCTTGTAGTAAGAGATGGCCGTTCTAAAAGAATTCCTGCCTCTTCTAATGCACTTATTTTCAAGATGCCTAGCTTTGCGTTTTCCATCGCACTGGCAGAGATTTTATAACGTATGGGATTAGCATGAGTTATAAATAGGTCTAATTAATAATTTGTAACAGAAGATTTAGATTTAACCTCAGATTGAACCTCAAGATTTAGATTTAGATTATTAGAAAAATATGTAATAATTTAATCCTTTTTTAGTTTTCTGTTATGGTCAAGAATTACGAGGTGGATAATTTTTCTTTTTACTTTGAAAAAAATTTGTTTGTATTCGTTAAATATATATAAAATTATACCTCAACGTTCAACAAATTCGTTTCTTTCTTTCCCTTCTAAAAAAAAAATCACAAAAAGACGCTGTTTTAGAACATTCTAATTCAGGACACTCCCTTAATCGTTTTATTTACTTGTCATATCGTATCCCGGTGCTTTTTGGTGGTTAAAATGGAAATGGACCATTTCTTTGACCTCTGAGGTTGTAAATGGTTTTATAGGAAAAGATATCTAGAAAGGTGATTTACAAAAACTTCATGTATTATCACAAATAGGATTTATAGATATACAAATATTTCTGTTTCATTGGTAGAAGAAAGTGTTTTTTTTTTAGTATTATTTAATTTGTACTCTACAATTTGTCCAGCTGAACATTTGGTTAATTTTTCTAACCTAATTGCTAAATAACATGTGGATGGCTACTCCCAGCGGGATACAATCTCCGAGTTTGTCTATTTTATTTCTTTAGTGAGGTCAGTGTGGTGTTTTCTTCTTAGTCTTCTTTCTATCAGAGTTTTGCTCGCTTCGGTAGCCACCTGGTTTGGATGTGTTGCCGTTCTTTCCTTGTATTGTTCTGCGTACCTGCCGATTTTAATAGAAGAAAGTGACTTAAATACTTGGGCTAATGCACAACTAAGTTAGCTTTACCTGTGTGGGGTATCGTGTCCTCCTTGCGACAATTTTTGAATTTTTGCGACTTTTTGAATTTCTGAAGGATTGTTGTCACTTTTCTAGTTGCTTCGTTTAATCTACGTTTCCTCTTGCTTCTCTATTGCCTTGCGATATTCTTCTGAGCTTATGTCTTTCTGTAATTTTCCTTTTTATGGAATCTGGATGGTCCTGTTTGCTTACGGACTCTTCATCAGGTGTAGTAGAACGGATCGCATTTATTATGTTGCTATTCAAATATTCCATACCTGCGTCTAAATCTTCGTTCTTAGCGGTACTGAAGTTGATCTTGAGATGTTTAACCCTTTCGCTTCGGCAGTCCAGTCCGCCTAAGTGCTCTTCCTGTACGGAGGCTCGCGCCACAAATGCGCACAGTGGCGTGATTGCTGTATAAATGTTTTCCTAAGTCTTAAATAACAATTGTGCTGTATAAAACAATAATAAAACTACACATGTTATTTTTCTAATTATTTCAATCTCTTGGCATTACATTTTTCTCTTTACTTCTCATATTTCTCTCTAATTTACTTTACTTCTCTAATTTATAGTTTTTCACTTTATCGAAGAACTTTCAATTACGTGAATATACACACATTTTATCGCTCAGGTAGGTTGCGCAGCTTATTGCTTAATGTACATGAAACAAATATAGATATCCTATAAAACGATTAACTTAACTACTGCCCTATAAAAGGAAATATTATTATAAATAATATTTATTTTTATATGCATACATTTAAAAGGTAAACTTTTCGGTTTTCTACATATAAAATGTGGTAATACACAGATCCAAAACTTACATGTAGTTCATAATTATACCAATAAAAATTTCCAATTTCTTACGATGTTTAGAATGATATTTATAATGATGCTTGCTGATAAATTATAATTATTTCGTACATTATAACAAAAGTATATGATATACTAATGTTATTCGTTTGAAAGTAGAATTAATAAAAGAAACCATGATAGTGTCACGACCGGCTCAGTTCAAAACCGGAGATAAAGATGTGGCGGCACTCGGCAACAATGTATGGTACATCGCCGAAGCTGAGTGCCTAATGAACCATTCATATCCCAACCTTCTGTGACATCAATCACATCTCAACCTACATCAGTGATAAGACATCGACCCCCGACCTTCGGACACTTTTCCACATCATAGCCTACACCTAGCCCCTCGACATCCTAAACCCAAAACGTATATAAACCGTGACTTCACCCAGCTCGGGCAGTACTTGTTCTTCTTCTAGTTGCTGTACAACCCCTTTTCTCCGGTTCGGTGTTTCTCTTGTAAGTGTTAAAATTTATAATAAAGTTTTATAAAGGAAAATTAGTAGTTGGGTTACGACACAGCCTTCTTACTACAATCCAACTACCAACTTTACGTGAAATTTTGGGGATTCTGCCAGGGTAGTGAAAATTGTTCGTTCGGAAACCAAAAGACATTCATCATCTACGGAAGATAGAATTACGTGGCACTACGGACACCCGCGACAACGAAGTAACTATCAACAAAACCGGAAGAAACACTCATAAAGCATAAAGCATCTACGGACGCGAAATCCCAGGATTGTGAAACATCGCTTCGTCTGGAAAACAAGGACATCCATACCTACGGGAAGGACTAACTTGGACTACGGTCATCCTCGACGACGAATTCTTAATCCACGAAACCAGAAGGTCTTTGGAACTGGAAGCATCTACGGAAGCTAACTAGTCAAGGTAAACGCTGGATTCATTTTTACATATAGAGGCAGACGATCTAGCTTCGAACAAAACTCAGACAAAGAGTTAGAAACATTTAAAACGACGTCGAAACGAACAAATTATTGAAATGATAAACCAATTACGAGAAGAAATCGCGCAAATGCAAAGAAGCACGGATCTTTTCCAACAAGCAAAAGAAGAGGGTCAGCGCCTCGATAAAGAAATCGAATTACTACGAAAAACAATTGCCGAAATCAAGTTAAGAAGACAGGAGACTATTAAAGAAGCGACTAGTGGGAGTTGTCAGGATAGTTTAGTTTCTAATGGTTTGAACAAAAGCTTGGAGAAGAAAGACGTTACTGTAGAAAATGAAGAGATGGTCTTGAAAGAATTTCCAGAAGAATTGCAGTCTAATGTAGAGAATTCTTGTGAAAAGAAAGTATCAATAGACACCGTTCATAGGATTATATTTTCACTAAAACAGACTTAATGTTTGATGCCAATATCTCGACAGAATACCAGAAAGAGTCTTTGAAACGAAGAACAGAAGATATTGCAGTATTGTATAATGATTTGTCACCATCTTCGTCACAAGATACTCATAATTTACTAGAATGGCTTGATGAAAAAAGTAAAAGTTTAGGAGAAGCAGAAAAAGATCATAACAAGAAGGATAATATTTCGATGAGAAATATTTTGCACGACGATACAAATAAAGAAAACAAAGTTGAAATGAAGGAAGTAGAAGCAGTTAGTAAACCAACTGCTGAAAATGATACAAAATCAAAAGACGACGTTGAACAAAATATATCATTAGAATCCATACAAAAATCAAAAGATAATGCTTACAATAATGAACATTTGCTTATAGAAGAAGACCAAATGATGACAGCGGAAAATGCGTGTGACAGTACAGAACCAAAAACTTCAGCAGATCTTATGTCGAGAAATTTAGATGCCAATACACAAGAGAAGTCTTTAGAAAATAAAGATGACAAGAGTCTATCTCCATCCATGATAGATAGTAGTAAACGGAGCAGTCGTTATAATGTTGCTGCAAAGCCTGCTACTTCGCCAAAATTTGAGGAAATTGTTTATAATCAAATAAGACTCTTTTTTAGACTCAAGCGAAGCGCTTTAAAGACGAAATTAATCGAAGACAAGTCTGAAATAATTAATAAACAAAATGCATCGGAAAATGTAGAAAATAAATTTACCAAAGAAGAAAAAAGAGGTATTAAACAAAAATCAATTTCAGATAGTGAAAACGAAGCAACTGATGCTCGTCAACGAAGGGAAGTTCTTTTAACGAACACAACTAGTGATAGCGATAGGTGTAAATCTGTAGAAAATGATAATGCAGTAACGAGTATAATAGCACTTGTTGAAGCGACTTCAAGCCAACGTACTAAGAATAAAATATCTCGTTTACGTATAAATATGGTATTTAATTGTCCCTTATCACGTAGTCGGCGATCGAAGAGTTGCGATGATAGGAAGCAACCAGAAGAAGACAAAGGTGCTAATATTGCAAAGAGAGAAGCGAAACATAGAGGCAGACCTAGGAGATCGGATAAAGTCGAAGTTAAAAAGGATGAAGATACAAGAAAGATCCTACAAAATGAAAAGAGTGGATTAGAAGAACAAAGAAAACTGGAAGAAGATACAAAAGAAGAAACTGCAGAGACAGAAGTCGATTCAAGAATTATATTAAATAACAAATGCGATTTAGTGAAATTAATGTTATGTGAAATTAAGTGAAATTAATGATACTGTTCAAAATATTAAATTTACAGAAGGTAGAAGCCACACTCAAAATGATATGGAAGATGTAGTAGAAGATTCACAAGAATTATCTAATAAAAGTAAGTTATCAGAAATAAGAATTGCACTCAACAAAATTGAATGTACAAAACCTATTTTACGGAATAAAAAGAATTCATTAGAAAGAGAAAGAGGAGTAAGGGAAAAGAAGAAAATGTACAGACAGAAGTTACCTCAAACAATATACCAGATGACAAATGTGATTTACTTTAGAAAAAAAAGAAAGAAAGAAAGAAAGAAAGAAAAAAAAGTTATAATGGAAGGGTTTGATGACCCAGGAATATTCTTTTTCGATAACTTCTCGATGGGTGAATCTAATGAGACGCGAACTAATTTTCAACATTCGAAGAAGTAGTTTATGGAATTTATTACACAATTCCACGAGGGAAACTCCAATTACAAATATAGAGATATTTTAAAACGTAATTATAATTTGGGTGAATATTGGATAGAAATTAATTTAGAAGATCTGGCAGCTTTTGATGAATCACTCGCGGAAAAAGTTTACAAGCATCCAATTGAATATTTCTCGAATATCTAATTACCACGGTTACTTGTCCAGTTCTATGATAATCGTATCTGCACTAGTCAATGTCTTCTCTATTGCATAACGACACGTGTAATCCAAACGATGATTCGTTTCACGCCCCTAACCCTAATTCTAATGTAAACCCGACATACATATATACGTATGTAAGTATACATACGTATACATATTATAATATCAATTACGATGCTTATAATTACAATAATACCACTTATAGTTTCTGTCTTCATTTCTAGTTATAAAATACATTTCAGTGTAAGTGTCAAACATTAAAATATCATATTTACATAATTTCTTACACTTCGATACACGTAAGAAAAAATTGTCATCTCTACAGAAAAATTATTTCAGCTGTATTTTAAATAGCTAAATTCTATTTTTGATCTATATTTTTTATTTTTATTTATTTTTTATTTCTATCATTTTCATTTATTGCTATGAAATTATCATACCAAACTATTTGTGAAAATTATATACAATGAAGATAATAGTATACACGACGAAATAGAAAATTTTGTTTACAATTTATCATCATGTCATGTTAGATTGTATGAATACGTATCGAAAAGATAACATTTTTCTTTTTTTTAATCTGGAAGAATTTTACAATCAATTCTCTTTGAGAATTATAAGTAAATTATTCTGGTGTGGTATAACTTGAATAATAAATGTTTATCGTATGTTTGATTCTGGTTGAATCTAATGCTTAATTGTAGAAAATATAACATGTATGTAGATTAATTATTTTTCAAAACGTACACTATAATTATCGGTGCATAATTTTTCATGATTTCCTATGAATTAATATATTTTGAAATCTGTCGGAATTAACTAAATATTTCTGCTTCTTTCGTAGATTCTGCAGATGTATTAAGGGAGTGCCCTGAATTAGAACGTTCTAAAACAGCGTCTCTTTGTGATTTTTTTTAGAAGGGAAAGGAAGAAACGAATTTGTTGAATTTTGAGGTATGATATTATATATATTTAAGGAATACAAACAAATTTTTTTTAAAGTAAAAAGAAAAATTATAACAGATTCCTAAGCCTATTTCATGGGCTGCAGTTTTCAATCGGCGGGAAAGATCCACCTCGTAATTCTTGACGGTAATTTTAATAATCTAAATCTAAATCTTGAGGTTAAAATCTTCTGTTACAAATTATTAACGAGACCTATTTATAACTTATGCTAGTCCCATACGTTATAAAATCTCTGCCAGTGCGATGAAAAACGCAAGGTTAAGCATCTTGAACATAAGTGCATTAGAAGAGGCAGGAATTCTTTTAGAACGGCCATCTCTTACTACAAGAATTATAATAGTAGCAAAAATATATTATTAAGAGCTTCATAATAGATTTAATAATAATAGTTTTAATTAAGGGAATTATTTACCTTTACCCCTTGTATGTTGAGAGGGCTATGAAAAATGTACATCTCCCTCAAGAGGCTAATTAGAATACTTCCTATGATATACATTGCCACATTAAGAATCAAATACTTTCCAATCAGCTAGAAGCTCGGCGGGGCAGCCAGCTACGCTCGTTAAAGCCCAGAACTGAAGACGACGCGTGGCGAGTTCGAATCCTCGGCATAAAGTACCTGAAAAATGGACAGAAAATACAAAACTTCTCTTTACAACAGGCAAGCGGCCCAGCCCCTCCCTTGCGTGTATTGTGGATGTACTTTCTGGGAGTACTTGGCTAAACGTGCTTGGTGTTACTAAGCACACAGGGGCCCGACGATCAACTCGCACACACTGGTCTACAGTGGCCCACCCGTGGAGGTTTTAGCCGGTAAGAATCCGGCACTACCTTCTGCCCACCTGCAAAAGGGTGGTAGGTGTCTATGAAGATTTGGAAGGATATGGAAGGAGAGACGTTTAACACTCCCGTAGAAAAGGGCGGAACACATATATAAATGGTTAGGTGAGATTATTTTGAATCAAAAAGGAATTTTTAATTAATATCCAAACGTGTTACTTTGTATATCAATTGTATAAATAGCAAGAAAGGATTAATGTATCCTTTCAAACTTTGCACGCTGCACAAAAATACAGGACACATTTACTCTACATATATTCTAATAGAGTTATATTCGCTTGAAAAGAAACAAAAGATTTTGTCGACATTTCTTAAACACGATCGAAATTGATTGCAATATACTTGAGTCTGCAGTTTGTTACTGGAACAGACGATTGTCAGACATGTACTTACATACGTTTAAGGCGGATCGTATTGTTGTGCCTTCGAGTGACAACGTTGTTTTGCTTTGCTAGTTCTAAAGGTAAACAAACTCCGAACAAAACATTATCGCCGTTCTTTCTAATCGTCATCCGGATTTACATTTAAACTTTTTATAATGCCATCGGTCGATACTAATAGACGAACGTCCTTTCTAGGACTATCATTATAACGAATTATTATAACGGGTCATAGAGTGGAATAGCAAGCGTAGAGTTGAACGGTAGCATTGAGCGAGCGACGATTACAACCGCCATACACTATCTCAGTACTTGTATTTAAAATGATATTAATATACACTGACTATTACAATTTTATCACTCGTCTCTTTAATAAACCAACCGACACGTAGAACAAACCACCTCAGCTCGTAATTTTTCGAATAAGATACGAGATGTTCCACATAATCCATATATTCCTTGTCTTTGTTTTCAAACACATAATCCATATATTCCTTGTCTTTGTTTTCAAACTGAACGGTATCTAGAAGTTATTCGCAAATCCGGATATATTCCATCTGAAGCATTTATTTTCTGAGATCCCTTAGATTTATAGATTAACATAAGATAATATTTACCGATTATGCGTATCACTGCACGCCAAATGTTTGTTATATACTTATAACAATTGTGGTGCCGATTTAAAATATTCATAACCAAGGTTATATATATGTCGGGTTAACATTAGAATTTAGGGCGCGTAACGATTCTTCGTTTGAATTAACCATCGTTTTACGAAGCAGAGATTATATTTACACGAATATTAAGACTTTTACAAAGTATAATGAATATTGAGTTTAAGGAATAATGAGTTTGACGAATAATAAGATTAACGAATATGTTTTACGAATAATAAGTTTAACGAATAATGAGTTTAATGAACGCTATTAACAATGTTCTTGGGTTCAAACGAATCCACGGTCAACGGGATAACTCTTTACTATGCGTAGAATAATCTTAGGCACAAAAATACGATTGCTGAGACGCTCGGTAAACTACTCGATGTATCACTTTCCAAGGCGATCACACGAATAATAATCTGATGGAAATCTCTCTCGCTGTACGATTGCATTTGTGTGTTATATGCTCGTTGGAAGCATCGAGAAGGTTCCAATCGCCGTTGCTAGGCAGTTTCTGTCTGGAGTTTGATTATTAATACAACGTGTGTCCCATTATATCGACACCTCCAAAGTACAATCATATGTGGCCAGACCCGTTCTTGAGGCCGTATGCCGCCACAACCACATATCTAGGGAAACCATACAACCGTTCCACACCTTCGTCAAGCTAAACGTTTATCCCGTGACCGTGGCTACGTTCGGCGACCAGTTGTCACCTCGAACCCAATTTCGCTATCGCAAATCTCGAACAATTATAATCAGATCGAATGACAACAATTGCTTAATTACAGCTATGATAAAATCTAAGCTAAAGCATTAGAGAACTTTTCCCAAAATTGCAAAGGGAAGGCTCCGGTCTTCCTTTCATCTCCGACATATGTATCGATTTTGTGTGATAATAAAAGCATTAATTTATTATACCCTAACATGGTAGCAGAACGTGGTTCCTAATTTTGCAAACTTTTTAGAGTGTGGGTTTTGTTCTTGCGAGTTAGTTCGGGTGAGTTTAGTAAGGGAAGAAATTTTCCAAGGATATAAAATAAAAGAAAAATACTTCGAGCACGTAGGAACGCTTGAGTAAAGAATAGAAAATCAATTAAAATGGAAAGATCGGAAATTATAATACCGATATTTGATGGTGAGGATTATGGGATGTGGAAGAAGAGAATAATAATGTTTTTGAGGTATAAAGAATGCGATATTGTTATAACTCGAGTGAAGACCAAAACAGACAATCCAGACTGGGACAAAAAGGATCTGAAGGCGATAAATATAATTTATAGTGCAATATCAAATAGACAATTGGAATATATTAGTGAGGAAGAAACTGCGTATGAAATAATGAGAAAGTTTGAGTCGACGGCACTACAGATCGTGTGCAGAAGGAGATTGGAGAGGAGAAGTTTCGATAAAGTGATTCAGCATCATTCTTTAGCGATTCTGAAAAATTGATAAACGAATTAAAAAGTGCCGGCGCACAAGTGAGTGAGAGGGAAAAGCTAAATTACGTGCTAAATGCGTTACCTGAAGAGTATAGCTACATAGCGGATATAATAGACGCAGTAAAAGAAGAGAATCAAACGGTAGCGTACGTGAGAAATAAGATAGAAATAGCAGAAAAGAAAGGTAAATCAAATCGAGGAGAGACGAAATATAATGCCTTTGCTGCGAAAAAGGAAGGATGCTTCAAATGTGGAAGAGTGGGACATTTTGCAAGAGAGTGTCAAAATAGCGTCCAAGCGGGAAGCAGTAGCAGTTATTGGCGTGGGTCAACACGTGGTTGCAGCAGAGGAAGAGGAAACAAAAGCTATACGAGCAGGGAACGTAGAAACTTCCATCGTCAATCAGTAACCAGCAAGAGCGAGGGTAGCAATTCAGGAGCAGGCACATGGATAGCAATGGCGCACGCAGCACACAACAGCCAGATAAGTAATAATGAGATTATGTGGCTATTAGATAGCGGTTGTACCGATCACATAATTAACGATATAAATTATTTTGATAAATCTATCGACCTAAAAGAACCGGTAAATATTTATTTAGGTGATAATAGATCGATAAAGGCAACCAAAGTTGGGAATGTTATAAGTTATTTTGAAGCATTTGGAAAGCAAAATAAAATAAATATAAGTAAAGTTTTTTATGTCCGCATGTCCGCAAACTTAATTAGTTTAGGCAAGTTGACCGATAACAATAATATGGTTATTTCCAAAGGAAATATTGCGAAAATAATAGATGAAAACAATAAACTTACAGCTATAGCGGTCAAAGACAACGGAACATATAAAATGAAGAGTATATTTAAAGGAAAGGAGCACTTAGTAAACAGTGCCGAACGTAGTGGTATGAGTAAAAAAGAAAGAGAAAGAGATAGGGACCGTGACAGGGAAAGAGAAAGAGAAAGAGATAGGGAACGTGAGAGAGATAGGCAAGTAATAGAAAAACAAAGAGACAAAGAAGAACAACATGATTTTTATAAGGAGGAACAAAATGCTGGCAGTGAAGGAGATCAGGAAACAAATAGTACTAAAGAGGAGCGAAAATTAGAGCCAGGTGAGATAAGAGTACATGTATGTGATCAATGTGATCGTATTTTTCCACTACGACAGGCTCTTGCTTTGCACGTTCAACGAGCTCATCGTGATCGTAATTATAAATGTACAGAATGTGATCGTATGTTCTTTTCTAAATATGATCTTGGGAAACATATGACTACGCATTCAGAAGAAAACCCATTCTCTTGACAAACAATTGATCAACAAACAATTTTCAAGGACAAATTTGTTACAACGTCATGAAAAGGTTCATAGAGATGAATTGCGTTATGGTTGTCAGCATTGTGATCGCGAATTCTTTACAACCGAAGAATTAGAAAGACATGAGGATTCCGTACATAAAAAGGAGAAACCTTTCCAATGTAACATTTGCAACAAACGTTTCACGTACAAACAGGGTTTAGAACGTCATGAGGTACTACATAACGAAGATATGACTTTTGTTTGCGAATATTGTAAGGAAACGTTCCGTACAAGTACGAAGCTAGTTCGTCATTTAACGACGCATGCTGGACATCGACTACATTTATGTAAACTATGCCCTCGTTCATTCCTTCTATCTCATCATTTAACTAGACATATGCGAACACATTCTGTAAAAAAGCGCCATGTTTGCGAAGATTGCGGTAAAGCATTCAAGTGTAAAGAGAGTTTGGAGGTACATCAGTTAACGCACACAAAACGCACAGGTATGGGATTGACATATGAAGTCTGCCAGGAATCATGCAGAAATAGGGCAGATTATGTCACACATATAAAACAACATATTGAAGCAGGTGGAAAAAAAGACCAGATGGATTACAATCAGACAATAAAACTAAACTTGATTTGGATTCTGACGAAGATGAAGAAGAAGAACAATATTCAGATGGAGATGATGATTACGACCCACCAGCATATATCGTGAAAAAGCTTTCAAAATCACTTAAGCCATCAGAAAGCGAAGAGGAACAAGAAAGATCAGAAAAGGAAAACAGCAGTGAGATTCACACAAATTATTGTAGACTAGATATCCCTTCTACATTCGAGGAGGCGATTTGTTGTGAAAATAGTGAAGATGGTAAGAATGAAGAAAATTATAAGAAAAGGAAAAGGAATAGAAAATTGGAGAAGGGTAATGACGAAGATAGAAGCAGGAAAGGCGAAGTATCTGCGAGGAACAAGGGCGAAAAATGTAACAAAAGTAGAACGAAGCGAGGAAAAGAAAGAGATAAAAAAAAATAGGATTTTAGGAAATTAGGAATAGGATTTAGGAAAATGGGAAAACCATGCATTGCAAATAAAAGAGAAAAGAGTGTGATGTTGCAAAGAATATGATATGTAGACGGAATGAATAGAGTTTGTAAATTATCGAGAGCGATTTATGGGTTAAAAGAAAGTCCGAGGGATTGGTATGAGTGTTTTGATAGAACAACAGATTTCAGGTTAAAGTTGTGTAGTATTGAGGGCGACAAATGCTCAAATATCTCGAAGAATTTGAATGATAGGAGAAAACGTTTCAGACAAAATTATATCGTGGAGACGAATGTTCACATATTTCGGAAAGTACGGAAATTTCACAAAAAATTCTAAACACATTGAAGTTCATCACCACTATGTTCACGAATGCTTACAGGAAAATACGATAGATATAATTAAAGTAAGTACAGACGAAAATACTGCGGATATTTTTACGAAAGCACTGTGTAGGGAAAAATTCGAAAGGTTTAGGTCATGGATGAGTGTAAAATACGAGGAATGTAAATAAAGCAATAAGTGTTAAACATTCTGTTACTAAATTCGACAAGTATATAAATATGATTAAGTGTACAGTATAAATGTAAGGTAATTTTATGTAGGCTAGGTTAGCTGCGTAGTAGTGATACATGTATGTGAATATCAGTGCGTGGAAGATTGTGTGTGCGCGGCGTCTCGAAAACGAATGAATATAAACTGTTGCGTTAACAGTCTGGTATAGAAGAAAGTGCTGAGACGCGTGCAAGTGTGTATCGATGAATATCACTGAAATCGTTTATCAATTATAAATTCTAACTGTAAATTTTGTGTTCCTATACCATTATTTCGGCTATTAAGATCCAAAATTCTGGAGATATATTTGATTAGTATTTTTAAATATAGGTAAACACAAACATAGTAAGGAGAAAATAAAGAATAGAAGTGGAAGCTAGAAAAATTTGTTAAGAAATTAGTGGTTTCAACATATGTACGTGGTATTGCAATAAAATGTCCTATCGATTTTTAAAGGTAGGACCATTTAATTTACGACACTTTGTACTAGAACATTATAAATTGGTAAAGGCACCTAAAAAACAATTAGTGTAAATAAATCATGCTGTCTCTAGATCCCTACAAGTTGCATAGGACTTTCTGACTTTGTTTAAAAGGTAAAAAATATGAAGAACTTGAAATATTTCGACTAGTGGCCAAAAATAACAATTATTCCCAAAATTTTTACGAGAGAAGTTATTTAAAAAAAAAGTTAACTCTCCTTAGCAATAAAAAAAACGTCACGTCCCGCGCTCCGCACGTGCTGTAGCAAAAAAAAACAAAAATATAAATAAAAATAAAATAAAATAAAATAAAATAAAATAAAATAAAATAAAATAAAATAAAATTAAATTAAAATAAAATAAAATTAAAATAAAATAAAATTAAAATAAAATAAAATTAAAATAAAATAAAATAAAATAAAATAAAATAAAATTAAAATAAAATAAACTTAAAATAAAATTAAATTAAAATAAAATTAAATTAAAATAAAATTAAATTAAAATAAAATAAAATAAAATTAAAATAAAATAAAATAAAATAAAATTAAAATAAAATAAACTTAAAATAAAATTGAAATAAAATAAAATTGAAATAAAATAAAATAAAATTAAAATAAAATAAAATTGAAATAAAATAAAATTGAAATAAAATAAAATTGAAATAAAATAAAATTGAAATAAAATAAAATAAAATTGAAATAAAATAAAATTGAAATAAAATAAAATTGAAATAAAATAAAATTGAAATAAAATAAAATTGAAATAAAATAAAATTGAAATAAAATAAAATAAAATTGAAATAAAATAAAATTGAAATAAAATAAAATGAAATTAAAATAAAATAAAATAAAATAAAATTAAAATAATATAAAATTAAAATAAAATTGAAATAAAATAAAATTGAAATAAAATAAAATTGAAATAAAATAAAATTGAAATAAAATAAAATTGAAATAAAATAAAATTGAAATAAAATAAAATTGAAATAAAATAAAATTGAAATAAAATAAAATAAAATGAAATAAAATAAAATTAAAATAAAATAAAATTGAAATAAAATAAAATTGAAATAAAATTAAAATAAAATAAAATTAAAATAAAATAAAATTAAAATAAAATAAAATTATAATAAAATAAAATTAAAATGAAATAAAATTAAAATAAAATAAAATTAAATAAATATAATAAATTAAAATTAATTATAATAAAATTAATAAATTCATTCGGGAAGTGAGAGAAATTGACGCTGCTGTTAATTGGTCAATTTGGGACAAAGACTGCTTGTCCATTTGAAGAACCTTAATTAAGGAAATCCTAAGGTTTATTGCGGGTCCTCCGGCTAGCTGAACTTGTGCTGTGTAGATGTACTTCTACGGGTATTTCTTTTAACGAGGGCTATATTATTACTCCATACTTTTGTTAAACTGATTGTCGCCTTGAACCCAAGCTCATTGTCACAAATCTCAAATAAATACAATTGGGTAGAATGACAGCAAATTGTTTAATTACAGCTGTAGACTTTAATTTCAATTTTATGGATTTTATGGACATGTATATGTATGTATATTCCGCATGTATACAATTTTTGTATCTATTGGATTGTTATGTCATAATGTGTACTGTTTCTTGATACTTGTTAGTTTATTAGTTGATTTTGTAGATTTCTTGTATTTTATGTATTCCATATTTGTTATTAAAGTATTTATTCCTATCGTTCTATTCCTTTGTTCTTCCTTGTTGATGTTTCTTAATTAATTAATTTGTTCAAATCGCGAGTCGCTTTTGATTGATTGGTTTTTCGGATCATAGTTTATCCTTAGTCGATTTGTCGAATCATAGGTTATTCTTGATTGTTTCGATCGGTTCACGGCTCGTTCGGTTTATTATATTTTCTTTTAATTTTATTTTATTTTATTTTATTTTATTTTAATTTAATTTAATTTAATTTAATTTAATTTAATTTTATTTTATTTTATTTTATTTTATTTTATTTTATTTTATTCTATTTTATTTTATTCTATTTTATTTTATTCTATTTTATTTTATTCTATTTTATTTTATTCTATTTTATTTTATTCTATTTTATTTTATTCTATTTTATTTTATTCTATTTTATTTTATTCTATTTTATTTTATTCTATTTTATTTTTATTTTATTTTATTTTATTTTATTTTATTTTATTTTATTTTATTTTATTTTATTTTATTTTATTTTATTTTATTTTAATTTTCTTTTAATTTTATTTTATTTTAATTTTCTTTTAATTTTATTTTGTTTTAATTTTCTTTTAATTTTATTTTGTTTTAATTTTCTTTTAATTTTATTTTGTTTTAATTTTCTTTTAATTTTATTTTATTTTATTTTATTTTATTCTATTTTATTTTTATTTATATTTTTGTTTTTTTTGCTACAGCACGTGCGGAGCGCGGGACGTGACATTACTTCCCGTGACCTTCTACACAAAAAGGACTCTATCCCTCGGGCCAGAGGACAGCCAGAAATCTAAACATCTTCAATGCACACCCTCAATATTCTTAAGAACTCACCATAAATCTCAGTACTTTTATAATTAAGGTCCTTCACAACAAGCAAGTATCTTTTTAATTGAAAGTATCTTCCTTAAAAATTATTTTCCACTCTGGGAAAGTACGGGAAATTTGGTTTCTCTCGCATATAATGCCTTTCACTAGCGACCTTCTTTCGGGGGTAGGTAGCACTCATCCCTACCCGCCAACCTTTTTCTTTAGCCAATTGGCAGCGATGACCGTTGCCCTCACTTTCCTAGCGAAAATTGTCATTAACGAATCCGCTTATACTGTGTCCTTAGACACACCCATCACTAGTTTTCCTCTGCAGCATCATCGTCGCAGAAATTTAGTTGCTTCAGGCTTTTGAACCAGTCAGCATCTTAACTTCTTGTCCATCAGTTGACATCTTAACTATTACCTCTAAAACTTATATTCTACGAGAAGAAGTTGTTGGAGTAAAAGGTGTATTGTTAATTCAGTGCTACCGCGAACACGTCTCTCTGCGAACAGTCGAACATTTTGCTCCTTCGAGCCGAATCACGTGCGCTACTATCAAGTGAAACAGTGTACACCCCAGTGATACCCACAACCATACACTGCATTACCATCAGTTCCAACAGCAAGTTCCAACAACTTTAATCTCGCAACAACTAGAGGGTCAACTTCGGGAAGGAAACACCTTCATCGCGAAGCACACCCACACATCAGTGCGCGGTGCAGTGACGAGCAACCTCCCTTCCCACCATGAACATGGTTAACGCGGAACACATCATCTTTTTGATGCGGAAACGACGTTTCCTGCTCCATCGACTCAAATTAACGTCGAAACAACTGTACAAATATCAAATGTCCCGTCAGCAGAACAAAGCTCTCTTGATGTCATACCGCAAAAGTGTCGACGAATTGTGGAGCAGCTTCAAAGTTGTCCAAGAAGAATTAGAGTTATTCGACAAAGAAGAAAACTCATGCCTAGAAACCATCTTACAATTCTATCACGCCCTGGACACACAATTAACAGAACTCATTGATAGCACGTAATCATCACCACCTGCAACACCTATAAGCGTCGGATCTTCCGCAACATTGTGGCCGATAGCAATGAAATTACCAAACATACATTTACCTACCTTCGACGGCACCTTCGAAAAATGGAGTGCCTTCTACGAAATCTTCTCTTCCACCATAGACCGAAACGACCAACTGACGCCTATACAAAAGCTACATTATCTCCAGGCATCCGTAAGTGGTGTCAACGCCCGTTAGCCACGTTGGAAACGCCCGTTCTCGTCCGATCACGGAAGTTAAGCAACGGTGGTCGCGCGGTACGGTCAAGGATGGGTGACCGCCGCGAGGCGTTGACGAAGAGGAGCGCCGGAGCCATTTTTCGTTCTTGGAGATGGCCACTCCGAGGACGTGGAGTGGTCGAGGCACCACAGGAAGCGTCCCGTAATTTTCTGGACGACAGGAAGCCTCCCCGAAGCACCACGAGTGAGATAGACGGCAGGGGCACCCGGTAGTAATTTCGCAAGAGATCCCGGACGCACCTGGACCAACGTCAGGAAGACAACCGTGGAGTTTTAGTCGGTAAGAGTCCGACACTACCCGCCAAGAATGCTGTGGGACAGCAGGCGGGTGTCCATGAGGATTTCTCCACGTTAAAAAAAAAAAAAAAAAAAAAAAGGCATCCGTAAGTGGTAGAGCAGCGAGGTATGTTCAATCATTGAAAAGCACTAAAGTTAGTTATACAGACATTATCGCCGCTCTCAAGGAGAGATTTGGCTGTCCACGACAAAGTTGTTTACTCGCGTTAACTCGAAACGAAGATGAGACCGAGAACGAACTGGCAACACTATCAAGGTTCTGATATCTTGGAGTCGCATTATCGAAGGCCTGCTGGAGGGCTATGAACAAGCTGTCGGATGACGAAGATATTTGGAACACTACCGAGCAGTCGAACCATTCCATCTGACCCTCCTAACGACAAACTCGCCACGAAGGACGAAGCAGCGCATTCCATGCACAGTGCCAGTGCATGGTGACACCTCCAAGGAACAAACTAAGCCTAATGCTGGTCAATTCAGAGCGCAACTGCTCCCCTGAAACCAGAGTCCAAGCAGGACAGTCCGTTTGATGCGGAACCAGCACATAACGCACATAACGCAGCGATAATATCAAGAAAACAACTTCAGAACAATCCAGCACCAAATAAACATCGACACTGTAATATCTTTATTGTTGTAATAAACTACTTGTGTGTGTACCGCTACAATGGATAATCCCCGCGGAGATTCATTTGACGCCCACAACCCTTCTCCCAATGTTTATCCGACATATAGATTACTAATATAATGTTTTTTAAGTTAATTTTTGTATAAAATCATTTTATATTACCTACAAGACACTCGTCACATACGCTGTGACAAATCCGAAAAGGCTTTAATCAAATTTAGTTTATCGACCAACTTCCAATAATCTCTATCATAAGATGTCTGTATATAAAGCGCGAATTTCTAAAACTTCAAAATCAAAATTAGAAGCTTATAATAAGTTAATCGGAAGAAGATATTATACATTACAACATAACAAGTCGAAGAGCGGGATAACACACCATTGTCAAACTATATATGTTTCCACCAAGTTTCTAAAGGCTGGTTCAGACACGGCCAGTACAGTAGGTAAGTAACAAAGAATTTATGAAGTTGCCATGTGTGAACATCGAAATCTAGTCCAGTAGATAAGAGTAAGTTCCAGTAGTAGAGACAAGTGGCAAATAATGTAGTTTGTAATGTAGTTTGTCAAACGAAAAGGTTTGTTAGAGTAGATCCAAATTTGTTGATTTTCTGCTCAAGTAGAAAAACAGAATTAGCTTTTCCCTTTTTCTTTCAATCACTATTATTGTAATAAAATAAATCTACCTGGTCTAGACATGGATAGGCCGGCTTATAGACGCTCAGGTCTACTCCACCGATTCGTCCAGTCAACGAAGCGATTCAACCCATTTGAATAGTTCTTTTAGACAAGTCAATTAGCGACACATGCAGGTACCCGTGATACTTAGCGCTTGTTCCTATTGTAAGTGGCGCGCTAGGTGGTCGCCTACCTCGTTTGGTTCGGATTTGTACGGAGCCCCTAAAATGCAATTAACTATTATAAATAACAAGACTTTTATGGAATATTCTCTTTATTAGACTTCACCTTAAAAATATATTTAATAAAATACAAATTTACTTGCTTTTCATTACCCCCAAAGTAGGCTCCTGCTACGAACGAGATTTCTTTACTATCTTCCTGTTTATTATTAGATGATAGGGTAAACTCAGTAACAATTCCACTTTTTTACACTACTTTGTTACATAAAGAATTATAACAGTTCTGCAAAATCTTCATAGCATGTTTTTGAAATGTTCTTGGTTTTGTGCTAGGCGATAGTACAGTCTGTTCTCATATTGGGAATTGTATTTGAAAACAAATTTTTTATCCAGATTTGAACAGTTTAAAACGTTTGTTTTTCTGTGATTTCTCATCCATATACACTGGTTTACGCAGCTATTCGAACATTCTGTAAAACAAAATAACTTTTTTAAAATTGGACTAAAGGGCTTCAATTTTTTTTTTTAAATTAGCGGGATTACTTTACTAGCTGGCATGTAAAAAAATAAAAAAAATGCAATTAGTCGGGATAATGAAGAAAATAGCAAAGCTCATTTTATACAACTCTTTTTATCTGATCCTGTGTTTCGACCGTTCGCGGAGAGACGCGATCTCGAAGAAGCGCGTCAACGGGAATCGTAAATTTCCGTTACGATTCGAATAATCGGCGCCACGAATAGATCGATCCCCTATTTCTATTAGGATAATAGGAGTGAGTATAATCTTAATTAAAGCCTTAAAATCCTAATTTTTAGATCGCAAACTAGTAAACAGTACAGAGAAGTTCATTTTTCTTAAATTGTTTATAACTTTAATGAAAATTGCCATACAATATATCGAGGCTCTGTGATAAGTAAATAATAGTCATACCAAAATAGGCTACGAAATTTCGAATCAATCAATTTTATCTAGCAACGCACCCGAACCGGCTGGCAGCGGAAACGGTCAACACATCAAGCATAGAAAGAAGACTAAAAAGGAAACACCCAACAGATCTCACAAAGGACATAACTTAACAAACACGAAGATGGTACCCCGCTGGGGGTAGCCACCCATATGATAATCAAACAGCCAAAAAATTCTACCAAATGTTCAAATCGGACAAATTGTGAATGTAAACAAGTAAATAAAAAAAAAATCAATTTTATCTTCCGCACAATCAATTTGTCAACTTACAAAACGGGAAATCTTTAATTTGTAATAAAAATGTATGAGCTTGTCTCAGTTTATCCTCCGTGCTTGTACGCTACCTGGAGAACCTATATTTTGACATGCAAATGTAATAAAATTTTGTCATGCAGACGCTTGGCTAAAATGCAACGATAATGGTCTTTGCTTAGTTGTAACATGCAGTAATTTTCACACAAATTTTCACATCCAACCGTAATGAAACTTGTTTCTATCGATTTGAGGAATACTTCCACGTAATTTAAAACAGAACGTTGTCCTAGAATTAATTAGCTCTAAGATAAATTCGTTTTTTTAAATCGCCAACGCTAAGTTACTAAACATTAAGAAATACGACAAGCGTCGTTTTACAATTTATTACTTATATTATATGCGGATTTGATTAAATGTCCATAAAGGTTATGAAATCGTTCGCGAAGTTGTTTGCAAAAATTCGACTCGGTATAAGCGAAACAGTAGTTGTTCTCGATACAGGAAATGCAATATCATTCTTGATTAGTGATTTCGCAACTAAAATTAATAGCATACATTATAGTGATACCGCGCGTTACGAAGCAGTTAACAAAAGCGAAATGATTATATTAGGTAATTTATGGTAGAAAATACAAGCACAGGATTACAAGATATTTGTTAATATTTCGAAATATACTATGAATAATATTTGTCTATTATGTATAAATTTTATTGCCAACGATAGTATTTGAATAAGTTTTAATATAACTCTTGTAATTTGGTAAGCCTGTCGATAAAAGCGGACATAAGGATCAATGATCTCGAAATATTGAAAATTAACCTCTTAGGTACAATGCGCCACTATAGTGGCTTTCGCGGATGTCATCTTATATCACGACGTGCCACTATAGTGACACTCTACTGACTCATTCGCTCACCGTTTGAAGTAAATGATCTTTTTCATTTGTCTTGTTTCACACTTCTTTTGCCCCCACAATGTTCTTGTCTTCGTTTTTGATACGCCAGTGTCAAGTATCAATTGTTGCTTTTCGTTAATATAAACATACCATTACTAGATGCTCTTTTTAACATGCCGATCCGTTTCCCCATAATTTTTTAGAATCTTCAACCTCAAAATGTCGCTACAAAATAGGAAACGAAGAGCAATTTGAAAAACACTATTGTGCTATGAGTGTGAAAATTGTGACGTGGATTTATGTGTCGTACCGTGCTTTAAAATATATCACACTGAATTATATTATTAATTATTAAAGTAAATTGTTAAAGTTAAAGTATATGCATCATATCTTTAAGAAAAATTATAATTTAATTATCAAAAACTTCATTCCAATGTGCTTGCGTAGAGAACAGCATCGAGGTGGAGGACATGTTGGGTGTTAGTACTCCGGTGTTTAACATCAAAAGTGTTTATTTCTATATCGAGTACGCGTTGTTTTAGGTCGTAACGTGATGCATGTCAAACTCAAGCGATCACGATACAAATCTGATGCTTACTGAACTAAACTGCTACTGTTTCGATACAGCCTCGATACAGACTCGATACAGCCTCGATACAGACTCGATACAAACTCGATACAGAGTCGATACAGTGTCGATACAGAGTCGATACAGAGTCGATACAGAGTCGATACAGAGTCGATACAGACTCGATACGAATTAACCGTGGCTATCTGTCTGACTAACTCATTATGAAGAAGTCATTTATGTAACATTTTTCTGTAGATTGACGATGATGCGAAACTATTACATAATTTATATTTAATTTCTGTACAACATCTCGTACATAATAACGTGATTCGGATACGGCTAAAATATTTAGCACTATTCATAACTTTTAGCGGTCGGACATAACTTATGTTTTATGTTTATATTTTTCGATGCAAATTCTTGATAGAAACAATAGGTTATGTTATGTTACAATCCCAATTCTTAGTATTCTAGTATATCAACGTTCTATTGTGTTGAGGTGGTATGTTGGTAAAAGTGCCCTCAAGAAATACTCTTGATGTTCAACAATAAAGTTTATTAAACTATTAACAACTATTAATTAAATTAATTAATTAATTATTAATTAAATTATTATCAACAGTCAACAATTTACGGTCGACAATTAACGATTAACGATGAACTATCAACAACGAATAATGATTAACGATCAACTATCAAGAGTCAATAATCACGTATCCCTAATTGTGTTTATTTCGCTATGACGTTTAACCTTTCGCATGAGGTGGTATATTGTGATAGGTGATAAGGAAATACTCGGATACTTTAACGGACAATAGTTTATTAAAACTAATTAACAGTCAAAATCAACGAATAACGATTAACAGAAACGATTAACAAATAACGATTAACAAGTAACAATAAACACAAAGAAATCAATCGACGCGTTGCTATGCAATGATACTCGGAAGCTGTTTGTTTCACGGCGTAAGATAGACTGACTGTCCTTTTGTTCTGGATCGAACCAATTCTTCCCTTCGTTGCCCATCGATATCCCCACTAGCGTGCATTCATTAGATGTGCCGCCGCGGCTGGCACGTGCATGCTCTTTCGAGAATTCGGCGAAAAGAGCGCGAAGATATCGATGGTACATTGGGTACGTCGGTGTTGCGCTTTGGTGGCGTAGCACTTTGGCGGCGTAGCGCTTTGTGTCTAGAGCCGCTGGAAAGTTCCGTGGCCCGTGCCGCCACACGCACTTCGCAGCTTGGGGCAGAATGAATTTTTGGTTCGAAACCAAACGGATTCTTTCTTTGTTGGCCCTCGATATCCCCACTACGTACGCGTTTGTTAGATGTCCGCGACGGTTGCCGCGTATGATTTCTTCCGAATATTCAGCGAAAGAACCATAGGAATATCAATGATACATTAGGCATGTTGTCGGCCTTACGTTTTGAAGGTATAGCGCTTTGTGTCGCGAATCCGTTGGGAAGTTCCGTGGTCGAGTGCCGCCACAGTGTTATACCTATATCTATCGGATATAATAACATCTATCTATACAGGGTGGTAAATTAATATATACAATATATTTATTATTTATTATCTATATATTAATATACACGGTAGTTGGTAACTGGTGGTACAAGCTGAAAGGGGGTGATTCTACGCGAAAAAAGAAGTCCAAAATGTAGAATAAAAATTTTTTTTTTAATTTTTCCATCGAGGCAACGATTTACAGTGAGATCCGTTATAACGTACCGCACGCGTACCGAGCGAAAATTCAAAGTCGATTTTCTCGAAAACAAAGCCTCAAATGAAAAATTTTTATTCTATATTTTCGACTTCTTTTTTCGCGTAGAATCACCCTCTTTCCGCTTGTATCACCAGTTACCAACCACCCTGTATATTTATCTAATCTATAAAATTATAAAAATAATACTCGAACTTTATTTCAGTCCATTTTGCTTTGATAAGTACAATTTTGCTAACTCCTCGGTAATGAAATTCATACTGGATCCGGTGTCGAGCAACGCTCGACAACGGATTGGTTGCTGTTTATCATTCAAAACGTTAATCTGCGCTGTGATGATTAGATCATTGGATAATGATTCAGATGCTACTGGTCTGGTATGTCCGGTCGTCAACGGAGTCGTCGATCGTCGGCGTCATTGGTTATGTGTTCGTCTGTCACTGGAATGTGGGCTCGGAGGCGCGGCTGTTCGTGGTGTTTCCGATCTGTGGTCTGTTGTGTGTCTTTTACGACGAGTGGGTGATGAGTAGGGCGGCAAGGAAGGTGTTGCGGATCGACTACTTGATGGGGAAGATTTCGGGCTGGACGTGCTGGAACGAGACCCTGAACGACGTTCTGCCCTGTGCAGCATCGTGTGATGTCGTTCTCCGCATACGCGGCATGATCCCGCGAAACAATGTTTCGTTGTGTGCCCTTTTCCGAGGCAGTTGAGGCATAGTGATGCTCTTTTGACCTCCCGAATGCGTTCGCGAAGGGACTTGGTTTTGAAGGTGTCACACCTCCAAATGGGGTGTTGTCCTTGACAGGTGGGGCATGTCGGAGTAACCTGTGTCGCCGTGAATGTATGCCCTCGTGGTGCGCGTTGACGGACCGGGGTGGTTTGTTCCGGTGACTCTCTTGTTTGTTTGACCGTGGTGATCGGTCTGGAGCTTCGTGCTAATCTTTCTAGGAAGTTTAGTAAATGGATGTACGGAGGCACCTCATTATTAGGCAGCGTCATTTCCCATTGTTTTTGGATACTTAGCGGTACTTTCGAGAGGATGAGGCTGTTAAGCATACCACTGGTATCGGGGTAGGATTCTCCTAATTTGTTCAATGCATATATGTGTTGTTTGAATGTATGGACTAAGCGCCTTAATTCTGTTGGAGATTCTCTGGCTAACCTTGGATACTCGATTATTGCCATGCAGTGACTGAAAGTTGTGTATCGTGGACATTCGAAAGTCTCCTTGGGAACGGCTATGGCCTGACTATAGTTTACATTAGTAAGGGGTAACGCGTTTAAAAAATCCGCTGCTTCTCCTTGCAGGGCGGACTGCAGGTACTGGAATTTCTGTACGTCCGTGTGATTAGGATTTTTATCGATTGTGGAAGAAAAGGTATCATAAAACGTGTTCCATTTCTCTAAGCTTCCGTCAAAGGTGGGGAGCCGAAGATCTGGTAATTTAATGGCTATCGGATTTGAACTTGTGGATGATGCACAGGTTGGGAGGTTTATGGATGTCGACGGCGATGCTGCTTGCGCGTTCCTCAGAAGATTTTGTAGCTTTATGTCTACCGCGACGTACTGATCCCTTATTTCGAAGCCACGCGCTTGTTCCTCCTCGTCTAATACTTCTAACTCGAGTTGGATGGCTTCGAATTGACTAACAGCTTCGGTCAGTTGTTTTTCGTAGTTCGTTAACAAGGAGTTTTGCTGTTGCCCGGATCGTTCGTACTCGTCCAATCGATTCGATACGTATGTGAATCGGCCGCTACAATAGCCTCGTCTCCGACGCAGGGAGATGAGTTGGTCTTCGCTTGCCATCGTTGCCGAGGATAGGAGATGTTCGATATAAGGAACGATCTTACCTTACTGTCGTACGGCGTGAGGTCGCGTGCGTATGCTTGGCGAGGAACGCCTTGTTCCTTCCCGACGGTCACTCGTTTGGTTGTGGAATTCGTTGCTTTGATGACTGTCCAGCTGCGGCGGGAGGCTGCGTGGTTGCGTTCCCTTGCCAATGGGTTATGCTTCTTCGAAGGTGACGGGCCTGACGTCACTAGTTTCGCTGTAGTGATAACGCTCCCGCTGCTGGTTTTGATGTAGTCACGTGGCACTGTGTGGTCACTGGTCAGTGCACTCTACACTGGCACGTGATCCGGCTCGAAGGACCAAAAATGTTTCGACCGTTCGCGGAGAGACGCGATCGCGAGATAGCGCGTCTACGAGAGTTGTAAGATCTCGTTACGATTAAATAATCGACGCCACGAACTGATCGATCCCCTTATTTCTATTGTGATAATAAGGGTAGTTCAATGAAATTCCACAGATTTACCACAAATAAAATAATATTTATTTCAACGATTTATCGACTAGAAAGATATAATTATAACAGATTGTAAACTGCGACGTATGAAAGGTATTGACGGTTCGAGTCCTCGAAAAGTTATGATCGCCCTTCGATCTTTTTCGTCCTTTCTGGAAGACGACCCCCCACTACGTTCGGATCACGCCACATTCTTTTACGCGAGGTAAAATAACGGCTACGAGTCGACGTTTCTGGAAGTCGCCCTGCTTAATGAACCATGCGCTTGCTATTACAATGTTTGTTTGCCGGGCAGACGCGCCGATCCGTCTGCAACATTGCAGTGCCACGATCGACGGTTAAGAATATGGCCTATGGTAAGCCGCATGGCGTAACATACGGTGTTATGTGATTTTCCCGAAGTTCCAAAGGAAACGCTCCGATGTCCTTTCATCTCCGACATGTATATATAAAGATTATATAAAGAATAAGTTGATTAAAATTTTGAACACAAATACAAATTTAATGTTAATTATTCTCATTTTTAACCTTTAACGCTCTGATTTTTAATTGCGAACATCGACCGACAATTCCAACATTCTCATTATACTTCGACTTGCAAGTTTTTAACACTTTACCGACCGATAGCCGAATAATCGCATTTTTGTCGCCGACGCTTAGCCTATTAATTGGCTATTACTATAATTAAAAGCTATTACTTATAATTCTCCGTGAGAATTGGTTGTAAAATTCTTCCAACTAAAAAACAAAAGGAAAAAAGTTTTTGAGTGTCAGATTTTAAAAAAAGTACCGCACCACACCGCACATAGGTGCTGCTTGAGAGGCACACTTGGAGCGTTAAGTGTTAAGAGGAGATATAAATTTGTAAATTTATCAAATTCAGAAATATTATTC
Source organism: Bombus pratorum (assembly GCA_930367275.1). NCBI lineage: Eukaryota > Metazoa > Arthropoda > Insecta > Hymenoptera > Apidae > Bombus > Bombus pratorum. Next base: position 3,912,617 of record OV884000.1, on the reverse strand, counting down.
AGAAAAACTTCAATAACTTTGACATTTTTAAGGAAAAAACATGTTTTGCAACACACTTTTAATTCTTTATTAGGTGCCAAACGGAAATGAAAAAGTTATCAGTGTACAATGGAAGCTTCCCACACTAAAAAGGAAAAGAGGAACAAAAGTAGATTTGGAGAATTCACGTACGAAAATAAGACTAATTAACGTGAAAACCAATATCAAGTGGTTAGAAGATCCGTAAACGTCAAACAGATGTATAACATTACAAAACCTCCCCTAACCTACAGGGTGACGCAGGTGCTCACCGGACACGGTTGCTTCGGTGAATATCTGCACCGAATCGGGAAGGAGGCGACCGCGCGCTGCCACCACTGCGATGCGAGCGTGGATTCGGCGCAGCACACGCTGGAATACTGCCAGGCGTGGGCGCGGCCGCGCCACGACCTCATCGTGGAAATCGGTTGGGACCTCTAGCCGCCGACGATCCTTCGGGCGTTGTTGGTAAGCGAGAGAAAAAGGAGGGTCGTGACCTCCTTCTGCGAGCAGGTTATGCTTCGGAAAGAAGCCGTGGAGAGGGTGAGGGTGCGGCACTCTCACCCTGAGAGAATGGACCGGCGAGGGCGCGGCAGAAGCCACGGACGCGCTTCGGCGAGGCGCGCTAGGCCCGCCGCGCCCCCCGGCGGGGTGCAAACTTTGGCGCTGGCAGCTCAGCGCCCGGGGCCGCAAAGCAGCCCGGTAGGGGAACCGGAAAATGCATCAGGGCTTGCCTGAGTACTTACAGATCCGAACACAGCAGATTCAAGAAATACGTAAAAAATAAAAGAATCTACAACTTAGCCAACATCCAACGCATCGACTGCCACATCTTAAAACTAACAAGAAACCACTTCGCGCAAGCTGCAAAGATAAAAGGAAATAGTTTAATCTTCGGTTGCTTATTTCCAAACGATTCATATTACAAAAATACACTGACAACAAGTTACATCCCCCCCGAAGCGTTTTTATACCTAGACGAAAGAAACTATCTCCAAAACCAAAATAATATCCCAATAATGTACCGTATAAAAAGAAAAATAGGGATTAAAACAATACTCTACGAGAAAAACTTAAATGGACAAACCGTAGGCACTAGGTGGAGATACAACATGGCCCTTCCCCAAAAAGACACAGAAGTCAATCACAGAAAAAACATTAAAAAATTGGTGGATACCGAAACCATAATAAAAAAAAGAATAACAAAAGGAAGAGCCACAAAACGACAACGCTCAGATCTGCCTCCGTATAAAATAGTGTGAATATTGTAAACTTTGTAAATATTGCAAATAATTCTACAGGACACCCCTCCCTTCCCCTCCCCGTCCACCCTCTCCGACCCCCTTTCCAAAATCCCACAGACCCTCCGAAACCAAATAGACTAACGAACTGTCCTGTTTTTGCGACCAGGTTTTCAGGACAGAGATAAAAAGAAAAAAACAACATCGTATATAAGCACCGCTCTACAGCGACTTAAATCTAATTTATATATTATAAAGCTAAAGAAATGTAATTCCGACACACAAAATATTGTATGCCTATGTCGTACCGTCATGTAACATTTTTCTAACAGCTACCAATCGTCTTTTGTCTCGACTGAGCCCTGGACGTCCTCTGACGCCTACACCCACATTCGCATGTACAGTGTAAATGTATCATCTACCTAACACATTCCTCTACTGGTCAATAAACATTATAAAAAAAAAAAGCTACGCTCGTTATGGCCCGGGACTGAAGACGACGCATCGTGAGTTCGAATTCTCGCCCTGGATATATTTCCAAAGGATGGAAAACCCAAAATTTCTCTCAAAAGTTAATATACGACAGAGGCAAGCCAGGGCGCTCCCTTGCGTGTTGTGTTGGTACTTTCTGCGTGTGCTTGGTAGAGTTGCTTGGTAAGCACCCCAGGACCGATGATCATTCACACTTCCGACCATGTTCCTACCATTCCGACCGTGGAGGTTTTAGCCGGTAAGAGTCTGGCCGACACTACCTTCTGCCGCCCAGTGACGGATGGAGAGGTAAGATGTTTTCTATGAGAACTTCCTCCACGAATAAAAAATAAAAAATAAAAAACACAGGCAATCACTAACTACTGAAACGAAAGGACAAAAAGAAAGAAAAAATAAAAAAACAAAAAAAGAAAGAAAAGAAAAAAAAATTTTTTTTAATGCGGCCGAGGGAGATGGTGGTCAGGAGGCCCTGCACCGCTCCGCCAACACCCACCATGGGTCACGACTTCCAGGGAGGCGGCTCTAGCGGCAATGGCGTCCCCTAGCGCCAAATTAATCAGTTAGGAAACTTTTAGGAGAGTGCACCGGCCGTAATTCGCAAGAGGTCCCGTGGCATTCCATTTTAGTCGGTAAGAGTCAGACACTGCTATGCTGTTGCAGCACCAACAAAGCGTCTATGAGGATTTCTCCACGTACAAAAAAAAGGGATTTAGCTATTATTTCATCGATTCATATTTTGCCAATTGTCTTCTCTACTATTTTGGATGTTGAATTCTATAGTATGGATCGAAGAATCGAATAGTTTTAATATCAACATATATATTCAAACTATAATATATTAGGTTGGCAACTAAATGATTGCGGATCTTGTCATTACCACTTAATGGCAAAATCCGCAATCACTTAGTTGCCAATCCAATAGTACACGATTCCTCTTGTTTCTATCCTATTCGTGACTTGCAGAGAATTTCTGGAAAAAGAAAGTTGGCTTGTCTCTTCGATAGCTGATTATGGAATGGTTGGAAGAGTTTTTGTAAAATTCCTGTGTTGGAAAAATAAGAAAGGTTAAAAGCCTGACGCTGCTGGCGGTGTCTCTGGTCTTCGTATGGTTCAACATTTACGTCCGGCTTAAAGCAATCCTTTCTGAAACAATGGTTGAAGAAATGATCCTGGTTGAATACGACATAACAAGGTAAGACACGACACAACATACGATTAACATATTCAAGGAAAAGCCAGAATACAATATAGATATAATTGGAAGGAAAGTTACTGGTTATAAGCGGATGGTGGTTTTAAATTCTTGTGTGCTTCTTCTAACACTATCTGTGCACGTTTCCATATCTGTGGAAAATTCCCTAGCCTGAAAATAAAAATCATACTCCTTTGTCCGGAATTTCTTTTAATATTTTTGCCGTTATTATATCGTATTTAGGTCTTTTCTGTTGTTTTTGATTATTGCTTTCTTTTATCATTTCTGCTTAAAATTTGTTACTTGTTAATGCAGTCGATATTTGACTCTTGTATGTTTAAACATTGTTAGTATCCATTTATATTATTATTTGGTTTATAGCATGTCTGGTGATAATTGGAAGAAATAATTTTTTTGCAGCTCCTTCCTTACAATCCAACATTTGTAGCTTGCCGGATGATTGTTTCTGCAATTTGCACAGATTACCTTTTTTATTTTTTTACATATAAGCAATTAATCGAGAGATACATACCTGAACATTTGACACGAGTCGGTAATTTATTACAATAATTTTTCGTGCGTCCATGTCGTTCACACATTGTGGAATATTATTATTAACTCTTGGCGTTTCTACTTTTATGATCGTATCACATACCACATTGGTATCATAAATTTCCTTGTTGCTTTTGTCTTATTCACGTTCAGAGAGAAACATTGACAATGGTGTTAAAGCGACACTTTCGCTTGAGTAAATTATGTTGTGTAGCTCGTGTCTCCTTTCCAATAGATCTGTTTTGATATTTTTATGTCAAGTTTTGGATGTTCAATTTACTTATAATTCTCAATGAGAATTGATTGTAAAACGTCTACCAAATAAAAAAAAAAGTTTTGGGTGTAATTCTTTTGTTATCACCTGAAACCTTTTAATATCTTTGCTTAGTAGGTATAATAATTTACATTTTTATTTTTTAGAATATTTCTTACTATCCTGTATGTATTTTGGGTCTTATATGTAGTTTTAATGTTTCCTTGTCTTATTTAATTTACATTACATTTAATGTACAGTTTTTAATATAAAAGTAGAATGATTTTGTAAATTCTCATCATTGAGGTTTTGTAATGTCATCTGTTTGACGTTTACGGATCTTCTAACCACTTGATATTGGTTTTCACGTTAATTAGTCTTATTTTCGTACGTGAATTCTACAAATCTACTTTTGTTCCTCTTTTCCTTTTTAGTGTGGGAAGCTTCCATTGTAAACTGATAACTTTTTCATTTCCGTTTGGCACCTAATAAAGAATTAATCGTGTGTTGCAAAACGTGTTTTTTCCTAAAAAATGTCAAAGTTTTTCAAGTATTTCTGGATAATGTTTTTGAATTTGATAAATTTACAAATTTATATCTGCTCTTAACATTTAACGCTCCAAGTGTGCCTCTCAAGCAGCACCTATGTGCGGTGTGGTGCGGTACTTTTTTTAAAATCTGACATTCAAAAACTTTTTTCCTTTTGTTTTTTAGTTGGAAGAATTTTACAACCAATTCTCACGGAGAATTATAAGTAATAGCTTTTAATTATAGTAATAGCCAATTAATAGGCTAAGCGACGGCGACAAAAAAGCGATTATTCGGCTATCGGTCGGTAAAGTGTGAGGTGAATATGTCGCAATAGGTACTGAAGGTACCCGCAAATATGTTGACAACCAATAACGTTTATTAAACTCCATCACTCAATAACAATGAACGATTAACAACGATTGAATAACAATTAACAATTAACAGAGGTTAAATAACAATTAACGGTTAACTACGGTTGACGCTTGACGACGATTAACAACAGCGACGATTAACCGAACTCTCAAGAATAGCCGACTCGTTTCTCTTCACGATTCGCGCTTCGCGGCTCGGGGTAGAATGTGCTTTTTGTTCCAGATCGAACGGATTCTTCCCTTTGTTACCTATCGATATCCACTAGCGTGCGTTCATTAGATGCGCCGCAGCGGCTGGCGCGTATACGCTCTTCTGAGAATTCGGCGGTAGAAGCGTGAAGATATCGATGGCACTGTGACATCAACCTCATATCAACCATAAGATATCGACCCCGAGCTTTGGACTCCTTTGGACAGATCACCATCTTATAATAGCCTACACAAAAGCTATGACACACCTTAGTCCACATCATAGATAAGACATCGAGCTCCGACCTTCGGACTCCTTTGGACACATCACCACCTTATCATCATAGCCTACAACTAGCCCCTCAACATCCTAAACCCAAAGAGTATATAAACCGAGACTTCACCTAGCTCGGGCAGTACTTGTTCTCTTTCTAGTTGCTGTACAACCCCTTTTCTCCGGTTCGGTGTTTCTCTTGTAAGTGGTAAATTTTATAATAAAGTTTTATAAAGAAAAATTAGTAGTTGGGTTACGACTCAGCCTTCTTTTTATCATCCAAGTACCAACTTCACCTATGCAACACATTTACTCCACATAATATTAACAACAGCAACCACAATAGTCATACTGACGAGGATTTACTAACCACTAGAACATCAACTGGCAAACACTACATTATACCCAAAGCAACGGCTCAGGAAATTAAAAACATAATCGAGAAAACAAAAAATAATAAAGCCCCAGAAATCGACCTAATCAACGGCAAAATCTTGAAAAACCTTCCGCCAAAAGCGATAAGACAAATCACAATAATAGTTAACGCAATACTAAGAATACAATACTTTCCAAAAACTTGGAAACTGGCACAAATCATAATGTTACCGAAACCAGGCAAAGATCCACATCAAACTACATCTTATAGACCAATATCATTACTTCCCATATTCTCCAAAATACTAGAGAAGGTAATATACGACCGCATTAAACCATTAATCGAGAAGGAAAAATTAATACCGGACCACCAATTCGGATTCAGACACAAACACTCCACTATAGAGCAAATGCACAGACTGGTCAACGAAATAATACAAGCACTTGAAAACAAGCAATACTGTACAGGCCTCTTTATGGACATAGAGAAAGCATTTGACAAAATAAATCACGAAAACCTAATTCAAACAATCAGGAAACAATTCCCGGAACAGATATACCATTTAATTAAATCATACTTAAGCAATAGAACATTCACAATAAAGATTAAAGACGCATACTCAGAAGTTAAAGACATCAAAGCAGGGGTTCCGCAAGGAAGCGTCTTAGGACCAATTTTATACACGCTATACACGGCCAACATTCCAACAACCAACGATAGCAAAATTCTGACATTTGCGGATGACACAGCTGTAATAGTCAGGCACACTAACCCTGCAACAGCAGTTGCATTATTACAGGAAAATATTACAGAAATTGAAAAATGGCTAAAAACTAAACAGATTAAAGCAAACCCCGATAAATGCAAGCACATCACATTCACGCTGAGAAAGCAGATACCACCAAACATTATACTAAACGGCACGCACATAGTCCAAGCAAGGCAAGTCAAATACCTAGGACTCCACTTAGATACACGATTCACATGGAAACAGCATATTAAATCAATAATAGACAAAATACAGATAGCAAGGAGACAAATGTATTGGCTAACAAGTCGAAAATCCAAACTAAGCATAGAAAATAAATTAAAAATATATAAAACGATAATAAAACCAATCTGGACGTACGGAATACCGCTATGGGGAACAGCAGCAATGAGCCATATAACCAAAATGGAGACAATGCAAGCCAAAATACTAAGAACAATAGTAAACGCGCCATGGTACGTTAGAAACGAAGACATTAGGAAATACCTGGGAATACCGACGGTCAAGGAGGAAATTAACAGATATGCAAGAAGGTACAGAGAAAGAATAGCAACACACCCGAAACGGCTGGCAGCGGAAACGGTCAACACAACAGGTATAGAAAGAAGGTTAATAAGGAAGCACCCAACAGACCTCACAAAGGACACAACCTAACAAACACGATGATGGTACCCCACTGGGGGTAACCACCCACATGATGTATTATCACACCGCTATAAAATTTTACCAAATGTCCTATAGGACAAACTGTAAAATCCAAATAAATAAATAAAAAAAAAAAAAAGAAAACATTGATCACATACATGTACTCTTTTCTCACCTGGCTCTAATTTTCGCTCCTCTTTAGTACTATTTGTTTCCTGATCTCCTTCACTGCCAGCATTTTGTTCCTCCTTATAAAAATCATGTTGTTCTTCTTTGTCTCTTTGTTTTTCTATTACTTGCCTATCTCTCTCACGTTCCCTATCTCTTTCTCTTTCTCTTTCCCTGTCACGGTCCCTATCTCTTTCTCTTTCTTTTTTACTCATACCACTACGTTCGGCACTGTTTACTAAGTGCTCCTTTCCTTTAAATATACTCTTCATTTTATATGTTCCGTTGTCTTTGACCGCTATAGCTGTAAGTTTATTGTTTTCATCTATTATTTTCGCAATATTTCCTTTGGAAATAACCATATTATTGTTATCGGTCAACTTGCCTAAACTACTTAAGTTTACGGACATTTCTTTCGCATAAAAAACTTTACTTATATTTATTTTATTTTGCTTTCCAAATGCTTCAAAATAACTTATAACATTCCCAACTTTGGTTGCCTTTATCGATCTATTATCACCCAAATAAATATTTACCGGTTCTTTTAGGTCGATAGATTTATCGAAATAATTTATATCGTTAATTATGTGATCGGTACAACCGCTATCTAATAGCCACATAATCTCATTATTACTTATCTCGCTGTTGTGTGCTGCGTGCGCCGTTACTATCCATGTGCCTGCTCCTGAATTGCTACCCTCGCTCTTGCTGGTTACTGATTGACGATGGAAGTTTCTACGTTCCCTGCTCGTATAGCTTTTGTTTCCTCTTCCTCTGCTGCAACCACGTGTTGACCCACGCCAATAACTGCTACTGCTTCCCGCTTGGACGCTATTTTGACACTCTCTTGCAAAATGTCCCACTCTTCCACATTTGAAGCATCCTTCCTTTTTCGCAGCAAAGGCATTATATTTCGTCTCTCCTCGATTTGATTTACCTTTCTTTTCTGCTATTTCTATCTTATTCCTCACGTACGCTACCGTTTGATTCTCTTCTTTTACTGCGTCTATTATATCCGCTATGTAGCTATACTCTTCAGGTAACGCATTTAGCACGTAATTTAGCTTTTCCCTCTCACTCACTTGTGCGCCGGCACTTTTTAATTCGTTTATCAATTTTTCAGAATCGCTAAAGAATGATGCTGAATCACTTTATCGAAACTTCTCCTCTCCAATCTCCTTCTGCACACGATCTGTAGTGCCGTCGACTCAAACTTTCTCATTATTTCATACGCAGTTTTTTCCTTACTAATATATTCCAATTGTCTATTTGATATTGCACTATAAATCATATTTATCGCCTTCAGATCCTTTTTGTCCCAGTCTGGATTGTCTGTTATGGTCTTCACTCGAGTTATAACAATATCGCATTCTTTATACCTCAAAAACATTATTATTCTCTTCTTCCACATCCCATAATCCTCACCATCAAATATCGGTATTATAATTTCCGATCTTTCCATTTTAATTGATTTTCTATTCTTTACTCAAGCGTTCCTACGTGCTCGAAGTATTTTTCTTTTATTTTATATCCTTGGAAAATTTCTTCCCTTACTAAACTCACCCGAACTAACTCGCAAGACCAAAACCCACACTCTAAAAAGTTTGCAAAATTAGGAATCACGTTCTGCTACCATGTTAAGGTATAATAAATTCATGCTTTTATTATCACACAAAATCGATACATATGTCGGAGATGAAAGGAAGACCGGAGCCTTCCCTTTGCAATTTTGGGAAAAGTTCTCTAATGCTTTAGCTTAGATTGTATCATAGCTGTAATTAAGCAATTGTTGTCATTCGACCTGATTATAATTGTTCGAGATTTGCGATAGCGAAATTGGGTTCGAGGTGACAACTGGTCGCCGAACGTAGCCACGGTCACGGGATAAACGTTTAGCTTGACGAAGGTGTGGAACGGTTGTATGGTTTCCCTAGATATGTGGTTGTGGCGGCATACGGCCTCAAGAACGGGTCTGGCCACATATGATTGTACTTTGGAGGTGTCGATATAATGGGACACACGTTGTATTAATAATCAAACTCCAGACAGAAACTGCCTAGCAACGGCGATTGGAACCTTCTCGATGCTTCCAACGAGCATATAACACACAAATGCAATCGTACAGCGAGAGAGATTTCCATCAGATTATTATTCGTGTGATCGCCTTGGAAAGTGATACATCGAGTAGTTTACCGAGCGTCTCAGCAATCGTATTTTTGTGCCTAAGATTATTCTACGCATAGTAAAGAGTTATCCCGTTGACCGTGGATTCGTTTGAACCCAAGAACATTGTTAATAGCGTTCATTAAACTCATTATTCGTTAAACTTATTATTCGTAAAACATATTCGTTAATCTTATTATTCGTCAAACTCATTATTCCTTAAACTCAATATTCATTATACTTTGTAAAAGTCTTAATATTCGTGTAAATATAATCTCTGCTTCGTAAAACGATGGTTAATTCAAACGAAGAATCGTTACGCGCCCTAAATTCTAATGTTAACCCGACATATATATAACCTTGGTTATGAATATTTTAAATCGGCACCATAATTAAGTATATAACAAACATTTGGCGTGCAGTGATACGCATAATCGGTAAATATTATCTTATGTTAATCTATAAATCTAAGGGATCTCAGAAAATAAATGCTTCAGATGGAATATATCCGGATTTGCGAATAACTTCTAGATACCGTTCAGTTTGAAAACAAAGACAAGGAATATATGGATTATGTGGAACATCTCGTATCTTATTCGAAAAATTACGAGCTGAGGTGGTTTGTTCTACGTGTCGGTTGGTTTATTAAAGAGACGAGTGATAAAATTGTAATAGTCAGTGTATATTAAAATCACTTTAAATACAAGTACAGAGATAGTGTATGGCGGTTGTGATCGTCGCTCGCTCAATGCTACCGTTCAACTCTACGCTTGCTATTCCACTCTATGACCCGTTATAATGATTCGTTATAATGATAGTCCTAGAAAGGACGTTCGTCTATTAGTATCGACCGATGGCATTATAAAAAGTTTAAATGTAAATCCGGATGACGATTAGAAAGAACGGCGATAATGTTTTGTTCGGAGTTTGTTTACCTTTAGAACTAGCAAAGCAAAACAACGTTGTCACTCCAAGGCACAACAATACGATCCGCCTTAAACGTATGTAGGTACATGTCTGACAATCGTCTGTTCCAGTAACAAACTGCAGACTCAAGTATATTGCAATCAATTTCGATCATGTTTAAGAAATGTCGACAAAATCCTTTGTTTCTTTTCAAGCGAATATAACTCTATTAGGATATATGTAGAGTAAATGTGTCCTGTATTTTTGTGCAGCGTGCAAAGTTTGAAAGGATACATTAATCCTTTCTTGCTATTTATACAATTGATATACAAAGTAACACGTTTGGATATTAATTAAAAATTCCTTTTTGATTCAAAATAATCTCACCTAACCATTTTTATATGTGTTCCGCCCTTTTCTACGGGAGTGTTAAACGTCTCTCCTTCCATACTACAAAAAAATTTTTTTTTTTTTTTTTTACGTGGAGGAAATCTTCATAGACACCTACCACCCTTTTGCAGGTGGGCAGAAGGTAGTGCCGGATTCTTACCGGCTAAAACCTCCACGGGCGGGCCACTGTAGACCAGTGTGTGCGAGTTGATCGTCGGGCCCCTGTGTGCTTAGTAACACCAAGCACGTTTAACCAAGTACTCCCAGAAAGTACATCCACAGTACACGCAAGGGAGGGGCTGGGCCGCTTGCCTGTTGTAAAGAGAAGTTTTGTATTTTCTGTCCATTTTTCAGGTACTTTATGCCGAGGATTCGAACTCGCGACGCGTCGTCTTCAGTTCTGGGCTTTAACGAGCGTAGTTTTTTTTTTTTTTTTAATACGTTTATTGAACCAAGATACAATTTTAAATACATTTGGATATTCATAATAAACAATGAACAATGAAATAATGTGTTAGGCAAAGGTACCGTTACGCGACGGCACGACGTAGCCATACTATATTATGTGTCGGCGCTTTACATTTTTTTTGTGTTTGATGCGATATTTGGATTTAAGCCGCCCGGGGCGGAGCTTATATGTGATTTCGTGTTTTTTTTTTTTTTGTCCTGAAAACTTGGTCGGAAAAACAGGACGCTTCGGTATTCTGGTTTGGGGGGGGGGGGGGTGAGAGGGAGTGGGTGGGGGGGGGTGTCGATTAGTGTTTATTTACTAGGTTTATAGTATGTACAGATTATATCTGTGTTTTACGGTGTCAGAATTGGGTTCTGTCGGGTTGCTGGTTTTCTCTCTACTTTTATTGTGGAGTCTGTATCCACCAGTATTTTTTTGTGTTTCTTCTGTGTTTGTCATCGGTGTCTTTCAGCGGGAGGGCCATGTTGTATCTCCATCTAGTGTCTGTGGACTGGCCATTTAGGTTTTCTTCATATAGAATGGTTTTTATCCCGATTTTTCTCTTTATGTGGTAAATTATCGGGATGTTATTTTGGTCTTGGAGGTAATTTTTTCCGTCTAGGTATAGGAAAGCTTCTGGGGGGATGTAGCCTGTTGTCAGAATGCTTTTGAAGTATGCGTCGTTTGGTAGTAAGCAGCTGAAGATTAGGCTGTTTTCTGTTATCCTTGCCGCTTGCGCGTAGTGGTTTCTTATTAGCTTTAGGATGTGGCAGTCTATTCGGTGGATGTTGGCTCTGTCATAGATTGTTTTATTCTTTACGTACTTTTTGTATCCGCTGTGTTCGGATCTATAGGTACTCAAGCAGGCTCTGATGCATTTTCTTTCGAATATGCGGATTTTTTCCATTTGGGAGGCTGATATGCTTTAACGAGCGTAGCTGGCTGCCCCACCGAGGTTCTAGTTGATTGGAAAGTATTTGATTCTTAATGTGACAATGTATATCAGAAAGTATTCTAATTAGCCTCTTGAAGGAGATGTACATTTTTCATAGCCCTCTCAACATACAAGGGGTAAAGGTAAATAATTCCCTTAATTAAAACTATTATTATTAAATCTATTATGAAGCTCTTAATAATATATTTTTGCTACTATTATAATTCTTGTAGTAAGAGATGGCCGTTCTAAAAGAATTCCTGCCTCTTCTAATGCACTTATGTTCAAGATGCTTAACCTTGCGTTCTTCATCGCACTGGCAGAGATTTTATAACGTATGGGACTAGCATAAGTTATAAATAAGTCTCGTTAATAATTTGTAACAGAAGATTTTAACCTCAAGATTTAGATTTAGATTATTAGAATTACGGTCAAGAATTACGAGGTGGATCTTTCCCGCCGATTGAAAACTGCAGCCCATGAAATAGGCTTAGGAATCTGTTATAATTTTTCTTTTTACTTTAAAAAAAATTTGTTTGTATTCCTTAAATATATATAAAATCATACCTCAAAATTCAACAAATTCGTTTCTTCCTTTCCCTTCTAAAAAAAATCACAAAGAGACGCTGTTCTAGAACGTTCTAATTCAGGGCACTCCCTTAATACATCTGCAGAATCTACGAAAGAAGCAGAAATATTTAGTTAATTCCGACAGATTTCAAAATATATTAATTCATAGGAAATCATGAAAAATTATGCACCGATAATTATAGTGTACGTTTTGAAAAATAATTAATCTACTGTAATATCGGAATATATTGAAGGTGTAGTTTTGTCCGATTAATTATAATTTATTAATAGAGGATTGAAAATACAGATAGTTAGACAGAAGAACAATGTTTGATTAACAGGAAAAACTAAACGCAACGCTTGTATTTACACAAATAACTCGACAACTATTTGGTAACTCTCTCTCCCTCTCACTAGCAACTCTAACACTCGACAACACTCACAACTCTAATGACTCTATGCCTCGACGTCTCGACCAACTCTATGCTTCGACGTCTCGACCAACTCTATGCCTGGACGTCTCGACCAACTCTATACTTCGACGTCTCGACCAACTCCATGCCTGGACGTCTCGACCAACTCTATGCTTCGACGTCTCGACCAACTCTATGCCTGGACGTCTCGACCAACTCTATGCTTCGACGTCTCGACCAACTCTATGCCTCGACGTCTCAACCAACTCTATGCTTCGACGTCTCGACCAACTCTACGCTTCGACGTCTCGACCAACTCTATGCCTCGACGTCTCGACCAAGTCTATGCTTCGACGTCTCGACCAACTCTATGCCTGGACGTCTCGACCAACTCTATGCTTCGACGTCTCGACCAACTCTATGCCTGGACGTCTCGACCAACTCTATGCTTCGACGTCTCGACCAACTCTATGCCTCGACGTCTCGACCAACTCTATGCTTCGACGTCTCGACCAACTCTATGCCTCGACGTCTCGACCAACTCTATGCTTTGACGTCTCGACCAACTCTATGCCTCGACGTCTCGACCAACTCTATGCTTCGACGTCTCGACCAACTCTATGCCTGGACGTCTCGACCAACTCTATGCTTCGACGTCTCGACCAACTCTATGCCTCGACGTCTCGACCAACTCTATGCCTCGACGTCTCGACCAACTCTATGCTTCGACGTCTCGACCAACTCTATGCCTCGACGTCTCGACCAACTCTATGCTTCGACGTCTCGACCAACTCTATGCCTGGACGTCTCGACCAAGTCTATGCTTCGACGTCTCGACCAAATCTATGCCTCGACGTCTCGACCAACTCTATGCTTCGACGTCTCGACCAACTCTATGCCTCGACGTCTTGACCAACTCTATGCTTCGACGTCTCGACCAACTCTATGCTTCGACGTCTCGACCAACTCTGTGCCTGGACGTCTCGACCAACTCTATGCTTCGACGTCTCGACCAACTCTATGCTTCGACGTCTCGACCAACTCTATGCCTGGACGTCTCGACCAACTCTATGCCTCGACGTCTCGACCAACTCTATGCTTCGACGTCTCGACCAACTCTATGCCTCGACGTCTCGACCAACTCTATGCCTGGACGTCTCGACCAACTCTATGCTTCGACGTCTCCACCAACTCTATGCCTCGACGTCTCGACCAACTCTATGCCTCGACGTCTCGACCAACTCTATGCTTCGACGTCTCGACCAACTCTGTGCCTGGACGTCTCGACCAACTCTATGCTTCGACGTCTCGACCAACTCTATGCCTCGACGTCTCGACCAACTCTATGCTTCGACGTCTCGACCAACTCTATGCCTGGACGTCTCGACCAACTCTATGCTTCGACGTCTCGACCAACTCTATGCTTCGACGTCTCGACCAACTCTATGCTTCGACGTCTCGATCAACTCTATGCTTCGACGTCTCGACCAACTCTATGCCTGGACGTCTCGACCAACTCTATGCTTCGACGTCTCTACCAAATCTATGCTTCGACGTCTCGACCAACTCTATGCTTCGACGTCTCGACCAACTTTATGCCTGGACGTCTCGACCAACTCTATGCTTCGACGTCTCGACCAACTCTATGCTTCGACGTCTCGACCAACTCTATGCCTGGACGTCTCGACCAACTCTATGCTTCGACGTCTCGACCAACTCTATGCCTCGACGTCTCGACCAACTCTATGCTTCGACGTCTCGACCAACTCTATGCCTCGACGTCTCGACCAACTCTATGCCTCGACGTCTCGACCAACTCTATGCTTCGACGTCTCGACCAACTCTATGCCTCGACGTCTCGACCAACTCTATGCCTCGACGTCTCGACCAACTCTATGCTTCGACGTCTCGACCAACTCTGTGCCTGGACATCTCGACCAACTCTATGCCTGGACGTCTCGACCAACTCTATACTTCGACGTCTCGACCAACTCTATGCCTGGACGTCTCGACCAACTCTATGCTTCGACGTCTCGACCAACTCTATGCCTGGACGTCTCGACCAACTCTATGCTTCGACTTCTCGACCAACTCTACGCTTCGACGTCTCGACCAACTCTATGCCTCGACGTCTCGACCAAGTCTATGCTTCGACGTCTCGACCAACTCTATGCCTGGACGTCTCGACCAACTCTATGCTTCGACGTCTCGACCAACTCTATGCTTCGACGTCTCGATCAACTCTATGCTTCGACGTCTCGACCAACTCTATGCCTGGACGTCTCGACCAACTCTATGCTTCGACGTCTCTACCAAATCTATGCTTCGACGTCTCGACCAACTCTATGCTTCGACGTCTCGACCAACTTTATGCCTGGACGTCTCGACCAACTCTATGCTTCGACGTCTCGACCAACTCTATGCTTCGACGTCTCGACCAACTCTATGCCTGGAGGTCTCGACCAACTCTATGCTTCGACGTCTCGACCAACTCTATGCCTGGACGTCTCGACCAACTCTATGCCTCGACGTCTCGACCAACTCTATGCTTCGACGTCTCGACCAACTCTATGCCTCGACGTCTCGACCAACTCTATGCCTGGACGTCTCGACCAACTCTATGCTTCGACGTCTCGACCAACTCTATGCCTCGACGTCTCGACCAACTCTATGCCTCGACGTCTCGACCAACTCTATGCTTCGACGTCTCGACCAACTCTGTGCCTGGACGTCTCGACCAACTCTATGCTTCGACGTCTCGACCAACTCTATGCCTCGACGTCTCGACCAACTCTATGCTTCGACGTCTCGACCAACTCTATGCCTGGACGTCTCGACCAACTCTATGCTTCGACGTCTCGACCAACTCTATGCTTCGACGTCTCGACCAACTCTATGCTTCGACGTCTCGATCAACTCTATGCTTCGACGTCTCGACCAACTCTATGCCTGGACGTCTCGACCAACTCTATGCTTCGACGTCTCTACCAAATCTATGCTTCGACGTCTCGACCAACTCTATGCTTCGACGTCTCGACCAACTTTATGCCTGGACGTCTCGACCAACTCTATGCTTCGACGTCTCGACCAACTCTATGCTTCGACGTCTCGACCAACTCTATGCCTGGACGTCTCGACCAACTCTATGCTTCGACGTCTCGACCAACTCTATGCCTCGACGTCTCGACCAACTCTATGCTTCGACGTCTCGACCAACTCTATGCCTCGACGTCTCGACCAACTCTATGCCTCGACGTCTCGACCAACTCTATGCTTCGACGTCTCGACCAACTCTATGCCTCGACGTCTCGACCAACTCTATGCCTCGACGTCTCGACCAACTCTATGCTTCGACGTCTCGACCAACTCTGTGCCTGGACGTCTCGACCAACTCTATGCCTGGACGTCTCGACCAACTCTATACTTCGACGTCTCGACCAACTCTATGCCTGGACGTCTCGACCAACTCTATGCTTCGACGTCTCGACCAACTCTATGCCTGGACGTCTCGACCAACTCTATGCTTCGACTTCTCGACCAACTCTACGCTTCGACGTCTCGACCAACTCTATGCCTCGACGTCTCGACCAAGTCTATGCTTCGACGTCTCGACCAACTCTATGCCTGGACGTCTCGACCAACTCTATGCTTCGACGTCTCGACCAACTCTATGCTTCGACGTCTCGATCAACTCTATGCTTCGACGTCTCGACCAACTCTATGCCTGGACGTCTCGACCAACTCTATGCTTCGACGTCTCTACCAAATCTATGCTTCGACGTCTCGACCAACTCTATGCTTCGACGTCTCGACCAACTTTATGCCTGGACGTCTCGACCAACTCTATGCTTCGACGTCTCGACCAACTCTATGCTTCGACGTCTCGACCAACTCTATGCCTGGAGGTCTCGACCAACTCTATGCTTCGACGTCTCGACCAACTCTATGCTTCGACGTCTCGACCAACTCTATGCCTGGACGTCTCGATCAACTCTATGCTTCGACGTCTCGACCAACTCTATGCCTGGACGTCTCGACCAACTCTATGCTTCGACGTCTCTACCAACTTTATGCTTCGACGTCTCGACCAACTCTATGCTTCGACGTCTCGACCAACTTTATGCCTGGACGTCTCGACCAACTCTATGCTTCGACGTCTCGACCAACTCTATGCTTCGACGTCTCGACCAACTCTATGCCTGGACGTCTCGACCAACTCTATGCTTCGACGTCTCGACCAACTCCATGCCTCGACGTCTCGACCAACTCTATGCTTCGACGTCTCGACCAACTCTATGCCTCGACGTCTCGACCAACTCTATGCTTCGACGTCTCGACCAACTCTATGCCTCGACGTCTCGACCAACTCTATGCTTCGACGTCTCGACCAACTCTATGCCTCGACGTCTCGACCAACTCTATGCTTCGACGTCTCGACCAACTCTGTGCCTGGACGTCTCGACCAACTCTATACTTCGACGTCTCGACCAACTCTATGCTTCGACGCCTCGACCAACTCTATGCCTGGACGTCTCGACCAACTCTATGCTTCGCCGTCTCGACCAACTCTATGCCTGGACGTCTCGACCAACTCTATGCCTCGACGTCTCGACCAACTCTATGCTTCGACGTCTCGACCAACTCTGTGCCTGGACGTCTCGACCAACTCTATGCTTCGACGTCTCGACCAACTCTATGCCTCGACGTCTCGACCAAGTCTATGCTTCGACGTCTCGACCAACTCTATGCCTGGACGTCTCGACCAACTCTATGCTTCGACGTCTCGACCAACTCTATGCTTCGACGTCTCGATCAACTCTATGCTTCGACGTCTCGACCAACTCTATGCCTGGACGTCTCGACCAACTCTATGCTTCGACGTCTCTACCAAATCTATGCTTCGACGTCTCGACCAACTCTATGCTTCGACGTCTCGACCAACTTTATGCCTGGACGTCTCGACCAACTCTATGCTTCGACGTCTCGACCAACTCTATGCTTCGACGTCTCGACCAACTCTATGCCTGGACGTCTCGACCAACTCTATGCTTCGACGTCTCGACCAACTCTATGCTTCGACGTCTCGACCAACTCTATGCCTGGACGTCTCGATCAACTCTATGCTTCGACGTCTCGACCAACTCTATGCCTGGACGTCTCGACCAACTCTATGCTTCGACGTCTCTACCAACTCTATGCTTCGACGTCTCGACCAACTCTATGCTTCGACGTCTCGACCAACTTTATGCCTGGACGTCTCGACCAACTCTATGCTTCGACGTCTCGACCAACTCTATGCTTCGACGTCTCGACCAACTCTATGCCTGGACGTCTCGACCAACTCTATGCTTCGACGTCTCGACCAACTCCATGCCTCGACGTCTCGACCAACTCTATGCTTCGACGTCTCGACCAACTCTATGCCTCGACGTCTCGACCAACTCTATGCTTCGACGTCTCGACCAACTCTATGCCTCGACGTCTCGACCAACTCTATGCTTCGACGTCTCGACCAACTCTATGCCTCGACGTCTCGACCAACTCTATGCTTCGACGTCTCGACCAACTCTGTGCCTGGATGTCTCGACCAACTCTATACTTCGACGTCTCGACCAACTCTATGCTTCGACGTCTCGACCAACTCTATGCCTGGACGTCTCGACCAACTCTATGCTTCGCCGTCTCGACCAACTCTATGCCTGGACGTCTCGACCAACTCTATGCCTCGACGTCTCGACCAACTCTATGCTTCGACGTCTCGACCAACTCTGTGCCTGGACGTCTCGACCAACTCTATGCTTCGACGTCTCGACCAACTCTATGCCTCGACGTCTCGACCAACTCTATGCTTCGACGTCTCGACCAACTCTATGCCTGGACGTCTCGACCAACTCTACGCTTCGACGTCTCGACCAACTCTATGCCTCGACGTCTCGACCAACTCTATGCTTCGACGTCTCGACCAACTCTATGCCTCGACGTCTCGACCAACTCTATGCTTCGACGTCTCGATCAACTCTATGCCTGGACGTCTCGACCAACTCTATGCTTCGACGTCTCGACCAACTCTATGCCTCGACGTCCCGACCAACTCTATCCTTCGACGTCTCGACCAACTCTATCCTTCGACGTCTCGACCAACTCTATGCTTCGACGTCTCGATCAATTCTATGCCTCGACGTCTCGACCAACTCGATGCTTCGACGTCTCGACCAACTCGATGCCTCGACGACTCGACCAACTCTATGCTTCGACGTCTCGACTAACTCTATGCTTCGACGTCTCGACCAACTCTATACCTGGACATCATGACCAACTCTATGCTTCGACGTCTCGACCAACTCTATGCCCCGACGTCTCGACCAACTCTATGCCTCGACGTCTCGACCAACTCTATGCTTCGACGTCTCGACCAACTCTGTGCCTGGACGTCTCGACCAACTCTATGCTTCGACGTCTCGACCAACTCTATGCCTCGACGTCTCGACCAACTCTATGCTTCGACGTCTCGACCAACTCCATGCCTCGACGTCTCGACCAACTCTATGCTTCGACGTCTCGACCAACTCTATGCCTCGACGTCTCGACCAACTCTATGCCTGGACGTCTCGACCAACTCTATGCTTCGACGTCTCGACCAACTCTATGCCTGGACGTCTCGACCAACTCTATGCTTCGACGTCTCGACCAACTCTATGCTTCGACGTCTCGACCAACTCTATGCTTCGACGTCTCGATCAACTCTATGCTTCGACGTCTCGACCAACTCTATGCCTGGACGTCTCGACCAACTCTATGCTTCGACGTCTCTACCAAATCTATGCTTCGACGTCTCGACCAACTCTATGCTTCGACGTCTCGACCAACTTTATGCCTGGACGTCTCGACCAACTCTATGCTTCGACGTCTCGACCAACTCTATGCTTCGACGTCTCGACCAACTCTATGCCTGGACGTCTCGACCAACTCTATGCTTCGACGTCTCGACCAACTCTATGCCTCGACGTCTCGACCAACTCTATGCTTCGACGTCTCGACCAAATCTATGCCTCGACGTCTCGACCAACTCTATGCCTGGACGTCTCGACCAACTCTATGCTTCGACGTCTCGACCAACTCTATGCCTCGACGTCTCGACCAACTCTATGCCTCGACGTCTCGACCAACTCTATACTTCGACGTCTCGCCAACTCTATGCCTGGACGTCTCGACCAACTCTATGCTTCGACGTCTCGACCAACTCTATGCCTGGACGTCTCGACCAACTCTATGCTTCGACTTCTCGACCAACTCTATGCCTCGACGTCTCAACCAACTCTATGCTTC
Organism: Bombus pratorum; assembly: GCA_930367275.1. Taxonomy (NCBI): domain Eukaryota; kingdom Metazoa; phylum Arthropoda; class Insecta; order Hymenoptera; family Apidae; genus Bombus; species Bombus pratorum. The sequence continues at coordinate 3,892,393 of OV884000.1, read as the reverse complement.
GACGTCTCGACCTACTCTACGCTTCGACGTCTCGACCAACTCTATGCCTCGACGTCTCGACCAAGTCTATGCTTCGACGTCTCGACCAACTCTATGCCTGGACGTGTCGACCAACTCTATGCTTCGACGTCTCGACCAACTCTATGCCTGGACGTCTCGACCAACTCTATGCTTCGACGTCTCGACCAACTCTATGCCTCGACGTCTCGACCAACTCTATGCTTCGACGTCTCGACCAACTCTATGCCTCGACGTCTCGACCAACTCTATGCTTCGACGTCTCGACCAACTCTATGCCTCGACGTCTCGACCAACTCTATGCTTCGACGTCTCGACCAACTCTATGCCTGGACGTCTCGACCAACTCTATGCTTCGACGTCTCGACCAACTCTATGCCTCGACGTCTCGACCAACTCTATGCCTCGACGTCTCGACCAACTCTATGCTTCGACGTCTCGACCAACTCTATGCCTCGACGTCTCGACCAACTCTATGCTTCGACGTCTCGACCAACTCTATGCCTGGACGTCTCGACCAAGTCTATGCTTCGACGTCTCGACCAACTCTATGCCTCGACGTCTCGACCAACTCTATGCCTCGACGTCTCGACCAACTCTATGCTTCGACGTCTCGACCAACTCTATGCCTCGACGTCTCGACCAACTCTATGCTTCGACGTCTTGACCAACTCTATGCCTCGACGTCTCGACCAACTCTATGCTTCGACGTCTCGACCAACTCTATGCCTGGACGTCTCGACCAACTCTATGCTTCGACGTCTCGACCAACTCTATGCCTCGCCGTCTCGACCAACTCTATGCCTCGACGTCTCGACCAACTCTATGCTTCGACGTCTCGACCAACTCTATGCCTGGACGTCTCGACCAACTCTATGCTTCGACGTCTCGACCAACTCTATGCCTGGACGTCTCGACCAAGTCTATGCTTCGACGTCTCGACCAACTCTATGCCTCGACGTCTCGACCAACTCTATGCTTCGACGTCTCGACCAACTCTATGCCTCGATGTCTTGACCAACTCTATGCTTCGACGTCTCGACCAACTCTATGCTTCGACGTCTCGACCAACTCTGTGCCTGGACGTCTCGACCAACTCTATGCTTCGACGTCTCGACCAACTCTATGCTTCGACGTCTCGACCAACTCTATGCCTCGACGTCTCGACCAACACTATGCCTCGACGTCTCGACCAACTCTATGCTTCGACGTCTCGACCAACTCTGTGCCTGGACATCTCGACCAACTCTATGCTTCGACGTCTCGACCAACACTATGCCTCGACGTCTCGACCAACTCTATGCCTGGACGTCTCGACCAACTCTATGCCTCGACGTCTCGACCAACTCTATGCTTCGACGTCTCGACCAACTCTATGCCTCGACGTCTCGACCAACTCTATGCTTCGACGTCTCGACCAACTCTATGCCTGGACGTCTCGACCAACACTATGCCTCGACGTCTCGACCAACTCTATGCCTGGACGTCTCGACCAACTCTATGCCTCGACGTCTCGACCAACTCTATGCTTCGACGTCTCGACCAACTCTATGCCTCGACGTCTCGACCAACTCTATGCCTGGACGTCTCGACCAACTCTATGCTTCGACGTCTCGACCAACTCTATGCCTCGACGTCTCGACCAACTCTATGCCTTGACGTCTCGACCAACTCTATGCTTCGACGTCTCGACCAACTCTATGCCTGGACGTCTCGTCCAACTCTATGCCTCGACGTCTCGACCAACTCTATGCTTCGACGTCTCGACCAACTCTATGCCTCGACGTCTCGACCAACTCTATGCTTCGACGTCTCGACCAACTCTATGCCTCGACGTCTCGACCAACTCTATGCCTGGACGTCTCGACCAACTCTATGCTTCGACGTCTCGACCAACTCTATGCCTCGACGTCTCGACCAACTCTATGCCTCGACGTCTCGACCAACTCTATGCTTCGACGTCTCGACCAACTCTATGCCTGGACGTCTCGACCAACTCTATGCTTCGACGTCTCTACCAACTCTATGCTTCGACGTCTCGACCAACTCTATGCTTCGACGTCTCGACCAACTTTATGCCTGGACGTCTCGACCAACTCTATGCTTCGACGTCTCGACCAACTCTATGCTTCGACGTCTCGACCAACTCCATGCCTGGACGTCTCGACCAACTCTATGCTTCGACGTCTCGACCAACTCTATGCCTCGACGTCTCGACCAACTCTATGCCTGGACGTCTCGACCAACTCTATGCCTCGACGTCTCGACCAACTCTATGCTTCGACGTCTCGACCAACTCTGTGCCTGGACGTCTCGACCAACTCTATACTTCGACGTCTCGACCAACTCTATGCTTCGACGTCTCGACCAACTCTATGCCTGGACGTCTCGACCAACTCTATGCTTCGCCGTCTCGACCAACTCTATGCCTGGACGTCTCGACCAACTCTATGCCTCGACGTCTCGACCAACTCTATGCTTCGACGTCTCGACCAACTCTGTGCCTGGACGTCTCGACCAACTCTATGCTTCGACGTCTCGACCAACTCTGTGCCTGGACGTCTCGACCAACTCTATGCTTCGACGTCTCGACCAACTCTATGCCTCGACGTCTCGACCAACTCTATGCTTCGACGTCTCGACCAACTCTATGCTTCGACGTCTCGACCAACTCTATGCTTCGACGTCTCGATCAACTCTATGCCTCGACGTCTCGACCAACTCTATGCTTCGACGTCTCGACCAACTCGATGCCTCGACGACTCGACCAACTCTATGCTTCGACGTCTCGACTAACTCTATGCTTCGACGTCTCGACCAACTCTATACCTGGACATCATGACCAACTGTATGCTTCGACGTCTCGACCAACTCTATGCCTCGACGTCTCGACCAACTCTATGCTTTGACGTCTCGACCAACTCTATGCCTCGACGTCTCGACCAACTCTATGCTTCGACGTCTCGACCAACTCTATGCCTCGACGTCTCGACCAACTCTATGCTTCGACGTCTCGACCAACTCTATGCCTGGACGTCTCGACCAACTCTATGCTTCGACGTCTCGACCAACTCCATGCCTCGACGTCTCGACCAACTCTATGCTTCGACGTCTCGACCAACTCTATGCCTCGACGTCTCGACCAACTCTATGCTTCGACGTCTCGACCAACTCTATGCCTCGACGTCTCGACCAACTCTATGCTTCGACGTCTCGACCAACTCTATGCCTCGACGTCTCGACCAACTCTATGCTTCGACGTCTCGACCAACTCTGTGCCTGGACGTCTCGACCAACTCTATGCTTCGACGTCTCGACCAACTCTATGCTTCGACGTCTCGACCAACTCTATGCCTGGACGTCTCGACCAACTCTATGCTTCGCCGTCTCGACCAACTCTATGCCTGGACGTCTCGACCAACTCTATGCCTCGACGTCTCGACCAACTCTATGCTTCGACGTCTCGACCAACTCTGTGCCTGGACGTCTCGACCAACTCTATGCTTCGACGTCTCGACCAACTCTATGCCTCGACGTCTCGACCAACTCTATGCTTCGACGTCTCGACCAACTCTATGCCTGGACGTCTCGACCAACTCTACGCTTCGACGTCTCGACCAACTCTATGCCTCGACGTCTCGACCAACTCTATGCTTCGACGTCTCGACCAACTCTATGCCTCGACGTCTCGACCAACTCTATGCTTCGACGTCTCGATCAACTCTATGCCTGGACGTCTCGACCAACTCTATGCTTCGACGTCTCGACCAACTCTATGCCTCGACGTCTCGACCAACTCTATCCTTCGACGTCTCGACCAACTCTATCCTTCGACGTCTCGACCAACACTATGCCTCGACGTCTCGACCAACTCTATGCTTCGACGTCTCGACCAACTCTGTGCCTGGACATCTCGACCAACTCTATGCTTCGACGTCTCGACCAACACTATGCCTCGACGTCTCGACCAACTCTATGCCTGGACGTCTCGACCAACTCTATGCCTCGACGTCTCGACCAACTCTATGCTTCGACGTCTCGACCAACTCTATGCCTGGACGTCTCGACCAACTCTATGCCTCGACGTCTCGACCAACTCTATGCTTCGACGTCTCGACCAACTCTATGCCTCGACGTCTCGACCAACTCTATGCCTGGACGTCTCGACCAACTCTATGCTTCGACGTCTCGACCAACTCTATTCCTCGACGTCTCGACCAACTCTATGCCTTGACGTCTCGACCAACTCTATGCTTCGACGTCTCGACCAACTCTATGCCTGGACGTCTCGACCAACTCTACGCTTCGACGTCTCGACCAACTCTATGCCTCGACGTCTCGACCAACTCTATGCTTCGACGTCTCGACCAACTCTATGCCTCGACGTCTCGACCAACTCTATGCTTCGACGTCTCGATCAACTCTATGCCTGGACGTCTCGACCAACTCTATGCTTCGACGTCTCGACCAACTCTATGCCTCGACGTCTCGACCAACTCTATCCTTCGACGTCTCGACCAACTCTATCCTTCGACGTCTCGACCAACTCTATGCTTCGACGTCTCGATCAATTCTATGCCTCGACGTCTCGACCAACTCGATGCTTCGACGTCTCGACCAACTCGATGCCTCGACGACTCGACCAACTCTATGCTTCGACGTCTCGACTAACTCTATGCTTCGACGTCTCGACCAACTCTATACCTGGACATCATGACCAACTCTATGCTTCGACGTCTCGACCAACTCTATGCCCCGACGTCTCGACCAACTCTATGCCTCGACGTCTCGACCAACTCTATGCTTCGACGTCTCGACCAACTCTGTGCCTGGACGTCTCGACCAACTCTATGCTTCGACGTCTCGACCAACTCTATGCCTCGACGTCTCGACCAACTCTATGCTTCGACGTCTCGACCAACTCCATGCCTCGACGTCTCGACCAACTCTATGCTTCGACGTCTCGACCAACTCTATGCCTCGACGTCTCGACCAACTCTATGCCTGGACGTCTCGACCAACTCTATGCTTCGACGTCTCGACCAACTCTATGCCTGGACGTCTCGACCAACTCTATGCTTCGACGTCTCGACCAACTCTATGCTTCGACGTCTCGACCAACTCTATGCTTCGACGTCTCGATCAACTCTATGCTTCGACGTCTCGACCAACTCTATGCCTGGACGTCTCGACCAACTCTATGCTTCGACGTCTCTACCAAATCTATGCTTCGACGTCTCGACCAACTCTATGCTTCGACGTCTCGACCAACTTTATGCCTGGACGTCTCGACCAACTCTATGCTTCGACGTCTCGACCAACTCTATGCTTCGACGTCTCGACCAACTCTATGCCTGGACGTCTCGACCAACTCTATGCTTCGACGTCTCGACCAACTCTATGCCTCGACGTCTCGACCAACTCTATGCTTCGACGTCTCGACCAACTCTATGCCTCGACGTCTCGACCAACTCTATGCCTGGACGTCTCGACCAACTCTATGCTTCGACGTCTCGACCAACTCTATGCCTCGACGTCTCGACCAACTCTATGCCTCGACGTCTCGACCAACTCTATACTTCGACGTCTCGCCAACTCTATGCCTGGACGTCTCGACCAACTCTATGCTTCGACGTCTCGACCAACTCTATGCCTGGACGTCTCGACCAACTCTATGCTTCGACTTCTCGACCAACTCTATGCCTCGACGTCTCAACCAACTCTATGCTTCGACGTCTCGACCAACTCTACGCTTCGACGTCTCGACCAACTCTATGCCTCGACGTCTCGACCAAGTCTATGCTTCGACGTCTCGACCAACTCTATGCCTGGACGTGTCGACCAACTCTATGCTTCGACGTCTCGACCAACTCTATGCCTGGACGTCTCGACCAACTCTATGCTTCGACGTCTCGACCAACTCTATGCCTCGACGTCTCGACCAACTCTATGCTTCGACGTCTCGACCAACTCTATGCCTCGACGTCTCGACCAACTCTATGCTTCGACGTCTCGACCAACTCTATGCCTCGACGTCTCGACCAACTCTATGCTTCGACGTCTCGACCAACTCTATGCCTGGACGTCTCGACCAACTCTATGCTTCGACGTCTCGACCAACTCTATGCCTCGACGTCTCGACCAACTCTATGCCTCGACGTCTCGACCAACTCTATGCTTCGACGTCTCGACCAACTCTATGCCTCGACGTCTCGACCAACTCTATGCTTCGACGTCTCGACCAACTCTATGCCTGGACGTCTCGACCAAGTCTATGCTTCGACGTCTCGACCAACTCTATGCCTCGACGTCTCGACCAACTCTATGCCTCGACGTCTCGACCAACTCTATGCTTCGACGTCTCGACCAACTCTATGCCTCGACGTCTCGACCAACTCTATGCTTCGACGTCTTGACCAACTCTATGCCTCGACGTCTCGACCAACTCTATGCTTCGACGTCTCGACCAACTCTATGCCTGGACGTCTCGACCAACTCTATGCTTCGACGTCTCGACCAACTCTATGCCTCGCCGTCTCGACCAACTCTATGCCTCGACGTCTCGACCAACTCTATGCCTCGACGTCTCGACCAACTCTATGCTTCGACGTCTCGACCAACTCTATGCCTCGATGTCTTGACCAACTCTATGCTTCGACGTCTCGACCAACTCTATGCTTCGACGTCTCGACCAACTCTGTGCCTGGACGTCTCGACCAACTCTATGCTTCGACGTCTCGACCAACTCTATGCTTCGACGTCTCGACCAACTCTATGCCTCGACGTCTCGACCAACACTATGCCTCGACGTCTCGACCAACTCTATGCTTCGACGTCTCGACCAACTCTGTGCCTGGACATCTCGACCAACTCTATGCTTCGACGTCTCGACCAACACTATGCCTCGACGTCTCGACCAACTCTATGCCTGGACGTCTCGACCAACTCTATGCCTCGACGTCTCGACCAACTCTATGCTTCGACGTCTCAACCAACTCTATGCCTCGACGTCTCGACCAACTCTATGCTTCGACGTCTCGACCAACTCTATGCCTCGACGTCTCGACCTTCTCTATGCTTCGACGTCTCGACCAACTCTATGCCTGGACGTCTCGACCAACACTATGCCTCGACGTCTCGACCAACTCTATGCCTGGACGTCTCGACCAACTCTATGCCTCGACGTCTCGACCAACTCTATGCTTCGACGTCTCGACCAACTCTATGCCTCGACGTCTCGACCAACTCTATGCCTGGACGTCTCGACCAACTCTATGCTTCGACGTCTCGACCAACTCTATGCCTCGACGTCTCGACCAACTCTATGCCTTGACGTCTCGACCAACTCTATGCTTCGACGTCTCGACCAACTCTATGCCTGGACGTCTCGACCAACTCTATGCCTCGACGTCTCGACCAACTCTATGCTTCGACGTCTCGACCAACTCTATGCCTCGACGTCTCGACCAACTCTATGCTTCGACGTCTCGACCAACTCTATGCCTCGACGTCTCGACCAACTCTATGCCTGGACGTCTCGACCAACTCTATGCTTCGACGTCTCGACCAACTCTATGCCTCGACGTCTCGACCAACTCTATGCCTCGACGTCTCGACCAACTCTATGCTTCGACGTCTCGACCAACTCTATGCCTGGACGTCTCGACCAACTCTATGCTTCGACGTCTCTACCAACTCTATGCTTCGACGTCTCGACCAACTCTATGCTTCGACGTCTCGACCAACTTTATGCCTGGACGTCTCGACCAACTCTATGCTTCGACGTCTCGACCAACTCTATGCTTCGACGTCTCGACCAACTCCATGCCTGGACGTCTCGACCAACTCTATGCTTCGACGTCTCGACCAACTCTATGCCTCGACGTCTCGACCAACTCTATGCTTCGACGTCTCGACCAACACTATGCCTCGACGTCTCGACCAACTCTATGCTTCGACGTCTCGACCAACTCTATGCCTCGACGTCTCGACTAACTCTATGCTTCGACGTCTCGACCAACTCTATGCCTCGACGTCTCGACCAACTCTATGCTTCGACGTCTCGACCAACTCTGTGCCTGGACGTCTCGACCAACTCTATACTTCGACGTCTCGACCAACTCTATGCTTCGACGTCTCGACCAACTCTATGCCTGGACGTCTCGACCAACTCTATGCTTCGCCGTCTCGACCAACTCTATGCCTGGACGTCTCGACCAACTCTATGCCTCGACGTCTCGACCAACTCTATGCTTCGACGTCTCGACCAACTCTGTGCCTGGACGTCTCGACCAACTCTATGCTTCGACGTCTCGACCAACTCTGTGCCTGGACGTCTCGACCAACTCTATGCTTCGACCTCTCGACCAACTCTATGCCTCGACGTCTCGACCAACTCTATGCTTCGACGTCTCGACCAACTCTATGCTTCGACGTCTCGACCAACTCTATGCTTCGACGTCTCGATCAACTCTATGCCTCGACGTCTCGACCAACTCTATGCTTCGACGTCTCGACCAACTCGATGCCTCGACGACTCGACCAACTCTATGCTTCGACGTCTCGACTAACTCTATGCTTCGACGTCTCGACCAACTCTATACCTGGACATCATGACCAACTGTATGCTTCGACGTCTCGACCAACTCTATGCCTCGACGTCTCGACCAACTCTATGATTTGACGTCTCGACCAACTCTATGCCTCGACGTCTCGACCAACTCTATGCCTCGACGTCTCGACCAACTCTATGCCTCGACGTCTCGACCAACTCTATGCTTCGACGTCTCGACCAACTCTATGCCTGGACGTCTCGACCAACTCTATGCTTCGACGTCTCGACCAACTCCATGCCTCGACGTCTCGACCAACTCTATGCTTCGACGTCTCGACCAACTCTATGCCTCGACGTCTCGACCAACTCTATGCTTCGACGTCTCGACCAACTCTATGCCTCGACGTCTCGACCAACTCTATGCTTCGACGTCTCGACCAACTCTATGCCTCGACGTCTCGACCAACTCTATGCTTCGACGTCTCGACCAACTCTGTGCCTGGACGTCTCGACCAACTCTATACTTCGACGTCTCGACCAACTCTATGCTTCGACGTCTCGACCAACTCTATGCCTGGACGTCTCGACCAACTCTATGCTTCGCCGTCTCGACCAACTCTATGCCTGGACGTCTCGACCAACTCTATGCCTCGACGTCTCGACCAACTCTATGCTTCGACGTCTCGACCAACTCTGTGCCTGGACGTCTCGACCAACTCTATGCTTCGACGTCTCGACCAACTCTATGCCTCGACGTCTCGACCAACTCTATGCTTCGACGTCTCGACCAACTCTATGCCTGGACGTCTCGACCAACTCTACGCTTCGACGTCTCGACCAACTCTATGCCTCGACGTCTCGACCAACTCTATGCTTCGACGTCTCGACCAACTCTATGCCTCGACGTCTCGACCAACTCTATGCTTCGACGTCTCGATCAACTCTATGCCTGGACGTCTCGACCAACTCTATGCTTCGACGTCTCGACCAACTCTATGCCTCGACGTCTCGACCAACTCTATCCTTCGACGTCTCGACCAACTCTATCCTTCGACGTCTCGACCAACACTATGCCTCGACGTCTCGACCAACTCTATGCTTCGACGTCTCGACCAACTCTGTGCCTGGACATCTCGACCAACTCTATGCTTCGACGTCTCGACCAACACTATGCCTCGACGTCTCGACCAACTCTATGCCTGGACGTCTCGACCAACTCTATGCCTCGACGTCTCGACCAACTCTATGCTTCGACGTCTCGACCAACTCTATGCCTCGACGTCTCGACCAACTCTATGCTTCGACGTCTCGACCAACTCTATGCCTCGACGTCTCGACCTTCTCTATGCTTCGACGTCTCGACCAACTCTATGCCTGGACGTCTCGACCAACACTATGCCTCGACGTCTCGACCAACTCTATGCCTGGACGTCTCGACCAACTCTATGCCTCGACGTCTCGACCAACTCTATGCTTCGACGTCTCGACCAACTCTATGCCTCGACGTCTCGACCAACTCTATGCCTGGACGTCTCGACCAACTCTATGCTTCGACGTCTCGACCAACTCTATGCCTCGACGTCTCGACCAACTCTATGCCTTGACGTCTCGACCAACTCTATGCTTCGACGTCTCGACCAACTCTATGCCTGGATGTCTCGACCAACTCTATGCCTCGACGTCTCGACCAACTCTATGCTTCGACGTCTCGACCAACTCTATGCCTCGACGTCTCGACCAACTCTATGCTTCGACGTCTCGACCAACTCTATGCCTCGACGTCTCGACTAACTCTATGCCTCGACGTCTCGACCAACTCTATGCCTCGACGTCTCGACCAACTCTATGCTTCGACGTCTCGACCAACTCTATGCCTGGACGTCTCGACCAACTCTATGCTTCGACGTCTCTACCAACTCTATGCTTCGACGTCTCGACCAACTCTATGCTTCGACGTCTCGACCAACTTTATGCCTGGACGTCTCGACCAACTCTATGCTTCGACGTCTCGACCAACTCTATGCTTCGACGTCTCGACCAACTCCATGCCTGGACGTCTCGACCAACTCTATGCTTCGACGTCTCGACCAACTCTATGCCTCGACGTCTCGACCAACTCTATGCTTCGACGTCTCGACCAACACTATGCCTCGACGTCTCGACCAACTCTATGCTTCGACGTCTCGACCAACTCTATGCCTCGACGTCTCGACTAACTCTATGCTTCGACGTCTCGACCAACTCTATGCCTCGACGTCTCGACCAACTCTATGCTTCGACGTCTCGACCAACTCTGTGCCTGGACGTCTCGACCAACTCTATACTTCGACGTCTCGACCAACTCTATGCTTCGACGTCTCGACCAACTCTATGCCTAGACGTCTCGACCAACTCTATGCTTCGCCGTCTCGACCAACTCTATGCCTGGACGTCTCGACCAACTCTATGCCTCGACGTCTCGACCAACTCTATGCTTCGACGTCTCGACCAACTCTGTGCCTGGACGTCTCGACCAACTCTATGCTTCGACGTCTCGACCAACTCTGTGCCTGGACGTCTCGACCAACTCTATGCTTCGACGTCTCGACCAACTCTATGCCTCGACGTCTCGACCAACTCTATGCTTCGACGTCTCGACCAACTCTATGCTTCGACGTCTCGACCAACTCTATGCTTCGACGTCTCGATCAACTCTATGCCTCGACGTCTCGACCAACTCTATGCTTCGACGTCTCGACCAACTCGATGCCTCGACGACTCGACCAACTCTATGCTTCGACGTCTCGACTAACTCTATGCTTCGACGTCTCGACCAACTCTATACCTGGACATCATGACCAACTCTATGCTTCGACGTCTCGACCAACTCTATGCCTCGACGTCTCGACCAACTCTATGCTTTGACGTCTCGACCAACTCTATGCCTCGACGTCTCGACCAACTCTATGCTTCGACGTCTCGACCAACTCTATGCCTCGACGTCTCGACCAACTCTATGCTTCGACGTCTCGACCAACTCTATGCCTGGACGTCTCGACCAACTCTATGCTTCGACGTCTCGACCAACTCCATGCCTCGACGTCTCGACCAACTCTATGCTTCGACGTCTCGACCAACTCTATGCCTCGACGTCTCGACCAACTCTATGCTTCGACGTCTCGACCAACTCTATGCCTCGACGTCTCGACCAACTCTATGCTTCGACGTCTCGACCAACTCTATGCCTCGACGTCTCGACCAACTCTATGCTTCGACGTCTCGACCAACTCTGTGCCTGGACGTCTCGACCAACTCTATACTTCGACGTCTCGACCAACTCTATGCTTCGACGTCTCGACCAACTCTATGCCTGGACGTCTCGACCAACTCTATGCTTCGCCGTCTCGACCAACTCTATGCCTGGACGTCTCGACCAACTCTATGCCTCGACGTCTCGACCAACTCTATGCTTCGACGTCTCGACCAACTCTGTGCCTGGACGTCTCGACCAACTCTATGCTTCGACGTCTCGACCAACTCTATGCCTCGACGTCTCGACCAACTCTATGCTTCGACGTCTCGACCAACTCTATGCCTGGACGTCTCGACCAACTCTACGCTTCGACGTCTCGACCAACTCTATGCCTCGACGTCTCGACCAACTCTATGCTTCGACGTCTCGACCAACTCTATGCCTCGACGTCTCGACCAACTCTATGCTTCAACGTCTCGATCAACTCTATGCCTGGACGTCTCGACCAACTCTATGCTTCGACGCCTCGACCAACTCTATGCCTCGACGTCTCGACCAACTCTATCCTTCGACGTCTCGACCAACTCTATCCTTCGACGTCTCGACCAACTCTATGCTTCGACGTCTCGATCAACTCTATGCCTCGACGTCTCGACCAACTCGATGCTTCGACGTCTCGACCAACTCGATGCCTCGACGACTCGACCAACTCTATGCTTCGACGTCTCGACTAACTCTATGCTTCGACGTCTCGACCAACTCTATACCTGGACATCATGACCAACTCTATGCTTCGACGTCTCGACCAACTCTATGCCCCGACGTCTCGACCAACTCTATGCCTCGACGTCTCGACCAACTCTATGCTTCGACGTCTCGACCAACTCTGTGCCTGGACGTCTCGACCAACTCTATGCTTCGACGTCTCGACCAACTCTATGCCTCGACGTCTCGACCAACTCTATGCTTCGACGTCTCGACCAACTCCATGCCTCGACGTCTCGACCAACTCTATGCTTCGACGTCTCGACCAACTCTATGCCTCGACGTCTCGACCAACTCTATGCCTGGACGTCTCGACCAACTCTATGCTTCGACGTCTCGAACAACTCTATGCCTCGACGTCTCGACCAACTCTATGCCTCGACGTCTCGACCAACTCTATGCTTCGACGTCTCGACCAACTCTGTGCCTGGACGTCTCGACCAACTCTATGCTTCGACGTCTCGACCAACTCTATGCCTCGACGTCTCGACCAACTCTATGCTTCGACGTCTCGACCAACTCTATGCCTGGACGTCTCGACCAACTCTATGCTTCGACGTCTCGACCAACTCTATGCATCGACGTCTCGACCAACTCTATGCTTCGACGTCTCGATCAACTCTATGCTTCGACGTCTCGACCAACTCTATGCCTGGACGTCTCGACCAACTCTATGCTTCGACGTCTCTACCAAATCTATGCTTCGACGTCTCGACCAACTCTATGCTTCGACGTCTCGACCAACTTTATGCCTGGACGTCTAGACCAACTCTATGCTTCGACGTCTCGACCAACTCTATGCTTCGACGTCTCGACCAACTCTATGCCTGGACGTCTCGACCAACTCTATGCTTCGACGTCTCGACCAACTCTATGCCTCGACGTCTCGACCAACTCTATGCTTCGACGTCTCGACCAAATCTATGCCTCGACGTCTCGACCAACTCTATGCCTGGACGTCTCGACCAACTCTATGCTTCGACGTCTCGACCAACTCTATGCCTCGACGTCTCGACCAACTCTATGCCTCGACGTCTCGACCAACACTATGCTTCGACGTCTCGACCAACTCTGTGCCTGGACATCTCGACCAACTCTATGCCTGGACGTCTCGACCAACTCTATACTTCGACGTCTCGCCAACTCTATGCCTGGACGTCTCGACCAACTCTATGCTTCGACGTCTCGACCAACTCTATGCCTGGACGTCTCGACCAACTCTATGCTTCGACTTCTCGACCAACTCTATGCCTCGACGTCTCAACCAACTCTGTGCTTCGACGTCTCGACCAACTCTACGCTTCGACGTCTCGACCAACTCTATGCCTCGACGTCTCGACCAAGTCTATGCTTCGACGTCTCGACCAACTCTATGCCTGGACGTGTCGACCAACTCTATGCTTCGACTTCTCGACCAACTCTATGCCTGGACGTCTCGACCAACTCTATGCTTCGACGTCTCGACCAACTCTATGCCTCGACGTCTCGACCAACTCTATGCTTCGACGTCACGACCAACTCTATGCCTCGACGTCTCGACCAACTCTATGCTTCGACGTCTCGACCAACTCTATGCCTCGACGTCTCGACCAACTCTATGCTTCGACGTCTCGACCAACTCTATGCCTGGACGTCTCGACCAACTCTATGCTTCGACGTCTCGACCAACTCTATGCCTCGACGTCTCGACCAACTCTATGCCTCGACGTCTCGACCAACTCTATGCTTCGACGTCTCGACCAACTCTATGCCTGGACGTCTCGACCAAGTCTATGCTTCGACGTCTCGACCAACTCTATGCCTCGACGTCTCGACCAACTCTATGCCTCGACGTCTCGACCAACTCTATGCTTCGACGTCTCGACCAACTCTATGCCTCGACGTCTCGACCAACTCTATGCTTCGACGTCTTGACCATCTCTATGCCTCGACGTCTCGACCAACTCTATGCTTCGACGTCTCGTCCAACTCTATGCCTGGACGTCTCGACCAACTCTATGCTTCGACGTCTCGACCAACTCTATGCCTCGCCGTCTCGACCAACTCTATGCCTCGACGTCTCGACCAACTCTATGCTTCGACGTCTCGACCAACTCTATGCCTGGACGTCTCGACCAACTCTATGCTTCGACGTCTCGACCAACTCTATGCCTGGACGTCTCGACCAAGTCTATGCTTCGACGTCTCGACCAACTCTATGCCTCGACGTCTCGACCAACTCTATGCTTCGACGTCTCGACCAACTCTATGCCTCGATGTCTTGACCAAATCTATGCTTCGACGTCTCGACCAACTCTATGCTTCGACGTCTCGACCAACTCTGTGCCTGGACGTCTCGACCAACTCTATGCTTCGACGTCTCGACCAACTCTATGCTTCGACGTCTCGACCAACTCTATGCCTCGACGTCTCGACCAACACTATGCCTCGACGTCTCGACCAACTCTATGCTTCGACGTCTCGACCAACTCTGTGCCTGGACATCTCGACCAACTCTATGCTTCGACGTCTCGACCAACACTATGCCTCGACGTCTCGACCAACTCTATGCCTGGACGTCTCGACCAACTCTATGCCTCGACGTCTCGACCAACTCTATGCTTCGACGTCTCGACCAACTCTATGCCTCGACGTCTCGACCAACTCTATGCTTCGACGTCTCGACCAACTCTATGCCTCGACGTCTCGACCTTCTCTATGCTTCGACGTCTCGACCAACTCTATGCCTGGACGTCTCGACCAACACTATGCCTCGACGTCTCGACCAACTCTATGCCTGGACGTCTCGACCAACTCTATGCCTCGACGTCTCGACCAACTCTATGCTTCGACGTCTCGACCAACTCTATGCCTCGACGTCTCGACCAACTCTATGCCTGGACGTCTCGACCAACTCTATGCTTCGACGTCTCGACCAACTCTATGCCTCGACGTCTCGACCAACTCTATGCCTCGACGTCTCGACCAACTCTATGCTTCGACGTCTCGACCAACTCTATGCCTGGACGTCTCGACCAACTCTATGCCTCGACGTCTCGACCAACTCTATGCTTCGACGTCTCGACCAACTCTATGCCTCGACGTCTCGACCAACTCTATGCCTGGACGTCTCGACCAACTCTATGCTTCGACGTCTCGACCAACTCTATGCCTCGACGTCTCGACCAACTCTATGCCTCGACGTCTCGACCAACTCTATGCCTCGACGTCTCGACCAACTCTATGCTTCGACGTCTCGACCAACTCTATGCCTGGACGTTTCGACCAACTCTATGCTTCGACGTCTCTACCAACTCTATGCTTCGACGTCTCGACCAACTCTATGCTTCGACGTCTCGACCAACTTTATGCCTGGACGTCTCGACCAACTCTATGCTTCGACGTCTCGACCAACTCTATGCTTCGACGTCTCGACCAACTCCATGCCTGGACGTCTCGACCAACTCTATGCTTCGACGTCTCGACCAACTCTATGCCTCGACGTCTCGACCAACTCTATGCTTCGACGTCTCGACCAACACTATGCCTCGACGTCTCGACCAACTCTATGCTTCGACGTCTCGACCAACTCTATGCCTCGACGTCTCGACTAACTCTATGCTTCGACGTCTCGACCAACTCTATGCCTCGACGTCTCGACCAACTCTATGCTTCGACGTCTCGACCAACTCTGTGCCTGGACGTCTCGACCAACTCTATACTTCGACGTCTCGACCAACTCTATGCTTCGACGTCTCGACCAACTCTATGCCTGGACGTCTCGACCAACTCTATGCCTCGACGTCTCGACCAACTCTATGCTTCGACGTCCCGAACAACTCTGTGCCTGGACGTCTCGACCAACTCTATGCTTCGACGTCTCGACCAACTCTATGCCTGGACGTCTCGTCCAACTCTATACTTCGACGTCTCGACCAACTCTATGCCTGGACGTCTCGACCAACTCTATGCTTCGAAGTCTCGACCAACTCTATGCCTGGACGTCTCGACCAACTCTATGCTTCGATGTCTCGACCAACTCTATGCTTCGACGTCTCGACCAACTCTATGCTTCGACGTCTCGACCAACTCTATGCCTCGACGTCTCGACCAACTCTATGCTTCGACGTCCCGAACAACTCTGTGCCTGGACGTCTCGACCAACTCTATGCTTCGACGTCTCGACCAACTCTATGCCTGGACGTCTCGTCCAACTCTATACTTCGACGTCTCGACCAACTCTATGCCTGGACGTCTCGACCAACTCTATGCTTCGAAGTCTCGACCAACTCTATGCCTGGACGTCTCGACCAACTCTATGCTTCGACGTCTCGACCAACTCTATGCCTGGACGTCAAGACCAACTCTATGCCTCGACGTCTCGACCACCTCTATGCTTCGACGTCTCGACCAACTCTAAGCCTGCACGTATCGACCAACTCTATGCTTCGACGTCTCGACCAACTCTATGCCTCGACGTCTCGACCAACTCTATGCCTCGACGTCTCGACCACCTCTGTGCCTGGACGTCTCGACCAACTCTGTGCCTGGACGTCTCGACCAACTCTGTGCCTGGACGTCTCGACCAACTCTATGCTTCGACGTCTCGACCAACTCTATGCCTCGACGTCTCGACCAACTCTATGCTTCGACGTCTCGACCAACTCTATGCTTCGACGTCTCGACCAACTCTATGCCTGGACGTCTCGACCAACTCTATGCTTCGACGTCTCGACCAACTCTATGCCTGGACGTCTCGACCAACTCAATGCTTCGACGTCTCGACCAACTCTATGCCTGGACGTCTCGACCAACTCTATGCTTCGACGTCTCGACCAACTCTATGCCTCGACGTCTCGACCAACTCTATGCTTCGACGTCTCAACCAACTCTATGCTTCGACGTCTCGACCAACTCTATGCTTCGACGTCTCGACCAACTCTATGCTTCGACGTCTCGACCAACTCTATGCCTGGACGTCTCTACCAACTCTATGCCTCGACGTCTCGACCAACTCTATGCTTCGACGTCTCGACCAACTCTATGCTTCGACGTCTCGACCAACTCTATGCTTCGACGTCTCGACCAACTCTGTGCCTGGACGTCTCGACCAACTCTATGCTTCGACGTCTCGACCAACTCTGTGCCTGGACGTCTCGACCAACTCTATGCTTCGACGTCTCGACCAACTCTATGCTTCGACGTCTCGACCAACTCTATGCTTGGACGTCTCGACCAACTCTATGCCTCGACGTCTCGACCAACTCTATGCTTCGACGTCTCGACCAACTCTATACCTCGACGTCTCGACCAACTCTATGCCTGGACGTCTCGACCAACTCTATGCTTCGACGTGTCGACCAACTCTATGCCTGGACGTCTCGACCAACTCTATGCCTGGACGTCTCGACCAACTCTATGCCTCGACGTCCCGACCAACTCTATACCTGGACGTGTCGACCAACTCTATGATTCGACGTCTCGACCAACTCTATGCCTGGACGTGTCGACCAACTATATGCTTCGTCGTCTCGATCAACTCTATGCCTCGACGTCTTGACCAACTCTATGCTTCGACGTCTCGACCAACTCTATGCATCGACGTCTCGACCAACTCTATGCCTCGACGGCCCGACCTACTCTATGCTTCGACGTCTCGACCAACTCTATGCCTGGACGTCTCGACCAACTCTATGCTTCGACGTCTCGACCAACTCTATACCTGGACGTCTCGACCACTTCTATGCCTCGACGTCTCAACCAACTCTATGCTTCGACGTCTCGACCAACTCTATGCTTCGACGTCTCGACCAACTCTATGCTTCGACGTCTCGACCAACTCAATGCTTCGACGTCTCGACCAACTCTATGCCTGGACGTCTCGACCAACTCTATGCCTGGACGTCTCGACCAACTCTATGCTTCGACGTCTCGACCAACTCTATGCCTCGACGTCTCGACCAACTCTATGCTTCGACGTCTCGACCAACTCTATGCTTCGACGTCTCGACCAACTCTCTGCCTGGACGTCTCGACCAACTCTATGCTTCGACGTCTCGACCAACTCTATGCCTGGACGTCTCGACCTACTCTATGCTTCGACGTCTCGACCAAATCTATGCTTCGACGTCTCGACCAACTCTATGCTTCGACGTCTCGATCAACTCTATGCCTGGACGTCTCGACCAACTCTATGCTTCGACGTCTCGACCAACTCTATGCCTGGACGTCTCGACCAACTCTATGCTTCGACGTCTCGACCAACTCTATGCCTCGACGTCTCGACCAACTCTATGCTTAGACGTCTCGACCAACTCTATGCCTCGACGTCTCGACCAACTCTATGCTTCGACGTCTCGATCAACTCTATGCCTGGACGTCTCGACCAACTCTATGCTTCGACGTCTCGACCAACTCTATGCCTCGACGTCTCGACCAACTCTATGCTTCGACGTCTCGACCAACTCTATGCTTCGACGTCTCGACCAACTCTATGCTTCGACGTCTCGATCAACTCTATGCCTCGACGTCTCGACCAACTCTATGCTTCGACGTCTCGACCAACTTGATGCCTCGACGACTCGACCAACTCTACGCTTCGACGTCTCGACTAACTCTATGCTTCTACGTCTCGACCAACTCTATACCTGGACATCATGACCAACTCTATGCTTCGACGTCTCGACCAACTCTATGCCCCGACGTCTCGACCAACTCTATGCTTCGACGTCTCGACCAACTCTATGCTTCGACGTCTCGACCAACTCTATGCCTCGACGTCTCGACCAACTCTATGCTTCGACGTCTCGACCAACTCTATGCCTCGACGTCTCGACCAACTCTATGCTTCGACGCTCGACCAACTCTATGCCTCGACGTCTCGACCAACTCTATGCTTCGACGTCTCGACCAACTCTATGCCTCGACGTCTCGACCAACTCTATGCTTCGACGTCTCGACCAACTCTATGCGAGGACGTCTCGACCAACTATATGCTTCGACGTCTCGACCAACTCTATGCCTCGACGTCTCGACCAACTCTATGCTTCGACGTCTCGACCAACCCTATGCCTCGACGTCTCGACCAACTCTATGCTTCGACGTCCCGAACAACTCTGTGCCTGGAAGTCTCGACCAACTCTATGCTTCGACGTCTCGACCAACTCTATGCCTGGACGTCTCGTCCAACTCTATACTTCGACGTCTCGACCAACTCTATGCCTGGACGTCTCGACCAACTCTATGCTTCGAAGTCTCGACCAACTCTATGCCTGGACGTCTCGACCAACTCTATGCTTCGATGTCTCGACCAACTCTATGCTTCGACGTCTCGACCAACTCTATGCTTCGACGTCTCGACCAACTCTATGCCTCGACGTCTCGACCAACTCTATGCTTCGACGTCCCGAACAACTCTGTGCCTGGACGTCTCGACCAACTCTATGCTTCGACGTCTCGACCAACTCTATGCCTGGACGTCTCGTCCATCTCTATACTTCGACGTCTCGACCAACTCTATGCCTGGACGTCTCGACCAACTCTATGCCTCGACGTCTCGACCAACTCTACGCTTCGACGTCTCGACCAACTCTATGCCTGGACGTCTCGACCAACTCTATGCTTCGACGTCTCGACCAACTCTATGCCTCGACGTATCAACCAACTCTATGCTTCGACGTCTCGACCAACTCTATGCTTCGACGTCTCGACCAACTCTATGCCTGGACGTCTCGACCAACTCTATGCTTCGACGTCTCGACCAACTCTATGCTTCGACGTCTCGACCAATTCTATGCCGCGACGTCTCGACCAACTCTATGCTTCGACGTCTCGACCAACTCTATGCCTCGACGTCTCGACCAACTCTATGCTTCGACGTCTCGACCAACTCTATGCCTCGACGTATCAACCAACTCTATGCTTCGACGTCTCGACCAACTCTATGCTTCGACGTCTCGACCAACTCTATGCCTGGACGTCTCGACCAACTCTATGCTTCGACGTCTCGACCAACTCTATGCTTCGACGTCTCGACCAATTCTATGCCGCGACGTCTCGACCAACTCTATGCTTCGACGTCTCGACCAACTCTATGCCTGGACGTCTCGACCAACTGTATGCTTCGACGTCTCGACCAACTCTATGCCTCGACGTCTCGACCAACTCTATGCTTCGACGTCTCGACCAACTCTATGCTTCGACGTTTCGACCAACTCTATGCTTCCACGTCTCGACCAACTCTATGCTTCGACGTCTCGACCAACTCTATGCTTCGACGTCTCGACCAACTCTATGCCTGGACGTCTCGACCAACTGTATGCTTCGACGTCTCGACCAACTCTATGCCTCGACGTCTCGACCAACTCTATGCTTCGACGTCTCGACCAACTCTATGCTTCGACGTCTCGACCAACTCTATGCTTCGACGTCTCGACCAACTCTATGCTTCCACGTCTCGACCAACTCTATGCTTCGACGTCTCGACCAACTCTATGCTTCGACGTCTCGACCAACTCTATGCTTCGACGTCTCGACCAACTCTATGCCTCGACGTCTCGACCAACTCTATGCTTCGACGTCTCGACCAACTCTATGCCTCGACGTCTCGACCAACTCTATGCTTCGACGTCTCGACCAACTCTATGCCTCGACGTCTCGACCAACTCTATGCTTCGACGTCTCGACCAACTCTATGCCTGGACGTCTCGACCAACTCTATGCCTCGACGTCTCGACCAACTCTATGCTTCGACGTCTCGACCAACTCTATGCCTCGACGTCTCGACCAACTCTATGCTTCGACGTCTCGACCAACTCTATGCCTGGACGTCTCGACCAGCTCTATGCCTGGACGTCTCGACCAACTCTATGCCTGGACGTCTCGACCTACTCTATACCTCGACGTCTCAACCAACTCTATGCTTCGACGTCTCGACCAACTCTATGCTTCGACGTCTCGACCAACTCTATGCTTCCACGTCTCCACCAACTCTATGCTTCGACGTCTCGACCAACTCTATGCCTGGACGTCTCGACCAACTCTATGCTTCGACGTCTCGACCAACTCAATGCTTCGACGTCTCGACCAACTCTATGCCTGGACGTCTCGACCAACTCTATGCTTCGACGTCTCGACCAACTCTATGCCTCGACGTCTCGACCAACTCTATGCTTCGACGTCTCAACCAACTCTATGCTTCGACGACTCGACCAACTCTATGCTTCGACGTCTCGACCAACTCTATGCTTCGACGTCACGACCAACTCTATGCCTGGACGTCTCTACCAACTCTATGCCTCGACGTCTCGACCAACTCTATGCTTCGACGTCTCGACCAACTCTATGCTTCGACGTCTCGACCAACTCTATGCCTGGACGTCTCGACCAACTCTATGCTTCGACGTCTCGACCAACTCTGTGCCTGGACGTCTCGACCAACTCTATGCTTCGACGTCTCGACCAACTCTATGCTTCGACGTCTCGACCAATTCTATGCCGCGACGTCTCGACCAACTCTATGCTTCGACGTCTCGACCAACTCTATGCCTGGACGTCTCGACCAACTGTATGCTTCGACGTCTCGACCAACTCTATGCCTCGACGTCTCGACCAACTCTATGCCTCGACGTCTCGACCAACTCTATGCTTCGACGTCTCGACCAACTCTATGCTTCGACGTATCAACCAACTCTATGCTTCGACGTCTCGACCAACTCTATGCTTCGACGTCTCGACCAACTCTATGCCTGGACGTCTCGACCAACTCTATGCTTCGACGTCTCGACCAACTCTATGCTTCGACGTCTCGACCAATTCTATGCCGCGACGTCTCGACCAACTCTATGCTTCGACGTCTCGACCAACTCTATGCCTGGACGTCTCGACCAACTGTATGCTTCGACGTCTCGACCAACTCTATGCCTCGACGTCTCGACCAACTCTATGCTTCGACGTCTCGACCAACTCTATGCTTCGACGTTTCGACCAACTCTATGCTTCCACGTCTCGACCAACTCTATGCTTCGACGTCTCGACCAACTCTATGCTTCGACGTCTCGACCAACTCTATGCCTGGACGTCTCGACCAACTGTATGCTTCGACGTCTCGACCAACTCTATGCCTCGACGTCTCGACCAACTCTATGCTTCGACGTCTCGACCAACTCTATGCTTCGACGTCTCGACCAACTCTATGCTTCGACGTCTCGACCAACTCTATGCTTCCACGTCTCGACCAACTCTATGCTTCGACGTCTCGACCAACTCTATGCTTCGACGTCTCGACCAACTCTATGCTTCGACGTCTCGACCAACTCTATGCCTCGACGTCTCGACCAACTCTATGCTTCGACGTCTCGACCAACTCTATGCCTCGACGTCTCGACCAACTCTATGCTTCGACGTCTCGACCAACTCTATGCCTCGACGTCTCGACCAACTCTATGCTTCGACGTCTCGACCAACTCTATGCCTGGACGTCTCGACCAACTCTATGCTTCGACGTCTCGACCAACTCTATGCGTCGACGTCTCGACCAACTCTATGCCTGGACGTCTCGACCAACTCTATGCTTCGACGTCTCGACCAACTCTGTGCCTCGACGTCTCGACCAACTCTATGCTTCGACGTCTCGACCAACTCTAAGCTTCGACGTCTCGACCAACTCTATGCTTCGACGTCTCGACCAACTCTATGCTTCGACGTCTCGACCAAATCTATGCCTGGACGTCTCGACCAACTCTATGCTTCGACGTCTCGACCAACTGTATGCTTCGACGTCTCGACCAATTCTATGCCTCGACGTCTCGACCAACTCTATGCTTTGACGTCTCGACCAACTCTATGCCTCGACGTCTCGACCAACTCTATGCTTCGACGTCTCGACCAACTCTATGCCTGGACGTCTCGACCAACTCTATGCTTCGACGTCTCGACCAACTCTATGCCTCGACGTATCAACCAACTCTATGCTTCGACGTCTCGACCAACTCTATGCTTCGACGTCTCGACCAACTCTATGCCTGGACGTCTCGACCAACTCTATGCATCGACGTCTCGACCAACTCTATGCTTCGACGTCTCGACCAATTCTATGCCTCGACGTCTCGACCAACTCTATGCTTCGACGTCTCGACCAACTCTATGCCTGCACGTCTCGACCAACTGTATGCTTCGACGTCTCGACCAACTCTATGCTTCCACGTCTCCTCCAACTCTATGCCTGGACGTCTCGTCCAACTCTATGCTTCGACGTCTCGACCAACTCTATGCTTCGACGTCTCGACCAACTCTATGCTTCGACGTCTCGACCAACTCTATGCCTCGACGTCTCGACCAACTCTATGCTTCGACGTCTCGACCAACTCTATGCCTGGACGTCTCGACCAACTCTATGCTTCGACGTCTCGACCAACTCTATGCTTCGACGTCTCGACCAACTCTATGCCTCGACGTATCAACCAACTCTATGCTTCGACGTCTCGACCAACTCTATGCTTCGACGTCTCGACCAACTCTATGCCTGGACGTCTCGACCAACTCTATGCTTCGACGTCTCGACCAACTCTATGCTTCGACGTCTCGACCAATTCTATGCCTCGACGTCTCGACCAACTCTATGCTCCGACGTCTCGACCAAATCTATGCCTGGACGTCTCGACCAACTGTATGCTTCGACGTCTCGACCAACTCTATGCCTCGACGTCTCGACCAACTCTATGCTTCGACGTCTCGACCAACTCTATGCTTCCACGTCTCGACCAACTCTATGCTTCGACGTCTCGACCAACTCTATGCTTCGACGTCTCGACCAACTCTATGCCTGGACGTCTCGACCAACTGTATGCTTCGACGTCTCGACAAACTCTATGCCTCGACGTCTCGACCAACTCTATGCTTCGACGTCTCGACCAACTCTATGCTTCGACGTCTCGACCAACTCTATGCTTCGACGTCTCGACCAACTCTATGCCTCGACGTCTCGACCAACTCTATGCTTCGACGTCTCGACCAACTCTATGCTTCGACGTCTCGACCAACTCTATGCTTCGACGTCTCGACCTACTCTATGCCTCGACGTCTCGACCTTCTCTATGCTTCGACGTCTCGACCAACTCTATGCCTGGACGTCTCGACCAACTCTATGCCTCGACGTCTCGACCAACTCTATGCCTGGACGTCTCGACCAACTGTATGCTTCGACGTCTCGACCAACTCTATGCTTCCACGTCTCCTCCAACTCTATGCCTGGACGTCTCGTCCAACTCTATGCTTCGACGTCTCGACTAACTCTATGCTTCGACGTCTCGACCAACTCTATGCTTCGACGTCTCGATCAACTCTATGCTTCGACGTCTCGACCAACTCTATGCCTGGACGTCTCGACCAACTCTATGCTTCGACGTCTCGACCAACTCTATGCCTCGACGTCTCGACCAACTCTATGCTTCGACGTCTCGACCAACTCTATGCCTGGACGTCTCGACCAACTCTATGCTTCGACGTCTCGACCAACTCTCTGCCTGGACGTCTCGACCAACTCTATGCTTCGACGTCTCGACCAACTCTATGCCTCGACGTCTCGACCAACTCTATGCTTCGACGTCTCGACCAACTCTATGCCTGGACGTCTCGACCAACTCTATGCTTCGACGTCTCGACCAACTCTCTGCCTGGACGTCTCGACCAACTCTATGCCTCGACGTCTCAACCAACTCTATGCTTCGACGTCTCGACCAACTCTATGCTTCGACGTCTAGACCAACTCTATGCCTCGACGTCTCGACCAACTCTATGCTTCGACGTCTCGACCAACTCTATGCTTCGACGTCTCGACCAACTCTATGCCTGGACGTCTCGACCAACTCTATGCTTCGACGTCTCGACCAACTCTATGCCTCGACGTATCAACCAACTCTATGCTTCGACGTCTCGACCAACTCTATGCTTCGACGTCTCGACCAACTCTATGCCTGGACGTCTCGACCAACTCTATGCTTCGACGTCTCGACCAACTCTATGCTTCGACGTCTCGACCAATTCTATGCCTCGACGTCTCGACCAACTCTATGCTTCGACGTCTCGACCAACTCTATGCCTGCACGTCTCGACCAACTGTATGCTTCGACGTCTCGACCAACTCTATGCTTCCACGTCTCCTCCAACTCTATGCCTGGACGTCTCGTCCAACTCTATGCTTCGACGTCTCGACCAACTCTATGCTTCGACGTCTCGACCAACTCTATGCTTCGACGTCTCGATCAACTCTATGCTTCGACGTCTCGACCAACTCTATGCCTGGACGTCTCGACCAACTCTATGCTTCGACGTCTCGACCAACTCTATGCCTCGACGTCTCGACCAACTCTATGCTTCGACGTCTCGACCAACTCTATGCCTGGACGTCTCGACCAACTCTATGCTTCGACGTCTCGACCAACTCTATGCTTCGACGTCTCGACCAACTCTATGCCTCGACGTATCAACCAACTCTATGCTTCGACGTCTCGACCAACTCTATGCTTCGACGTCTCGACCAACTCTATGCCTGGACGTCTCGACCAACTCTATGCTTCGACGTCTCGACCAACTCTATGCTTCGACGTCTCGACCAATTCTATGCCTCGACGTCTCGACCAACTCTATGCTCCGACGTCTCGACCAACTCTATGCTTCGACGTCTCGACCAACTCTATGACTGGACGTCTCGACCAACTCTATGCTTCGACGTCTCGACCAACTCTATGCTTCGACGTCTCGACCAATTCTATGCCTCGACGTCTCGACCAACTCTATGCTCCGACGTCTCGACCAACTCTATGCCTGGACGTCTCGACCAACTGTATGCTTCGACGTCTCGACCATCTCTATGCCTCGACGTCTCGACCAACTCTATGCTTCGACGTCTCGACCAACTCTATGCTTCCACGTCTCGACCAACTCTATGCTTCGACGTCTCGACCAACTCTATGCTTCGACGTCTCGACCAACTCTATGCCTGGACGTCTCGACCAACTGTATGCTTCGACGTCTCGACCAACTCTATGCCTCGACGTCTCGACAAACTCTATGCTTCGACGTCTCGACCAACTCTATGCTTCGACGTCTCGACCAACTCCATGCTTCCACGTCTCGACCAACTCTATGCTTCGACGTCTCGACCAACTCTATGCTTCGACGTCTCGACCAACTCTATGCTTCGACGTCTCGACCAACTCTATGCTTCGACGTCTCGACCAACTCTATGCTTCCACGTCTCGACCAACTCTATGCTTCGACGTCTCGACCAACTCTCTGCCTGGACGTCTCGACCAACTCTATGCCTCGACGTCTCAACCAACTCTATGCTTCGACGTCTCGACCAACTCTATGCTTCGACGTCTAGACCAACTCTATGCCTCGACGTCTCGACCAACTCTATGCTTCGACGTCTCGACCAACTCTATGCTTCGACGTCTCGACCAACTCTATGCCTGGACGTCTCGACCAACTCTATGCTTCGACGTCTCGACCAACTCTATGCCTCGACGTATCAACCAACTCTATGCTTCGACGTCTCGACCAACTCTATGCTTCGACGTCTCGACCAACTCTATGCCTGGACGTCTCGACCAACTCTATGCTTCGACGTCTCGACCAACTCTATGCTTCGACGTCTCGACCAATTCTATGCCTCGACGTCTCGACCAACTCTATGCTTCGACGTCTCGACCAACTCTATGCCTGCACGTCTCGACCAACTGTATGCTTCGACGTCTCGACCAACTCTATGCTTCCACGTCTCCTCCAACTCTATGCCTGGACGTCTCGTCCAACTCTATGCTTCGACGTCTCGACCAACTCTATGCTTCGACGTCTCGACCAACTCTATGCTTCGACGTCTCGATCAACTCTATGCTTCGACGTCTCGACCAACTCTATGCCTGGACGTCTCGACCAACTCTATGCTTCGACGTCTCGACCAACTCTATGCCTCGACGTCTCGACCAACTCTATGCTTCGACGTCTCGACCAACTCTATGCCTGGACGTCTCGACCAACTCTATGCTTCGACGTCTCGACCAACTCTATGCTTCGACGTCTCGACCAACTCTATGCCTCGACGTATCATCCAACTCTATGCTTCGACGTCTCGACCAACTCTATGCTTCGACGTCTCGACCAACTCTATGCCTGGACGTCTCGACCAACTCTATGCTTCGACGTCTCGACCAACTCTATGCTTCGACGTCTCGACCAATTCTATGCCTCGACGTCTCGACCAACTCTATGCTCCGACGTCTCGACCAACTCTATGCCTGGACGTCTCGACCAACTGTATGCTTCGACGTCTCGACCAACTCTATGCCTCGACGTCTCGACCAACTCTATGCTTCGACGTCTCGACCAACTCTATGCTTCCACGTCTCGACCAACTCTATGCTTCGACGTCTCGACCAACTCTATGCTTCGACGTCTCGAACAACTCTATGCCTGGACGTCTCGACCAACTGTATGCTTCGACGTCTCGACCAACTCTATGCCTCGACGTCTCGACCAACTCTATGCTTCGACGTCTCGACCAACTCTATGCTTCGACGTCTCGACCAACTCTATGCTTCCACGTCTCGACCAACTCTATGCTTCGACGTCTCGACCAACTCTATGCTTCGACGTCTCGACCAACTCTATGCTTCGACGTCTCGACCAACTCTATGCCTCGACGTCTCGACCAACTCTATGCATCGACGTCTCGACCAACTCTATGCCTCGACGTCTCGACCAACTCTATGCTTCGACGTCTCGACCAACTCTATGCCTCGACGTCTCGACCTTCTCTATGCTTCGACGTCTCGACCAACTCTATGCCTGGACGTCTCGACCAACTCTATGCCTCGACGTCTCGACCAACTCTATGCCTGAACGTCTCGACCAACTGTATGCTTCGACGTCTCGACCAACTCTATGCTTCCACGTCTCCTCCAACTCTATGCCTGGACGTCTCGTCCAACTCTATGCTTCGACGTCTCGACCAACTCTATGCTTCGACGTCTCGACCAACTCTATGCTTCGACGTCTCGATCAACTCTATGCTTCGACGTCTCGACCAACTCTATGCCTGGACGTCTCGACCAACTCTATGCTTCGACGTCTCGACCAACTCTATGCTTTGACGTCTCGACCAACTCTATGCTTCCACGTCTCCACCAACTCTATGCCTGGACGTCTCGACCAACTCTATGCTTCGACATCTCGACCAACTCTATGCTTCGACGTCTCGACCAACTCTATGCTTCGACGTCTCGATCAACTCTATGCTTCGACGTCTCGACCAACTCTATGCTTCGACGTCTCGACCAACTCCATGCCTGGACGTCTCGACCAACTCTAAGCTTCGACGTCTCGACCAACTCTATGCCTCGACGTCTCGACCAACTCTATGCTTCGACGTCTCGACCAACTCTATGCTTCGACGTCTCGTTCAACTCGATGCTTCGACGTCTCGACCATATGTATGCTTCGACGTCTCGACCAACTCTATGCTTCGACGTCTCGACCAACTCTATGCTTCGACGTCTCGACCCACTCTATGCTTCCACGTCTCGATCAACTCTATGCTTCGACGTCTCGACCAACTCTATGCTTCGACGTCTCGACCAACTCCATGCCTGGACGTCTCGACCAACTCTAAGCTTCGACGTCTCGACCAACTCTATGCCTCGACGCCTCGCCCAACTCTATGCCTCGACGTCTCGACCAACTCTATGCTTCGACGTCTCGACCAACTCTATGCTTCGACGTCTCGACCAACTCTATGCCTCGACGTCTCGACCAACTCTATGCCTCGACGTCTCGACCAACTCTATGTCTGGACGTCTCGACCAACTCTATGCCTCGACGGCCCGACCTACTCTTTGCTTCGACGTCTCGACCAACTCTATGCCTCGACGTCTCGACCAACTTAATCCTTCGACGTCTCGACCAACTCTATGCTTCGAGGTCCTGACCAACTCTATGCTTCGACGTCTCGACCAACTCTATGCCTGGACGTCTCGACCAACTCTATGCTTCGACGTCTCGACCAACTCCATGCCTGGACGTCTCGACCAACTCTATGCTTCGACGTCTCGACCAACTCTATGCCTCGACGTCTCGACCAACTCTATGCCTGGACGTCTCGACCAACTCTATGCCTGGACGTCTCGACCAACTCTATGCTTCGACGTCTATACCAACTCTCTGCCTGGACGTCTCGACCAACTCTATGCTTCGACGTCTCGACCAACTCTATGCTTGGACGTCTCGACCAACTCTATGCTTGGACGTCTCGACCAACTCTATGCTTGGACGTCTCGACCAACTCTATGCTTCGACGTCTCGACCAACTCTATGCTTGGACGTCTCGACCAACTCTATGCTTCGACGTCTCGACCAACTCTATGCTTCGACGACTCGACCAACTCTATGCTTCGACGTCTCGACCAACTCTATGCCTGGACGTCTCGACCAACTCTATGCCTGGACGTCTCGCCCAACTCTATGCTTCCACGTCTCGACCAACTCTATGCCTGGACGGCTCGACCAACTCTATGCTTCGACGTCTCGACCAACTCTATGCTTCGACGTCTCGACCAACTCTATGCCCGGATGTCTCGACCAACTCTATGCTTCGACGTCTCGACCAACTCTATGCCTCGACGTCTCGACCAACTCTATGCTTCGACGTCTCGACCAACTCTATGACTGGACGTCTCGACCAACTCTATGCTTCGACGTCTGACCAACTCTATGCTTCGACGTCTCGACCAACTCTATGCCTGGACGTCTCGACCAACTCTATGCCTCGACGTCTCGACCAACTCTATACCTGGACGTGTCGACCAACTCTATGATTCGACGTCTCGACCAACTCTATGCCTGGACGTGTCGACCAACTCTATGCTTCGTCGTCTCGATCAACTCTATGCCTCGACGTCTCGACCAACTCTATGCTTCGACGTCTCGACCAACTCTATGCTTCGACGTCTCGACCAACTCTATGCCTCGACGGCCCGACCTACTCTATGCTTCGACGTCTCGACCAACTCTATGCCTGGACGTCTCGACCAACTCTATGCTTCGACGTCTCGACCAACTCTATACCTGGACGTCTCGACCACTTCTATGCCTCGACGTCTCAACCAACTCTATGCTTCGACGTCTCGACCAACTCTATGCTTCGACGTCTCGACCAACTCTATGCTTCGACGTCTCGACCAACTCTATGCTTCGACGTCTCGACCAACTCTATGCCTGGACGTCTCGACCAACTCTATGCTTCGACGTCTCGACCAACTC
Source organism: Bombus pratorum (assembly GCA_930367275.1). Taxonomy (NCBI): domain Eukaryota; kingdom Metazoa; phylum Arthropoda; class Insecta; order Hymenoptera; family Apidae; genus Bombus; species Bombus pratorum. Next base: position 3,861,530 of record OV884000.1, on the reverse strand, counting down.
TATGCCTGGACGTCTCGACCAACTCTATGCTTCGACGTCTCGACCAACTCTATGCCTCGACGTCTCGACCAACTCTATGCTTCGACGTCTCGACCAACTCTATGCTTCGACGTCTCGACCAACTCTCTGCCTGGACGTCTCGACCAACTCTATGCGTCGACGTCTCGACCAACTCTATGCCTGGACGTCTCGACCTACTCTATGCTTCGACGTCTCGACCAACTCTATGCTTCGACGTCTCGACCAACTCTATGCTTCGACGTCTCGACCAACTCTATGCCTGGACGTGTCGACCAACTCTATGCCTCGACGTCTCGACCAACTCTATGCCTGGACGTCTCGACCAACTCTATGCTTCGCCGTCTCGACCAACTCTATGCCTCGACGTCTCGACCAACTCTATGCTTCGACGTCTCGACCAACTCTATGCCTGGACGTCTCGACCAAGTGTATGCTTCGACGTCTCGACCAACTCTATGCCTGGACGTCTCGACCAACTCTATGCCTCGACGTCTCAACCAACTCTATGCCTCGACGTCTCGACCAACTCTATGCCTCGACGTCTCGACCAGCTCTATGCTTCGACGTCTCGACCAACTCTATGCCTGGACGTCTCGACCAACTCTATGCTTCGACGTCTCGACCAACTCCATGCCTGGACGTCTCGACCAACTCTATGCTTCGACGTCTCGACCAACTCTATGCCTCGACGTCTCGACCAACTCTATGCTTCGACGTCTCGACCAACTCTATGCCTGGACGTCTCGACCAACTCTATGCTTCGACGTCTCGACCAACTCTATGCCTCGACGTCTCGACCAACTCTATGCTTCGACGTCTCGACCAACTCTATGCCTGGACGTCTCGACCAACTCTATGCTTCGACGTCTCGACCAACTCCATGCCTCGACGTCTCGACCAACTCTATGCTTCGACGTCTCGACCAACTCTATGCTTCGACGTCTCGTCCAACTCTATGCTTCGACGTCTCGACCATATGTATGCTTCGACGTCTCGACCAACTCTATGCTTCGACGTCTCGACCAACTCTATGCTTCGACGTCTCGACCCACTCTATGCTTCCACGTCTCGATCAACTCTATGCTTCGACGTCTCGACCAACTCTATGCTTCGACGTCTCGACCAACTCCATGCCTGGACGTCTCGACCAACTCTAAGCTTCGACGTCTCGACCAACTCTATGCCTCGACGCCTCGCCCAACTCTATGCCTCGACGTCTCGACCAACTCTATGCTTCGACGTCTCGACCAACTCTATGCTTCGACGTCTCGACCAACTCTATGCCTCGACGTCTCGACCAACTCTATGCCTCGACGTCTCGACCAACTCTATGTCTGGACGTCTCGACCAACTCTATGCCTCGACGGCCCGACCTACTCTATGCTTCGACGTCTCGACCAACTCTATGCTTCGACGTCTCGACCAACTCTATGCTTCGACGTCTCGTCCAACTCTATGCTTCGACGTCTCGACCAACTCTATGCCTGGACGTCTCGACCAACTCTATGCCTCGAAGACTCGACCAACTCTATGCTTCGACGTCTCGACCAACTCTATGCTTCGACGGCTCGACCAACTCTATGCTTCGACGTCTCGACCAACTCTATGCCTCGACGTCTCGACCAACTCTATGCCTCGACGTCTCGACCAACTCTATGTCTGGACGTCTCGACCAACTCTATGCCTCGACGGCCCGACCTACTCTATGCTTCGACGTCTCGACCGACTCTATGCCTGGACGTCTCGACCAACTCTATGCTTCGACGTCTCGACCAACTCTATACCTGGATGTCTCGACCCCTTCTATGCCTCGACGTCTCAACCAACTCTATGCTTCGACGTCTCGACCAACTCTATGCTTCGACGTCTCGACCAACTCTATGCTTCGACGTCTCGACCAACTCTATGCTTCGACGTCTCGACCAACTCTATGCCTGGACGTCTCGACCAACTCTATGCCTGGACGTCTCGACCAACTCTATGCTTCGACGTCTCGACGAACTCTATGCCTGGACGTCTCGACCAACTCTATGCCTGGACGTCTCGACCGACTCTATGCTTCGACGTCTCGACTAACTCTATGCTTCGACGTCTCGATCAACTCTATGCCTCGACGTCACGACCAACTCTATGCTTCGACGTCTCGACCAACTCTATGCTTCGACGTCTCGACCAACTCTATGCTTCGACGTCTCGACCAACTCTATGCCTGGACGTCTCGACCAACTCTATGCCTCGACGTCTCGACCAACTCTGTGCCTGGACGTCTCGACCAACTCTATGCTTCGACGTCTCGACCAACTCTATGCCCGGATGTCTCGACCAACTCTATGCTTCGACGTCTCGACCAACTCTATGCCTCGACGTCTCGACCAACTCTATGCTTCGACGTCTCGACCAACTCTATGCCTGGACGTCTCGACCAACTCTATGCTTCGACGTCTGACCAACTCTATGCTTCGACGTCTCGAACAACTCTATGCCTGGACGTCTCGACCAACTCTATGCCTCGACGTCCCGACCAACTCTATACCTGGACGTGTCGACCAACTCTATGATTCGACGTCTCGACCAACTCTATGCCTGGACGTGTCGACCAACTCTATGCTTCGTCGTCTCGACCAACTCTATGCCTCGACGTCTCGACCAACTCTATGCTTCGACGTCTCGACCAACTCTATGCTTCGACGTCTCGACCAACTCTATGCCTCGACGGCCCGACCTACTCTATGCTTCGACGTCTCGACCAACTCTATGCCTGGACGTCTCGACCAACTCTATGCTTCGACGTCTCGACCAACTCTATACCTGGACGTCTCAACCACTTCTATGCCTCGACGTCTCAACCAACTCTATGCTTCGACGTCTCGACCAACTCTATGCTTCGACGTCTCGACCAACTCTATGCTTCGACGTCTCAACCAACTCTATGCTTCGACGTCTCGACCAACTCTATGCCTGGACGTCTCGACCAACTCTATGCCTGGACGTCTCGGCCAACTCTATGCTTCGACGTGTCGACCAACTCTATGCCTCGACGTCTCGACCAACTCTATGCTTCGACGTCTCGACCAACTCTATGCCTCGACGTCTCGACCAACTCTATGCCTCGACGTCTCGACCAACTCTATGTCTGGACGTCTCGACCAACTCTATGCCTCGACGGCCCGACCTACTCTATGCTTCGACGTCTCGACCGACTCTATGCCTGGACGTCTCGACCAACTCTATGCTTCGACGTCTCGACCAACTCTATACCTGGATGTCTCGACCCCTTCTATGCCTCGACGTCTCAACCAACTCTATGCTTCGACGTCTCGACCAACTCTATGCTTCGACGTCTCGACCAACTCTATGCTTCGACGTCTCGACCAACTCTATGCTTCGACGTCTCGACCAACTCTATGCCTGGACGTCTCGACCAACTCTATGCCTGGACGTCTCGACCAACTCTATGCTTCGACGTCTCGACGAACTCTATGCCTGGACGTCTCGACCAACTCTATGCCTGGACGTCTCGACCGACTCTATGCTTCGACGTCTCGACTAACTCTATGCTTCGTCGTCTCGATCAACTCTATGCCTCGACGTCACGACCAACTCTATGCTTCGACGTCTCGACCAACTCTATGCTTCGACGTCTCGACCAACTCTATGCTTCGACGTCTCGACCAACTCTATGCCTCGACGTCTCGACCAACTCTATGCCTGGACGTCTCGACCAACTCTGTGCCTGGACGTCTCGACCAACTCTATGCTTCGACGTCTCGACCAACTCTATGCCCGGATGTCTCGACCAACTCTATGCTTCGACGTCTCGACCAACTCTATGCCTCGACGTCTCGACCAACTCTATGCTTCGACGTCTCGACCAACTCTATGACTGGACGTCTCGACCAACTCTATGCTTCGACGTCTGACCAACTCTATGCTTCGACGTCTCGAACAACTCTATGCCTGGACGTCTCGACCAACTCTATGCCTCGACGTCCCGACCAACTCTATACCTGGACGTGTCGACCAACTCTATGATTCGACGTCTCGACCAACTCTATGCCTGGACGTCTCGACCAACTCTATGCTTCGACGTCTCGATCAACTCTATGCCTCGACGTCTCGACCAACTCTATGCTTCGACGTCTCGACCAACTCTATGCTTCGACGTCTCGACCAACTCTATGCCTCGACGGCCCGACCTACTCTATGCTTCGACGTCTCGACCAACTCTATGCCTGGACGTCTCGACCAACTCTATGCTTCGACGTCTCGACCAACTCTATACCTGGACGTCTCAACCACTTCTATGCCTCGACGTCTCAACCAACTCTATGCTTCGACGTCTCGACCAACTCTATGCTTCGACGTCTCGACCAACTCTATGCTTCGACGTCTCAACCAACTCTATGCTTCGACGTCTCGACCAACTCTATGCCTGGACGTCTCGACCAACTCTATGCCTGGACGTCTCGGCCAACTCTATGCTTCGACGTGTCGACCAACTCTATGCCTCGACGTCTCGACCAACTCTATGCTTCGACGTCTGGACCAACTCTATGCTTCGACGTCTCGACCAACTCTCTGCCTGGACGTCTCGACCAACTCTATGCTTCGACGTCTCGACCAACTCTATGCCTGGACCTCTCGACCTACTCTATGCTTCGACGTCTCGACCAACTCTATGCCTGGACGTCTCGACCAACTCTATGCTTCGACGTCTCGACCAACTCTATGCCTCGACGTCTCAACAAACTCTATGCCTCGACGTCTCGACCAACTCTATGCTTCGACGTCTCGACCAACTCTATGCTTCGACGTCTCGACCAACTCTATGCTTCGACGTCTCGACTAACTCTATGCTTCGTCGTCTCGATCAACTCTATGCCTCGACGTCACGACCAACTCTATGCTTCGACGTCTCGACCAACTCTATGCTTCGACGTCTCGACCAACTCTATGCTTCGACGTCTCGACCAACTCTATGCCTGGACGTCTCGACCAACTCTATGCCTGGACGTCTCGACCAACTCTGTGCCTGGACGTCTCGACCAACTCTATGCTTCGACGTCTCGACCAACTCTATGCCCGGATGTCTCGACCAACTCTATGCTTCGACGTCTCGACCAACTCTATGCCTCGACGTCTCGACCAACTCTATGCTTCGACGTCACGACCAACTCTATGACTGGACGTCTCGACCAACTCTATGCTTCGACGTCTGACCAACTCTATGCTTCGACGTCTCGAACAACTCTATGCCTGGACGTCTCGACCAACTCTATGCCTCGACGTCCCGACCAACTCTATACCTGGACGTGTCGACCAACTCTATGATTCGACGTCTCGACCAACTCTATGCCTGGACGTGTCGACCAACTCTATGCTTCGTCGTCTCGATCAACTCTATGCCTCGACGTCTCGACCAACTCTATGCTTCGACGTCTCGACCAACTCTATGCTTCGACGTCTCGACCAACTCTATGCCTCGACGGCCCGACCTACTCTATGCTTCGACGTCTCGACCAACTCTATGCCTGGACGTCTCGACCAACTCTATGCTTCGACGTCTCGACCAACTCTATACCTGGACGTCTCAACCACTTCTATGCCTCGACGTCTCAACCAACTCTATGCTTCGACGTCTCGACCAACTCTATGCTTCGACGTCTCGACCAACTCTATGCTTCGACGTCTCAACCAACTCTATGCTTCGACGTCTCGACCAACTCTATGCCTGGACGTCTCGACCAACTCTATGCCTGGACGTCTCGGCCAACTCTATGCTTCGACGTGTCGACCAACTCTATGCCTCGACGTCTCGACCAACTCTATGCTTCGACGTCTCGACCAACTCTATGCCTCGACGTCTCGACCAACTCTATGCCTCGACGTCTCGACCAACTCTATGCCTCGACGTCTCGACCAACTCTATGTCTGGACGTCTCGACCAACTCTATGCCTCGACGGCCCGACCTACTCTATGCTTCGACGTCTCGACCGACTCTATGCCTGGACGTCTCGACCAACTCTATGCTTCGACGTCTCGACCAACTCTATACCTGGATGTCTCGACCCCTTCTATGCCTCGACGTCTCAACCAACTCTATGCTTCGACGTCTCGACCAACTCTATGCTTCGACGTCTCGACCAACTCTATGCTTCGACGTCTCGACCAACTCTATGCTTCGACGTCTCGACCAACTCTATGCCTGGACGTCTCGACCAACTCTATGCCTGGACGTCTCGACCAACTCTATGCTTCGACGTCTCGACGAACTCTATGCCTGGACGTCTCGACCAACTCTATGCCTGGACGTCTCGACCGACTCTATGCTTCGACGTCTCGACTAACTCTATGCTTCGTCGTCTCGATCAACTCTATGCCTCGACGTCACGACCAACTCTATGCTTCGACGTCTCGACCAACTCTATGCTTCGACGTCTCGACCAACTCTATGCTTCGACGTCTCGACCAACTCTATGCCTGGACGTCTCGACCAACTCTATGCCTGGACGTCTCGACCAACTCTGTGCCTGGACGTCTCGACCAACTCTATGCTTCGACGTCTCGACCAACTCTATGCCCGGATGTCTCGACCAACTCTATGCTTCGACGTCTCGACCAACTCTATGCCTCGACGTCTCGACCAACTCTATGCTTCGACGTCTCGACCAACTCTATGACTGGACGTCTCGACCAACTCTATGCTTCGACGTCTGACCAACTCTATGCTTCGACGTCTCGAACAACTCTATGCCTGGACGTCTCGACCAACTCTATGCCTCGACGTCCCGACCAACTCTATACCTGGACGTGTCGACCAACTCTATGATTCGACGTCTCGACCAACTCTATGCCTGGACGTGTCGACCAACTCTATGCTTCGTCGTCTCGATCAACTCTATGCCTCGACGTCTCGACCAACTCTATGCTTCGACGTCTCGACCAACTCTATGCTTCGACGTCTCGACCAACTCTATGCCTCGACGGCCCGACCTACTCTATGCTTCGACGTCTCGACCAACTCTATGCCTGGACGTCTCGACCAACTCTATGCTTCGACGTCTCGACCAACTCTATACCTGGACGTCTCAACCACTTCTATGCCTCGACGTCTCAACCAACTCTATGCTTCGACGTCTCGACCAACTCTATGCTTCGACGTCTCGACCAACTCTATGCTTCGACGTCTCAACCAACTCTATGCTTCGACGTCTCGACCAACTCTATGCCTGGACGTCTCGACCAACTCTATGCCTGGACGTCTCGGCCAACTCTATGCTTCGACGTGTCGACCAACTCTATGCCTCGACGTCTCGACCAACTCTATGCTTCGACGTCTCGACCAACTCTATGCTTCGACGTCTCGACCAACTCTCTGCCTGGACGTCTCGACCAACTCTATGCTTCGACGTCTCGACCAACTCTATGCCTGGACCTCTCGACCTACTCTATGCTTCGACGTCTCGACCAACTCTATGCCTGGACGTCTCGACCAACTCTATGCTTCGACGTCTCGACCAACTCTATGCCTCGACGTCTCAACAAACTCTATGCCTCGACGTCTCGACCAACTCTATGCTTCGACGTCTCGACCAACTCTATGCTTCGACGTCTCGACCAACTCTATGCTTCGACGTCTCGAACAACTCTATGCCTCGACGTCTCGACCAACTCTATGCTTCGACGTCTCGACCAACTGTATGCTTCGACGTCTCGACCAACTCTATGCTTCGACGTCTCGACCAACTCTATGCTTCGACGTCTCGAACAACTCTATGCTTCGACGTCTCGACCAACTCTATGCCTGGACGTCTCGACCAACTCTATGCTTCGACGTGTCGACCAACTCTGTGCTTCGACGTCTCGACCAAGTCTATGCCTCGACGTCTCGACCAACTCTATGCTTCGACGTCTCGACCAAATGTATGCTTCGACGTCTCGACCAACTCTATGCTTCGACGTCTCGACCAACTCTATGCTTCGACGTCTCGACCCACTCTATGCTTCCACGTCTCGACCAACTCTATTCTTCGACGTCTCGACCGACTCTATGCTTCGACGTCTCGACCAACTCTATGCTTCGACGTCTCGACCAACTCTATGCCTCGACGTCTCGACCAACTCTATGCTTCGACGTCTCGACCAAATGTATGCTTCGACATCTCGACCAACTCTATGCTTCGACGTCTCGACCAACTCTATGCTTCGACGTCTCGACCAACTCTATGCTTCGACGTCTCGACCAACTCTATGCCTCGACGTCTCGACCAACTCTATGCTTCGACGTCTCGACCAACACTATGCCTGGACGTCTCGACCAGCTCTATGCTTCGACGTCTCGACCAACTCTATGCCTCGACGTCTCGACCAACTCTATGCTTCGACGTCTCGACCAACTCTATGCCTGGACGTCTCGACCAACTCTATGCTTCGACGTCTCGACCAACTCTATGCCTCGACGTCTCGACCAATTCTATGCTTCGACGTCTCGACCAACTCTATGCTTCGACGTCTCGACCAACTCTATGCTTCCACGTCTCGACCAACTCTATGCTTCGACGTCTCGACCAACTCTATGCTTCGACGTCTCGACCAACTCTATGCTTCGACGTCTCGACCAACTCTATGCTTCGACGTCTCGACCAACTCTATGCCTCGACGTCTCGACCAACTCTATGCTTCGACGTCTCGACCAACTCTATGCCTGGACGTCTCGACCAACTCTATGCTTCGACGTCTCGACCAACTCTATGCCTCGACGTCTCGACCAACTCTATGCTTCGACGTCTCGACCAACTCCATGCCTGGACGTCTCGACCAACTCTATGCCTCGACGTCTCGACCAACTCTATGCCTGGACGTCTCGACCAACTCTATGCTTCGACGTCTCGACCAACTCTATGCTTCGACGTCTCGACCAACTCTATGCTTCGACGTCTCGACCAACTCTATGCCTGGACGTCAAGACCAACTCTATGCCTCGACGTCTCGACCAACTCTATGCTTCGACGTCTCGACCAACTCTGTGCCTGAACGTCTCGACCAACTCTGTGCCTGGACGTCTCGACCACCTCTATGCTTCGACGTCTCAACCAACTCTATGCCTCGACGTTTCGACCAACTCTATGCTTCGACGTCTCGACCAACTCTATGCCTCGACGTCTCGACCAACTCTATGCTTCGACGTCTCGACCAACTCTATGCCTCGACGTCTCGACCAACTCTATGCTTCGACGTCTCGACCAACCCTATGCTTCGACGTCTCGACCAACTCTATGCTTCGACGTCTCGAACAACTCTATGCCTCGACGTCTCGACCAACTCTATGCTTCGACGTCTCGACCAACTGTATGCTTCGACGTCTCGACCAACTCTATGCTTCGACGTCTCGACCAACTCTATGCTTCGACGTCTCGACCAACTCTATGCTTCGACGTCTCGACCAACTCTATGCCTGGACGTCTCGACCAACTCTATGCTTCGACGTCTCGACCAACTCTATGCCTCGACGTCTCGACCAACTCTATGCTTCGACGTGTCGACCAACTCTGTGCTTCAACGTCTCGACCAAGTCTATGCCTCGACGTCTCGACCAACTCTATGCCTCGACGTCTCGACCAATTCTATGCTTCGACGTCTCGACCAACTCTATGCCTGGACGTCTCGACCAACTCTATGCTTCGACGTCTCGACCAACTCTATGCTTCCACGTCTCGACCAACTCTATGCTTCGACGTCTCGACCAACTCTATGCTTCGACGTCTCGACCAACTCTATGCTTCGACGTCTCGACCAACTCTATGCTTCGACGTCTCGACCAACTCTATGCCTCGACGTCTCGACCAACTCTATGCTTTGACGTCTCGACCAACTCTATGCTTCGCCGTCTCGACCAACTCTATGCCTCGACGTCTCGACCAACTCTATGCTTCGACGTCTCGACCAACTCTATGCCTGGACGTCTCGACCAACTCTATGCTTCGACGTCTCGACCAACTCTATGCTTCGACGTCTCGACCAACTCTATGCCTCGACGTCTCGACCAACTCTATGCTTCGACGTCTCGACCAACTCTATGCCTGGACGTCTCGACCAACTCTATGCTTCGACGTCTCGACCAACTCTATGCCTCGACGTCTCGACCAACTCTATGCTTCGACGTCTCGACCAACTCTATGCCTGGACGTCTCGACCAACTCTATGCCTCGACGTCTCGACCAACTCTATGCCTGGACGTCTCGACCAACTCTATGCTTCGACGTCTCGACCAACTCTATGCTTCGACGTCTCGACCAACTCTATGCTTCGACGTCTCGACCAACTCTATGCCTGGACGTCAAGACCAACTCTATGCCTAGACGTCTCGACCAACTCTATGCTTCGACGTCTCGACCAACTCTGTGCCTGGACGTCTCGACCAACTCTGTGCCTGGACTTCTCGACCACCTCTATGCTTCGACGTCTCAACCAACTCTATGCCTCGACGTTTCGACCAACTCTATGCTTCGACGTCTCGACCAACTCTATGCCTCGACGTCTCGACCAACTCTATGCTTCGACGTCTCGACCAACTCTATGCCTCGACGTCTCGACCAACTCTATGCTTCGACGTCTCGACCAACTCTATGCTTCGACGTCTCGACCAACTCTATGCTTCGACGTCTCGAACAACTCTATGCCTCGACGTCTCGACCAACTCTATGCTTCGACGTCTCGACCAACTGTATGCTTCGACGTCTCGACCAACTCTAAGCTTCGACGTCTCGACCAACTCTATGCTTCGACGTCTCGACCAACTCTATGCTTCGACGTCTCGACCAACTCTATGCCTGGACGTCTCGACCAACTCTATGCTTCGACGTCTCGAACAACTCTATGCCTCGACGCCTCGACCAACTCTATGCTTCGACGTGTCGACCAACTCTGTGCTTCAACGTCTCGACCAAGTCTATGCCTCGACGTCTCGACCAACTCTATGCCTCGACGTCTCGACCAATTCTATGCTTCGACGTCTCGACCAACTCTATGCCTGGACGTCTCGACCAACTCTATGCTTCGACGTCTCGACCAACTCTATGCCTGGACGTGTCGACCAACTCTATGATTCGACGTCTCGACCAACGCTATGCCTGGACGTGTCGACCAACTCTATGCTTCGTCGTCTCGATCAACTCTATGCCTCGACGTCTCGACCAACTCTATGCTTCGACGTCTCGACCAACTCTATGCTTTGACGTCTCGACCAACTCTATGCCTCGACGGCCCGACCTACTCTATGCTTCGACGTCTCGACCAACTCTATGCCTGGACGTCTCGACCAACTCTATGCTTCGACGTCTCGACCAACTCTATACCTGGACGTCTCGACCACTTCTATGCCTCGACGTCTCAACCAACTCTATGCTTCGACGTCTCGACCAACTCTATGCTTCGACGTCTCGACCAACTCTATGCTTCGACGTCTCGACCAACTCTATGCTTCGACGTCTCGACCAACTCTATGCCTGGACGTCTCGACCAACTCTATGCTTCGACGTCTCGACCAACTCTATGCCTGGACGTCTCGACCAACTCTATGCTTCGACGTCTCGACCAACTCTATGCCTCGACGTCTCAACCAACTCTATGCTTCGACGTCTCGACCAACTCTATGCTTCGACGTCTCGACCAACTCTCTGCCTGGACGTCTCGACCAACTCTATGCGTCGACGTCTCGACCAACTCTATGCCTGGACGTCTCGACCTACTCTATGCTTCGACGTCTCGACCAACTCTATGCTTCGACGTCTCAACCAACTCTATGCTTCGACGTCTCGACCAACTCTATGCCTGGACGTGTCGACCAACTCTATGCCTCGACGTCTCGACCAACTCTATGCCTGGACGTCTCGACCAACTCTATGCCTCGACGGCCCGACCTACTCTATGCTTCGACGTCTCGACCAACTCTATGCCTGGACGTCTCGACCAACTCTATGCTTCGACGTCTCGACCAACTCTATACCTGGACGTCTCGACCACTTCTATGCCTCGACGTCTCGACCAACTCTATGCTTCGACGTCTCGACCAACTCTATGCCTCGACGTCTCGACCAACTTAATCCTTCGACGTCTCGACCAACTCTATGCTTCGAGGTCCCGACCAACTCTATGCCTCGACGTCTCGACCAACTCTATGCTTCGACGTCTCGACCAACTCTATGCCTGGACGTCTCGACCAACTCTATGCTTCGACGTCTCGACCAACTCCATGCCTGGACGTCTCGACCAACTCTATGCTTCGACGTCTCGACCAACTCTATGCCTCGACGTCTCGACCAACTCTATGCTTCGACGTCTCGACCAACTCTATGCCTGGACGTCTCGACCAACTCTATGCTTCGACGTCTCGACCAACTCGCTGCCTGGACGTCTCGACCAACTCTATGCTTCGACGTCTCGACCAACTCTATGCTTCGACGTCTCGACCAACTCTCTGCCTGGACGTCTCGACCAACTCTATGCCTCGACGTCTCAACCAACTCTATGCCTCGACGTCTCGACCAACTCTACGCTTCGACGTCTCGACCAACTCTATGCTTCGACGTCTCGACCAACTCTATGCCTCGACGTCTCGACCAACTTAATCCTTCGACGTCTCGACCAACTCTATGCTTCGAGGTCCCGACCAACTCTATGCCTCGACGTCTCGACCAACTCTATGCTTCGACGTCTCGACCAACTCTATGCCTGGACGTCTCGACCAACTCTATGCTTCGACGTCTCGACCAACTCCATGCCTGGACGTCTCGACCAACTCTATGCTTCGACGTCTCGACCAACTCTATGCCTCGACGTCTCGACCAACTCTATGCTTCGACGTCTCGACCAACTCTATGCCTGGACGTCTCGACCAACTCTATGCTTCGACGTCTCGACCAACTCTATGCCTCGACGTCTCGACCAAGTCTATGCTTCGACGTCTCGACCAACTCTATGCCTGGACGTCTCAACCAACTCTATGCTTCGACGTCTCGACCAACTCCATGCCTGGACGTCTCGACCAACTCTATGCTTCGACGTCTCGACCAACTCTATGCCTCGACGTCTCGACCAACTCTATGCTTCGAAGTCTCGACCAACTCTATGCCTGGACGTCTCGACCAACTCTATGCTTCGACGTCTCGACCAACTCTCTGCCTGGACGTCTCGACCAACTCTATGCTTCGACGTCTCGACCAACTCTATGCTTCGACGTCTCGACCAACTCTCTGCCTGGACGTCTCGACCAACTCTATGCTTCGACGTCTCGACCAACTCTATGCTTCGACGTCTCGACCAACTCTATGCCTCGACGTCTCGACCAACTCTATGCTTCGACGTCTCGAACAACTCTATGCCTGGACGTCTCGACCAACTGTATGCTTCGACGTCTCGACCAACTCTATGCCTCGACGTCTCGACCAACTCTATGCCTGGACGTCTCGACCAACTTTATGCTTCGACGTCTCGACCAACTCTATGCCTCGACGTCTCAACCAACTCTATGCTTCGACGTCTCGACCAACTCTATGCTTTGACGTCTCGACCAACTCTATGCTTCCACGTCTCCACCAACTCTATGCCTGGACGTCTCGACCAACTCTATGCTTCGACATCTCGACCAACTCTATGCTTCGACGTCTCGACCAACTCTATGCTTCGACGTCTCGATCAACTCTATGCTTCGACGTCTCGACCAACTCTATGCTTCGATGTCTCGACCAACTCCATGCCTGAACGTCTCGACCAACTCTAAGCTTCGACGTCTCGACCAACTCTATGCCTCGACGTCTCGACCAACTCTATGCTTCGACGTCTCGACCAACTCTATGCTTCGACGTCTCGACCAACTCTCTGCCTGGACGTCTCGACCAACTCTATGCTTCGACGTCTCGACCAACTCTATGCTTCGACGTCTCGACCAACTCTCTGCCTGGACGTCTCGACCAACTCTATGCTTCGACGTCTCGACCAACTCTATGCTTCGACGTCTCGACCAACTCTATGCCTCGACGTCTCGACCAACTCTATGCTTCGACGTCTCGAACAACTCTATGCCTGGACGTCTCGACCAACTGTATGCGTCGACGTCTCGACCAACTCTATGCCTCGACGTCTCGACCAACTCTATGCGTCGACGTCTCGACCAACTCTATGCCTGGACGTCTCGACCTACTCTATGCTTCGACGTCTCGACCAACTCTATGCTTCGACGTCTCGACCAACTCTATGCTTCGACGTCTCGACCAACTCTATGCCTGGACGTGTCGACCAACTCTATGCCTCGACGTCTCGACCAACTCTATGCCTGGACGTCTCGACCAACTCTATGCTTCGCCGTCTCGACCAACTCTATGCCTCGACGTCTCGACCAACTCTATGCCTGGACGTCTCGACCAACTCTATGCCTCGAAGACTCGACCAACTCTATGCTTCGACGTCTCGACCAACTCTATGCTTCGACGGCTCGACCAACTCTATGCTTCGACGTCTCGACCAACTCTATGCCTCGACGTCTCGACCAACTCTATGCCTCGACGTCTCGACCAACTCTATGCCTGGACGTCTCGACCAACTCTATGCCTCGACGGCCCGACCTACTCTATGCTTCGACGTCTCGACCAACTCTATGCCTGGACGTCTCGACCAACTCTATGCTTCGACGTCTCGACCAACTCTATACCTGGACGTCTCGACCCCTTCTATGCCTCGACGTCTCAACCAACTCTATGCTTCGACGTCTCGACCAACTCTATGCTTCGACGTCTCGACCAACTCTATGCTTCGACGTCTCGACCAACTCTATGCTTCGACGTCTCGACCAACTCTATGCCTGGACGTCTCGACCAACTCTATGCCTGGACGTCTCGACCAACTCTATGCTTCGACGTCTCGACCAACTCTATGCCTGGACGTCTCGACCAACTCTATGCCTGGACGTCTCGACCGACTCTATGCTTCAACGTCTCGACTAACTCTATGCTTCGTCGTCTCGATCAACTCTATGCCTCGACGTCACGACCAACTCTATGCTTCGACGTCTCGACCAACTCTATGCTTCGACGTCTCGACCAACTCTATGCTTCGACGTCTCTACCAACTCTATGCTTCGACGTCTCGACCAACTCTATGCTTCGACGTCTCGACCAACTCTATGCTTCGACGTCTCGACCAACTCTATGCTTCGACGTCTCGACCAACTCTATGCCTGGACGTGTCGACCAACTCTATGCCTCGACGTCTCGACCAACTCTATGCCTGGACGTCTCGACCAACTCTATGCTTCGACGTCTCGACCAACTCTATGCCTGGACGTCTCGACCAACTCTATGCTTCGACGTCTCGACCAACTCTATACCTGGACGTCTCGACCCCTTCTATGCCTCGACGTCTCAACCAACTCTATGCTTCGACGTCTCGACCAACTCTATGCTTCGACGTCTCGACCAACTCTATGCTTCGACGTCTCGACCAACTCTATGCTTCGACGTCTCGACCAACTCTATGCCTGGACGTCTCGACCAACTCTATGCCTGGACGTCTCGACCAACTCTATGCTTCGACGTCTCGACCAACTCTATGCCTGGACGTCTCGACCAACTCTATGCCTGGACGTCTCGACCGACTCTATGCTTCGACGTCTCGACTAACTCTATGCTTCGTCGTCTCGATCAACTCTATGCCTCGACGTCACGACCAACTCTATGCTTCGACGTCTCGACCAACTCTATGCTTCGACGTCTCGACCAACTCTATGCTTCGACGTCTCTACCAACTCTATGCCTGGACGTCTCGACCAACTCTATGCTTCGACGTCTCGACCAAATGTATGCTTCGACGTCTCGACCAACTCTATGCTTCGACGTCTCGACCAACTCTATGCTTCGACGTCTCGACCAACTCTATGCTTCGACGTCTCGACCAACTCTATGCCTCGACGTCTCGACCAACTCTATGCTTCGACGTCTCGACCAACTCTATGCCTGGACGTCTCGACCAATTCTATGCTTCGACGTCTCGACCAACTCTATGCCTCGACGTCTCGACCAACTCTATGCTTCGACGTCTCGACCAACTCTATGCTTCGACGTCTCGACCAACTCTATGCTTCCACGTCTCGACCAACTCTATGCTTCGACGTCTCGACCAACTCTATGCTTCGACGTCTCGACCAACTCTATGCTTCGACGTCTCGACCAACTCTATGCCTCGACGTCTCGACCAACTCTATGCTTCGAAGTCTCGACCAACTCTATGCCTGGACGTCTCGACCAACTCTATGCTTCGACGTCTCGACCAACTCTCTGCCTGGACGTCTCGACCAACTCTATGCTTCGACGTCTCGACCAACTCTATGCTTCGACGTCTCGACCAACTCTCTGCCTGGACGTCTCGACCAACTCTATGCTTCGACGTCTCGACCAACTCTATGCTTCGACGTCTCGACCAACTCTATGCCTCGACGTCTCGACCAACTCTATGCTTCGACGTCTCGAACAACTCTATGCCTGGACGTCTCGACCAACTGTATGCTTCGACGTCTCGACCAACTCTATGCCTCGACGTCTCGACCAACTCTATGCCTGGACGTCTCGACCAACTTTATGCTTCGACGTCTCGACCAACTCTATGCCTCGACGTCTCAACCAACTCTATGCTTCGACGTCTCGACCAACTCTATGCTTTGACGTCTCGACCAACTCTATGCTTCCACGTCTCCACCAACTCTATGCCTGGACGTCTCGACCAACTCTATGCTTCGACATCTCGACCAACTCTATGCTTCGACGTCTCGACCAACTCTATGCTTCGACGTCTCGATCAACTCTATGCTTCGACGTCTCGACCAACTCTATGCTTCGATGTCTCGACCAACTCCATGCCTGAACGTCTCGACCAACTCTAAGCTTCGACGTCTCGACCAACTCTATGCCTCGACGTCTCGACCAACTCTATGCTTCGACGTCTCGACCAACTCTATGCTTCGACGTCTCGACCAACTCTCTGCCTGGACGTCTCGACCAACTCTATGCTTCGACGTCTCGACCAACTCTATGCTTCGACGTCTCGACCAACTCTCTGCCTGGACGTCTCGACCAACTCTATGCTTCGACGTCTCGACCAACTCTATGCTTCGACGTCTCGACCAACTCTATGCCTCGACGTCTCGACCAACTCTATGCTTCGACGTCTCGAACAACTCTATGCCTGGACGTCTCGACCAACTGTATGCTTCGACGTCTCGACCAACTCTATGCCTCGACGTCTCGACCAACTCTATGCGTCGACGTCTCGACCAACTCTATGCCTGGACGTCTCGACCTACTCTATGCTTCGACGTCTCGACCAACTCTATGCTTCGACGTCTCGACCAACTCTATGCTTCGACGTCTCGACCAACTCTATGCCTGGACGTGTCGACCAACTCTATGCCTCGACGTCTCGACCAACTCTATGCCTGGACGTCTCGACCAACTCTATGCTTCGCCGTCTCGACCAACTCTATGCCTCGACGTCTCGACCAACTCTATGCCTGGACGTCTCGACCAACTCTATGCCTCGAAGACTCGACCAACTCTATGCTTCGACGTCTCGACCAACTCTATGCTTCGACGGCTCGACCAACTCTATGCTTCGACGTCTCGACCAACTCTATGCCTCGACGTCTCGACCAACTCTATGCCTCGACGTCTCGACCAACTCTATGTCTGGACGTCTCGACCAACTCTATGCCTCGACGGCCCGACCTACTCTATGCTTCGACGTCTCGACCAACTCTATGCCTGGACGTCTCGACCAACTCTATGCTTCGACGTCTCGACCAACTCTATACCTGGACGTCTCGACCCCTTCTATGCCTCGACGTCTCAACCAACTCTATGCTTCGACGTCTCGACCAACTCTATGCTTCGACGTCTCGACCAACTCTATGCTTCGACGTCTCGACCAACTCTATGCTTCGACGTCTCGACCAACTCTATGCCTGGACGTCTCGACCAACTCTATGCCTGGACGTCTCGACCAACTCTATGCTTCGACGTCTCGACCAACTCTATGCCTGGACGTCTCGACCAACTCTATGCCTGGACGTCTCGACCGACTCTATGCTTCAACGTCTCGACTAACTCTATGCTTCGTCGTCTCGATCAACTCTATGCCTCGACGTCACGACCAACTCTATGCTTCGACGTCTCGACCAACTCTATGCTTCGACGTCTCGACCAACTCTATGCTTCGACGTCTCTACCAACTCTATGCTTCGACGTCTCGACCAACTCTATGCTTCGACGTCTCGACCAACTCTATGCTTCGACGTCTCGACCAACTCTATGCTTCGACGTCTCGACCAACTCTATGCCTGGACGTCTCGACCAACTCTATGCCTCGACGTCTCGACCAACTCTATGCCTGGACGTCTCGACCAACTCTATGCTTCGACGTCTCGACCAACTCTATGCCTGGACGTCTCGACCAACTCTATGCTTCGACGTCTCGACCAACTCTATACCTGGACGTCTCGACCCCTTCTATGCCTCGACGTCTCAACCAACTCTATGCTTCGACGTCTCGACCAACTCTATGCTTCGACGTCTCGACCAACTCTATGCTTCGACGTCTCGACCAACTCTATGCTTCGACGTCTCGACCAACTCTATGCCTGGACGTCTCGACCAACTCTATGCCTGGACGTCTCGACCAACTCTATGCTTCGACGTCTCGACCAACTCTATGCCTGGACGTCTCGACCAACTCTATGCCTGGACGTCTCGACCGACTCTATGCTTCGACGTCTCGACTAACTCTATGCTTCGTCGTCTCGATCAACTCTATGCCTCGACGTCACGACCAACTCTATGCTTCGACGTCTCGACCAACTCTATGCTTCGACGTCTCGACCAACTCTATGCTTCGACGTCTCTACCAACTCTATGCCTGGACGTCTCGACCAACTCTATGCCTGGACGTCTCGACCAACTCTGTGCCTGGACGTCTCGACCAACTCTATGCTTCGACGTCTCGACCAACTCTATGCCCGGATGTCTCGACCAACTCTATGCTTCGACGTCTCGACCCACTCTATGCTTCCACGTCTCGACCAACTCTATTCTTCGACGTCTCGACCGACTCTATGCTTCGACGTCTCGACCAACTCTATGCTTCGACGTCTCGACCAACTCTATGCCTCGACGTCTCGACCAACTCTATGCTTCGACGTCTCGACCAAATGTATGCTTCGACGTCTCGACCAACTCTATGCTTCGACGTCTCGACCAACTCTATGCTTCGACGTCTCGACCAACTCTATGCTTCGACGTCTCGACCAACTCTATGCCTCGACGTCTCGACCAACTCTATGCTTCGACGTCTCGACCAACTCTATGCCTGGACGTCTCGACCAACTCTATGCTTCGACGTCTCGACCAACTCTATGCCTCGACGTCTCGACCAACTCTATGCTTCGACGTCTCGACCAACTCTATGCTTCGACGTCTCGACCAACTCTATGCTTCCACGTCTCGACCAACTCTATGCTTCGACGTCTCGACCAACTCTATGCTTCGACGTCTCGACCAACTCTATGCTTCGACGTCTCGACCAACTCTATGCTTCGACGTCTCGACCAACTCTATGCCTCGACGTCTCGACCAACTCTATGCTTCGACGTCTCGACCAACTCTATGCCTGGACGTCTCGACCAACTCTATGCTTCGACGTCTCGACCAACTCTATGCCTCGACGTCTCGACCAACTCTATGCTTCGACGTCTCGACCAACTCTATGCCTGGACGTCTCGACCAACTCTATGCCTCGACGTCTCGACCAACTCTATGCCTGGACGTCTCGACCAACTCTATGCTTCGACGTCTCGACCAACTCTATGCTTCGACGTCTCGACCAACTCTATGCTTCGACGTCTCGACCAACTCTATGCCTGGACGTCAAGACCAACTCTATGCCTCGACGTCTCGACCAACTCTATGCTTCGACGTCTCGACCAACTCTGTGCCTGGACGTCTCGACCAACTCTGTGCCTGGACGTCTCGACCACCTCTATGCTTCGACGTCTCAACCAACTCTATGCCTCGACGTTTCGACCAACTCTATGCTTCGACGTCTCGACCAACTCTATGCCTCGACGTCTCGACCAACTCTATGCTTCGACGTCTCGACCAACTCTATGCCTCGACGTCTCGACCAACTCTATGCTTCGACGTCTCGACCAACTCTATGCTTCGACGTCTCGACCAACTCTATGCTTCGACGTCTCGAACAACTCTATGCCTCGACGTCTCGACCAACTCTATGCTTCGACGTCTCGACCAACTGTATGCTTCGACGTCTCGACCAACTCTATGCTTCGACGTCTCGACCAACTCTATGCTTCGACGTCTCGACCAACTCTATGCTTCGACGTCTCGACCAACTCTATGCCTGGACGTCTCGACCAACTCTATGCTTCGACGTCTCGACCAACTCTATGCCTCGACGTCTCGACCAACTCTATGCTTCGACGTGTCGACCAACTCTGTGCTTCAACGTCTCGACCAAGTCTATGCCTCGACGTCTCGACCAACTCTATGCCTCGACGTCTCGACCAATTCTATGCTTCGACGTCTCGACCAACTCTATGCCTGGACGTCTCGACCAACTCTATGCTTCGACGTCTCGACCAACTCTATGCTTCCACGTCTCGACCAACTCTATGCTTCGACGTCTCGACCAACTCTATGCTTCGACGTCTCGACCAACTCTATGCTTCGACGTCTCGACCAACTCTATGCTTCGACGTCTCGACCAACTCTATGCCTCGACGTCTCGACCAACTCTATGCTTTGACGTCTCGACCAACTCTATGCCTGGACGTCTCGACCAACTCTATGCTTCGACGTCTCGACCAACTCTATGCCTCGACGTCTCGACCAACTCTATGCTTCGACGTCTCGACCAACTCTATGCCTGGACGTCTCGACCAACTCTATGCCTCGACGTCTCGACCAACTCTATGCCTGGACATCTCGACCAACTCTATGCTTCGACGTCTCGACCAACTCTATGCTTCGACGTCTCGACCAACTCTATGCTTCGACGTCTCGACCAACTCTATGCCTGGACGTCAAGACCAACTCCATGCCTCGACGTCTCGACCAACTCTATGCTTCGACGTCTCGACCAACTCTGTGCCTGGACGTCTCGACCAACTCTGTGCCTGGACGTCTCGACCACCTCTATGCTTCGACGTCTCGACCAACTCTATGCCTCGACGTCTCGACCAACTCTATGCTTCGACGTCTCGACCAACTCTATGCCTCGACGTCTCGACCAACTCTATGCTTCGACGTCTCGACCAACTCTATGCCTCGACGTCTCGACCAACTCTATGCTTCGACGTCTCGACCAACTCAATGCTTCGACGTCTCGACCAACTCTATGCTTCGACGTCTCGAACAACTCTATGCCTCGACGTCTCGACCAACTCTATGCTTCGACGTCTCGACCAACTGTATGCTTCGACGTCTCGACCAACTCTATGCTTCGACGTCTCGACCAACTCTATGCTTCGACGTCTCGACCAACTCTATGCTTCGACGTGTCGACCAACTCTGTGCTTCGACGTCTCGACCAAGTCTATGCCTCGACGTCTCGACCAACTCTATGCCTCGACGTCTCGACCAACTCTATGCTTCGACGTCTTGACCAACTCTATGCCTGGACGTCTCGACCAACTCTATGCCTCGACGTCTCGGCCAACTCTATGCCTCGACGTCTCGACCAACTCTATGCTTCGACGTCTCGACCAACTCTATGCCTGGACGTCTCGACCAACTCTATGCTTCGACGTCTCGACCAACTCTATGCCTGGACGTCTCGACCAGCTCTATGCTTCGACGTCTCGACCAACTCTATGCCTCGACGTCTCGACGAACTCTATGCTTCGACGTCTCGACCAACTCTATGCCTGGACGTCTCGACCAACTCTATGCTTCGACGTCTCGACCAACTCTATGCTTCCACGTCTCGACCAACTCTATGCCTGGACGTCTCGACCTACTCTATGCTTCGACGTCTCGATCAACTCTATGCCTCGACGTCTCGACCAACTCTATGCTTCGACGTCTCGACCAACTCTATGCCTGGACGTCTCGACCAACTCTATGCTTCGACGTCTCGACCAACTCTATGCCTCGACGTCTCGACCAACTCTATGCTTCGACGTCTCGACCAAATCTATGCTTCGACGTCTCGACCAAATCTATGCTTCCACGTCTCGACCAACTCTATGCTTCGACGTCTCGACCGACTCTATGCTTCGACGTCTCGACCAACTCTATGCTTCGACGTCTCGACCAAGTCTATGCCTCGACGTCTCGACCAACTCTATGCTTCGACGTCTCGACCAAATGTATGCTTCGACGTCTCGACCAACTCTATGCTTCGACGTCTCGACCAACTCTATGCTTCGACGTCTCGACCAACTCTATGCTTCGACGTCTCGACCAACTCTATGCCTCGACGTCTCGACCAACTCTATGCTTCGACGTCTCGACCAACTCTATGCCTGGACGTCTCGACCAACTCTATGCTTCGACGTCTCGACCAACTCTATGCCTCGACGTCTCGACCAACTCTATGCTTCGACGTCTCGACCAACTCTATGCCTGGACGTCTCGACCAACTCTATGCCTCGACGTCTCGACCAACTCTATGCCTGGACGTCTCGACCAACTCTATGCTTCGACGTCTCGACCAACTCTATGCTTCGACGTCTCGACCAACTCTATGCTTCGACGTCTCGACCAACTCAATGCCTGGACGTCAAGACCAACTCTATGCCTCGACGTCTCGACCAACTCTATGCTTCGACGTCTCGACCAACTCTGTGCCTGGACGTCTCGACCAACTCTGTGCCTGGACGTCTCGACCACCTCTATGCTTCGACGTCTCGACCAACTCTATGCCTCGACGTCTCGACCAACTCTATGCCTGGACGTCTCGACCAACTCTATGCTTCAACGTCTCGACCAACTCTATGCCTGGACGTCTCGACCAACTCTATGCTTCGACGTCTCGACCAACTCTATGCTTCGACGTCTCGACCAACTCTATGCTTCGACGTCTCGACCTACTCTATGCCTGGACGTCTCGACCCACTCTATGCCTCGACGTCTCGACCAACTCTATGCCTCGACGTCTCGGCCAACTCAATGCTTCGACGTCTCGGCCAACTCTATGCTTCGACGTCTCGACCAACTCTATGCTTCGACGTCTCGACCAACTCTATGCCTCGACGTCTCGACCAACTCTATGCTTCGACGTCTCGACCAACTCTATGCTTCGACGTCTCGACCAACTCTATGCCTGGACGTCTCGACCAACTCTATGCCTCGACGTCTCGACCAACTCTATGCCTGGACGTCTCGACCAACTCTATGCTTCGACGTCTCGACCAACTCTATGCCTCGACGTCTCGACCAACTCTATGCTTCGACGTCTCGACCAACTCTATGCCTGGACGTCTCGACCAACTCTATGCCTCGACGTCTCGACCAACTCTATGCCTGGACGTCTCGATCAACTCTATGCTTCGACGTCTCGACCAACTCTATGCTTCGACGTCTCGACCAACTCTATCCTTCGACGTCTCGACCAACTGTATGCTTCGACGTCTCGACCTACTTTATGCCTCGACGTCTCGACCAACTCTATGCCTGGACGTCTCGACCAACTCTATGCTTCCACGTCTCGACCAACTCTATGCCTGGACGTCTCGACCAACTCTATGCCTCGACGTCTCGACCAACTCTATCCTTCGACGTCTCGACCAACTGTATGCTTCGACGTCTCGACCAACTCTATGCCTCGACGTCTCAACCAACTCTATGCTTCGACGTCTCGACCAACTCTATGCTTCCACGTCTCGACCAACTCTATGCCTCGACGTCTCGACCAACTCTATCCTTCGACGTCTCGACCAACTCTATCCTTCGACGTCTCGACCAACTGTATGCTTCGACGTCTCGACCAACTCTATGCCTCGACGTCTCAACCAACTCTATGCTTCGACGTCTCGACCAACTCTATGCTTCCACGTCTCCACCAACTCTATGCCTGGACGTCTCGACCAACTCTAT
Source organism: Bombus pratorum (assembly GCA_930367275.1). Lineage (NCBI taxonomy): Eukaryota > Metazoa > Arthropoda > Insecta > Hymenoptera > Apidae > Bombus > Bombus pratorum. The sequence continues at coordinate 3,837,356 of OV884000.1, read as the reverse complement.
GCTTCGACATCTCGACCAACTCTATGCTTCGACGTCTCGACCAACTCTATGCTTCGACGTCTCGACCAACTCTATGCCTCGACGTCTCGACCAACTCTATGCTTCGACGTCTCGACCAACTCTATGCTTCGACGTCTCGACCAACTCTATGCCTGGACGTCTCGACCAACTCTATGCTTCAACGTCTCGACCAACTCTATGCCTGGACGTCTCGACCAACTCTATGCTTCGACGTCTCGACCAACTCTATGCTTCGACGTCTCGACCAACTCTATGCTTCGACGTCTCGACCTACTCTATGCCTCGACGTCTCGACCAACTCTATCCTTCGACGTCTCGACCAACTGTATGCTTCGACGTCTCGACCAACTCTATGCCTCGACGTCTCAACCAACTCTATGCTTCGACGTCTCGACCAACTCTATGCTTCCACGTCTCGACCAACTCTATGCCTCGACGTCTCGACCAACTCTATCCTTCGACGTCTCGACCAACTCTATCCTTCGACGTCTCGACCAACTGTATGCTTCGACGTCTCGACCAACTCTATGCCTCGACGTCTCAACCAACTCTATGCTTCGACGTCTCGACCAACTCTATGCTTCCACGTCTCCACCAACTATATGCCTGGACGTCTCGACCAACTCTATGCTTCGACATCTCGACCAACTCTATGCTTCGACGTCTCGACCAACTCTATGCCTCGACGTCTCGACCAACTCTATGCCTCGACGTCTCGACCAACTCTATGCTTCGACGTCTCGACCAACTCTATGCTTCGACGTCTCGACCAACTCTATGCCTGGACGTCTCGACCAACTCTATGCTTCAACGTCTCGACCAACTCTATGCCTGGACGTCTCGACCAACTCTATGCTTCGACGTCTCGACCAACTCTATGCTTCGACGTCTCGACCAACTCTATGCTTCGACGTCTCGACCTACTCTATGCCTGGACGTCTCGACCAACTCTATGCCTCGACGTCTCGACCAACTCTATGCCTCGACGTCTCGGCCAACTCAATGCTTCGACGTCTCGACCAACTCTATGCCTCGACGTCTCGACCAACTCTATGCTTCGACGTCTCGACCAACTCTATGCTTCGACGTCTCGACCAACTCTATGCTTCCACGTCTCGAACAACTCTATGCTTCGACGTCTCGACCAACTCTATGCTTCGACGTCTCGACCAACTCTATGCTTCGACGTCTCGACCAACTCTATGCCTCGACGTCTCGACCAACTCTATGCTTCGACGTCTCGACCAACTCTATGCCTCGACGTCTCGACCAACTCTATGCTTCGACGTCTCGACCAACTCTATGCCTCGACGTCTCGACCAACTCTATGCTTCGACGTCTCGACCAACTCTATGCCTGGACGTCTCGACCAACTCTATGCCTCGACGTCTCGACCAACTCTATGCCTGGACGTCTCGACCAACTCTATGCTTCGACGTCTCGACCAACTCTATGCTTCGACGTCTCGACCAACTCTATGCTTTCGACGTCTCGACCAACTGTATGCTTCGACGTCTCGACCAACTCTATGCCTCGACGTCTCGACCAACTCTATGCCTGGACGTTTTGACCAACTTTATGCTTCGACGTCTCGACCAACTCTATGCCTCGACGTCTCAACCAACTCTATGCTTCGACGTCTCGACCAACTCTATGCTTCGACGTCTCGACCAACTCTATGCTTCCACGTCTCCACCAACTCTATGCCTGGACGTCTCGACCAACTCTATGCTTCGACATCTCGACCAACTCTATGCTTCGACGTCTCGACCAACTCTATGCTTCGACGTCTCGATCAACTCTATGCTTCGACGTCTCGACCAACTCTATGCTTCGACGTCTCGACCAACTCCATGCCTGGACGTCTCGACCAACTCTATGCTTCGACGTCTCGACCAACTCTATGCCTCGACGTCTCGACCAACTCTATGCTTCGACGTCTCGACCAACTCTATGCCTGGACGTCTCGACCAACTCTATGCTTCGACGTCTCGACCAACTCTCTGCCTGGACGTCTCGACCAACTCTATGCTTCGACGTCTCGACCAACTCTATGCTTCGACGTCTCGACCAACTCTCTGCCTGGACGTCTCGACCAACTCTATGCTTCGACGTCTCGACCAAATCTATGCTTCGACGTCTCGACCAACTCTATGCCTGGACGTCTCGACCAACTCTATGCCTCGACGTCTCGACCAACTCTATGCTTCGACGACTCGACCAACTCTATGCCTGGAAGTCTCGACCAACTCTATGCTTCGACGTCTCGACCAACTCTATGCCTGGACGTCTCGACCAACTCTATGCTTCGACGTCTCGACCAACTCTATGCTTCGACGTCTCGACCAACTCTATGCTTCTACGTCTCGACCAACTCTATGCCTGGACGTCTCGACCAACTCTATGCCTCGACGTCTCGACCAACTCTATGCTTCGACGTCTCGACCAACTCTATGCTTCGACGTCTCGACCAACTCTGTGCCTGGACGGCTCGACCAACTCTATGCTTCGACGTCTCGACCAACTCTATGCCTCGACGTCTCGACCAACTCTATGCCTCGACGTCTCGACCAACTCTATGCCTCGACGTCTCGACCAACTCTATGCCTCGACGTCTCGACCAACTCTATGCTTCGACGTCTCGACCAACTCTATGCTTCGACGTCTCGACCAACTCTATGCTTCGACGTCTCGTCCAACTTTATGCTTCGACGTCTCGACCAACTCTATGCCTGGACGTCTCGACCAACTCTATGCTTCGACGTCTCGACCATCTCTATGCCTCGAAGACTCGACCAACTCTATGCTTCGACGTCTCGACGAACTCTATGCTTCGACGGCTCGACCAACTCTATGCTTCGACGTCTCGACCAACTCTATGCTTCGACGTCTCCACCAACTCTATGCTTCGACGTCTCGACCAACTCTATGCTTCGACGTCTCGACCAACTCTATACCTGGACGTCTCGACCAACTCTATGCTTCGACGTCTCGACTAACTCTATGCCTGGACGTCTCGACCAACTCTATGCTTCGACGTCTCGACCAACTCTATGCCTCGACGTCTCGACCAACTCTATGCTTCGACGTCTCGACCAACTCTATGCTTCGACGTCTCGACCAACTCTCTGCCTGGACGTTTCGACCAACTCTATGCTTCGACGTCTCGACCAACTCTATGCCTGGACGTCTCGACCTACTCTATGCTTCGACGTCTCGACCAACTCTATGCTTCGACGTCTCGACCAACTCTATGCTTCGACGTCTCGACCAACTCTATGCCTGGACGTCTCGACCAACTCTATGGCTCGACGTCTCGACCAACTCTATGCCTGGACGCCTCGACCAACTCTATGCTTCGCCGTCTCGACCAACTCTATGCCTCGACGTCTCGACCAACTCTATGCTTCGACGTCTCGACCAACTCTATGCCTGGACGTCTCGACCAACTCTATGCTTCGACGTCTCGACCAACTCTATGCCTGGACGTCTCGACCAACTCTATGCTTCGACGTCTCGACCAACTCTATGCCTCGACGTCTCGACCAACTCTATGCTGCGACGTCTCGACCAACTCTATGCCTGGACGTCTCGACCAACTCTATGCTTCGACGTCTCGACCAACTCTATGCCTCGACGTCTCGACCAACTCTATGCCTCGACGTCTCGACCAACTCTATGCTTCGACGTCTCGACCAACTCTATGCCTGGACGTCTCGACCAACTCTATGCTTCGACGTCTCGACCAACTCTATGACTCGACGTCTCGACCAACTCTATGCTTCGACGTCTCGACCAACTCTATGCCTGGACGTCTCGACCCACTCTATGCTTCGACGTCTCGACCAACTCTATGCCTCGACGTCTCGACCAACTCTATGCTTCGACGTCTCGACCAACTCTATGCCTGGACGTCTCGACCAACTCTATGCCTCGACGTCTCGACCAACTCTATGCCTGGACGTCTCGACCAACTCTATGCTTCGACGTCTCGACCAACCCTATGCCTCGACGTCTCGACCAACTCTATGCTTCGACGTCTCGACCAACTCTATGCTTCGACTTCTCGACCAACTCTATGCTTGGACGTCAAGACCAACTCTATGCCTCGACGTCTCGACCAACTCTATGCTTCGACGTCTCGACCAACTCTGTGCCCGGACGTCTCGACCAACTCTGTGCCTGGACGTCTCGACCAACTCTATGCCTCGACGTCTCGACCAACTCTATGCTTCGACGTCTCGACCAACTCTATGCTTCGACGTCTCGACCAACTCTATGCCTGGACGTCTCGACCAACTCTATGCTTCAACGTCTCGACCAACTCTATGCCTGGACGTCTCGACCAACTCTATGCCTCGACGTCTCGACCAACTCTATGCTTCGACGTCTCGACCAACTCTATGCCTGGACGTCTCGACCAACTCTATGCCTCGACGTCTCGACCAACTCTATGCCTCGACGTCTCGACCAAATCTATGCTTCGACGTCTCGACCAACTCTATGCTTCGACGTCTCGAACCCACTCTATGCTTCCACGTCTCGACCAACTCTATGCATCGACGTCTCGACCGACTCAATGCTTCGACGTCTCGACCAACTCTATGCTTCGACGTCTCGACCAACTCTATGCCTCGACGTCTCGACCAACTCTATGCTTCGACGTCTCGACCAAATGTATGCTTCGACGTCTCGACCAACTCTATGCTTCGACGTCTCGACCAACTCTATGCTTCGACGTCTCGACCAACTCTTGCGTCGACGTCTCGACCAACTCTATGCCTCGACGTCTCGACCAACTCTATGCTTCGACGTCTCGACCAACACTATGCCTGGACGTCTCGACCAGCTCTATGCTTCGACGTCTCGACCAACTCTATGCCTCGACGTCTCGACCAACTCTATGCTTCGACGTCTCGACCAACTCTATGCCTGGACGTCTCGACCAACTCTATGCTTCGACGTCTCGACCAACTCTATGCCTCGACGTCTCGACCAACTCTATGCTTCGACGTCTCGACCAACTCTATGCTTCGACGTCTCGACCAACTCTATGCTTCCACGTCTCGACCAACTCTATGCTTCGACGTCTCGACCGACTCTATGCTTCGACGTCTCGACCAACTCTATGCTTCGACGTCTCGACCAAGTCTATGCCTCGACGTCTCGACCAACTCTATGCTTCGACGTCTCGACCAAATGTATGCTTCGACGTCTCGACCAACTCTATGCTTCGACGTCTCGACCAACTCTATGCTTCGACGTCTCGACCAACTCTATGCTTCGACGTCTCGACCAACTCTATGCCTCGACGTCTCGACCAACTCTATGCTTCGACGTCTCGACCAACTCTATGCCTGGACGTCTCGACCAACTCTATGCTTCGACGTCTCGACCAACTCTATGCCTCGACGTCTCGACCAACTCTATGCTTCGACGTCTCGACCAACTCTATGCCTGGACGTCTCGACCAACTCTATGCCTCGACGTCTCGACCAACTCTATGCCTGGACGTCTCGACCAACTCTATGCTTCGACGTCTCGACCAACTCTATGCTTCGACGTCTCGACCAACTCTATGCTTCGACGTCTCGACCAACTCTATGCCTGGACGTCAAGACCAACTCTATGCCTCGACGTCTCGACCAACTCTATGCTTCGACGTCTCGACCAACTCTGCGCCTGGACGTCTCGACCAACTCTGTGCCTGGACGTCTCGACCACCTCTATGCTTCGACGTCTCGACCAACTCTATGCCTCGACGTCTCGACCAACTCTATGCTTCGACGTCTCGACCAACTCTATGCCTCGACGTCTCGACCAACTCTATGCTTCGACGTCTCGACCAACTCTATGCTTCGACGTCTCGACCAACTCTATGCCTGGACGTCTCGACCAACTCTATGCTTCAACGTCTCGACCAACTCTATGCCTGGACGTCTCGACCAACTCTATGCTTCGACGTCTCGACCAACTCTATGCTTCGACGTCTCGACCAACTCTATGCTTCGACGTCTCGACCTACTCTATGCCTGGACGTCTCGACCCACTCTATGCCTGGACGTCTCGACCAACTCTATGCCTCGACGTCTCGGCCAACTCAATGCTTCGACGTCTCGACCAACTCTATGCTTCGACGTCTCGACCAACTCTATGCTTCGACGTCTCGACCAACTCTATGCCTGGACGTCTCGACCAACTCTATGCCTCGACGTCTCGACCAACTCTATGCCTGGACGTCTCGACCAACTCTATGCTTCGACGTCTCGACCAACTCTATGCTTCGACGTCTCGACCAACTCTATGCTTCGACGTCTCGACCAACTGTATGCTTCGACGTCTCGACCAACTCTATGCCTCGACGTCTCGACCAACTCTATGCCTGGACGTTTTGACCAACTTTATGCTTCGACGTCTCGTCCAACTCTATGCCTCGACGTCTCAACCAACTCTATGCTTCGACGTCTCGACCAACTCTATGCTTCGACGTCTCGACCAACTCTATGCTTCCACGTCTCCACCAACTCTATGCCTGGACGTCTCGACCAACTCTATGCTTCGACGACTCGACCAACTCTATGCCTGGAAGTCTCGACCAACTCTATGCTTCGACGTCTCGACCAACTCTATGCCTGGACGTCTCGACCAACTCTATGCTTCGACGTCTCGACCAACTCTATGCTTCGACGTCTCGACCAACTCTATGCTTCTACGTCTCGACCAACTCTATGCCTGGACGTCTCGACCAACTCTATGCCTCGACGTCTCGACCAACTCTATGCTTCGACGTCTCGACCAACTCTATGCTTCGACGTCTCGTCCAACTCTATGCTTCGACGTCTCGACCAACTCTATGCCTGGACGTCTCGACCAACTCTATGCTTCGACGTCTCGACCATCTCTATGCCTCGAAGACTCGACCAACTCTATGCTTCGACGTCTCGACGAACTTTATGCTTCGACGGCTCGACCAACTCTATGCTTCGACGTCTCGACCAACTCTATGCCTCGACGTCTCGACCAACTCTATGCCTCGACGTCTCGACCAACTCTATGTCTGGACGTCTCGACCAACTCTATGCTTCGACGTCTCGACCAACTCTATACCTGGACGTCTCGACCACTTCTATGCCTCGACGTCTCAACCAACTCTATGCTTCGACGTCTCGACCAACTCTATGCTTCGACGTCTCGACCAACTCTATGCTTCGACGTCTCGACCAACTCTATGCTTCGACGTCTCGACCAACTCTATGCCTGGACGTCTCGACCAACTCTATGCTTCGACGTCTTGACTAACTCTATGCCTGGACGTCTCGACGAACTCTATGCTTCGACGTCTCGACCAACTCTATGCCTCGACGTCTCGACCAACTCTATGCTTCGACGTCTCGACCAACTCTATGCTTCGACGTCTCGACCAACTCTCTGCCTGGACGTTTCGACGAACTCTATGCTTCGACGTCTCGACCAACTCTATGCCTGGACGTCTCGACCTACTCTATGCTTCGACGTCTCGACCAACTCTATGCTTCGACGTCTCGACCAACTCTATGCTTCGACGTCTCGACCAACTCTATGCCTGGACGTCTCGACCAACTCTATGCCTCGACGTCTCGACCAACTCTATGCCTGGACGTCTCGACCAACTCTATGCTTCGCCGTCTCGACCAACTCTATGCCTCGACGTCTCGACCAACTCTATGCTTCGACGTCTCGACCAACTCCATGCCTGGACGTCTCGACCAACTCTATGCTTCGACGTCACGACCAACTCTATGCTTCGACGTCTCGAACAACTCTATGCCTGGACGTCTCGACCAACTCTATGCTTCGCCGTCTCGACCAACTCTATGCCTCGACGTCTCGACCAACTCTATGCTTCGACGTCTCTACCAACTCTATGCCTGGACGTCTCGACCAACTCTATGCTTCGACGTCTCGACCAACTCTATGCCTGGACGTCTCGACCAACTCTATGCTTCGACGTCACGACCAACTCTATGCTTCGACGTCTCGAACAACTCTATGCCTCGACGTCTCGACCAACTCTATGCTTCGACGTCTCGACCAACTGTATGCTTCGACGTCTCGACCAACTCTATGCTTCGACGTCTCGACCAACTCTATGCTTCGACGTCTCGACCAACTCTATGCTGCGACGTCTCGACCAACTCTATGCCTGGACGTCACGACCAACTCTATGCTTCGACGTCTCGACCAACTCTATGCCTCGACGTCTCGACCAACTCTATGCCTCGACGTCTCGACCAACTCTATGCTTCGACGTCTCGACCAACTCTATGCCTGGACGTCTCGACCAACTCTATGCTTCGACGTCTCGACCAACTCTATGCCTCGACGTCTCGACCAACTCTATGCTTCGACGTCTCGACCAACACTATGCCTCGACGTCTCGACCAACTCTATGCTTCGACGTCTCGACCAACTCTATGCTTCGACGTCTCGACCAACTCTATGCCTGGACGTCTCGACCAACTCTATGCCTCGACGTCTCGACCAACTCTATGCCTGGACGTCTCGACCAACTCTATGCTTCGCCGTCTCGACCAACTCTATGCCTCGACGTCTCGACCAACTCTATGCATCGACGTCTCGACCAACTCTATGCCTGGACGTCTCGACCAACTCTATGCTTCGACGTCTCGACCAACTCTATGCCTGGACGTCTCGACCAACTCTATGCTTCGACGTCTCGACCAACTCTATGCCTCGACGTCTCAACCAACTCTATGCTTCGACGTCTCGACCAACTCTATGCTTCGACGTCTCGACCAACTCTATGCTTCGACGTCTCGACCAACTCTATGCTGCGACGTCTCGACCAACTCTATGCCTGGACGTCTCGACCAACTCTATGCTTCGACGTCTCGACCAACTCTATACCTCGACGTCTCGACCAACTCTATGCCTCGACGTCTCGACCAACTCTATGCTTCGACGTCTCGACCAACTCTATGCCTGGACGTCTCGACCAACTCTATGCTTCGACGTCTCGACCAACTCTATGACTCGACGTCTCGACCAACTCTATGCTTCGACGTCTCGACCAACTCTATGCCTGGACGTCTCGACCCACTCTATGCTTCGACGTCTCGACCAACTCTATGCCTCGACGTCTCGACCAACTCTATGCTTCGACGTCTCGACCAACTCTATGCCTGGACGTCTCGACCAACTCTATGCCTCGACGTCTCGACCAACTCTATGCCTGGACGTCTCGACCAACTCTATGCTTCGACGTCTCGACCAACCCTATGCTTCGACGTCTCGACCAACTCTATGCTTCGACGTCTCGACCAACTCTATGCTTCGACTTCTCGACCAACTCTATGCCTGGACGTCAAGACCAACTCTATGCCTCGACGTCTCGACCAACTCTATGCTTCGACGTCTCGACCAACTCTGTGCCTGGACGTCTCGACCAACTCTGTGCCAGGACGTCTCGACCAACTCTATGCCTCGACGTCTCGACCAACTCTATGCTTCGACGACTCGACCAACTCTATGCCTGGAAGTCTCGACCAACTCTATGCTTCGACGTCTCGACCAACTCTATGCTTCGACGTCTCGACCAACTCTATGCTTCGACGTCTCGACCAACTCTATGCTTCGACGTCTCGACCAACACTATGCTTCGACGTCTCGACCAACTGTGTGCCTGGACGTCTCGACCAACTCTATGCTTCGACGTCTCGACCAACTCTATGCCTCGACGTCTCGACCAACTCTATGCCTCGACGTCCCGACCAACTCTATGCCTCGACGTCTCGACCAACTCTATGCCTCGACGTCTCGACCAACTCTATGCTTCGACGTCTCGACCAACTCTATGCTTCGACGTCTCGACCAACTCTATGCTTCGACGTCTCGTCCAACTCTATGCTTCGACGTCTCGACCAACTCTATGCCTGGACGTCTCGACCAACTCTATGCTTCGACGTCTCGACCATCTCTATGCCTCGAAGACTCGACCAACTCTATGCTTCGACGTCTCGACGAACTCTATGCTTCGACGGCTCGACCAACTCTATGCTTCGACGTCTCGACCAACTCTATGCCTCGACGTCTCGACCAACTCTATGCCTCGACGTCTCGACCAACTCTATGTCTGGACGTCTCGACCAACTCTATGCCTCGACGGCCCGACCAACTCTATGCTTCGACGTCTCGACCAACTCTATGCCTGGACGTCTCGACCAACTCTATGCTTCGACGTCTCGACCAACTCTATACCTGGACGTCTCGACCACTTCTATGCCTGGACGTCTCGACCAACTCTATGCTTCGACGTCTCGACCAACTCTATACCTGGACGTCTCGACCACTTCTATGCCTCGACGTCTCAACCAACTCTATGCTTCGACGTCTCGACCAACTCTATGCTTCGACGTCTCGACCAACTCTATGCTTCGACGTCTCGACCAACTCTATGCTTCGACGTCTCGACCAACTCTATGCCTGGACGTCTCGACCAACTCTATGCTTCGACGTCTCGACTAACTCTATGCCTGGACGTCTCGACCAACTCTATGCTTCGACGTCTCGACCAACTCTATGCCTCGACGTCTCGACCAACTCTATGCTTCGACGTCTCGACCAATTCTATGCCTGGACGTCTCGACCAACTCTATGCTTCGACGTCTCGACCAACTCTATGCCTCGACGTCTCGACCAACTCTATGCTTCGACGTCTCGACCAACTCTATGCCTGGACGTCTCGACCAACTCTATGCCTCGACGTCTCGACCAACTCTATGCCTGGACGTCTCGACCAACTCTATGCTTCGACGTCTCGACCAACTCTATGCTTCGACGTCTCGACCAACTCTATGCTTCGACGTCTCGACCAACTCTATGCCTGGACGTCAAGACCAACTCTATGCCTCGACGTCTGGACCAACTCTATGCTTCGACGTCTCGACCAACTCTGTGCCTGGACGTCTCGACCAACTCTGTGCCTGGACGTCTCGACCACCTCTATGCTTCGACGTCTCGACCAACTCTATGGCTCGACGTCTCGACCAACTCTATGCTTCGACGTCTCGACCAACTCTATGCCTCGACGTCTCGAGCAACTCTATGCTTCGACGTCTCGACCAACTCTATGCTTCGACGTCTCGACCAACTCTATGCCTGGACGTCTCGACCAACTCTATGCTTCAACGTCTCGACCAACTCCATGCCTGGACGTCTCGACCAACTCTATGCTTCGACGTCTCGACCAACTCTATGCTTCGACGTCTCGACCAACTCTATGCTTCGACGTCTCGACCTACTCTATGCCTGGACGTCTCGACCAACTCTATGCCTCGACGTCTCGACCAACTCTATGCTTCGACGTCTCGACCAACTCTATGCTTCGACGTCTCGACCAACTCTATGCCTCGACGTCTCGACCAACTTAATGCTTCGACGTCTCGACCAACTCTATGCTTCGAGGTCTCGACCAACTCTATGCCTCGACGTCTCGACCAACTCTATGCTTCGACGTCTCGACCAACTCTATGCCTGGACGTCTCGACCAACTCTATGCCTCGACGTCTCGTCCAACTCTATGCCTCGACGTCTCGACCAACTCTATGCTTCGACGTCTCGACCAACTCTATGCCTGGACGTCTCGACCAACTCTATGCTTCGACGTCTCGACCAACTCTATGCCTGGACGTCTCGACCAGCTCTATGCTTCGACGTCTCGACCAACTCTATGCCTCGACGTCTCGACCAACTCTATGCTTCGACGTCTCGACCAACTCTATGAATGGACGTCTCGACCAACTCTATGCTTCGACGTCTCGACCAACTCTATGCCTCGACGTCTCGACCAACTCTATGCTTCGACGTCTCGACCAACTCTATGCTTCGACGTCTCGACCAAATCTATGCTTCCACGTCTCGACCAACTCTATGCTTCGACGTCTCGACCAACTCTATGCCTGGACGTCAAGACCAACTCTATGCCTCGACGTCTCGACCAACTCTGTGCCTGGACGTCTCGACCAACTCTGTGCCTGGACGTCTCGACCACCTCTATGCTTCGACGTCTCGACCAACTCTATGCCTCGACGTCTCGACCAACTCTATGCTTCGACGTCTCGACCAACTCTATGCCTCGACGTCTCGACCAACTCTATGCTTCGACGTCTCGACCAACTCTATGCCTGGACGTCTCGACCAACTCTATGCTTCAACGTCTCGACCAACTCTATGCTTCGACGTCTCGACCAACTCTATGCCTCGACGTCTCGACCAACTCTATGCCTCGACGTCTCGACCAACTCTATGCTTCGACGTCTCGACCCACTCTATGCTTCGACGTCTCGAACAACTCTATGCTTCGACGTCTCGACCAACTCTATGCCTGGACGTCTCGACCAACTCTATGCCTGGACGTCTCGACCAACTCTATGCTTCGACGTCTCGACCAACTCTATGCCTCGACGTCTCGACCAACTCTATGCTTCGACGTCTCGACCAACTCTATGCCTGGACGTCTCGACCAACTCTATGCCTCGACGTCTCGACCAACTCTATTCCTCGACGTCTCGACCAACTCTATGCTTCGTCGTCTCGACCAACTCTATGCCTGGACGTCTCGACCAACTCTATGCTTCGAAGTCTCGACCAACTCTATGCGTCGACGTCTCGACCAACTCTATGCTTCGACGTCTCGACAAACTCTATGCTTCGACGTCTCGACCAACTCTATGCTTGTACGTCTCGACCAACTCTATGCTTGGACGTCTCGACCAACTCTATGCTTCGACGTCTCGACCAACTCTATGCTTCGACGTCTCGACCAACTCTATGCTTCGACGTCTCGACCAACTCTATGCTTCGACGTCTCGACCAACTCTATGCCTCGACGTCTCGACCAACTCTATGCTTCGACGTCTCGACCACCTCTATGCTTCGACGTCTCGACCAACTCTATGCCTCGACGTCTCGACCAACTCTATGCTTCGACGTCTCGACCAACTCTATGCCTCGACGTCTCGACCAACTCTATGCATCGACGTCTCGACCAACTCTATGCTTCGACGTCTCGACCAACTCTATGCCTGGACGTCTCGACCAACTCTATGCTTCAACGTCTCGACCAACTCTATGCCTGGACGTCTCGACCAACTCTATGCCTGGACGTCTCGACCAACTCTATGCTTCGACGTCTCGACCAACTCTATGCCTCGACGTCTCGACCAACTCTATGCTTCGACGTCTCGACCAACTCTATGCTTCGACGTCTCGACCCACTCTATGCTTCTACGTCTCGACCAACTCTATGCTTCGACGTCTCGACCGACTCTATGCTTCGACGTCTCGACCAACTCTATGCTTCGACGTCTCGACCAACTCTATGCTTCGACGTCTCGACCAAGTCTATGCCTCGACGTCTCGACCAACTCTATGCTTCGACGTCTCGACCAAATGTATGCTTCGACGTCTCGACCAACTCTATGCTTCGACGTCTCGACCAACTCTATGCTTCGACGTCTCGACCAACTCTATGCCTGGACGTCAAGACCAACTCTATGCCTCGACGTCTCGACCAACTCTATGCTTCGACGTCTCGACCAACTCTATGCCTCGACGTCTCGACCAACTCTATGCTTCGACGTCTCGACCAACTCTATGCCTCGACGTCTCGACCAACTCTATGCTTCGACGTCTCGACCAACTCGATGCCTCGACGTCTCGACCAACTCTATGCTTCGACGTCTCGACCAACTCTATGCCTGGACGTCTCGACCAACTCTATGCTTCAACGTCTCGACCAACTCTATGCTTCGACGTCTCGACCAACTCTATGCCTCGACGTCTCGACCAACTCTATGCCTCGACGTCTCGACCAACTCTATGCTTCGACGTCTCGACCCACTCTATGCTTCGACGTCTCGACCAACTCTATGCCTCGACGTCTCGACCAACTCAATGCTTCGACGTCTCGACCAACTCTATGCCTGGACGTCTCGACCAACTCTATGCTTCGAGGTCTCGACCAACTCTATGCCTCGACGTCTCGACCAACTCTATGCTTCGACGTCTCGACCAACTCTATGCCTGGACGTCTCGAAAAACTCTATGCCTCGACGTCTCGTCCAACTCTATGCCTCGACGTCTCGAACAACTCTATGCTTCGACGTCTCGACCAACTCTATGCCTGGACGTCTCGACCAACTCTATGCCTGGACGTCTCGACCAACTCTATGCTTCGACGTCTCGACCAACTCTATGCCTCGACGTCTCGACCAACTCTATGCTTCGACGTCTCGACCAACTCTATGCCTGGACGTCTCGACCAACTCTATGCCTCGACGTCTCGACCAACTCTATTCCTCGACGTCTCGACCAACTCTATGCTTCGACGTCTCGACCAACTCTATGCCTGGACGTCTCGACCAACTCTATGCTTCGAAGTCTCGACCAACTCTATGCGTCGACGTCTCGACCAACTCTATGCTTCGACGTCTCGACAAACTCTATGCTTCGACGTCTCGACCAACTCTATGCTTGTACGTCTCGACCAACTCTATGCTTGGACGTCTCGACCAACTCTATGCTTCGACGTCTCGACCAACTCTATGCTTCGACGTCTCGACCAACTCTATGCTTCGACGTCTCGACCAACTCTATGCTTCGACGTCTCGACCAACTCTATGCCTCGACGTCTCGACCAACTCTATGCTTCGACGTCTCGACCACCTCTATGCTTCGACGTCTCGACCAACTCTATGCCTCGACGTCTCGACCAACTCTATGCTTCGACGTCTCGACCAACTCTATGCCTCGACGTCTCGACCAACTCTATGCTTCGACGTCTCGACCAACTCTATGCTTCGACGTCTCGACCAACTCTATGCCTGGACGTCTCGACCAACTCTATGCTTCAACGTCTCGACCAACTCTATGCCTGGACGTCTCGACCAACTCTATGCCTGGACGTCTCGACCAACTCTATGCTTCGACGTCTCGACCAACTCTATGCCTCGACGTCTCGACCAACTCTATGCTTCGACGTCTCGACCAACTCTATGCTTCGACGTCTCGACCCACTCTATGCTTCTACGTCTCGACCAACTCTATGCTTCGACGTCTCGACCGACTCTATGCTTCGACGTCTCGACCAACTCTATGCTTCGACGTCTCGACCAACTCTATGCTTCGACGTCTCGACCAAGTCTATGCCTCGACGTCTCGACCAACTCTATGCTTCGACGTCTCGACCAAATGTATGCTTCGACGTCTCGACCAACTCTATGCTTCGACGTCTCGACCAACTCTATGCTTCGACGTCTCGACCAACTCTATGCCTGGACGTCAAGACCAACTCTATGCCTCGACGTCTCGACCAACTCTGTGCCTGGACGTCTCGACCAACTCTGTGCCTGGACGTCTCGACCACCTCTATGCTTCGACGTCTCGACCAACTCTATGCCTCGACGTCTCAACCAACTCTATGCTTCGACGTCTCGACCAACTCTATGCCTCGACGTCTCGACCAACTCTATGCTTCGACGTCTCGACCAACTCTATGCCTGGACGTCTCGACCAACTCTATGCTTCAACGTCTCGACCAACTCTATGCTTCGACGTCTCGACCAACTCTATGCCTCGACGTCTCGACCAACTCTATGCCTCGACGTCTCGACCAACTCTATGCTTCGACGTCTCGACCCACTCTATGCTTCGACGTCTCGACCAACTCTATGCCTCGACGTCTCGACCAACTCAATGCTTCGACGTCTCGACCAACTCTATGCCTGGACGTCTCGACCAACTCTATGCTTCGAGGTCTCGACCAACTCTATGCCTCGACGTCTCGACCAACTCTATGCTTCGACGTCTCGACCAACTCTATGCCTGGACGTCTCGAAAAACTCTATGCCTCGACGTCTCGTCCAACTCTATGCCTCGACGTCTCGAACAACTCTATGCTTCGACGTCTCGACCAACTCTATGCCTGGACGTCTCGACCAACTCTATGCCTGGACGTCTCGACCAACTCTATGCTTCGACGTCTCGACCAACTCTATGCCTCGACGTCTCGACCAACTCTATGCTTCGACGTCTCGACCAACTCTATGCCTGGACGTCTCGACCAACTCTATGCCTCGACGTCTCGACCAACTCTATTCCTCGACGTCTCGACCAACTCTATGCTTCGACGTCTCGACCAACTCTATGCCTGGACGTCTCGACCAACTCTATGCTTCGAAGTCTCGACCAACTCTATGCGTCGACGTCTCGACCAACTCTATGCTTCGACGTCTCGACAAACTCTATGCTTCGACGTCTCGACCAACTCTATGCTTGTACGTCTCGACCAACTCTATGCTTGGACGTGTCGACCAACTCTATGCTTCGACGTCTCGACCAACTCTATGCTTCGACGTCTCGACCAACTCTATGCTTCGACGTCTCGACCAACTCTATGCTTCGACGTCTCGACCAACTCTATGCCTCGACGTCTCGACCAACTCTATGCTTCGACGTCTCGACCACCTCTATGCTTCGACGTCTCGACCAACTCTATGCCTCGACGTCTCGACCAACTCTATGCTTCGACGTCTCGACCAACTCTATGCCTCGACGTCTCGACCAACTCTATGCTTCGACGTCTCGACCAACTCTATGCTTCGACGTCTCGACCAACTCTATGCCTGGACGTCTCGACCAACTCTATGCTTCGACGTCTCGACCAACTCTATGTCTCGACGTCTCGACCAACTCTATGCTTCGACGTCTCGACCAACTCTATGCTTCGACGTCTCGACCCACTCTATGCTTCTACGTCTCGACCAACTCTATGCTTCGACGTCTCGACCGACTCTATGCTTCGACGTCTCGACCAACTCTATGCTTCGACGTCTCGACCAACTCTATGCTTCGACGTCTCGACCAAGTCTATGCCTCGACGTCTCGACCAACTCTATGCTTCGACGTCTCGACCAAATGTATGCTTCGACGTCTCGACCAACTCTATGCTTCGACGTCTCGACCAACTCTATGCTTCGACGTCTC
Source organism: Bombus pratorum (assembly GCA_930367275.1). Taxonomy (NCBI): domain Eukaryota; kingdom Metazoa; phylum Arthropoda; class Insecta; order Hymenoptera; family Apidae; genus Bombus; species Bombus pratorum. Next base: position 3,820,292 of record OV884000.1, on the reverse strand, counting down.
GACCAACTCTATGCTTCGACGTCTCGACCAACTCTATGCTTCGACGTCTCGACCAACTCTATGCCTCGACGTCTCGACCAACTCTACGCTTCGACGTCTCGACCAAACTCTATGCATCGACGTCTCGACCAACTCTATGCTTCGACGTCTCGACCAACTCTATGCCTCGACGTCTCGACCAACTCTATGCTTCGACGTCTCGACCAACTCTATGCTTCGACGTCTCGACCAACTCTATGCCTGGACGTCTCGACCAACTCTATGCTTCGACGTCTCGACCAACTCTATGCCTCGACGTCTCGACCAACTCTATGCTTCGACGTCTCGACCAACTCTATGCCTCGACGTCTCGACCAACTCTATGCCTCGACGTCTCGACCAACTCTATGCCTGGACGTCGCGACCAACTCTATGCTTCGATGTCTCGACCAACTCTATGCTTCGACGTCTCGACCAACTCTATTCTTCGACGTCTCGACCAACTCTATGCTTCGACGTCTCGACCAACTCTATGCCTGGACGTCAAGACCAACTCTATGCCTCGACGTCTCGACCAACTCTATGCTTCGACGTCTCGACCAACTCTGTGCCTGGACGTCTCGACCAACTCTGTGCCTGGACGTCTCGACCACCTCTATGCTTCGACGTCTCGACCAACTCTATGCCTCGACGTCTCGACCAACTCTATGCTTCGACGTCTCGACCAACTCTATGCCTCGACGTCTCGACCAACTCTATGCTTCGACGTCTCGACCAACTCTATGCTTCGACGTCTCGACCAACTCTATGCCTGGAAGTGTCGACCAACTCTATGCTTCAACGTCTCGACCAACTCTATGCCTGGACGTCTCGACCAACTCTATGCTTCGACGTCTCGACCAACTCTATGCTTCGACGTCTCGACCTACTCTATGCCTGGACGTCTCGACCAACTCTATGCCTCGACGTCTCGACCAACTCTATGCCTCGACGTCTCGGCCAACTCAATGCTTCGACGTCTCGACCAACTCTATGCCTGGACGTCTCGACCAACTCTATGCTTCGACGTCTCGACCAACTCTATGCCTCGACGTCTCGACCAACTCTATGCTTCGACGTCTCGACCCACTCTATGCTTCGACGTCTCGACCAACTCTATGCCTCGACGTCTCGACCAACTCAATGCTTCGACGTCTCGACCAATTCTATGCTTCGACGTCTCGACCAACTGTATGCCTTGACGTCTCGACCAACTCTATGCCTCGACGTCTCGACCAACTCTATGCGTCGACGTCTCGACCAACTCTATGCCTCGACGTCTCGACTAACTCTATGCTTCGACGTCTCGACCAACTCTATGCTTCGACGTCTCAACCAACTCTATGCTTCGAAGTCTCGACCAACTCTATGCTTCGACGTCTCGATCAACTCTCTGCCTGGACGTCTCGACCAACTGTATGCTTCGACGTCTCGACCAACTCTATGCCTCGACGTCTCGACCAACTCTATGCCTCGACGTCTCGACCAACTCTATGCCTGGACGTCTCGACCAACTCTATGCTTCGACGTCTCGACCAACTCTATGCTTCGACGTCTCGATCAACTCTATGCTTCGACGTCTCGACCAACTCTATGCTTCGACGTCTCGACCAATTCTATGCCTCGACGTCTCGACCAACTCTATGCCTGGACGTCTCGACCAACTCTATGCTTCGACGTCTCGACCAACTCTATGCCTCGACGTCTCGACCAACTCTATGCTTCGACGTCTCGACCAAATGTATGCTTCGACGTCTCGATCAACTCTATGCTTCGACGTCTCGACCAACTCTATGCTTCGACGTCTCGACCAACTCTATGCTTCGACGTCTCGACCAACTCTATGCCTGGACGTCTCGACCAACTCTATGCTTCGACGTCTCGACCAACTCTATGCCTCGACGTCTCAACCAACTCTATGCTTCGACATCTCGACCAACTCTATGCCTGGACGTCTCGACCAACTCTATGCTTCGACGTCTCGACCAACTCTATGCTTCGACGTCTCGACCAACTCTATGCTTCGACGTCTCAACCAACTCTATGCCTCGACGTCTCGACCAACTCTATGCGTCGACGTCTCGACCAATTCTATGCTTCGACGTCTCGACCAACTGTATGCCTTGACGTCTCGACCAACTCTATGCCTCGACGTCTCGACCAACTCTATGCGTCGACGTCTCGACCAACTCTATGCCTCGACGTCTCGACCAACTGTATGCTTCGACGTCTCGACCATCTCTATGCCTCGACGTCTCGACCAGCTCTATGCCTGGACGTCTCGACCAACTCTATGCTTCGACGTCTCAACCAACTCTATGCCTCGACGTCTCGGCCAACTCAATGCTTCGACGTCTCGACCAACTCTATGCCTGGACGTCTCGACCAACTCTATGCCTGGACGTCTCGACCAACTCTATGCTTCGACGTCTCGACCAACTCTATGCTTCGACGTCTCGACCAACTCTATGCATCGACGTCTCGACCAACTCTATGCCTGGACGTCTCGACCAACTCTATGCTTCGACGTCTCGACCAACTCTATGCCTCGCCGTCTCGACCAACTCTATGTTTCGACGTCTGGACCAAGTCTATGCTTCGACGTCTCGACCAACTCTGTGCCTGGACGTCTCGACCAACTCTATGCCTCGACGTCTCGACCAACTCTATGCTTCGACGTCTCGACCAACTCTATGCTTCGACGTCTCGACCAACTCTATGCCTGGACGTCTCGACCAACTCTATGCTTCGACGTCTCGACCAACTCTATGCCTGGACGTCTCGACCAACTCTATGCCTCGACGTCTCGACCAACTCTGTGCCTGGACGTCTCGACCAACTCTATGCCTCGACGTCTCGACCAACTCTGTGCCTCGACGTCTCGACCAACTCTATGCATCGACGTCTCGACCAACTCTGTGAATGGTCGTCTCGACCAACTCTATGCCTGGACGTCTCGACCAACTCTACGCTTCGACGTCTCGACTAACTCTATGCCTCGACGTCTCGACGAACTCTATGCTCCGACGTCTCGACCAACTCTATGCTTCGACGTCTCGACCAACTCTATGCTTCGACGTCTCGACTAACTCTATGCCTCGACGTCTCGACCAACTCTATGCTTCGACGTCTCGACCAACTCTATGCTTCGACATCTCGACCAACTCTATGCCTGGACGTCTCGACCAACTCTATGCTTCGACGACTCGACCAACTCTATGCCTGGTCGTCTCGACCAACTCTATGCTTCGACGTCTCGACCAACTCTATGCCTCGACGTCTCGACCAACTCTGTGCCAGGGACGTCTCGACGAACTCTATGCTACGACGTCTCGACCAACTCTGTGCCTCGGCGTCTCGACCAACTGTATGCCTCGACGTCCCGACCATCTCTGTGCCTGGACGTCTCGACTAACTCTATGCTTCGACGTCTCGAACAAATCTATGCCTCGACGTCTCGACCAACTCTATGCTTCGACGTCTCGACCAACTCTTTGCCTGGACGTGTCGACCAACTCTATGCCTGGACGTCTCGACCAACTCTATGCTTCGACGTCTCGACCAACTCTATGCCTCGACGTCTCGACCAACTCTATGCTTCGACGTCTCGACCAACTCTATGCCTCGACGTCTCGACCAACTCTATGCTTCGACCTCTCGACCAACTCTGTGCCTGGACGTCTCGACCAACTCTATGCTTCGACGTCTCGACCAACTCTGTGCCTCGGCGTCTCGACCAACTGTATGCCTCGACGTCCCGACCATCTCTGTGCCCGGACGTCTCGACCAACTCTATGCCTCGACGTCTCGACCAACTCTATGCTTCGACGTCTCGACCCACTCTATGCTTCGACGTCTCGACCAACTCTATGCCTCGACGTCTCGACCAACTCAATGCTTCGACGTCTCGACCAACTCTATGCCTGGACGTCTCGACCAACTCTATGCTTCGACGTCTCGACCAACTCTATGCCTCGACGTCTCGACCAACTCTATGCTTCGACGTCTCGACCAACTCTATGCCTGGACGTCTCGACCAACTCTATGCCTCGACGTCTCGACCAACTCTATGCATCGACGTCTCGACCAACTCTGTGAATGGTCGTCTCGACCAACTCTATGCCTGGACGTCTCGACCAACTCTACGCTTCGACGTCTCGACTAACTCTATGCCTCGACGTCTCGACGAACTCTATGCTTCGACGTCTCGACCAACTCTATGCTTCGACGTCTCGACCAACTCTATGCTTCGACGTCTCGACTAACTCTATGCCTCGACGTCTCGACCAACTCTATGCTTCGACGTCTCGACCAACTCTATGCTTCGACATCTCGACCAACTCTATGCCTGGACGTCTCGACCAACTCTATGCTTCGACGACTCGACCAACTCTATGCCTGGTCGTCTCGACCAACTCTATGCTTCGACGTCTCGACCAACTCTATGCCTCGACGTCTCGACCAACTCTGTGCCAGGGACGTCTCGACGAACTCTATGCTACGACGTCTCGACCAACTCTGTGCCTCGGCGTCTCGACCAACTGTATGCCTCGACGTCCCGACCATCTCTGTGCCTGGACGTCTCGACTAACTCTATGCTTCGACGTCTCGAACAAATCTATGCCTCGACGTCTCGACCAACTCTATGCTTCGACGTCTCGACCAACTCTATGCCTGGACGTGTCGACCAACTCTATGCCTGGACGTCTCGACCAACTCTATGCTTCGACGTCTCGACCAACTCTATGCCTCGACGTCTCGACCAACTCTATGCTTCGACGTCTCGACCAACTCTATGCCTCGACGTCTCGACCAACTCTATGCTTCGACCTCTCGACCAACTCTGTGCCTGGACGTCTCGACCAACTCTATGCTTCGACGTCTCGACCAACTCTGTGCCTCGGCGTCTCGACCAACTGTATGCCTCGACGTCCCGACCATCTCTGTGCCCGGACGTCTCGACCAACTCTATGCCTCGACGTCTCGACCAACTCTATGCTTCGACGTCTCGACCCACTCTATGCTTCGACGTCTCGACCAACTCTATGCCTCGACGTCTCGACCAACTCTATGCTTCGACGTCTCGACCAACTCTATGCCTGGACGTCTCGACCAACTCTATGCTTCGACGTCTCGACCAACTCTATGCCTCGACGTCTCGACCAACTCTATGCTTCGACGTCTCGACCAACTCTATGCCTGGACGTCTCGACCAACTCTATGCCTCGACGTCTCGACCAACTCTATTCCTCGACGTCTCGACCAACTCTATGCTTCGACGTCTCGACCAACTCTATGCCTGGACGTCTCGACCAACTCTATGCTTCGAAGTCTCGACCAACTCTATGCGTCGACGTCTCGACCAACTCTATGCTTCGACGTCTGGACAAACTCTATGCTTCGACGTCTCGACCAACTCTATGCTTGTACGTCTCGACCAACTCTATGCTTGGACGTCTCGACCAACTCTATGCTTCGACGTCTCGACCAACTCTATGCTTCGACGTCTCGACCAACTCTATGCTTCGACGTCTCGACCAACTCTATGCTTCGACGTCTCGACCAACTCTATGCCTCGACGTCTCGACCAACTCTATGCTTCGACGTCTCGACCAACTCTATGCTTCGACGTCTCGACCGACTCTATGCTTCGACGTCTCGACCAACTCTATGCTTCGACGTCTCGACCAACTCTGTGCCTCGGCGTCTCGACCAACTGTATGCCTCGACGTCCCGACCATCTCTGTGCCCGGACGTCTCGACCAACTCTATGCCTCGACGTCTCGACCAACTCTATGCTTCGACGTCTCGACCCACTCTATGCTTCGACGTCTCGACCAACTCTATGCCTCGACGTCTCGACCAACTCAATGCTTCGACGTCTCGACCAACTCTATGCCTGGACGTCTCGACCAACTCTATGCTTCGACGTCTCGACCAACTCTATGCCTCGACGTCTCGACCAACTCTATGCTTCGACGTCTCGACCAACTCTATGCCTGGACGTCTCGACCAACTCTATGCCTCGACGTCTCGACCAACTCTATGCATCGACGTCTCGACCAACTCTGTGAATGGTCGTCTCGACCAACTCTATGCCTGGACGTCTCGACCAACTCTACGCTTCGACGTCTCGACTAACTCTATGCCTCGACGTCTCGACGAACTCTATGCTTCGACGTCTCGACCAACTCTATGCTTCGACGTCTCGACCAACTCTATGCTTCGACGTCTCGACTAACTCTATGCCTCGACGTCTCGACCAACTCTATGCTTCGACGTCTCGACCAACTCTATGCTTCGACGTCTCGACCAACTCTATGCCTGGACGTCTCGACCAACTCTATGCTTCGACGACTCGACCAACTCTATGCCTGGTCGTCTCGACCAACTCTATGCTTCGACGTCTCGACCAACTCTATGCCTCGACGTCTCGACCAACTCTGTGCCAGGGACGTCTCGACGAACTCTATGCTACGACGTCTCGACCAACTCTGTGCCTCGGCGTCTCGACCAACTGTATGCCTCGACGTCCCGACCATCTCTGTGCCTGGACGTCTCGACTAACTCTATGCTTCGACGTCTCGAACAAATCTATGCCTCGACGTCTCGACCAACTCTATGCTTCGACGTCTCGACCAACTCTATGCCTGGACGTGTCGACCAACTCTATGCCTGGACGTCTCGACCAACTCTATGCTTCGACGTCTCGACCAACTCTATGCCTCGACGTCTCGACCAACTCTATGCTTCGACGTCTCGACCAACTCTATGCCTCGACGTCTCGACCAACTCTATGCTTCGACCTCTCGACCAACTCTGTGCCTGGACGTCTCGACCAACTCTATGCTTCGACGTCTCGACCAACTCTGTGCCTCGGCGTCTCGACCAACTGTATGCCTCGACGTCCCGACCATCTCTGTGCCCGGACGTCTCGACCAACTCTATGCCTCGACGTCTCGACCAACTCTATGCTTCGACGTCTCGACCCACTCTATGCTTCGACGTCTCGACCAACTCTATGCCTCGACGTCTCGACCAACTCAATGCTTCGACGTCTCGACCAACTCTATGCCTGGACGTCTCGACCAACTCTATGCTTCGACGTCTCGACCAACTCTATGCCTCGACGTCTCGACCAACTCTATGCTTCGACGTCTCGACCAACTCTATGCCTGGACGTCTCGACCAACTCTATGCCTCGACGTCTCGACCAACTCTATTCCTCGACGTCTCGACCAACTCTATGCTTCGACGTCTCGACCAACTCTATGCCTGGACGTCTCGACCAACTCTATGCTTCGAAGTCTCGACCAACTCTATGCGTCGACGTCTCGACCAACTCTATGCTTCGACGTCTGGACAAACTCTACGCTTCGACGTCTCGACCAACTCTATGCTTGTACGTCTCGACCAACTCTATGCTTGGACGTCTCGACCAACTCTATGCTTCGACGTCTCGACCAACTCTATGCTTCGACGTCTCGACCAACTCTATGCTTCGACGTCTCGACCAACTCTATGCTTCGACGTCTCGACCAACTCTATGCCTCGACGTCTCGACCAACTCTATGCTTCGACGTCTCGACCAACTCTATGCTTCGACGTCTCGACCGACTCTATGCTTCGACGTCTCGACCAACTCTATGCTTCGACGTCTCGACCAACTCTATGCTTCGACGTCTCGACCAACTCTATGCCTCGACGTCTCGACCAACTCTATGCTTCGACGTCTCGACCAACTCTATGCTTCGACGTCTCGACCAACTCTATGCCTGGACGTCTCGACCAACTCTATGCTTCAACGTCTCGACCAACTCTATGCCTGGACGTCTCGACCAACTCTATGCCTGGACGTCTCGACCAACTCTATGCTTCGACGTCTCGACCAACTCTATGCCTCGACGTCTCGACCAACTCTATGCTTCGACGTCTCGACCAACTCTATGCTTCGACGTCTCGACCCAATCTATGCTTCTACGTCTCGACCAACTCTATGCTTCGACGTCTCGACCGACTCTATGCTTCGACGTCTCGACCAACTCTATGCTTCGACGTCTCGACCAACTCTATGCTTCGACGTCTCGACCAAGTCTATGCCTCGACGTCTCGACCAACTCTATGCTTCGACGTCTCGACCAAATGTATGCTTCGACGTCTCGACCAACTCTATGCTTCGACGTCTCGACCAACTCTATGCTTCGACGTCTCGACCAACTCTATGCTTCGACGTCTCGACCAACTCTATGCTTCGACGTCTCGACCAACTCTATGCCTCGACGTCTCGACCAACTCTATGCTTCGACGTCTCGACCAAACTCTATGCATCGACGTCTCGACCAACTCTATGCTTCGACGTCTCGACCAACTCTATGCCTCGACGTCTCGACCAACTCTATGCTTCGACGTGTCGACCAACTCTATGCTTCGACGTCTCGACCAACTCTATGCCTGGACGTCTCGACCAACTCTATGCTTCGACGTCTCGACCAACTCTATGCCTCGACGTCTCGACCAACTCTATGCTTCGACGTCTCGAAGAACTCTATGCCTCGACGTCTCGACCAACTCTATGCCTGGACGTCTCGACCAACTCTATGCCTGGACGTCGCGACCAACTCTATGCTTCGACGTCTCGACCAACTCTATGCTTCGACGTCTCGACCAACTCTATGCCTCGACGTCTCGACCAACTCTATGCCTCGACGTCTCGACCAACTCTATGCCTGGACGTCGCGACCAACTCTATGCTTCGACGTCTCGACAAACTCTATGCTTCGACGTCTCGACCAACTCTATGCCTGGACGTCTCGACCAACTCTATGCTTCGACGTCTCGACCAACTCTATGCCTCGACGTCTCGACCAACTCTATGCTTCGACGTCTCGACCAACTCTATGCCTCGACGTCTCGACCAACTCTATGCCTCGACGTCTCGACCAACTCTATGCCTGGACGTCGCGACCAACTCTATGCTTCGACGTCTCGACCAACTCTATGCTTCGACGTCTCGACCAACTCTATTCTTCGACGTCTCGACCAACTCTATGCTTCGACGTCTCGACCAACTCTATGCCTGGACGTCAAGACCAACTCTATGCCTCGACGTCTCGACCAACTCTATGCTTCGACGTCTCGACCAACTCTGTGCCTGGACGTCTCGACCAACTCTGTGCCTGGACGTCTCGACCACCTCTATGCTTCGACGTCTCGACCAACTCTATGCCTCGACGTCTCGACCAACTCTATGCTTCGACGTCTCGACCAACTCTATGCCTCGACGTCTCGACCAACTCTATGCTTCGACGTCTCGACCAACTCTATGCTTCGACGTCTCGACCAACTCTATGCCTGGAAGTCTCGACCAACTCTATGCTTCAATGTCTCGACCAACTCTATGCCTGGACGTCTCGACCAACTCTATGCTTCGACGTCTCGACCAACTCTATGCTTCGACGTCTCGACCTACTCTATGCCTGGACGTCTCGACCAACTCTATGCCTCGACGTCTCGACCAACTCTATGCCTCGACGTCTCGGCCAACTCAATGCTTCGACGTCTCGACCAACTCTATGCCTGGACGTCTCGACCAACTCTATGCTTCGACGTCTCGACCAACTCTATGCCTCGACGTCTCGACCAACTCTATGCTTCGACGTCTCGACCCACTCTATGCTTCGACGTCTCGACCAACTCTATGCCTGGACGTCTCGACCAACTCTATGCTTCGACGACTCGACCAACTCTATGCCTGGTCGTCTCGACCAACTCTATGCTTCGACGTCTCGACCAACTCTATGCCTCGACGTCTCGACCAACTCTGTGCCAGGGACGTCTCGACCAACTCTATGCTACGACGTCTCGACCAACTCTATGCCTGGACGTCTCGACCAACTCTATGCCTCGACGTCTCGACCAACTCTATTCCTCGACGTCTCGACCAACTCTATGCTTCGACGTCTCGACCAACTCTATGCCTGGACGTCTCGACCAACTCTATGCCTGGACGTCTCGACCAACTCTATGCTTCGAAGTCTCGACCAACTCTATGCGTCGACGTCTCGACCAACTCTATGCTTCGACGTCTCGACAAACTCTATGCTTCGACGTCTCGACCAACTCTATGCTTGTACGTCTCGACCAACTCTATGCTTGGACGTCTCGACCAACTCTATGCTTCGACGTCTCGACCAACTCTATGCTTCGACGTCTCGACCAACTCTATGCTTCGACGTCTCGACCAACTCTATGCTTCGACGTCTCGACCAACTCTATGCTTCGACGTCTCGACCAACTCTATGCCTCGACGTCTCGACCAACTCTATGCTTCGACGTCTCGACCACCTCTATGCTTCGACGTCTCGACCAACTCTATGCCTCGACGTCTCGACCAACTCTATGCCTCGACGTCTCGACCAACTCTATGCTTCGACGTCTCGACCAACTCTATGCTGCGACGTCTCGACCAACTCTATGCCTGGACGTCTCGACCAACTCTATGCTTCAACGTCTCGACCAACTCTATGCCTGGACGTCTCGACCAACTCTATGCCTGGACGTCTCGACCAACTCTATGCTTCGACGTCTCGACCAACTCTATGCCTCGACGTCTTGACCAACTCTATGCTTCGACGTCTCGACCAACTCTATGCTTCGACGTCTCGACCCAATCTATGCTTCTACGTCTCGACCAACTCTATGCTTCGACGTCTCGACCGACTCTATGCTTCGACGTCTCGACCAACTCTATGCTTCGACGTCTCGACCAACTCTATGCTTCGACGTCTCGACCAAGTCTATGCCTCGACGTCTCGACCAACTCTATGCTTCGACGTCTCGACCAAATGTATGCTTCGACGTCTCGACCAACTCTATGCTTCGACGTCTCGACCAACTCTATGCCTCGACATCTCGACCAACTCTATTCCTCGACGTCTCGACCAACTCTATGCTTCGACGTCTCGACCAACTCTATGCCTCGACGTCTCGACCAACTCTATGCTTCGACGTCTCGACCAAACTCTATGCATCGACGTCTCGACCAACTCTATGCTTCGACGTCTCGACCAACTCTATGCCTCGACGTCTCGACCAACTCTATGCTTCGACGTCTCGACCAACTCTATGCTTCGACGTCTCGACCAACTCTATGCCTGGACGTCTCGACCAACTCTATGCTTCGACGTCTCGACCAACTCTATGCCTCGACGTCTCGACCAACTCTATGCTTCGACGTCTCGACCAACTCTATGCCTCGACGTCTCGACCAACTCTATGCCTCGACGTCTCGACCAACTCTATGCCTGGACGTCGCGACCAACTCTATGCTTCGACGTCTCGACCAACTCTATGCTTCGACGTCTCGACCAACTCTATTCTTCGACGTCTCGACCAACTCTATGCTTCGACGTCTCGACCAACTCTATGCCTGGACGTCAAGACCAACTCTATGCCTCGACGTCTCGACCAACTCTATGCTTCGACGTCTCGACCAACTCTGTGCCTGGACGTCTCGACCAACTCTGTGCCTGGACGTCTCGACCAACTCTGTGCCTGGACGTCTCGACCACCTCTATGCTTCGACGTCTCGACCAACTCTATGCCTCGACGTCTCGACCAACTCTATGCTTCGACGTCTCGACCAACTCTATGCCTCGACGTCTCGACCAACTCTATGCTTCGACGTCTCGACCAACTCTATGCTTCGACGTCTCGACCAACTCTATGCCTGGAAGTCTCGACCAACTCTATGCTTCAACGTCTCGACCAACTCTATGCCTGGACGTCTCGACCAACTCTATGCTTCGACGTCTCGACCAACTCTATGCTTCGACGTCTCGACCTACTCTATGCCTGGACGTCTCGACCAACTCTATGCCTCGACGTCTCGACCAACTCTATGCCTCGACGTCTCGGCCAACTCAATGCTTCGACGTCTCGACCAACTCTATGCCTGGACGTCTCGACCAACTCTATGCTTCGACGTCTCGACCAACTCTATGCCTCGACGTCTCGACCAACTCTATGCTTCGACGTCTCGACCCACTCTATGCTTCGACGTCTCGACCAACTCTATGCCTGGACGTCTCGACCAACTCTATGCTTCGACGACTCGACCAACTCTATGCCTGGTCGTCTCGACCAACTCTATGCTTCGACGTCTCGACCAACTCTATGCCTCGACGTCTCGACCAACTCTGTGCCAGGGACGTCTCGACCAACTCTATGCTACGACGTCTCGACCAACTCTGTGCCTCGGCGTCTCGACCAACTGTATGCCTCGACGTCCCGACCATCTCTGTGCCTGGACGTCTCGACTAACTCTATGCTTCGACGTCTCGAACAAATCTATGCCTCGACGTCTCGACCAACTCTATGCTTCGACGTCTCGACCAACTCTATGCCTGGACGTGTCGACCAACTCTATGCCTGGACGTCTCGACCAACTCTATGCTTCGACGTCTCGACCAACTCTATGCCTCGACGTCTCGACCAACTCTATGCTTCGACGTCTCGACCAACTCTATGCCTCGACGTCTCGACCAACTCTATGCTTCGACGTCTCGACCAACTCTGTGCCTGGACGTCTCGACCAACTCTATGCTTCGACGTCTCGACCAACTCTGTGCCTCGGCGTCTCGACCAACTGTATGCCTCGACGTCCCGACCATCTCTGTGCCCGGACGTCTCGACTAACTCTATGCTTCGACGTCTCGACCAAATCTATACCTCGACGTCTCGACCAACTCTATGCTTCGACGTCTCGACCAACTCTATGCCTGGACGTCTCGACCAACTCTATGCCTGGACGTCTCGACCGACTCTATGCTTCGACGTCTCGACCAACTCTATGCTTCGACGTCCCGACCGACTCTATGCTTCGACGTCTCGACCAACTCTGTGCCTGGACGTCTCGACCAACTCTATGCTTCGACGTCTCGACCAACTCTGTGCCTCGGCGTCTCGACCAACTGTATGCCTCGACGTCCCGACCATCTCTGTGCCCGGACGTCTCGACTAACTCTATGCTTCGACGTCTCGACCAAATCTATGCCTCGACGTCTCGACCAACTCTATGCTTCGACGTCTCGACCAACTCTATGCTTCGACGTCTCGACCAACTCTATGCTTCGACGTCTCAACCAACTCTATGCCTCGACGTCTCGACCAACTCTATGCTTCGACGTCTCGACCAACTCTATGCTTCGACGTCTCGACCAACTGTATGCTTCGACGTCTCGACCAACTCTATGCCTCGACGTCTCGACCAGCTCTATGCCTGGACGTCTCGACCAACTCTATGCTTCGACGTCTCAACCAACTCTATGCCTGGACGTCTCGACCAACTCTATGCTTCGACGTCTCGACCAACTCTATGCTTCGACGTCTCGACCAACTCTATGCTTCGACGTCTCAACCAACTCTATGCCTCGACGTCTCGACCAACTCTATGCTTCGACGTCTCGACCAATTCTATGCTTCGACGTCTCGACCAACTCTATGCCTCGACGTCTCGACCAGCTCTATGCCTGGACGTCTCGACCAACTCTATGCTTCGACGTCTCGACCAACTCTATGCCTCGACGTCTCGACCAACTCTATGCCTGGACGTCTCGACCAACTCTATGCTTCGACGTCTCGACCAACTCTATGCTTCGACGTCTCGATCAACTCTATGCTTCGACGTCTCGACCAACTCTATGCTTCGACGTCTCGACCAACTCTATGCTTCGACGTCTCGACCAACTCTATGCTTCAACGTCTCGACCAACTCTATGCCTGGACGTCTCGACCAACTCTATGCTTCGACGTCTCGACCAACTCTATGCTTCGACGTCTCGACCAACTCTATGCTTCGACGTCTCGACCTACTCTATGCCTGGACGTCTCGACCAACTCTATGCCTCGACGTCTCGACCAACTCTATGCCTCGACGTCTCGGCCAACTCAATGCTTCGACGTCTCGACCAACTCTATGCCTGGACGTCTCGACCAACTCTATGCTTCGACGTCTCGACCAACTCTATGCCTCGACGTCTCGACCAACTCTATGCTTCGACGTCTCGACCAACTCTATGCTTCGACGTCTCGACCAACCCTATGCCTCGACGTCTCGACCAACTCTATGCTTCGACGTCTCGACCAACTCTATGCCTGGAAGTCTCGACCAACTCTATGCCTCGACGTCTCGTCCAACTCTATGCCTCGACGTCTCGACCAACTCTGCGCCTGGACGTCTCGACCAACTCTATGCCTCGACGTCTCGACCAACTCTATGCTTCGACGTCTCGACCAACTCTATGCTTCGACGTCTCGACCAACTCTATGCCTGGACGTCTCGACCAACTCTATGCTTCGACGTCTCGACCAACTCTATGCCTGGACGTCTCGACCAACTCTATGCCTCGACGTCTCGACCAACTCTGTGCCTGGACGTCTCGACCAACTCTATGCCTCGACGTCTCGACCAACGCTATGCTTCGACGTCTCGACCAACTCTATGCCTCGACGTCTCGACCAACTCTATGCTTCGACGTCTCGACCAACTCTATGCCTCGACGTCTCGACCAACTCTATGCCTGGACGTCTCGACCAACTCTATGCTTCGACGTCTCGACCAACTCTATGCCTGGTCGTCTCGACCAACTCTATGCCTCGACGACTCGACCAACTCTGTGCCTCGACGTCTCGACCAACTCTATGCATCGACGTCTCGACCAACTCTGTGCCTGGACGTCTCGACCAACTCTATGCCTGGACGTCTCGACCAACTCTACGCTTCGACGTCTCGACTAACTCTATGCCTCGACGTCTCGACCAACTCTATGCTTCGACGTCTCGACCAACTCTATGCTTCGACGTCTCGACCAACTCTATGCTTCGACGTCTCGACTAACTCTATGCCTCGACGTCTCGACCAACTCTATGCTTCGACGTCTCGACCAACTCTATGCTTCGACATCTCGACCAACTCTATGCCTGGACGTCTCGACCAACTCTATGCTTCGACGACTCGACCAACTCTATGCCTGGTCGTCTCGACCAACTCTATGCTTCGACGTCTCAACCAACTCTATGCCTGGACGTCTCGACCAACTCTATGCTTCGACGTCTCGACCAACTCTATGCTTCGACGTCTCGACCAACTCTATGCTTCGACGTCTCAACCAACTCTATGCCTCGACGTCTCGACCAAATCTATGCTTCGACGTCTCGACCAATTCTATGCTTCGACGTCTCGACCAACTCTATGCCTCGACGTCTCGACCAGCTCTATGCCTGGACGTCTCGACCAACTCTATGCTTCGACGTCTCAACCAACTCTATGCTTCGACGTCCCGACCGACTCTATGCTTCGACGTCTCGACCAACTCTGTGCCTGGACGTCTCGACCAACTCTATGCTTCGACGTCTCGACCAACTCTGTGCCTCGGCGTCTCGACCAACTGTATGCCTCGACGTCCCGACCATCTCTGTGCCCGGACGTCTCGACTAACTCTATGCTTCGACGTCTCGACCAAATCTATGCCTCGACGTCTCGACCAACTCTATGCTTCGACGTCTCGACCAACTCTATGCTTCGACGTCTCGACCAACTCTATGCTTCGACGTCTCAACCAACTCTATGCCTCGACGTCTCGACCAACTCTATGCTTCGACGTCTCGACCAATTCTATGCTTCGACGTCTCGACCAACTGTATGCTTCGACGTCTCGACCAACTCTATGCCTCGACGTCTCGACCAGCTCTATGCCTGGACGTCTCGACCAACTCTATGCTTCGACGTCTCAACCAACTCTATGCCTGGACGTCTCGACCAACTCTATGCTTCGACGTCTCGACCAACTCTATGCTTCGACGTCTCGACCAACTCTATGCTTCGACGTCTCAACCAACTCTATGCCTCGACGTCTCGACCAACTCTATGCTTCGACGTCTCGACCAACTCTATGCTTCGACGTCTCGACCAACTCTATGCCTCGACGTCTCGACCAGCTCTATGCCTGGACGTCTCGACCAACTCTATGCTTCGACGTCTCAACCAACTCTATGCCTCGACGTCTCGACCAACTCTATGCCTGGACGTCTCGACCAACTCTATGCTTCGACGTCTCGACCAACTCTATGCTTCGACGTCTCGATCAACTCTATGCTTCGACGTCTCGACCAACTCTATGCTTCGACGTCTCGACCAACTCTATGCTTCGACGTCTCGACCAACTCTATGCTTCAACGTCTCGACCAACTCTATGCCTGGACGTCTCGACCAACTCTATGCTTCGACGTCTCGACCAACTCTATGCTTCGACGTCTCGACCAACTCTATGCTTCGACGTCTCGACCTACTCTATGCCTGGACGTCTCGACCAACTCTATGCCTCGACGTCTCGACCAACTCTATGCCTCGACGTCTCGGCCAACTCAATGCTTCGACGTCTCGACCAACTCTATGCCTGGACGTCTCGACCAACTCTATGCTTCGACGTCTCGACCAACTCTATGCCTCGACGTCTCGACCAACTCTATGCTTCGACGTCTCGACCAACTCTATGCTTCGACGTCTCGACCAACCCTATGCCTCGACGTCTCGACCAACTCTATGCTTCGACGTCTCGACCAACTCTATGCCTGGAAGTCTCGACCAACTCTATGCCTCGACGTCTCGTCCAACTCTATGCCTCGACGTCTCGACCAACTCTGCGCCTGGACGTCTCGACCAACTCTATGCCTCGACGTCTCGACCAACTCTATGCTTCGACGTCTCGACCAACTCTATGCTTCGACGTCTCGACCAACTCTATGCCTGGACGTCTCGACCAACTCTATGCTTCGACGTCTCGACCAACTCTATGCCTGGACGTCTCGACCAACTCTATGCCTCGACGTCTCGACCAACTCTGTGCCTGGACGTCTCGACCAACTCTATGCCTCGACGTCTCGACCAACGCTATGCTTCGACGTCTCGACCAACTCTATGCCTCGACGTCTCGACCAACTCTATGCTTCGACGTCTCGACCAACTCTATGCCTCGACGTCTCGACCAACTCTATGCCTGGACGTCTCGACCAACTCTATGCTTCGACGTCTCGACCAACTCTATGCCTGGTCGTCTCGACCAACTCTATGCCTCGACGACTCGACCAACTCTGTGCCTCGACGTCTCGACCAACTCTATGCATCGACGTCTCGACCAACTCTGTGCCTGGACGTCTCGACCAACTCTATGCCTGGACGTCTCGACCAACTCTACGCTTAGACGTCTCGACTAACTCTATGCCTCGACGTCTCGACCAACTCTATGCTTCGACGTCTCGACCAACTCTATGCTTCGACGTCTCGACCAACTCTATGCTTCGACGTCTCGACTAACTCTATGCCTCGACGTCTCGACCAACTCTATGCTTCGACGTCTCGACCAACTCTATGCTTCGACATCTCGACCAACTCTATGCCTGGACGTCTCGACCAACTCTATGCTTCGACGACTCGACCAACTCTATGCCTGGTCGTCTCGACCAACTCTATGCTTCGACGTCTCGACCAACTCTATGCCTCGACGTCTCGACCGACTCTATGCTTCGAAGCTCGACCAACTCTATGCCTGGACGTCTCGACCAACTCTATGCTTCGACGTCTCTACCAACTCTACGCCTCGACGTCTCGACCAACTCTATGCTTCGACGTCTCGACCAACTCTATGCCTCGACGTCTCGACCAACTCTATGCTTCGACGTCTCGACCAACTCTGTGCCTGGACGCCTCGACCAACTCTATGCTTCGACGTCTCGACCAACTCTATGCTTCGACGTCTCGACCAACTCTGTGCCTCGACGTCTCGACCAACGCTATGCCTCGACGTCCCGACCAACTCTGTGCCTGGACGTCTCGACTAACTCTATGCTTCGACGTCTCGACCAAATCTATGCCTCGACGTCTCGACCAACTCTATGCCTCGACGTCTCGACCAACTCTATGCATTGACGTCTCGACCAACTCTATGCCTCGACGTCTCGACCAACTCTATGCTTCGACGTCTCGACCAACTCTATGCCTGGACGTCTCGACCAACTCTATGCCTGGATGTCTCGACCAACTCTATGCTTCGACGTCTCGACCAACTCTATGCCTGGTCGTCTCGACCAACTCTATGCCTCGACGTCTCGACCAACTCTGTGCCTGGACGTGTCGACCAACTCTATGCTTCGACGTCTCGACCAACTCTATGCCTCGACGTCTCGACCAACTCTATGCCTGGACGTCTCGACCAACTCTATGCCTGGTCGTCTCGACCAACTCTATGCTTCGACGTCCCGACCAACACTATGCCTCGACGTATCGACCAACTCTATGCTTCGACGTCTCGACCAACTCTATGCCTGGACGTCTCGACCAACTCTATGCCTGGACGTCTCGACCGACTCTATGCTTCGACATCTCGACCAACTCTATGCTTCGACGTCTCGACCGACTCTATGCTTCGACGTCTCGACCAACTCTATGCCTCGACGTCTCGACCGACTCTATGCTTCGACGCTCGACCAACTCTATGCCTGGACGTCTCGACCAACTCTATGCTTCGACGTCTCGACCAACTCTATGCCTCGACGTCTCGACCAACTCTATGCTTCGACGTCTCGACCAACTCTATGCCTCGACGTCTCGACCAACTCTATGCTTCGACGTCTCGACCAACTCTGTGCCTGGACGCCTCGACCAACTCTATGCTTCGACGTCTCGACCAACTCTATGCTTCGACGTCTCGACCAACTCTGTGCCTCGACGTCTCGACCAACGCTATGCCTCGACGTCCCGACCAACACTGTGCCTGGACGTCTCGACTAACTCTATGCTTCGACGTCTCGACCAAATCTATGCCTCGACGTCTCGACCAACTCTATGCCTCGACGTCTCGACCAACTCTATGCATCGACGTCTCGACCAACTCTATGCCTCGACGTCTCGACCAACTCTATGCTTCGACGTCTCGACCAACTCTATGCCTGGACGTCTCGACCAACTCTATGCCTGGACGTCTCGACCAACTCTATGCTTCGACGTCTCGACCAACTCTATGCCTGGTCGTCTCGACCAACTCTATGCCTCGACGTCTCGACCAACTCTGTGCCTCGACGTCTCGACCAACTCTATTCTTCGACGTCTCGACCAACTCTATGCTTCGACGTCTCGACCAACTGTGTGCCTGGAAGTCTCGACCAACTCTGTGCCTGGATGTCTCGACCAACTCTATGCTTCGACGTCTCGAAAACTCTGTGCCTGGACGTCTCGACCAACTCTATGCTTCGACGTCTCGACCAACTCTGTGCCTCGACGTCTCGACCAACTCTATACCTCGACGTTCCGACCAACTCTGTGCCTGGACGTCTCGACTAACTCTATGCCTCGACGTCTCGACCAAATCTATGTCTCGACGTCTCGACCAACTCTATGCCTCGACGTCTCGACCAACTCTATGCTTCGACGTCTCGACCAACTCTATGCCTCGACGTCTCGACCAAATCTATGCTTCGACGTCTCGACCAACTCTATGCCTGGACGTCTCGACCAACTCTATGCCTGGACGTCTCGACCAACTCTGTGCCTGGACGTCTCGACCAACTCTGTGGCTGGACGTCTCGATCAACTCTATGCTTCGACGTCTCGACCAACTCTATGCTTCGACGTCTCGACCAACTCTATGCCTGGAAGTCTCGACCAACTCTATGCCTGGAAGTCTCGACCAACTCTATGCCTCGACGTCTCGACCAACTCTGTGCCTGGACGTCTCGACCAACTCTATGCTTCGACGTCTCGACCAACTCTATGCTTCGACGTCTCGACCAACTCTATGCCTGGACGTCTCGACCAACTCTATGCTTCGACGTCTCGACCAACTCTATGCTTCGACGTCTCGACCAACTCTATGCCTGGAAGTCTCGACCAACTCTATGCCTGGAAGTCTCGACCAACTCTATGCCTCGACGTCTCGACCAACTCTATGCTGCGACGTCTCGACCAACTCTATGCTTCGACGTCTCGACCAACTCTATGCTTCGATGTCTCGACCAACTCTATGCCTGGACGTCTCGACCAACTCTATGCTTGGACGTCTCGACCAACTCTATGCTTCGACGTCTCGACCAACTCTATGCTTCGACGTCTCGACCAACTCTATGCTTCGACGTCTCGACCAACTCTATGCCTGGACGTCTCGACCAACTCTATGCCTGGACGTCTCGACCAACTCTATGCCTGGACGTCTCGACCAACTCTATGCCTCGACGTCTCGACCAACTCTATGCCTCGACGTCTCGACCAACTCTATGCCTCGACGTCTCGACCAACTCTATGCTTCGACGTCTCGACCAACTCTATGCGTCGACGTCTCGACCAACTCTATGCTTCGACGTCTCGACCAACTCTATGCCTCGACGTCTCGACTAACTCTATGCTTCGACGTCTCGACCGACTCTATGCTTCGACGTCTCGACCGACTCTATGCTTCGACGTAACGACCAACTCTATGCCTGGACGTCTCGACCAACTCTATGCTTCGACGTCTCGACCAACTCTATGCCAAGACGTCTCGACCAACTCTATGCTTCGACGTCTCGACCAACTCTATGCTTCGACGTCTCGACCAACTCTATGCTTCGACGTCTCGACCAACTCTATGCTTCGACGTCTCGACCAACTCTATGCCTGGACGTCACGACCAACTCTATGCCTCGACGTCTCGACCAACTCTATGCTTCGACGTCTCGACCAACTCTATGCCTGGACGTCTCGACCAACTCTATGCTTCGACGTCTCGACCAACTCTATGCTTCGACGTCTCAACCAACTCTATGCTTCGACGTCTCGACCAACTCTATGCTTCGACGTCTCGATCAACTCTCTGCCTGGACGTCTCGACCAACTCTATGCTTCTTCGTCTCGACCAACTCTATGCCTCGACGTCTCGACCAACTCTATGCCTCGACGTCTCGACCAACTCTATGCCTGGACGTCTCGACCAACTCTATGCTTCGACGTCTCGACTAACTCTATGCTTCGACGTCTCGATCAACTCTATGCTTCGACGTCTCGACCAACTCTATGCTTCGACGTCTCGACCAACTCTATGCCTCGACGTCTCGACCAACTCTATGCCTGGACGTCTCGACCAACTCTATGCTTCGACGTCTCGACCAACTCTATGCCTCGACGTCTCGACCAACTCTATGCTTCGACGTCTCGACCAAATGTATGCTTCGACGTCTCGATCAACTCTATGCTTCGACGTCTCGACCAACTCTATGCTTCGACGTCTCGACCAACTCTATGCTTCGACGTCTCGACCAACTCTATGCCTGGACGTCTCGACCAACTCTATGCTTCGACGTCTCGACCAACTCTATGCCTCGACGTCTCGACCAACTCTATGCTTCGACGTCTCGACCAACTCTATGCCTCGACGTCTCGACCAACTCTATGCTTCGACGTCTCGACCAACTCTATGCCTGGACGTCTCGACCAACTCTATGCTTCGACGTCTCGACCAACTCTATGCCTCGACGTCTCGACCAACTCTATGCTTCGACGTCTCGACCAACTCTATGCCTGGAAGTCTCGAACAAATCTATGCCTGGAAGTCTCGACCAACTCTATGCCTCGACGACTCGACCAACTCTATGCTTCGACGACTCGACCAACTCTATGCTTCGACGTCTCGACCAACTCTATGCTTCGACGTCTCGACCAACTCTATGCTTCGACGTCTCGACCAACTCTATGCTTCGATGTCTCGACCAACTCTATGCTTCGATGTCTCGACCAACTCTATGCCTGGACGTCTCGACCAACTCTATGCTTGGACGTCTCGACCAACTCTATGCTTCGACGTCTCGACCAACTCTATGCTTCGACGTCTCGACCAACTCTATGCCTGGACGTCTCGACCCACTCTATGTTTCGACGTCTCGACCAACTCTATGCCTCGACGTCTCGACCAACTCTATGCCTGGACGTCTCGACCAACTCTATGCTTCGACGTCTCGACCAACTCTATGCCTCGACGTCTCGACCAACTCTATGCTTCGACGTCTCGACCAACTCTATGCTTCGACGTCTCGACCAACTCTATGCCTGGACGTCTCGACCAACTCTATGCTTCGACGTCTCGACCAACTCTATGCTTCGACGTCTCGATCAACTCTATGCTTCGACGTCTCGACCAACTCTATGCTTCGACGTCTCGACCAACTCTATGATTCGACGTCTCGATCAACTCTATGCTTCGACGTCTCGACCAACTATATGCTTCGAAGTCTCGACCAACTCTATGCCTCGACGTCTCGACCAACTCTATGCTTCGACGTCTCGACCAACTCTATGCTTCGACGTCTCGACCAACTCTATGCCTGGACGTCTCGACCAACTCTATGCTTCAACGTCTCGACCAACTCTATGCCTGGACGTCTCGACCAACTCTATGCTTCGACGTCTCGACCAACTCTATGCTTCGACGTCTCGACCAACTCTATGCTTCGACGTCTCGACCAACTCTATGCCTCGACGTCTCGGCCAACTCTATCCTTCGACGTCTCGACCAACTCTATGCCTCGACGTCTCGACCAACTCTATGCATCGACGTCTCGACCAACTCTATGCTTCGACGTCTCGACCAACTCTATGAATGGACGTCTCGACCAACTCTATGCTTCGACGTCTCGACCAACTCTATGCCTCGACGTCTCGACCAACTCTATGCTTCGACGTCTCGACCAACTCTATGCTTCGACGTCTCGACCAACTCTATGCTTCGACGTCTCGACCAACTCTATGCCTGGACGTCTCGACCAACTCTATGCTTCGACGTCTCGACCAACTCTATGCCCGGATGTCTCGACCAAATCTATGCTTCGACGTCTCGACCAACTCTATGCCTGGACGTCTCGACCAACTCTATGCTTCGACGTCTGACCAACTCTATGCTTCGACGTCTCGACCAACTCTATGCCTCGACGTCTCGGCCAACTCAATGCTTCGACGTCTCGACCAACTCTATGCCTGGACGTCTCGACCAGCTCTATGCTTCGACGTCTCGACCAACTCTATGCCTCGACGTCTCGACCAACTCTATGCTTCGACGTCTCGACCAACTCTAAGCTTCGACGTCTCGAAGAATACTCTATGCCTCGACGTCTCGACCAACTCAATGCTTCGACGTCTCGACCAACTCTATGCCTGGACGTCTCGACCCACTCTATGTTTCGACGTCTCGACCAACTCTATGCCTCGACGTCTCGACCAACTCTATGCCTGGACGTCTCGACCAACTCTATGCTTCGACGTCTCGACCAACTCTATGCTTCGACGTCTCGACCAACTCTATGATTCGACGTCTCGATCAACTCTATGCTTCGACGTCTCGACCAACTATATGCTTCGAAGTCTCGACCAACTCTATGCCTCGACGTCTCGACCAACTCTATGCTTCGACGTCTCGACCAACTCTATGCTTCGACGTCTCGACCAACTCTATGCCTGGACGTCTCGACCAACTCTATGCTTCAACGTCTCGACCAACTCTATGCCTGGACGTCTCGACCAACTCTATGCTTCGACGTCTCGACCAACTCTATGCTTCGACGTCTCGACCAACTCTATGCTTCGACGTCTCGACCAACTCTATGCCTCGACGTCTCGGCCAACTCTATCCTTCGACGTCTCGACCAACTCTATGCCTGGACGTCTCGACCAACTCTATGCATCGACGTCTCGACCAACTCTATGCCTCGACGTCTCGACCAACTCTATGAATGGACGTCTCGACCAACTCTATGCTTCGACGTCTCGACCAACTCTATGCCTCGACGTCTCGACCAACTCTATGCTTCGACGTCTCGACCAACTCTATGCTTCGACGTCTCGACCAACTCTATGCTTCGACGTCTCGACCAACTCTGTGCCTGGACGTCTCGACCAACTCTATGCTTCGACGTCTCGACCAACTCTATGCCCGGATGTCTCGACCAAATCTATGCTTCGACGTCTCGACCAACTCTATGCCTGGACGTCTCGACCAACTCTATGCTTCGACGTCTGACCAACTCTATGCTTCGACGTCTCGACCAACTCTATGCCTCGACGTCTCGGCCAACTCAATGCTTCGACGTCTCGACCAACTCTATGCCTGGACGTCTCGACCAGCTCTATGCTTCGACGTCTCGACCAACTCTATGCCTCGACGTCTCGACCAACTCTATGCTTCGACGTCTCGACCAACTCTAAGCTTCGACGTCTCGAAGAATACTCTATGCCTCGACGTCTCGACCAACTCAATGCTTCGACGTCTCGACCAACTCTATGCCTGGACGTCTCGACCCACTCTATGTTTCGACGTCTCGACCAACTCTATGCCTCGACGTCTCGACCAACTCTATGCCTGGACGTCTCGACCAACTCTATGCTTCGACGTCTCGACCAACTCTATGCCTCGACGTCTCGACCAACTCTATGCTTCGACGTCTCGACCAACTCTATGCTTCGACGTCTCGACCAACTCTATGCCTGGACGTCTCGACCAACTCTATGCTTCGACGTCTCGACCAACTCTATGCTTCGACGTCTCGATCAACTCTATGCTTCGACGTCTCGACCAACTCTATGCTTCGACGTCTCGACCAACTCTATGATTCGACGTCTCGATCAACTCTATGCTTCGACGTCTCGACCAACTATATGCTTCGAAGTCTCGACCAACTCTATGCCTCGACGTCTCGACCAACTCTATGCTTCGACGTCTCGACCAACTCTATGCTTCGACGTCTCGACCAACTCTATGCCTGGACGTCTCGACCAACTCTATGC
Organism: Bombus pratorum; assembly: GCA_930367275.1. Lineage (NCBI taxonomy): Eukaryota > Metazoa > Arthropoda > Insecta > Hymenoptera > Apidae > Bombus > Bombus pratorum. The sequence goes on along the minus strand of OV884000.1, from coordinate 3,795,421 downwards.
TTCAACGTCTCGACCAACTCTATGCCTGGACGTCTCGACCAACTCTATGCTTCGACGTCTCGACCAACTCTATGCTTCGACGTCTCGACCAACTCTATGCTTCGACGTCTCGACCAACTCTATGCCTCGACGTCTCGGCCAACTCTATCCTTCGACGTCTCGACCAACTCTATGCCTGGACGTCTCGACCAACTCTATGCATCGACGTCTCGACCAACTCTATGCTTCGACGTCTCGACCAACTCTATGAATGGACGTCTCGACCAACTCTATGCTTCGACGTCTCGACCAACTCTATGCCTCGACGTCTCGACCAACTCTATGCTTCGACGTCTCGACCAACTCTATGCTTCGACGTCTCGACCAACTCTATGCTTCGACGTCTCGACCAACTCTGTGCCTGGACGTCTCGACCAACTCTATGCTTCGACGTCTCGACCAACTCTATGCCCGGATGTCTCGACCAACTCTATGCTTCGACGTCTCGACCAACTCTATGCCTGGACGTCTCGACCAACTCTATGCTTCGACGTCTGACCAACTCTATGCTTCGACGTCTCGACCAACTCTATGCCTCGACGTCTCGGCCAACTCAATGCTTCGACGTCTCGACCAACTCTATGCCTCGACGTCTCGACCAACTCTATGCTTCGACGTCTCGACCAACTCTATGCCTCGACGTCTCGACCAACTCTATGCTTCGACGTCTCGACCAACTCTAAGCTTCGACGTCTCGAAGAATACTCTATGCCTCGACGTCTCGACCAACTCAATGCTTCGACGTCTCGACCAACTCTATGCCTGGACGTCTCGACCAACTCTATGCTTGGACGTCTCGACCAACTCTATGCCTCGACGTCTCGACCAACTCTATGCTTCGACGTCTCGACCAACTCTATGCCTGGACGTCTCGACCAACTCTATGCCTCGACGTCTCGACCAACTCTATTCCTCGACGTCTCGACCAACTCTATGCTTCGACGTCTCGACCAACTCTATGCCTGGACGTCTCGACTAACTCTATGCTTCGACGTCTCGACCAACTCTATGCTTCGACGTCTCGACCAACTCTATGCCTGGACGTCTCGACCAACTCTATGCCTCGACGTCTCGACCAACTCTATTCCTCGACGTCTCGACCAACTCTATGCTTCGACGTCTCGACCAACTCTATGCCTGGACGTCTCGACCAACTCTATGCTTCGACGTCTCGACCAACTCTATGCTTCGACGTCTCGACCAACTCTATGCTTCGACGTCTCGACCAACTCTATGCCTCGACGTTTCGACCAACTCTATGCTTCGACGTCTCCACCAACTCTATGCCTGGACGTCTCGACCAGCTCTATGCTTCGACGTCTCGACCAACTCTATGCCTCGACGTCTCGACCAACTCTATGCTTCCACGTCTAGACCAACTCTATGCCTGGACGTCTCGACCAACTCTATGCTTCGACGTCTCGACCAACTCTATGCCTCGACGTCACCACCAACTCTATGCTTCGACGTCTCGACCAACTCTATGCTTCGACGTCTCGACCAACTCTATGCTTCCACGTCTCGACCAACTCTATGCTTCGACGTCTCGACCGACTCTATGCTTCGACGTCTCGACCAACTCTATGCTTCGACGTCTCGACCAAGTCTATGCCTCGACGTCTCGACCAACTCTATGCTTCGACGTCTCGACCAAATGTATGCTTCGACGTCTCGACCAACTCTATGCTTCGACGCCTCGACCAACTCTATGCTTCGACGTCTCGACCAACTCTATGCTTCGACGTCTCGACCAACTCTATGCCTCGACGTCTCGACCAACTCTATGCTTCGACGTCTCGACCAACTCTATGCCTGGACGTCTCGACCAACTCTATGCCACGACGTCTCGACCAACTCTATGCCTGGACGTCTCGACCAACTCTATGCCTGGACGTCTCGACCAACTCTATGCCTCGACGTCTCGACCAACTCTATGCCTCGACGTCTCGACCAACTCTATGCTTCGACGTCTCGACCAACTCTATTCCTCGACGTCTCGACCAACTCTATGCTTCGACGTCTCGACCAACTCTATGCCTGGACGTCTCGACCAACTCTATGCTTCGACGTCTCGACCAACTCTATGCTTCGACGTCTCGACCAACTCTATGCTTCGACGTCTCGACCAAATCTATGCCTCGACGTCTCGACCAACTCTATGCCTGGACGTCTCGACCAACTCTATGCCACGACGTCTCGACCAACTCTATGCCTGGACGTCTCGACCAACTCTATGCCTGGACGTCTCGACCAACTCTATGCCTCGACGTCTCGACCAACTCTATGCCTCGACGTCTCGACCAACTCTATGCCTCGACATCTCGACCAACTCTATTCCTCGACGTCTCGACCAACTCTATGCTTCGACGTCTCGACCAACTCTATGCCTGGACGTCTCGACCAACTCTATGCTTCGACGTCTCGACCAACTCTATGCCTGGACGTCTCGACCAACTCTATGCTTCGACGTCTCGACCAACTCTATGCTTCGACGCCTCGACCAACTCTATGCTTCGACGTCTCGACCAACTCTATGCTTCGACGTCTCGACCAACTCTATGCCTCGACGTCTCGACCAACTCTATGCCTCGACGTCTCGACCAACTCTATGCCTGGACGTCTCGACCAACTCTATGCTTCGACGTCTCGACTAACTCTATGCTTCGACGTCTCGACCAACTCTATGCTTCGACGTCTCGACCAACTCTATGCTTCGACGTCTCGACCAACTCTATGCCTCGACGTCTCGACCAACTCTATGCCTGGACGTCTCGACCAACTCTATGCTTCGACGTCTCGACCAACTCTATGCCTCGACGTCTCGACCAACTCTATGCTTCGACGTCTCGACCAAATGTATGCTTCGACGTCTCGATCAACTCTATGCTTCGACGTCTCGACCAACTCTATGCTTCGACGTCTCGACCAACTCTATGCTTCGACGTCTCGACCAACTCTATGCCTGGACGTCTCGACCAACTCTATGCTTCGACGTCTCGACCAACTCTATGCCTCGACGTCTCGACCAACTCTATGCTTCGACGTCTCGATCAACTCTATGCCTCGACGTCTCGACCAACTCTATGCTTCGACGTCTCGACCAACTCTATGCCTGGACGTCTCGACCAACTCTATGCTTCGACGTCTCGACCAACTCTATGCCTCGACGTCTCGACCAACTCTATGCTTCGACGTCTCGACCAACTCTATGCCTGGAAGTCTCGAACAAATCTATGCCTGGAAGTCTCGACCAACTCTATGCCTCGACGTCTCGACCAACTCTATGCTTCGACGTCTCGACCAACTCTATGCCTCGACGTCTCGACCAACTCTATGCTTCGACGTCTCGACCAAATGTATGCTTCGACGTCTCGATCAACTCTATGCTTCGACGTCTCGACCAACTCTATGCTTCGACGTCTCGACCAACTCTATGCTTCGACGTCTCGACCAACTCTATGCCTGGACGTCTCGACCAACTCTATGCTTCGACGTCTCGACCAACTCTATGCCTCGACGTCTCGACCAACTCTATGCTTCGACGTCTCGACCAACTCTATGCCTCGACGTCTCGACCAACTCTATGCTTCGACGTCTCGACCAACTCTATGCCTGGACGTCTCGACCAACTCTATGCTTCGACGTCTCGACCAACTCTATGCCTCGACGTCTCGACCAACTCTATGCTTCGACGTCTCGACCAACTCTATGCCTGGAAGTCTCGAACAAATCTATGCCTGGAAGTCTCGACCAACTCTATGCCTCGACGTCTCGACCAACTCTATGCTTCGACGACTCGACCAACTCTATGCTTCGACGTCTCGACCAACTCTATGCTTCGACGTCTCGACCAACTCTATGCTTCGACGTCTCGACCAACTCTATGCTTCGATGTCTCGACCAACTCTATGCTTCGATGTCTCGACAAACTCTATGCCTGGACGTCTCGACCAACTCTATGCTTGGACGTCTCGACCAACTCTATGCTTCGACGTCTCGACCAACTCTATGCTTCGACGTCTCGACCAACTCTATGCCTGGACGTCTCGACCCACTCTATGTTTCGACGTCTCGACCAACTCTATGCCTCGACGTCTCGACCAACTCTATGCCTGGACGTCTCGACCAACTCTATGCTTCGACGTCTCGACCAACTCTATGCCTCGACGTCTCGACCAACTCTATGCTTCGACGTCTCGACCAACTCTATGCTTCGACGTCTCGACCAACTCTATGCCTGGACGTCTCGACCAACTCTATGCTTCGACGTCTCGACCAACTCTATGCTTCGACGTCTCGATCAACTCTATGCTTCGACGTCTCGACCAACTCTATGCTTCGACGTCTCGACCAACTCTATGATTCGACGTCTCGACCAACTCTATGCTTCGACGTCTCGACCAACTCTATGCTTCGAAGTCTCGACCAACTCTATGCCTCGACGTCTCGACCAACTCTATGCTTCGACGTCTCGACCAACTCTATGCTTCGACGTCTCGACCAACTCTATGCCTGGACGTCTCGACCAACTCTATGCTTCAACGTCTCGACCAACTCTATGCCTGGACGTCTCGACCAACTCTATGCTTCGACGTCTCGACCAACTCTATGCTTCGACGTCTCGACCAACTCTATGCTTCGACGTCTCGACCAACTCTATGCCTCGACGTCTCGGCCAACTCTATCCTTCGACGTCTCGACCAACTCTATGCCTGGACGTCTCGACCAACTCTATGCATCGACGTCTCGACCAACTCTATGCTTCGACGTCTCGACCAACTCTATGAATGGACGTCTCGACCAACTCTATGCTTCGACGTCTCGACCAACTCTATGCCTCGACGTCTCGACCAACTCTATGCTTCGACGTCTCGACCAACTCTATGCTTCGACGTCTCGACCAACTCTATGCTTCGACGTCTCGACCAACTCTGTGCCTGGACGTCTCGACCAACTCTATGCTTCGACGTCTCGACCAACTCTATGCCCGGATGTCTCGACCAAATCTATGCTTCGACGTCTCGACCAACTCTATGCCTGGACGTCTCGACCAACTCTATGCTTCGACGTCTGACCAACTCTATGCTTCGACGTCTCGACCAACTCTATGCCTCGACGTCTCGGCCAACTCAATGCTTCGACGTCTCGACCAACTCTATGCCTGGACGTCTCGACCAGCTCTATGCTTCGACGTCTCGACCAACTCTATGCCTCGACGTCTCGACCAACTCTATGCTTCGACGTCTCGACCAACTCTAAGCTTCGACGTCTCGAAGAATACTCTATGCCTCGACGTCTCGACCAACTCAATGCTTCGACGTCTCGACCAACTCTATGCCTGGACGTCTCGACCAACTCTATGCTTGGACGTCTCGACCAACTCTATGCCTCGACGTCTCGACCAACTCTATGCTTCGACGTCTCGACCAACTCTATGCCTGGACGTCTCGACCAACTCTATGCCTCGACGTCTCGACCAACTCTATTCCTCGACGTCTCGACCAACTCTATGCTTCGACGTCTCGACCAACTCTATGCCTGGACGTCTCGACTAACTCTATGCTTCGACGTCTCGACCAACTCTATGCTTCGACGTCTCGACCAACTCTATGCCTGGACGTCTCGACCAACTCTATGCCTCGACGTCTCGACCAACTCTATTCCTCGACGTCTCGACCAACTCTATGCTTCGACGTCTCGACCAACTCTATGCCTGGACGTCTCGACCAACTCTATGCTTCGACGTCTCGACCAACTCTATGCTTCGACGTCTCGACCAACTCTATGCTTCGACGTCTCGACCAACTCTATGCCTCGACGTTTCGACCAACTCTATGCTTCGACGTCTCGACCAACTCTATGCCTGGACGTCTCGACCAGCTCTATGCTTCGACGTCTCGACCAACTCTATGCCTCGACGTCTCGACCAACTCTATGCTTCCACGTCTAGACCAACTCTATGCCTGGACGTCTCGACCAACTCTATGCTTCGACGTCTCGACCAACTCTATGCCTCGACGTCACCACCAACTCTATGCTTCGACGTCTCGACCAACTCTATGCTTCGACGTCTCGACCAACTCTATGCTTCCACGTCTCGACCAACTCTATGCTTCGACGTCTCGACCGACTCTATGCTTCGACGTCTCGACCAACTCTATGCTTCGACGTCTCGACCAAGTCTATGCCTCGACGTCTCGACCAACTCTATGCTTCGACGTCTCGACCAAATGTATGCTTCGACGTCTCGACCAACTCTATGCTTCGACGCCTCGACCAACTCTATGCTTCGACGTCTCGACCAACTCTATGCTTCGACGTCTCGACCAACTCTATGCCTCGACGTCTCGACCAACTCTATGCTTCGACGTCTCGACCAACTCTATGCCTGGACGTCTCGACCAACTCTATGCCACGACGTCTCGACCAACTATATGCCTGGACGTCTCGACCAACTCTATGCCTGGACGTCTCGACCAACTCTATGCCTCGACGTCTCGACCAACTCTATGCCTCGACGTCTCGACCAACTCTATGCTTCGACGTCTCGACCAACTCTATGCTTCGACGTGTCGACCAACTCTATGCCTGGACGTCTCGACCAACTCTATGCCTGGACGTCTCGACCAACTCTATGCCTCGACGTCTCGACCAACTCTATGCCTCGACGTCTCGACCAACTCTATGCTTCGACGTCTCGACCAACTCTATGCTTCGACGTCTCGACCAACTCTATGCCTCGACGTCTCGACCAACTCTATGCCTGGACGTCTCGACCAACTCTATGCTTCGACGTCTCGACCAACTCTATGCTTCGACGTCTCGACCAACTCTATCCTTCGACGTCTCGACCAACTCTATGCTTCGACGTCTCGACCAACTCTATGCCTGGACGTCAAGACCAACTCTATGCCTCGACGTCTCGACCAACTCTATGCTTCGACGTTTCGACCAACTCTATACCTGGACGTCTCGACCAACTCTATGCTTGGACGTCTCGACCAACTCTATGCCTGGACGTCTCGACCAACTCTATGCTTCGACGTCTCGACCAACTCTATGCTTCGACGCCTCGACCAACTCTATGCTTCGACGTCTCGACCAACTCTATGCTTCGACGTCTCGACCAACTCTATGCCTCGACGTCTCGACCAACTCTATGCTTCGACGTCTCGACCAACTCTATGCCTGGACGTCTCGACCAACTCTATGCTTCGACGTCTCGACCAACTCTATGCCTCGACGTCTCGACCAACTCTATGCTTCGACGTCTCGACCAACTCTATGCCTGGACGTCTCGACCAACTCTATGCTTCGACGCCTCGACCAACTCTATGCTTCGACGTCTCGACCAACTCTATGCTTCGACGTCTCGACCAACTCTATGCCTCGACGTCTCGACCAACTCTATGCTTCGACGTCTCGACCAACTCTATGCCTGGACGTCTCGACCAACTCTATGCCTGGACGTCTCGACCAACTCTATGCTTCGACGTCTCGACCAACTCTATGCTTCGACGTCTCGACCAACTCTATGCTTCGACGTCTCGACCAACTCTATGCCTCGACGTTTCGACCAACTCTATGCTTCGACGTCTCGACCAACTCTATGCCTGGACGTCTCGACCAGCTCTATGCTTCGACGTCTCGACCAACTCTATGCCTCGACGTCTCGACCAACTCTATGCTTCCACGTCTAGACCAACTCTATGCCTGGACGTCTCGACCAACTCTATGCTTCGACGTCTCGACCAACTCTATGCCTCGACGTCACCACCAACTCTATGCTTCGACGTCTCGACCAACTCTATGCTTCGACGTCTCGACCAACTCTATGCTTCCACGTCTCGACCAACTCTATGCTTCGACGTCTCGACCGACTCTATGCTTCGACGTCTCGACCAACTCTATGCTTCGACGTCTCGACCAAGTCTATGCCTCGACGTCTCGACCAACTCTATGCTTCGACGTCTCGACCAAATGTATGCTTCGACGTCTCGACCAACTCTATGCTTCGACGCCTCGACCAACTCTATGCTTCGACGTCTCGACCAACTCTATGCTTCGACGTCTCGACCAACTCTATGCCTCGACGTCTCGACCAACTCTATGCTTCGACGTCTCGACCAACTCTATGCCTGGACGTCTCGACCAACTCTATGCCACGACGTCTCGACCAACTATATGCCTGGACGTCTCGACCAACTCTATGCCTCGACGTCTCGACCAACTCTATGCCTCGACGTCTCGACCAACTCTATGCTTCGACGTCTCGACCAACTCTATGCTTCGACGTCTCGACCAACTCTATGCCTGGACGTCTCGACCAACTCTATGCCTCGACATCTCGACCAACTCTATTCCTCGACGTCTCGACCAACTCTATGCTTCGACGTCTCGACCAACTCTATGCCTGGACGTCTCGACCAACTCTATGCTTCGACGTCTCGACCAACTCTATGCTTCGACGTCTCGACCAACTCTATGCCTCGACGTCTCGACCAACTCTATGCCTCGACGTCTCGACCAACTCTATGCCTGGACGTCTCGACCAACTCTATGCTTCGACGTCTCGACCAACTCTATGCTTCGACGTCTCGACCAACTCTATCCTTCGACGTCTCGACCAACTCTATGCTTCGACGTCTCGACCAACTCTATGCCTGGACGTCAAGACCAACTCTATGCCTCGACGTCTCGACCAACTCTATGCTTCGACGTTTCGACCAACTCTATACCTGGACGTCTCGACCAACTCTATGCCTCGACGTCTCGACCAACTCTATGCTTCGACGTCTCGACCAACTCTATGCTTCGACGTCTCGACCAACTCTATGCTTCGACGTCTCGACCAACTCTATGCTTCGACGTCTCGACCAATTCTATGCCACGACGTCTCGACCAACTCTATGCTTCGACGTCTCGACCAACTCTGTGCCTGGACGTCTCGACCAACTCTATGCTTCGACGTCTCGACCAACTCTATGCCTCGACGTCTCGACCAACTCTATGCCTCGACGTCTCGACAAACTCTATGCTTCGACGTCTCGACCAACTCTATGCTTGTACGTCTCGACCAACTCTATGCTTGGACGTCTCGACCAACTCTATGCTTCGACGTCTCGACCAACTCTATGCTTCGAAGTCTCGACCAACTCTATGCCTGGACGTCTCGACCAACTCTATGCCTCGACGTCTCGTCCAACTCTATGCCTCGACGTCTCGACCAACTCTATGCTTCGACGTCTCGACCAACTCTATGCCTCGACGTCTCGACCAACTCTATGCTTCGACGTCTCGACCAACTCTATGCCTGGAAGTCTCGAACAAATCTATGCCTGGAAGTCTCGACCAACTCTATGCCTCGACGTCTCGACCAACTCTATGCTTCGACGACTCGACCAACTCTATGCTTCGACGTCTCGACCAACTCTATGCTTCGACGTCTCGACCAACTCTATGCTTCGACGTCTCGACCAACTCTATGCTTCGATGTCTCGACCAACTCTATGCTTCGATGTCTCGACCAACTCTATGCCTGGACGTCTCGACCAACTCTATGCTTGGACGTCTCGACCAACTCTATGCTTCGACGTCTCGACCAACTCTATGCTTCGACGTCTCGACCAACTCTATGCCTGGACGTCTCGACCAACTCTATGTTTCGACGTCTCGACCAACTCTATGCCTCGACGTCTCGACCAACTCTATGCCTGGACGTCTCGACCAACTCTATGCTTCGACGTCTCGAACAACTCTATGCCTCGACGTCTCGACTAACTCTATGCTTCGACGTCTCGACCAACTCTATGCTTCGACGTCTCGACCAACTCTATGCCTCGACGTCTCGACCAACTCTATGCTTCGACGTCTCGACCAACTCTATGCCTGGACGTCTCGACCAACTCTATGCCTGGACGTCTCGACCAACTCTATGCTTCGACGTCTCGACCAACTCTATGCTTCGACGTCTCGACCAACTCTATGCTTCGACGTCTCGACCAACTCTATGCCTCGACGTTTCGACCAACTCTATGCTTCGACGTCTCGACCAACTCTATGCCTGGACGTCTCGACCAGCTCTATGCTTCGACGTCTCGACCAACTCTATGCCTCGACGTCTCGACCAACTCTATGCTTCCACGTCTAGACCAACTCTATGCCTGGACGTCTCGACCAACTCTATGCTTCGACGTCTCGACCAACTCTATGCCTCGACGTCACCACCAACTCTATGCTTCGACGTCTCGACCAACTCTATGCTTCGACGTCTCGACCAACTCTATGCTTCCACGTCTCGACCAACTCTATGCTTCGACGTCTCGACCGACTCTATGCTTCGACGTCTCGACCAACTCTATGCTTCGACGTCTCGACCAAGTCTATGCCTCGACGTCTCGACCAACTCTATGCTTCGACGTCTCGACCAAATGTATGCTTCGACGTCTCGACCAACTCTATGCTTCGACGCCTCGACCAACTCTATGCTTCGACGTCTCGACCAACTCTATGCTTCGACGTCTCGACCAACTCTATGCCTCGACGTCTCGACCAACTCTATGCTTCGACGTCTCGACCAACTCTATGCCTGGACGTCTCGACCAACTCTATGCCACGACGTCTCGACCAACTATATGCCTGGACGTCTCGACCAACTCTATGCCTCGACGTCTCGACCAACTCTATGCCTCGACGTCTCGACCAACTCTATGCTTCGACGTCTCGACCAACTCTATGCTTCGGCGTCTCGACCAACTCTATGCCTGGACGTCTCGACCAACTCTATGCCTCGACATCTCGACCAACTCTATTCCTCGACGTCTCGACCAACTCTATGCTTCGACGTCTCGACCAACTCTATGCCTGGACGTCTCGACCAACTCTATGCTTCGACGTCTCGACCAACTCTATGCTTCGACGTCTCGACCAACTCTATGCCTCGACGTCTCGACCAACTCTATGCCTCGACGTCTCGACCAACTCTATGCCTGGACGTCTCGACCAACTCTATGCTTCGACGTCTCGACCAACTCTATGCTTCGACGTCTCGACCAACTCTATCCTTCGACGTCTCGACCAACTCTATGCTTCGACGTCTCGACCAACTCTATGCCTGGACGTCAAGACCAACTCTATGCCTCGACGTCTCGACCAACTCTATGCTTCGACGTTTCGACCAACTCTATACCTGGACGTCTCGACCAACTGTATGCTTCGACGTCTCGACCAACTCTATGCCTCGACGTCTCAACCAACTCTATGCTTCGACGTCTCGACCAACTCTATGCTTCGACGTCTCGACCAACTCTATGCTTCGACGTCTCGACCAATTCTATGCCACGACGTCTCGACCAACTCTATGCTTCGACGTCTCGACCAACTCTGTGCCTGGACGTCTCGACCAACTCTATGCTTCGACGTCTCGACCAACTCTATGCCTCGACGTCTCGACCAACTCTATGCCTCGACGTCTCGACAAACTCTATGCTTCGACGTCTCGACCAACTCTATGCTTGTACGTCTCGACCAACTCTATGCTTGGACGTCTCGACCAACTCTATGCTTCGACGTCTCGACCAACTCTATGCTTCGAAGTCTCGACCAACTCTATGCCTGGACGTCTCGACCAACTCTATGCCTCGACGTCTCGTCCAACTCTATGCCTCGACGTCTCGACCAACTCTATGCTTCGACGTCTCGACCAACTCTATGCCTCGACGTCTCGACCAACTCTATGCTTCGACGTCTCGACCAACTCTATGCTTCGACGTCTCGACCAACTCTATGCTTCGACGTCTCGACCAACTCTCTGCTTCGACGTCTCGACCAACTCTATGCCTTGACGTCACGAAAAACTCTATGCCTCGACGTCTCGACCAACTCTATGCTTCGACGTCTCGACCAACTCTATGCCTGGACGTCTCGACCAACTCTATGCTTCGATGTCTCGACCAACTCTATGCTTCGACGTCTCAACCAACTCTATGCTTCGACGTCTCGACCAACTCTATGCTTCGACGTCTCGATCAACTCTCTGCCTGGACGTCTCGACCAACTCTATGCTTCTTCGTCTCGACCAACTCTATGCCTCGACGTCTCGACCAACTCTATGCCTCGACGTCTCGACCAACTCTATGCCTGGACGTCTCGACCAACTCTATGCTTCGACGTCTCGACTAACTCTATGCTTCGACGTCTCGACCAACTCTATGCTTCGACGTCTCGACCAACCCTATGCCTCGACGTCTCGACCAACTCTATGCCTGGACGTCTCGACCAACTCTATGCTTCGACGTCTCGACCAACTCTATGCCTCGACGTCTCGACCAACTCTATGCTTCGACGTCTCGACCAAATGTATGCTTCGACGTCTCGATCAACTCTATGCTTCGACGTCTCGACCAACTCTATGCTTCGACGTCTCGACCAACTCTATGCTTCGACGACTCGACCAACTCTATGCCTGGACGTCTCGACCAACTCTATGCTTCGACGTCTCGACCAACTCTATGCCTCGACGTCTCGACCAACTCTATGCTTCGACGTCTCGACCAACTCTATGCCTCGACGTCTCGACCAACTCTATGCTTCGACGTCTCGACCAACTCTATGCCTGGACGTCTCGACCAACTCTATGCCTGGACGTCACGACCAACTCTATGCCTCGACGTCTCGACCAACTCTATGCTTCGACGTCTCGACCAACTCTATGCCTGGACGTCTCGACCAACTCTATGCTTCGACGTCTCGACCAACTCTATGCTTCGACGTCTCAACCAACTCTATGCTTCGACGTCTCGACCAACTCTATGCTTCGACGTCTCGATCAACTCTCTGCCTGGACGTCTCGACCAACTCTATGCTTCTTCGTCTCGACCAACTCTATGCCTCGACGTCTCGACCAACTCTATGCCTCGACGTCTCGACCAACTCTATGCCTGGACGTCTCGACCAACTCTATGCTTCGACGTCTCGACTAACTCTATGCTTCGACGTCTCGACCAACTCTATGCTTCGACGTCTCGACCAACTCTATGCCTCGACGTCTCGACCAACTCTATGCCTGGACGTCTCGACCAACTCTATGCTTCGACGTCTCGACCAACTCTATGCCTCGACGTCTCGACCAACTCTATGCTTCGACGTCACGACCAAATGTATGCTTCGACGTCTCGATCAACTCTATGCTTCGACGTCTCGACCAACTCTATGCTTCGACGTCTCGACCAACTCTATGCTTCGACGTCTCGACCAACTCTAAGCCTGGACGTCTCGACCAACTCTATGCTTCGACGTCTCGACCAACTCTATGCCTCGACGTCTCGACCAACTCTATGCTTCGACGTCTCGACCAACTCTATGCCTCGACGTCTCGACCAACTCTATGCTTCGACGTCTCGACCAACTCTATGCCTGGACGTCTCGACCAACTCTATGCTTCGACGTCTCGACCAACTCTATGCCTCGACGTCTCGACCAACTCTATGCTTCGACGTCTCGACCAACTCTATGCCTGGAAGTCTCGAACAAATCTATGCCTGGAAGTCTCGACCAACTCTATGCCTCGACGTCTCGACCAACTCTATGCTTCGACGACTCGACCAACTCTATGCTTCGACGTCTCGACCAACTCTATGCTTCGACGTCTCGAACAACTCTATGCTTCGACGTCTCGACCAACTCTATGCTTCGATGTCTCGACCAACTCTATGCTTCGATGTCTCGACCAACTCTATGCCTGGACGTCTCGACCAACTCTATGCTTGGACGTCTCGACCAACTCTATGCTTCGACGTCTCGACCAACTCTATGATTCGACGTCTCGATCAACTCTATGCTTCGACGTCTCGGCCAACTATATGCTTCGAAGTCTCGACCAACTCTATGCCTCGACGTCTCGACCAACTCTATGCTTCGACGTCTCGACCAACTCTATGCTTCGACGTCTCGACCAACTCTATGCCTGGACGTCTCGACCAACTCTATGCTTCAACGTCTCGAGCAACTCTATGCCTGGACGTCTCGACCAACTCTATGCTTCGACGTCTCGACCAACTCTATGCTTCGACGTCTCGACCAACTCTATGCTTCGACGTCTCGACCAACTCTATGCCTCGACGTCTCGGCCAACTCTATGCTTCGACGTCTCGACCAACTCTATGCCTGGACGTCTCGACCAACTCTATGCTTCGACGTCTCGACCAACTCTATGCTTCGACGTCTCGACCAACTCTATGCCTGGACGTCTCGACCAACTCTATGCTTCGACGTCTCGACCAACTCTATGCCTCGACGTCTCGACCAACTCTATGCTTCGACGTCTCGACCAACTCTATGCTTCGACGTCTCGACCAACTCTATGCTTCGACGTCTCGACCAACTCTGTGCCTGGACGTCTCGACCAACTCTATGCTTCGACGTCTCGACCAACTCATTGCCGGGATGTCTCGACCAACTCTATGCTTCGACGTCTCGACCAACTCTATGCCTGGACGTCTCGACCAACTCTATGCTTCGACGTCTGACCAACTCTATGCTTCGACGTCTCGACCAACTCTATGCCTCGACGTCTCGGCCAACTCAATGCTTCGACGTCTCGACCAACTCTATGCCTGGACGTCTCGACCAGCTCTATGCTTCGACGTCTCGACCAACTCTATGCCTCGACGTCTCGACCAACTCTATGCTTCGTCGTCTCGACCAACTCTAAGCTTCGACGTCTCGAAGAATACTCTATGCCTCGACGTCTCGACCAACTCAATGCTTCGACGTCTCGACCAACTCTATGCCTGGACGTCTCGACCAACTCTATGCTTGGACGTCTCGACCAACTCTATGCCTCGACGTCTCGACCAACTCTATGCTTCGACGTCTCGACCAACTCTATGCCTGGACGTCTCGACCAACTCTATGCTTCGACGTCTCGACCAACTCTATGCTTCGACGTCTCGACCAACTCTAAGCTTCGACGTCTCGAAGAATACTCTATGCCTCGACGTCTCGACCAACTCAATGCTTCGACGTCTCGACCAACTCTATGCCTGGACGTCTCGACCAACTCTATGCTTGGACGTCTCGACCAACTCTATGCTTCCACGTCTAGACCAACTCTATGCCTGGACGTCTCGACCAACTCTATGCTTCGACGTCTCGACCAACTCTATGCCTCGACGTCACCACCAACTCTATGCTTCGACGTCTCGACCAACTCTATGCTTCGACGTCTCGACCAACTCTATGCTTCCACGTCTCGACCAACTCTATGCTTCGACGTCTCGACCGACTCTATGCTTCGACGTCTCGACCAACTCTATGCTTCGACGTCTCGACCAAGTCTATGCCTCGACGTCTCGACCAACTCTATGCTTCGACGTCTCGACCAAATGTATGCTTCGACGTCTCGACCAACTCTATGCTTCGACGTCTCGACCAACTCTATGCTTCGACGTCTCGACCAACTCTATGCTTCGACGTCTCGACCAACTCTATGCCTCGACGTCTCGACCAACTCTATGCTTCGACGTCTCGACCAACTCTATGCCTGGACGTCTCGACCAACTCTATGCCTCGACGTCTCGACCAACTCTATGCCTGGACGTCTCGACCAACTCTATGCCTGGACGTCTCGACCAACTCTATGCCTCGACGTCTCGACCAACTCTATGCCTCGACGTCTCGACCAACTCTATGCTTCGACGTCTCGACCAACTCTATGCTTCGACGTCTCGACCAACTCTATGCCTGGACGTCTCGACCAACTCTATGCCTCGACATCTCGACCAACTCTATTCCTCGACGTCTCGACCAACTCTATGCTTCGACGTCTCGACCAACTCTATGCCTGGACGTCTCGACCAACTCTATGCTTCGACGTCTCGACCAACTCTATGCTTCGACGTCTCGACCAACTCTATGCCTCGACGTCTCGACCAACTCTATGCTTCGACGTCTCGACCAACTCTATGCTTCGACGTCTCGACCAATTCTATGCCTCGACGTCTCGACCAACTCTATGCCTCGACGTCTCGACCAACTCTATGCCTGGACGTCTCGACCAACTCTATGCTTCGACGTCTCGACCAACTCTATGCTTCGACGTCTCGACCAACTCTATCCTTCGACGTCTCGACCAACTCTATGCTTCGACGTCTCGACCAACTCTATGCCTGGACGTCAAGACCAACTCTATGCCTCGACGTCTCGACCAACTCTATGCTTCGACGTTTCGACCAACTCTATACCTGGACGTCTCGACCAACTGTATGCTTCGACGTCTCGACCAACTCTATGCCTCGACGTCTCAACCAACTCTATGCTTCGACGTCTCGACCAACTCTATGCTTCGACGTCTCGACCAACTCTATGCTTCGACGTCTCGACCAATTCTATGCCACGACGTCTCGACCAACTCTATGCTTCGACGTCTCGACCAACTCTGTGCCTGGACGTCTCGACCAACTCTATGCTTCGACGTCTCGACCAACTATATGCCTCGACGTCTCGACCAACTCTATGCCTCGACGTCTCGACAAACTCTATGCTTCGACGTCTCGACCAACTCTATGCTTCGACGTCCCGACCAACTCTATCCTTCGACGTCTCGACCAACTCTATGCTTCGACGTCTCGACCAACTCTATGCCTGGACGTCAAGACCAACTCTATGCATCGACGTCTCGACCAACTCTATGCTTCGACGTTTCGACCAACTCTATACCTGGACGTCTCGACCAACTGTATGCTTCGACGTCTCGACCAACTCTATGCCTCGACGTCTCAACCAACTCTATGCTTCGACGTCTCGACCAACTCTATGCTTCGACGTCTCGACCAACTCTATGCTTCGAAGTCTCGACCAACTCTATGCCTGGACGTCTCGACCAACTCTATGCCTCGACGTCTCGTCCAACTCTATGCCTCGACGTCTCGAACAACTCTATGCTTCGACGTCTCGACCAACTCTATGCTACGACGTCTCGACCAACTCTATGCTTCGACGTCTCGACCAACTCTATGCTTCGACGTCTCGACCAACTCTATGCCTGGACGTCTCGACCAACTCTATGCCTCGACGTCTCGACCAACTCTATGCTTCGACGTCTAGACCAACTCTATGCCTGGACGTCTCGACCAACTCTATGCCTCGACATCTCGACCAACTCTATTCCTCGACGTCTCGACCAACTCTATGCTTCGACGTCTCGACCAACTCTATGCCTGGACGTCTCGAACAAACTCTATGCTTCGACGTCTCGACCAACTGTATGCTTCGACGTCTCGACCAACTCTATGCTTCGACGTTTCGACCAACTGTATGCCTCGACGTCTCGACCAACTCTATGCTTCGACGTCTCGACCAACTCTATGCCTCGACGTCTCGACCAAATCTATGCTTCGACGTCTCGACCAACTCTATGCCTGGACGTCTCGACCAACTCTATGCTTCGACGTCTCGACCAACTCTATGCCTGGACGTCTCGACCAACTCTATGCTTCGACGTCTCGACCAACTCTATGCCTCGACGTCTCGACCAACTCTATGCTTCGACGTCTCGACCAACTCTATGCCTGGACGTCTCGACCAACTCTATGCCTCGACGTCTCGACCAACTCTATGCCTGGACGTCTCGACCAATTCTATGCTTCGACGTCTCGACCAACTCTATGCTTCGACGTCTCGACCAACTCTATCCTTCGACGTCTCGACCAACTCTATGCTTCGACGTCTCGACCAACTCTATGCCTGGACGTCAAGACCAACTCTATGCCTCGACGTCTCGACCAACTCTATGCTTCGACGTTTCGACCAACTCTATACCTGGACGTCTCGACCAACTGTATGCTTCGACGTCTCGACCAACTCTATGCCTCGACGTCTCAACCAACTCTATGCTTCGACGTCTCGACCAACTCTATGCTTCGACGTCTCGACCAACTCTATGCTTCGACGTCTCGACCAATTCTATGCCTCGACGTCTCGACCAACTCTATGCTTCGACGTCGCAACCAACTCTGTGCCTGGACGTCTCGACCAACTCTATGCTTCGACGTCTCGACCAACTCTATGCCTCGACGTCTCGACCAACTCTATGCCTCGACGTCTCGACAAACTCTATGCTTCGACGTCTCGACCAACTCTATGCTTGTACGTCTCGACCAACTCTATGCTTGGACGTCTCGACCAACTCTATGCTTCGAAGTCTCGACCAACTCTATGCCTGGACGTCTCGACCAACTCTATGCCTCGACGTCTCGTCCAACTCTATGCCTCGACGTCTCGAACAACTCTATGCTTCGACGTCTCGACCAACTCTATGCTACGACGTCTCGACCAACTCTATGCTTCGACGTCTCGACCAACTCTATGCTTCGACGTCTCGACCAACTCTATGCCTGGACGTCTCGACCAATTCTATGCCTCGACGTCTCGACCAACTCTATGCTTCGACGTCTCGACCAACTCTATGCTTCGACGTCTCGGCCAATTCTATGCCTCGACATCTCGACCAACTCTATGCTTCGACGTCTCGACCAACTCTATGCTTCGACGTCTCGACCAACTCTATGCCTCGACGTCTCGACCAACTCAATGCTTCGACTTCTCGACCAACTCTATGCCTGGACGTCTCGACCAACTCTATGCTTCGACGTCTCGACCAACTCTATGCCTCGACGTCTCGAACAACTCTATGCTTCGACGTTTCGACCAACTGTATGCCTCGACGTCTCGACCAACTCTATGCTTCGACGTCTCGACAAACTCTGTGCCTGGACGTCTCGACCAAATCTATGCTTCGACGTCTCGACTAACTCTATGCTTCGACGTCTCGACCAACTCTATGCTTCGACGTCTCGACCAACTCTATGCCTCGACGTCTCGACCAACTCAATGCTTCGACTTCTCGACCAACTCTATGCCTGGACGTCTCGACCAACTCTATGCTTCGACGTCTCGACCAACTCTATGCCTCGACGTCTTTACCAACTCTATGCTTCGACGTTTCGACCAACTGTATGCCTCGACGTCTCGACCAACTCTATGCTTCGACGTCTCGACCAACTCTGTGCCTGGACGTCTCGACCAACTCTATGCTTCGACGTCTCGACCAACTCTATGCTTCGACGTCTCGACCAACTCTATGCTTCGACGTCTCGACCAACACTATGCCTGGACGTCTCGACCAACTCTATGCTTCGACGCCTCGACCAACTCTATGCCTCGACGTCTCAACCAATTCTATGCTTCGACGTCTCGACCAACTCTATGCTTCGACGTCTCGACCAACTCTATGCTTCGACGTCTCGACCAACTCTATGCTTCGACGTCTCGACCAACTCTATGCTTCCACGTCTCGACCAACTCTATGCTTCGACGTCTCGACCGACTCTATGCTTCGACGTCTCAACCAACTCTATGCCTGGACGTCTCGACCAAGTCTATGCCTCGACGTCTCGACCAACTCTATGCTTCGACGTCTCGACCAACTGTATGCTTCGACGTCTCGACCAACTCTATGCTTCGACGTCTCGACCAACTCTATGCTTCAACGTCTCGACCAACTCTATGCTTCGACGTCTCGACCATCTCTGTGCCTGGACGTCTCGACCAACTCTATGCTTCGACGTCTCGACCAACTCTATGCCTCGACGTCTCGACCAACTCTATGCCTCGACTTCTCGACCAACTCTATGCTTCGACGTCTCGACCAACTCTATGCCTCGACGTCTCGACCAACTCAATGCTTCGACTTCTCGACCAACTCTATGCCTGGACGTCTCGACCAACTCTATGCTTCGACGTCTCGACCAACTCTATGCCTCGACGTCTCGAACAACTCTATGCTTCGACGTTTCGACCAACTGTATGCCTCGACGTCTCGACCAACTCTATGCTTCGACGTCTCGACCAACTCTGTGCCTGGACGTCTCGACCAACTCTATGCTTCGACGTCTCGACCAACTCTATGCTTCGACGTCTCGACCAACTCTATGCTTCGACGTCTCGACCAACTCTATGCCTCGACGTCTCGACCAACTCAATGCTTCGACTTCTCGACCAACTCTATGCCTGGACGTCTCGACCAACTCTATGCTTCGACGTCTCGACCAACTCTATGCCTCGACGTCTCGACCAACTCTATGCTTCGACGTTTCGACCAACTGTATGCCTCGACGTCTCGAAAAACTCTATGCTTCGACGTCTCGACCAACTCTGTGCCTGGACGTCTCGACCAACTCTATGCCTGGACGTCTCGACCAACTCTATGCTTGGACGTCTCAACCAACTCTATGCTTCGACGTCTCGACCAACTCTATGCTTCGACGTCTCGACCAACTCTATGCTTCGAAGTCTCGACCAACTCTATGCCTGGACGTCTCGACCAACTCTATGCCTCGACGTCTCGTCCAACTCTATGCCTCGACGTCTCGAACAACTCTATGCTTCAACGTCTCGCCCAACTCTATGCTTCGACGTCTCGACCAACTCTATGCTTCGACGTCTCGACCAACTCTATGCTTCGACGTCTCGACCAACTCTATGCTTCGACGTCTCGACCAACTCTATGCCTGGACGTCTCGACCAACTCTATGCTTCGACGTCTCGACCAACTCTATGCCGCGACGTCTCAACCAACTCTATGCCTCGACGTCTCGACCAACTCTATGCTTCGACGTCTCGACCAACTCTATGCTTCGACGTCTCGACCAACTCTATGCTTCGACGTCTCGACCAACTCTATGCTTCGACGTCTCGACCAACTCTATGCCTCGACGTCTCGACCATCTCAATGCTTCGACTTCTCGACCAACTCTATGCCTGGACGTCTCGACCAACTCTATGCTTCGACGTCTCGACCAACTCTATGCCTCGACGTCTCGACCAACTCTATGCTTCGACGTTTCGACCAACTGTATGCCTCGACGTCTCGACCAACTCTATGCTTCGACGTCTCGACCAACTCTGTGCCTGGACGTCTCGACCAACTCTATGCCTGGACGTCTCGACCAACTCTATGCTTGGACGTCTCGACCAACTCTATGCTTCGACGTCTCGACCAACTCTATGCTTCGACGTCTCGACCAACTCTATGCTTCGAAGTCTCGACCAACTCTATGCCTGGACGTCTCGACCAACTCTATGCCTCGACGTCTCGTCCAACTCTATGCCTCGACGTCTCGAACAACTCTATGCTTCGACGTCTCGCCCAACTCTATGCTTCGACGTCTCGACCAACTCTATGCTTCGACGTCTCGACCAACTCTATGCTTCGACGTCTCGACCAACTCTATGCTTCGACGTCTCGACCAACTCTATGCCTGGACGTCTCGACCAACTCTATGCTTCGACGTCTCGACCAACTCTATGCCTCGACGTCTCAACCAACTCTATGCCTCGACGTCTCGACCAACTCTATGCTTCGACGTCTCGACCAAATCTATGCTTCGACGTCTCGACCAACTCTATGCCTCGACGTCTCGACCAACTCTATGCTTCGACGTCTCGACCAACTCTATGCTTCGACGTCTCGACCAACTCTATGCTTCCACGTCTCGACCAACTCTATGCTTCGACGTCTCGACCGACTCTATGCTTCGACGTCTCAACCAACTCTATGCCTGGACGTCTCGACCAAGTCTATGCCTCGACGTCTCGACCAACTCTATGCTTCGACGTCTCGACCAACTGTATGCTTCGACGTCTCGACCAACTCTATGCTTCGACGTCTCGACCAACTCTATGCTTCGAAGTCTCGACCAACTCTATGCTTCGACGTCTCGACCATCTCTGTGCCTGGACGTCTCGACCAACTCTATGCCTCGACGTCTCGTCCAACTCTATGCCTCGACGTCTCGAACAACTCTATGCTTCGACGTCTCGCCCAACTCTATGCTTCGACGTCTCGACCAACTCTATGCTTCGACGTCTCGACCAACTCTATGCTTCGACGTCTCGACCAACTCTATGCTTCGACGTTTCGACCAACTGTATGCCTCGACGTCTCGACCAACTCTATGCTTCGACGTCTCGACCAACTCTGTGCCTGGACGTCTCGACCAACTCTATGCTTCGACGTCTCGACCAACTCTATGCTTCGACGTCTCGACCAACACTATGCCTGGACGTCTCGACCAACTCTATGCTTCGACGCCTCGACCAACTCTATGCCTCGACGTCTCAACCAATTCTATGCTTCGACGTCTCGACCAACTCTATTCTTCGACGTCTCGACCGACTCTATGCTTCGACGTCTCGACCCACTCTATGCTTCGACGTCTCGAAAAACTCTATGCTTCGACGTCTCGACCAACTCTATGCCTCGACGTCTCGACCAACTCTATGCTTCGACGTCTCGACCAACTCTATGCCTGGACGTCTCGACCAACTCTATGCTTCGACGTCTCGACCAACTCTATGCCTCGACGTCTCGACCAACTCTATGCTTCGACGTCTCGACCAACTCTATGCCTGGACGTCTCGACCAACTCTATGCCTCGACGTCTCGACCAACTCTATGCCTGGACGTCTCGACCAATTCTATGCTTCGACGTCTCGACCAACTCTATGCTTCGACGTCTCGACCAACTCTATCCTTCGACGTCTCGACCAACTCTATGCTTCGACGTCTCGACCAACTCTATGCCTGGACGTCAAGACCAACTCTATGCCTCGACGTCTCGACCAACTCTATGCTTCGACGTTTCGACCAACTCTATACCTGGACGTCTCGACCAACTGTATGCTTCGACGTCTCGACCAACTCTATGCCTCGACGTCTCAACCAACTCTATGCTTCGACGTCTCGACCAACTCTATACTTCGACGTCTCGACCAACTCTATGCTTCGACGTCTCGACCAATTCTATGCCTCGACGTCTCGACCAACTCTATGCTTCGACGTCTCAACCAACTCTGTGCCTGGACGTCTCGACCAACTCTATGCTTCGACGTCTCGACCAACTCTATGCCTCGACGTCTCGACCAACTCTATGCCTCGACGTCTCGACAAACTCTATGCTTCGACGTCTCGACCAACTCTATGCTTGTACGTCTCGACCAACTCTATGCTTGGACGTCTCGACCAACTCTATGCTTCGAAGTCTCGACCAACTCTATGCCTGGACGTCTCGACCAACTCTATGCCTCGACGTCTCGTCCAACTCTATGCCTCGACGTCTCGAACAACTCTATGCTTCGACGTCTCGACCAACTCTATGCTACGACGTCTCGGCCAACTCTATGCTTCGACGTCTCGACCAACTCTATGCTTCGACGTCTCGACCAACTCTATGCCTGGACGTCTCGACCAATTCTATGCCTCGACGTCTCGACCAACTCTATGCTTCGACGTCTCGACCAACTCTATGCTTCGACGTCTCGGCCAATTCTATGCCTCGACATCTCGACCAACTCTATGCTTCGACGTCTCGACCAACTCTATGCTTCGACGCCTCGACCAACTCTATGCCTCGACGTCTCAACCAATTCTATGCTTCGACGTCTCGACCAACTCTATGCTTCGACGTCTCGACCGACTCTATGCTTCGACGTCTCGACCCACTCTATGCTTCGACGTCTCGAAAAACTCTATGCTTCGACGTCTCGACCAACTCTATGCCTCGACGTCTCGACCAACTCTATGCTTCGACGTCTCGACCAACTCTATGCCTGGACGTCTCGACCAACTCTATGCTTCGACGTCTCGACCAACTCTATGCCTCGACGTCTCGACCAACTCTATGCTTCGACGTCTCGACCAACTCTATGCCTGGACGTCTCGACCAACTCTATGCCTCGACGTCTCGACCAACTCTATGCCTGGACGTCTCGACCAATTCTATGCTTCGACGTCTCGACCAACTCTATGCTTCGACGTCTCGACCAACTCTATCCTTCGACGTCTCGACCAACTCTATGCTTCGACGTCTCGACCAACTCTATGCCTGGACGTCAAGACCAACTCTATGCCTCGACGTCTCGACCAACTCTATGCTTCGACGTTTCGACCAACTCTATACCTGGACGTCTCGACCAACTGTATGCTTCGACGTCTCGACCAACTCTATGCCTCGACGTCTCAACCAACTCTATGCTTCGACGTCTCGACCAACTCTATGCTTCGACGTCTCGACCAACTCTATGCTTCGACGTCTCGACCAATTCTATGCCTCGACGTCTCGACCAACTCTATGCTTCGACGTCTCAACCAACTCTGTGCCTGGACGTCTCGACCAACTCTATGCTTCGACGTCTCGACCAACTCTATGCCTCGACGTCTCGACCAACTCTATGCCTCGACGTCTCGACAAACTCTATGCTTCGACGTCTCGACCAACTCTATGCTTGTACGTCTCGACCAACTCTATGCTTGGACGTCTCGACCAACTCTATGCTTCGAAGTCTCGACCAACTCTATGCCTGGACGTCTCGACCAACTCTATGCCTCGACGTCTCGTCCAACTCTATGCCTCGACGTCTCGAACAACTCTATGCTTCGACGTCTCGACCAACTCTATGCTACGACGTCTCGGCCAACTCTATGCTTCGACGTCTCGACCAACTCTATGCTTCGACGTCTCGACCAACTCTATGCCTGGACGTCTCGACCAATTCTATGCCTCGACGTCTCGACCAACTCTATGCTTCGACGTCTCGACCAACTCTATGCTTCGACGTCTCGGCCAATTCTATGCCTCGACATCTCGACCAACTCTATGCTTCGACGTCTCGACCAACTCTATGCTTCGACGTCTCGACCAACTCTATGCCTCGACGTCTCGACCAACTCAATGCTTCGACGTCTCGACCAACTCTATGCCTGGACGTCTCGACCAACTCTATGCTTCGACGTCTCGACCAACTCTATGCCTCGACGTCTCGAACAACTCTATGCTTCGACGTTTCGACCAACTGTATGCCTCGACGTCTCGACCAACTCTATGCTTCGACGTCTCGACAAACTCTGTGCCTGGACGTCTCGACCAAATCTATGCTTCGACGTCTCGACCAACTCTATGCTTCGACGTCTCGACCAACTCTATGCTTCGACGTCTCGACCAACTCTATGCCTCGACGTCTCGACCAACTCAATGCTTCGACTTCTCGACCAACTCTATGCCTGGACGTCTCGACCAACTCTATGCTTCGACGTCTCGACCAACTCTATGCCTCGACGTCTCGACCAACTCTATGCTTCGACGTTTCGACCAACTGTATGCCTCGACGTCTCGACCAACTCTATGCTTCGACGTCTCGACCAACTCTGTGCCTGGACGTCTCGACCAACTCTATGCTTCGACGTCTCGACCAACTCTATGCTTCGACGTCTCGACCAACACTATGCCTGGACGTCTCGACCAACTCTATGCTTCGACGCCTCGACCAACTCTATGCCTCGACGTCTCAACCAATTCTATGCTTCGACGTCTCGACCAACTCTATGCTTCGACGTCTCGACCAACTCTATGCTTCGACGTCTCGACCAACTCTATGCTTCGACGTCTCGACCAACTCTATGCTTCCACGTCTCGACCAACTCTATGCTTCGACGTCTCGACCGACTCTATGCTTCGACGTCTCAACCAACTCTATGCCTGGACGTCTCGACCAAGTCTATGCCTCGACGTCTCGACCAACTCTATGCTTCGACGTCTCGACCAACTGTATGCTTCGACGTCTCGACCAACTCTATGCTTCGACGTCTCGACCAACTCTATGCTTCAACGTCTCGACCAACTCTATGCTTCGACGTCTCGACCATCTCTGTGCCTGGACGTCTCGACCAACTCTATGCCTCGACGTCTCGACCAACTCTATGCCTCGACGTCTCGACCAACTCTATGCCTCGACTTCTCGACCAACTCTATGCTTCGACGTCTCGACCAACTCTATGCCTCGACGTCTCGACCAACTCAATGCTTCGACTTCTCGACCAACTCTATGCCTGGACGTCTCGACCAACTCTATGCTTCGACGTCTCGACCAACTCTATGCCTCGACGTCTCGAACAACTCTATGCTTCGACGTTTCGACCAACTGTATGCCTCGACGTCTCGACCAACTCTATGCTTCGACGTCTCGACCAACTCTGTGCCTGGACGTCTCGACCAACTCTATGCTTCGACGTCTCGACCAACTCTATGCTTCGACGTCTCGACCAACTCTATGCTTCGACGTCTCGACCAACTCTATGCCTCGACGTCTCGACCAACTCAATGCTTCGACTTCTCGACCAACTCTATGCCTGGACGTCTCGACCAACTCTATGCTTCGACGTCTCGACCAACTCTATGCCTCGACGTCTCGACCAACTCTATGCTTCGACGTTTCGACCAACTGTATGCCTCGACGTCTCGAAAAACTCTATGCTTCGACGTCTCGACCAACTCTGTGCCTGGACGTCTCGACCAACTCTATGCCTGGACGTCTCGACCAACTCTATGCTTGGACGTCTCGACCAACTCTATGCTTCGACGTCTCGACCAACTCTATGCTTCGACGTCTCGACCAACTCTATGCTTCGAAGTCTCGACCAACTCTATGCCTGGACGTCTCGACCAACTCTATGCCTCGACGTCTCGTCCAACTCTATGCCTCGACGTCTCGAACAACTCTATGCTTCGACGTCTCGCCCAACTCTATGCTTCGACGTCTCGACCAACTCTATGCTTCGACGTCTCGACCAACTCTATGCTTCGACGTCTCGACCAACTCTATGCTTCGACGTCTCGACCAACTCTATGCCTGGACGTCTCGACCAACTCTATGCTTCGACGTCTCGACCAACTCTATGCCTCGACGTCTCAACCAACTCTATGCCTCGACGTCTCGACCAACTCTATGCTTCGACGTCTCGACCAACTCTATGCTTCGACGTCTCGACCAACTCTATGCTTCGACGTCTCGACCAACTCTATGCTTCGACGTCTCGACCAACTCTATGCCTCGACGTCTCGACCAACTCAATGCTTCGACTTCTCGACCAACTCTATGCCTGGACGTCTCGACCAACTCTATGCTTCGACGTCTCGACCAACTCTATGCCTCGACGTCTCGACCAACTCTATGCTTCGACGTTTCGACCAACTGTATGCCTCGACGTCTCGACCAACTCTATGCTTCGACGTCTCGACCAACTCTGTGCCTGGACGTCTCGACCAACTCTATGCCTGGACGTCTCGACCAACTCTATGCTTGGACGTCTCGACCAACTCTATGCTTCGACGTCTCGACCAACTCTATGCTTCGACGTCTCGACCAACTCTATGCTTCGAAGTCTCGACCAACTCTATGCCTGGACGTCTCGACCAACTCTATGCCTCGACGTCTCGTCCAACTCTATGCCTCGACGTCTCGAACAACTCTATGCTTCGACGTCTCGCCCAACTCTATGCTTCGACGTCTCGACCAACTCTATGCTTCGACGTCTCGACCAACTCTATGCTTCGACGTCTCGACCAACTCTATGCTTCGACGTCTCGACCAACTCTATGCCTGGACGTCTCGACCAACTCTATGCTTCGACGTCTCGACCAACTCTATGCCTCGACGTCTCAACCAACTCTATGCCTCGACGTCTCGACCAACTCTATGCTTCGACGTCTCGACCAACTCTATGCTTCGACGTCTCGACCAACTCTATGCCTCGACGTCTCGACCAACTCTATGCTTCGACGTCTCGACCAACTCCATGCTTCGACGTCTCGACCAACTCTATGCTTCCACGTCTCGACCAACTCTATGCTTCGACGTCTCGACCGACTCTATGCTTCGACGTCTCAACCAACTCTATGCCTGGACGTCTCGACCAAGTCTATGCCTCGACGTCTCGACCAACTCTATGCTTCGACGTCTCGACCAACTGTATGCTTCGACGTCTCGACCGACTCTATGCTTCGACGTCTCGACCAACTCTATGCTTCGAAGTCTCGACCAACTCTATGCTTCGACGTCTCGACCATCTCTGTGCCTGGACGTCTCGACCAACTCTATGCTTCGACGTCTCGACCAACTCTATGCCTCGACGTCTCGACCAACTCTATGCCTCGACTTCTCGACCAACTCTATGCCTGGACGTCTCGACCAACTCTATGCTTCGACGTCTCGACCAACTCTATGCCTCGACGTCTCGACCAACTCTATGCTTCGACGTCTCGACCAACTCTATGCCTGGACGTCTCGACCAACTCTATGCCTGACGTCTCGACCAACTCTATGCCTCGACGTCTCGACCAACTCTATGCTTCGACGTCTCGACCAACTCTATGCCTGGACGTCTCGACCAACTCTATGCTTCGACGTCTCGACCAACTCTATGCCTCGACGTCTCGACCAACTCTATGCTTCGACGTCTCGACCAACTCTATGCTTCGACGTCTCGACCAACTCTATGCTTCCACGTCTCGACCAACTCTATGCTTCGACGTCTCGACCGACTCTATGCTTCGACGTCTCAACCAACTCTATGCCTGGACGTCTCGACCAAGTCTATGCCTCGACGTCTCGACCAACTCTATGCTTCGACGTCTCGACCAACTGTATGCTTCGACGTCTCGACGAACTCTATGCTTCGACGTCTCGACCAACTCTATGCTTCGACGTCTCGACCAACTCTATGCTTCGACGTCTCGACCATCTCTGTGCCTGGACGTCTCGACCAACTCTATGCTTCGACGTCTCGACCAACTCTATGTCTCGACGTCTCGACCAACTCTATGCCTCGACTTCTCGACCAACTCTATGCCTCGACGTCTCGACCAACTCTATGCTTCGACGTCTCGACCAACTCTATGCCTCGACGTCTCGACCAACTCTATGCTTCGACGTCTCGACCAACTCTATGCCTGGACGTCTCGACCAACTCTATGCCTGACGTCTCGACCAACTCTATGCCTCGACGTCTCGACCAACTCTATGCTTCGACGTCTCGACCAACTCTATGCCTGGACGTCTCGACCAACTCTATGCTTCGACGTCTCGACCAACTCTATGCCTGGACGTCTCGACCAACTCTATGCTTCGACGTCTCGACCAACTCTATGCTTCGACGTCTCGACCGACTCTATGCTTCGACGTCTCGACCAACTCTATGCTTCGACGTCTCGACCAACTCTATACCTGGACGTCGCGACCAACTCTATGCCTCGACGTCTCGACCAACTCTATGCTTCGACGTCTCGACCAACTCTATGCTTCGACGTCTCGACCAACTCTATACCTGGACGTCGCGACCAACTCTATGCCTGGACGTCAAGACCAACTCTATGCCTCGACGTCTCGACCAACTCTATGCTTCGACGTCTCGACCAACTCTCGTGCCTGGACGTCTCGACCAACTCTGTCCCTGGACGTCTCGACCAACTCTATGCTGCGACGTCTCGACCAACTCTATGCCTGGACGTCTCGACCAACTCTATGCTTCGACGTCTCGACCAACTCTATACCTGGACGTCGCGACCAACTCTATGCCTCGACGTCTCGACCAACTCTATGCTTCGACGTCTCGACCAACTCTATACCTGGACGTCTCAACCAACTCTATGCCTCGACGTCTCGTCCAACTCTATGCCTCGACGTCTCGGCCAACTCTATGCTTCGACGTCTCGACCAACTCTATGCCTGGACGTCTCGACCAACTCTATGCCTCGACGTCTCGACCAACTCTATGCTTCGACGTCTCGACCAACTCTATGCCTGGACGTCTCGACCAACTCTATGCCTCGACGTCTCGACCAACTCTATGCCTCGACGTCTCGACCAACTCTATGCTTCGACGTCTCGACCAACTCTATGCCTCGACGTCTCGACCAACTCTATGCCTGGACGTCTCGACCAACTCTATGCCTCGACGTCTCGACCAACTGTATGCTTCGACGTCTCGACCAACTCTATGCCTCGACGT
The DNA here is from genome assembly GCA_930367275.1 of Bombus pratorum. Lineage (NCBI taxonomy): Eukaryota > Metazoa > Arthropoda > Insecta > Hymenoptera > Apidae > Bombus > Bombus pratorum. Next base: position 3,765,483 of record OV884000.1, on the reverse strand, counting down.
CTCGACCAACTCTATGCCTGGACGTCTCGACCAACTCTATGCCTCGACGTCTCGACCAACTCTATTCCTCGACGTCTCGACCAACTCTATGCCTGGACGTCTCGACCAACTCTATGCTTCGACGTCTCGACCAACTCTGTGCCTGGACGTCTCGACCAACTCTATGCTTCGACGTCTCGACCAACTCTATGCTTCGACGTCTTGACCAACTCTATGCTTCGACGTCTCGACCAACTCTATGCTTCGACGTCTCGACCAACTCTATGCTTCGACGTCTCGACCAATTCTATGCCTCGACGTCTCGACCAACTCTATGCTTCGACGTCTCGACCAACTCTATGCTTCGACGTCTTGACCAACTCTATGCCTCGACGTCTCGACCAACTCAATGCTTCGATGTCTCGACCAACTCTATGCCTGGACGTCTCGACCAACTCTATGCTTGGACGTCTCGACCAACTCTATGCTTCGACGTCTCGACCAACTCTATGCTTAGACGTCTCGACCAACTCTATGCTTCGACGTCTCGACAAACTCTATGCCTGGACGTCTCGACCAACTCTATGCCTGGACGTCTCGACCAACTCTATGCTTCGACGACTCGACCAACTCTATGCTTCGACGTCTCGACCAACTCTATGCCTGGAAGTCTCGACCAACTCTATGCCTGGAAGTCTCGACCAACTCTATGCCTCGACGTCTCGACCAACTCTATGCTTCGACGTCTCGACCAACTCTATGCCTGGACGTCTCGACCAACTCTATGCTTGGACGTCTCGACCAACTCTATGCTTCGACGTCTCGACCAACTCTATGCTTCGACGTCTCGACCAACTCTATGCTTGGACGTCTCGACCAACTCTATGCTTGGACGTCTCGACCAACTCTATGCCTGGACGTCTCGACCAACTCTATGCCTGGACGTCTCGACCAACTCTATGCCTCGACGTCTCGACCAACTCTATGCCTCGACGTCTCGACCAACTCTATGCCTGGACGTCACGACCAACTCTATGCCTCGACGTCTCGACCAACTCTATGCTTCGACGTCTCGGCCATCTCTATGCTTCGACGTCTCGACCAACTCTATGCCTGGACGTCTCGACCAACTCTATGCTTCGACGTCTCGACCAACTCTATGCTTCGACGTCTCGACCAACTCTATGCCTGGAAGTCTCGACCAACTCTATGCCTGGAAGTCTCGACCAACTCTATGCCTCGACGTCTCGACCAACTGTATGCTTCGACGTCTCGACCAACTCTATGCTTCGACGTCTCGACCAACTCTATGCTTCGACGTCTCGACCAACTCTATGCTTCGACGTCTCGACCGACTCTATGCTTCGACGTCTCGACCGACTCTATGCTTCGACGTCTCGACCGACTCTATGCTTCGACGTCTCGACCAACTCTATGCCTGGACGTCTCGACCAACTCTATGCTTCGACGTCTCGACCAACTCTATGCCAAGACGTCTCGACCAACTCTATGCTTCGACGTCTCGACCAACTCTATGCTTCGACGTCTCGACCAACTCTATGCTTCGACGTCTCGACCAACTCTATGCTTCGACGTCTCGACCAACTCTATGCTTCGACGTCTCGACCAACTCTATGCCTGGACGTCACGACCAACTCTATGCCTCGACGTCTCGACCAACTCTATGCTTCGACGTCTCGGCCAACTCTATGCTTCGACGTCTCGACCAACTCTATGCTTCGACGTCTCGACCAACTCTATGCTTCGACGTCTCGATCAACTCTATGCTTCGACGTCTCGACCAACTCTGTGCGTCGACGTCTCGACCAACTCTATGCCTCGACGTCTCGACCAACTCTATGCCTGGACGTCTCGACCAACTCTATGCTTCGACGTCTCGACCAACTCTATGCTTCGACGTCTCGACCAACTCTATGCCTGGACGTCTCGACCAACTCTATGCTTCGACGTCTCGACCAACTCTATGCCTGGACGTCTCGACCAACTCTATGCTTCGACGTCTCGACCAACTCTATGCTTCGACGTCTCGACCAACTCTATGCTTCGACGTCTCGATCAACTCTATGCTTCGACGTCTCGACCAACTCTATGCTTCGACGTCTCGACCAACTCTATGCCTCGACGTCTCGACCAACTCTATGCCTGGACGTCTCGACCAACTCTATGCTTCGACGTCTCGACCAACTCTATGCTTCGACGTCTCGACCAACTCTATGCTTCGACGTCTCGACCAACTCTATGCCTGGACGTCTCGACCAACTCTATGCTTCGACGTCTCGACCAACTCTATGCCTGGACGTCTCGACCAACTCTATGCTTCGACGTCTCGACCAACTCTATGCCTCGACGTCTCGACCAACTCTGTGCCTGGACGTCTCGACCAACTCTATGCTTCGACGTCTCGACCAACTCTATGCCTCGACGTCTCGACCAACTCTATGCTTCGACGTCTCGACCAACTCTATGCCTGGACGTCTCGACCAACTCTATGCCTCGACGTCTCGACCAACTCTGTGCCTGGACGTCTCGACCAACTCTATGCTTCGACGTCTCGACCAACTCTATGCCTCGACGTCTCGACCAACTCTATGCTTCGACGTCTCGACCAACTCTATGCCTGGACGTCTCGACCAACTCTATGCTTCGACGTCTCGACCAACTCTATGCCTGGACGTCTCGACCAACTCTATGCCTGGACGTCTCGACCAACTCTATGCTTCGACGTCTCGACCAACTCTATGCCTCGACGTCTCGACCAACTCTGTGCCTGGACGTCTCGACCAACTCTATGCTTCGACGTCTCGACCAACTCTATGCCTCGACGTCTCGACCAACTCTATGCTTCGACGTCTCGACCAACTCTATGCCTGGACGTCTCGACCAACTCTATGCCTCGACGTCTCGACCAACTCTGTGCCTGGACGTCTCGACCAACTCTATGCTTCGACGTCTCGACCAACTCTATGCCTCGACGTCTCGACCAACTCTATGCTTCGACGTCTCGACCAACTCTATGCCTGGACGTCTCGACCAACTCTATGCTTCGACGTCTCGACCAACTCTATGCCTGGACGTCTCGACCAACTCTATGCCTGGACGTCTCGACCAACTCTATGCTTCGACGTCTCGACCAACTCTATGCCTCGACGTCTCGACCAACTCTGTGCCTGGACGTCTCGACCAACTCTATGCTTCGACGTCTCGACCAACTCTATGCCTCGACGTCTCGACCAACTCTATGCCTCGACGTCTCGTCCAACTCTATCTGTCGCAAAATGCATTTCTGCTCGGTCGTGCTCGCTCTTGCTCTCGTCCTCTCTCTCTCTCACACACACACACGCGCGCACACACACACACACACACACACACTCACACACACGCACGCACGCACGCACGCACGCACGCACGCACGCACACGCACACGCACACGCACACGCACACGCACACGCACACGCACACGCACACGCACACGCACACGCACACGCACACGCGCACGCACGCGCACGCACACGCACACACGCACACACACACACTTTTCGGCTCATACACTCTTGCCTCTCGGTTGCCACTCCTTGAAATATGAAACCGTACTTCTGTTTTTACGCTGCTTATCTTTTCTCGCATCACTGTTACTAGGCGCTCTTGGATATAAACAAACCACAAAAAGACGACGTACAAGGTGTTTTCTAATTTCAGCCGATCTCCAATCAAAGCTATTCTACGATATTATATTATAATAAAATTTTTTTTATCCCTTTTTACCACCTTGTACGGTCCGTCAAACTGAGGCTGTAAAGGACCACCTATGGCGTCATGGCGCAAGAAAACGTACGGCGTCATATTTAATTCCTTAAAAACGAAGGCTTTTCTTTCGCCATGACTCTTAACCTCATGTGGCCTGATCTTCCCCATCCGCTCTTTAAGCCGGTTCGCGTACTCCGTGTTGGCCTGCTGCTTTGTTTCAACAAAAAATTCCTCCGGCAATCGAATATCAGTGCCGTAGGTCATTTCGGCAGCCGTTGCGTTTAAGTCCTCCTTTATCGCGGTTCGGATACCTAACAGTACGATTGGTAAAATCTCTACCCAGTTGCTCGTGCCGTGGCATTTTATCGCAGCTTTTAACTGCCTGTGTAGTCGGTCTACCATCCCGTTGGACGCGGGATGATAAGCCGTTGTGCGTATGTGTTTGGCGCCGAGCAGCTGGCACAATTCTTCGAACAACCGCGATTCAAATTGGCATCCTTGGTCGGTTGTGATCCTTAGAGGAACGCCAAAACGTGCTATCCAGTATTAAGGAGGGCCGTGGCAACGGTTGCCGCCTCCATATCGGCAATGGGAATAGCTTCGGGCCAACGCGTGAAACGATCGATACACGTTAGACAATATCGATACCCTTGTGAATATGGCATGGCGATAATGTCTACATGTATGTGCTCGAACCGGCCCGCTATTGTTTTGAAAGTTCCGACTTTCGAGGATACGTGCCTGGTGACTTTACAGCGTTGACAAGGTATACATTGCCGCGTCCAATTTCGACAATCTTTGTTGATGGACGGCCAGACGAAACGTGATGTCACCAATTTCTGTGTAGCACGTATTCCAGGATGGGAAAGTCCATGCAACGACTGAAATACAGCGCGACGTAACTGCTCCGGTACAAAGGGTCGCGGGGTTTCGTACGTCAAATCACAAAATATTCCGACGTCGTGGTCAGGGAATCGTAATTTTTTAAGTTTCAGCGCGCTAGAGCCTGACTCCCTAATTTGCCTCAGCTCTGAATCAACCGCTTGCGCTGCTGCTAATATTTGATGATCCACGGATTTCCCGATCGCTTCTATGCGTGACAAGGTATCTGCTACGGTATTGTTGATATCCTTAATGTGTCTTATGTCGGTTGTAAATTGTCCGACATAATCGAGCTGCCGGAATTGTCTTGGCGAACATTTGTCCGGATTTTGTTCAAACGCGTATATTAGGGGTTTATGGTCGGTATAAATCGCGAAATTTCTCCCTTCGACGGCGTGCCTAAATCGTTTTACCGCCGTGTACATCGCGAGTAGTTCACGATCGTACGCGCTGTATTTTCGTTGCGCGAGGGATAGCGATTTAGTCATAAAACCTAACGGCTGCCAGTTATCGTTAACGCGTTGTTGTAGTACCGCTCCTATTGCGAAATCAGAAGCATCGACCACGAGGCTAACGGTATATCCTAAGAATTGCATTTCGCGCACGCTGAATTCGCACTTCGCGAGATTTATAACAACCCCGTATTCGTCGAGGCGTTTGAACAAGATCCGCAAATGTTCGCGGTGCTGTTCCTCGGTATCAGACGCGATTAAAAAATCGTGGATATACGCGTAGACGAAATCGAGACCTCTCGTGATTTCGTCCACGAATCTTTGACACGTTTGTGCGGCGTTTCGAAGCCCAAACATCATGCTAGTCGCTTCGAAGAGACCGAAAGGGGTAATAATCGCTGTTTTCGGCACGTCCTCCGGCGCGATGGGAATTTGATGGTAAGCACGCACGAGATCGATTTTGGAAAAGATGTGCTTACCATATAAGTTCTGCGCAAAATCCTCTATGTGCGGCGGCGTATACCTATCCGGAATCGTGCGGGCGTTCAAAGCCCGGTAGTCGCCACACGGTCGTATTCCTCCGTCCTTCTTCGGTACGATGTGCAAGGGTGATGCCCACGGGCTTCGCGATGGGCGCATCACTCCTTGGTCTATCATGATTTCGAATTCCGCCTTAGCCTGCATGAGTCGATCGGGGGCTAGGCGGCGTGGTTTCGCGTGGACGGGGGTTCCAGGTGTCGTGCAGATATGATGCTACACTCCATGTTTTACAGAACTTCGCCGGAAGACGGGTGGTCGCGTTAGCTCGGGGAATTCCGCTAACAATCTATGGTACTGCGATTCCCCGTGGATGGTCCTAATAGATCCGATATCGGTCGTCGCTGTAAATCCTCTCGTGGACAACTGCGTGGTCTTGTCCAATAGTCGCTTATTCCGCGGGTCGACGAGTAACCCGTAGTGGCTCAAAAAGTCGACGCCGATGATAGGCGTTTTTACGTCGGCGATTACGAAACGCCACTTAAAGTCTCGACGCAAAGCCAGATCGAGGGACAAGGTGATAGTCCTGTGGAGGATAGGTGAATGCCAAATATCGTAAAATAAGTGTGATTTATTTTACTCAATAAATAAGAATAAATATACACCAGTAGTTCACAATTCGATCCGGTCAAAATAATATAAGTGCTCGAGGAACTCGATGGATACGTATACGTCTGATTGCTAAAGCACTGATCAATTAACTCTCTCGATCGTGCTTGCGTCTGTTTATTTATACTGGTCGGGGGATAACCGGAAAATTTAAACTTAACAACGTTTGACAGTTGAAGGTAGCGGCGACATTGTTTTGTTCGGAGTTCGTTGCTCCTCATCGTACCTATGACCTAACGGTCTTGCTGCTCCGAAACAAAACAACAACAGGATTTGAACTGACCTGCTCGCGTGCCGCTACAGTCCCATACGTCGCGATACGGGTTCCATTCGCTGCGAATAGTTCATACGCGCTCTTACTCGCGTGACCTCTTACTCTATTGCGCGGAAAAACGCAGGTGTCCGCACCTGTATCGACTAGATAAGCGACACCGGATTGCTGGTCTCTTACAAAAAGGCGGGTCGTCAAGCCGTCATCGTTTGCCGCATTTACGGACGACTGGACTCGTTTCCCTGCTTCCATCGACAAGGAGATCTACATTTTCGCGCGCGCTCGCGATACAGATCATGATAATAACATAAGCCGTTTCGGGAACCCAAACGGCGACGACGTCTCTTTGGCGAACGCGAACGAGAGCGCGCTCGACGACGGTCGGAAATGCTCATCGCGCTCATTTTTGTGTTTAACTGGAGTATCTGAAGTATCCCATCTCGTATCTCGCTCAACATTTTATGCGATGGGTCGACTTGTACCTCAGGCTTACTCACTGCTGCGATGCTGTGCTCGTGCGGCTCGCTTCCGGAACAGGCTTCCTCCACTCTGTCCGCGGCCTGGATAATCTTCTCCGGTTTGGTGTCGTCCATAACCGCCAAAACTCGCCGTATACGCTCGGGTAGCCGGTTCTTCCACAGGTTCAGGACGAACTGCTCCGACGCAAAGGGGCTGGCCAGCTTCTTTAGGTCGTGGTAAAATTGGGACGGCTTGCGATCGCCCATTACCTCCTTTTCCATATGCCTCTTCACCCTTTCGCTGTCGAATTCTGCCAGACTCCGAATCAGCTCCTCCTTTAACCGGTCATATTGCTTGTCGCCCGCGGACTCTAAATCTACATCTTCTAATCGCTCCAGGTACTCTGGTTCAAGGCACCCGAACAGAATGTTAACCTTGTCCAAATCTCTTTCAATTCCCGCGGCCTCGAACTGTTTCTCCAACATGCGAAACCAGAAAGATACCTTCTGTGGTTTCAATGGAGGCACGCGGATCGGTTGCGGGGCCATATATGGAACGTTTTGTTTTGACATTGCGATCACGTCGGGGTCTCCAATGTGGAGGATATGGGTATTCCGACGATTGTAAAAATATGTACGATTTATTCACTTTGTAAAAATAGATATATATCTACACAGGTAATATTCGGTACAATCTAGTCAAAATAAATGATGTATTTACTCGAGGAACTCGAAGGATACGCGATACGTCTGATTGCTAAAGCACTGATCGATTAACTCTCTCTCGATCGTGCTTGCGTCTGATTATTTATACTGGTCGGGGGATAACCGGAAAATTTGAACTTAACAACGTTTGACAGTTGAAAGTAGCGGTGACATTGTTTTGCTCGGAGTTTGTTACTCATCTTCATGCCTACGACCTAACGGTCCTACTGCTCCGAAACAAAACAACAACAGGATTCGAACTGTCCTGCTCGCGTGCCGCTACATATCCATCAAACATATACGTATATGCACGATAAATACAGATATATAAACGGAAAGTATGTACAATTTATGAATAACGTGTTCAACATAGATTTATCATATACAACATTATTCGATCCGTTACACCTGTATTTTATCTGTTTAGCAATTTTATTTTAATTAGCGATTTATTTAGCGAAGCGTCAAAATTGGCATTAGGATAAATCATAAGTAACTTTTCCATATTTGTAGCATCGGAATACGGAACAGAATGTAACGGATGCAATTTGTAATTGGACCAATACCGCTGTGGTAAATATATAATTTGGCTTTATCACCTAATATGTTCGAGAATTTTACATATTTCGGACAAACCAGGATTTCTTTTTAAAACTGCGTCTATTTTTATGTGTACTTATTCATGGCAACTACTTACATAAATGTGTAATACAGTCCATGAATATGTATAATGAATATCTGTATCATTTTTATTTATGACAATATATTATACATTGTCATCTATGATCGGAAAATGTGCTCATATGTGCATTAATATGCTCGTATAATGTTAGAGGCTTTTAAAACTTACAGCAGTAATTTGTAATTTGTTCAGTTGTTTAAAAAAAAAATTGTAACCTATCAATTTAAAAAAGTAATATAACCATAATTCGTAATTTGTTTTGTGACGAAGAATTTGTGATGTACTTTAAAATAATCTCTTCATGGAAATGACTAGACTAATTTTAATTAGAATCGAATTAAAAGTATGCGATAAAATGTTTCACATATCTTCGTAAAATAATAATACAACATATAAACTATTATAATTATTATAACACATGTTGTGCTTGAACTCGCATAATTTCCGAGATATTCGCGAAAAACTGCCTGTACGATTAGAATGCATTCTACTTATCGTTGTGCGTCTGTCGCAGAAAATGCGTCGGTTTGGTTACCGGTTGCCAGTCGCTTATCTTCTGTTTACAAACGAGAGTCGGGTGAACATAAAGGACCCGTGCATAACGTGTATATGCCAGCACGCAGGGAATGTCCATTATAATTCACTTAAAAGGTAATATCATATGTCTTGTTAGTTTAATCGTTTTGGGTTAGTTTTTTTAATTCGCGACGCTTGCATAAAATGACAATAATTCTGTTTCGTAAAATAATATCAATTATTTTTATAATTAATTTGTTATTATTTCACGCAAGCGTTGCTGGCTTCTGAGAGGCGGTCGGATTAGAAAATTAAACATTAAATACATCGATGATATTCGACGATATCGCATATGCATATTGTGTACGCGGTCTTTAAAGCTTGTTGAAGTTTATAAACAGAAGACAGGCGACTCCTGGCCGCGAATCAGTGCTAACGCACACGCTACCACAGACGCTCAATTATAGGCCGAATCCAATGCCGACAGTTTTTCGCGAATATCTTGAAAACTAGGAGAGTTGAATAGAAATAGATAGAATAGAAACAAGTTGTTCAAAATGTTGAGTTTCACAACATATGCAAAAATCATCAGAATCAGTGTGTATCGGTCACGGGATTCTCTTGTAAGTAAACTACTTCATGTTATACCACGACACAGACGTCACTACATGTACTTTATGCACAATAGTACTTCATATAATGCTAATCAAACGGTTTGCTGATGTTTGAATCAAATGTTTAAATTACGGTTAATCGGGTGCAAATCTGCTTCTCATTTGTCGAATCCCCATTCACAATAGTTGACACTAGCTATTCAAGAAAGTAAGAAAGAGAGGAAAAAAGAAGAAACATATAGAATGTATAATGATAGTTCTATGACATCTACATGCCACAATAGATGCAATCTTCCGTGCGAAATACAAGTACATTACTAATAATGCGAGTTTGAGAACTAATGAAACTTTAATATTTTTTCTCAACAGCACGGTTGAGTTTCGACTCAGACCTTTTATCCTCATGATGAGTGGAATAATGATGCAATAAAATAAATTTGATCACGAATTTCCAAGTTCAGATCAATTTAGTGGCAACTTCTTTTATAGATCTTCACCCACTGAGAAGTATAGAATAACGCTATGGTGACAAATCCTTTTCGAACGCCCGGTATACTAGATCTTTAACAAATTTTGTATTTTATTTATTGTATGTTTGATTTACTATTCAATAAATTGCGGATGATTCTTCAAATTATAAAGAATAAACTCTGTTCGTAATTTTCTTGATATATTTTTTCAGATAGCACAATCTCTGTTCCTTGTTCTATAGATTACAAAATATTGTAATTACAAAATATCGATATAATAATATCATACACACAAAATGAATAAAACAACTTATAATATAACTATGTGATAATTAAGATAAACCCCTTCCCACGAATAATCAATTGAAACCATACCGTTCGTTACAGCGACATCAAATAGAGTATCGAGGTTTTCATCAAAACAGACATCTTCCTGCATCCATCTGTCGTTCAGCGAACTGTCACCTCCGACAATTTCTTTAACAACATCAGTTCCCCCAAGTATCATGCAACGTTTCATCTCCTTCGACGTTTTCCTCAAACTTATGTTGTCTTGCTCGTCCTCGATATTCATATTTCTGTTTCGAAACTCTTGTTCATCTAGCAGTTCTCTGTCATCATGTTCGTCCTTGAAACGAACAGTTTTACTTTCATTGGTATTGAAGAGGATACCGCGAACAGCCTCGACATTTTTGTTCTTCAAAATAGGCGCTCGATCGAACAGATGGATCATGCTCCTCTCGATATTCGATCGCGTATCGTCTATCGAGTCAGAGTAGCATTTTTTAAAATTAGATTTTTTTATTCCAAGTGTTGCAGCGTTGCTATGGGGCACAGAATTTTTCATTCGCCTGTAACCCCAGCTACGTAAAACTGCAGTGGGTTGGGAAAATTCACCGGTCGGAATGGCAACGGTATTCATCCTCCTGAAATCCAACGTGTTTAGTTTGTTTTCGAAGTTCTGCCTGGTTTCGTCGGTCCTGAAACAAGCTGGCGGTTCGATGAGAAACTTTAGCGCTTCCAGTTGTTCATAGTATTCGCGTTCGAACTGCTCCCGGTTGAGTTCGCTATTTCCCTTTCCCTCTTTTTTCTTCCCGTTAGTTAATCCGGCTTCGACATTTGTCGCAAGAATCCCCGACTTTGAATCGACTTTTTTGGCCACGGGTCTCGCGAAAGTCACGCCTTTGCCTCGATTCGACCTACAATTAACGTCAAATCTATTTCTTTCCTCACTTTTCTTCGTCATCTGTCGTTTTCTAGATTTTCGATGACTCTCTAGCCTTGTTCCCGGCCTGGAGCTCCTGTTTCGTTTCCACGAAGCGCGCAACGAACGAATCATTGCTACAAATCGTGATCCGGGACTGGCACATGTGACTTTTCTCTTGGATTTCGAACGTAGCACACGTCTCGACAGCTGTTTGTCGCTGACCAAAGGGTCCGTTGTCATGAATAACGAGATTTGCGAGGAACTTGTTTCCTCCACGCCGGTCAAGCATTGCGAACAATTGAAAAATCTCATCTTCGAAACGGGGTTGTCAATTCGTCACTATCGCGTTAGTTCATTAACTTTTTTTATTTATTTTATAATAGGTTTAACGTCACATCGATTGCAAGCACAATTTATCTATGGCTATTAGTGGTTATCTATGGTATCTTATGGTATCTATGGTTATGGTAAGATTGAAAGTACTGCGGTGATATTGAATTCTATTATCCTAACATCGTGTTTTTTAAGCATTTGTTTACTGTCACTTTCATTCAGAATATTATTAAAAGAGACTCTCTGTACTTAAGACAATTCAAAATGTGTTTAACCGCTGTACAATATACGTTTCACAAATATTGCGTACAGAACAAAAGTTCACGAATTCTTTCAGTGTTTTAATAGACTTAGGAAAGACATATTACACTATACAAATATTGCTCTTTTTTTAGATATACCGTGGCTCACGAAAGTATTTGAACACTTAGCATAAAGAGCTTTCATGTATTTGATAGCTGTCGTTCGCGACTTCGTCCACGTAGACGATGTAGGAAAACTGATATTTTTATCTATTTATTTTTTGATATTATGTATTGTAGAAGTAACTACTTCAAGAAAAACTCTACATCTTTATTTATGTATATCCGTGACCTGGAAACTGCTATTACGCAGAAATATTCTAAATAAGGAGCGGTGCATATTATTGTATCCTTGAGTATACATTATGTTTTGGGTTGCAAGGTCTAGCAACAAAGGAACTAGTAAACAGATTTCTATTTACGTTCCCTGTAACCTCTAGCCAAAGCTATAAGGTTAACTTTTTTGGTAATGTCCTTTTGCTATAAATATGTGCTCCCTATCATTCCATTGTCTGGTAACACTAAGACAGTAGGGATCTGAATCAGCATAAACTTTACATTATACATTGTGCTCAAACTTATGCCTCTAATTATTTCAATATACTTTTCTATTACAAATTCATCCACTCGTTCTTCAATCAGTCGACCTCAACCTCGACATGTATAATATAAGAGTCGATTCTGATCCGAACGAAACGAAACATCTTAGAGAGTGACTCTCGTCTTAAATATTCGAGGTCGTTAGGGAAACGACCGCACGATTCAGCAATCGATATAATTTTGAATAAAATCTTGGTCATCTTTAGTACAACGCAAAGCAACTTTCAGCGTCGCAACCATAGAGTTATCAGTTAGAGTTAGAGTATCAACAGGACGCCGCCAGGTCGAGGCATCAACGCGGCGCAACACCTCCCGGACGATCCGCGGGTACCAACCGCCAACACCAGAGGGCTACGACGACAACGAGTCGGTCTATCTCGCTAGCGGTCGAATATGCGGGCACTTCATATAAATACCGCACCTAGCGAGACTCCCTCTACGTCTAAGGCAGGGACTACCGGGCATAGCCTTACTGATGAGTCCATCGGTAGTCCCGGGACGAAACCCAAAACTCTCTTTTCGTACCTCCGCCACAGTTTCAAGCAAGGCACATCAATCGATTTGTTAGGTAGGCTTCGTCGTGCAGTCAGCGTTGTATCTGGAATCTGTGACACGATCATGCCTGTAACTGAATTCTACTCTAATATGTAAATCTACATTTATTTAAACAACATTTTTTACTCTATATTTACTTTAAATAAATTGAGAAAGGTTATGAAAAATAGTTTGGTTTATATCCCTTTACCGACTGTGGTAAAGATGGCGAAGGTGATATTAAATTTAAGAAATCGATTGCAGCGCTATGATTAGCGGCCGATTTGTAAAGTACACTTATCGCTATTTCGGAGTAAAATCATCAAATTCCTGGGCACGAGCCTATGTAATATTCGTAAACTATAAACGGCTTACAATGCATCATTTTCACAAACACTTTTACGTTTAACTTTAGTTATTCATATGACATGTGTTTATAATAGGCTATCAACGAGCGTACGTGAAATGGCATAACGTCGATAGGTTTAAATAGCAGGAATTTGCATAGTAAGATAAAGTAGGAAATGATTTTCTACGTAATTATATAAAGAGAAGTGTTCCGAAAGCATTCTAATTTGTTTAAATATGGGACTATTAAGTTGTTCGAAATGCTTCTTTCGTTTTATAAGGAAATAATAGGCGCACACTATTTTTTTTTTTATATTAGTTTATTGAATTATGCACGAATATAATAATAGAAATAGAACTAAATGGATCATACCTAATTCGATAAAATAACATAAAACAGAAATTGTTGTTCATCTATTATCACCTTATGAAACGAAAGAAACTTTTCGTATAACCTAATATTTAGGACTCGAAAGAGATACCTTGGCAATTGTAAAGAATTTTAATAATTTTCTGTGCTTTTCTGTGCTGGACCCGATACGGTAAAAGAAACTTCGGATGCAGCTTTAGCCTTCTTGCGTCTCTTGTTATACGTCCACTTGTCTCGGGCTTGGATCTCCTCGATCCGCCTCTTTGCGTCTGCACGCAACTGATCTCGTTCCTCTTGGTATATCGCAGCCTGTTCGTCCTCGATGCTACTGCTCCTCTTTCGTTCTTTCTCTATCTTCCTCTCCATTGTTTGTTTACTCGTTTCACTCTTGTCAGAGGCTTTGATCGTCGTGGCAGCATCGTGACATTTTCGTAGGCTCGGTTTGTACGTGGAAGACGTTAACAACTTACCATCATCCGAGACTATAATCTCTCTTTTCTCGCAGGTCATCACGTTCATCGTGTCTTCGACAATCCCATTGTCATCCTCGTCATCCACATCCTCTGTATGTCGAATCTTCGTATCGATATTATTGGAGGGATTCCGCGCGTGCAATTTCCCTTGTCTTTTCGTTCGCCTTGCATTGACTCTCTTCGAGTCTATCCGAGAACTTGGAGCAACCCTCACACCCGCAACGCTATCCTTCTCAGTAAATTCGCAAATATCATCGACAACATCCTGTTGCTGTTGTTTAGCCAGATTCTTCCTCCTCGTGATGTTCGCTAAGTCCTCCTGCTGGCCGCAACTCCCCTGCTGGCACTCGTCCCCGTTCCTCCGTCACTTGCTGCACAGCAACCCGATACTTCTTCAAAACTTCTGCCAACTCTTCTTTACTTTCTTCCAATTGCGACAGTAGCTCAATTCGTTCGCGACTAGCTATATTAGCACGATCTTCTGCTTCGGAACGTTGCCGCAGTGTTTCCTGCAACGAAGCCGCGTCTCGTTCAGTTCTTGCTCCAGTGCCTGTTTCGCTTTAACTGCAACTGCTCTAGCGCATTCTGCATCTTCTAACTGGTTCTTCAGCTGTGCTACTTCCTCCTCCGTTTTGTCACCAAATTTTAATTCCTCAAGCTCTTGGCCCAATGTCCGCAATCTTTCTTCCTTCAATTCGATCTCCAATCTTGCGTCACTAAGGCTCTGTTCTATGGTAAACTTCTCCGCGATCGTGATTTCTTTTTCTCTACCTAATCTTTTACGTTGCGCTTTCTCTTGCCGTAGATCGTTCATTAAATTCTGGGTTTCTGAATCGAATTTGCGCTGTTTCTTTTCCAGAAGATTGTTCCTAGCTGTCTGTTCTTCCAACAGTAGTCTCAAGTCGTGCATCTCGTCATTCAGTTTTTGTACGCATCGTTTCCATTGTCCAACAACCTGACGTTGTTCCTCGACCTCTTCGTAAGCATCAGCTAACTTCTTCTCCAATTGCTTCTTAAGACCAACCAGTTGCTCAAAATCATCCTCATGTTGCTGGGCACTTACTACATTCCCAAATTCATTTTTCAGCGCCTTTTTTAGTTTTGCCCAGGGCTTCGTGCATCGTTCTAGTCGCACGAAGGCTCGAGCGGAGCCTGCGAGCAATTTCCTGGCATAGATCAGCATGTGAGCGTCCGACCAACCCCACACTTCTGCCATTTCCTCGAAATCTTCTACCCACTGATTTACACTCAGCAGATCATCCCCGCTGAATTTCTTTAATAAATTCTCTACGTCTTCAGCATTTGCCATTTTAGTCTTTTCTTTTCTACTCCCGCACAAATAGCTCCGTTAAATCGTGTCGTTCTCTATCTTATTCAATCCCCACTTGTAATATTTATATTCCAATTTTATTCAAATTCAAAAAATTTGTATTCAAATTAATACGACATAACCAGTGATAAAGAAAACACGCAAGGCATACGAAAGAATTAACGTTGATCTCAAAGTCGTTGAAATTGACATTCTTCCTTTTCTAGTGAATCTTTCATATAATGTACCGATAATAATATTTATAATATTTATAAAAACAGAGAAGGTCTGTGCATAGGTATGTATTTCCTTGTGTCCGAGGTGATCTGAAAAACTACTTAAATGATTTGATAATAATTCTTTCACATTGAAAAGTACATTTTCTGCAGGATGTAGGGTACATTTTATTACGCTTACTTCTCAGAAAACCGGGCAATGAATATAAGATATGACCAAGCAGGCCTCTATTGCATGGTTGCGTTTCGCTTGACTGTCAGTTGATAGTCACTTCCTAGAAATATCTCTCGAATACTATTTACTGTGTTGATTTTTATAATAAATAATAGTGAGTTTTAAATCACGAAACTAATTATGGGGAGTAAGCACGAAACATTCAGTTGGCGCAGTCGAAACGGTTGCACATTGAAGAGTGAGAGAGGGAGAGGCAATGTTGCCACATGGTTACGACGCTGTGAAGTTGCTTTGCGTCGCACTGAAGATGCTTACGAGATGTCTGGAGTTATAGCGATTACCAGATCGTGCAATAGTTTCGCTAACGGCCGTGAATATTTAAAACGGGAATCGCTCTCTGACCACTGACAAGTGCGAACCCGGCACTAAGACAAGGTAACAGAGTATTCTCAAGTTTAATGAAGCTAAAGGAAAAGGGGAAAATTGTTTACGAAAAGACGATAGATAAATAGTAGCCTCAGCTCGAGAAACTAGCGATAGACACTTTAAGCGATTTACCGACGATAGAGTTCGAACTTTTCAGACTCGAAATAGAAAAATCAGCGCTAAATGTAAGTACTCAAAGGATTAGCGAACAACGAGAACGTCCTACTACAATTAGTCCTAATACAAATAGACTGCGCAATTAAGAAATACTGCACCACTATGCAGTAACAGTAGATTAGCATTCAACCGTTACCATCAAAGTATCAACAATTATTTCATGTGAATGGTATTCAAATAAGTAAAATGCATAAAATATGCAATAAATGTATGATTCTCTCATTGGTATATATATATATATGTCGGGTTTACATTAGAATTAGGGTTAGGGGCGTGAAACGAATCTTCGTTTGGATCACACGTGTCGTTATGCAATAGAGAAGACATTGACTAGTGCAGATACGATTATCATAGAACTGGACAAGTAACCGTGGTAATTAGATATTCGAGAAACTAATGACAATGATCCTAGGTTCAATAACGAATCCGCGGTCGACGGGATGATAGATGAACGTGCTCGCAAAATCTAAGTCGGACGCGTAATATCCACTGATCGTAAGGAGTTACTTTATTCGTCGATGGGATGTCCTTTCATCTCCGACATATATCGGCAATAGACCGACATATACCGACATATAAAGGCCAAAGCCTTTCCTTGGAAATTTTGGGGACATCCTCTAGTACCTTAGCCTAGATTTTATTATAGTTGTAATCGTTTAAGATGAGTAATAAGCGAGATTGGGTTCGAGGCGACAATCGGTCGCCGAACGTAGCCACGGTCACGGGATGGACGTTTTGTCTAACGGAGGTCTGGAGTGGTTGTATGTGTTTTCCGAGAAATGTGGTTGTGGCGGCATGCGGCCTCGAGAGCGGGCCACTTGTGATGTTGCCTCGGAGGTGTCGATGCAATGGGACATACATTGTATGAATAATCAAAACTCCAGGCAGAAACTGCCTAGCAACGGCGTTTGGAACTTTCTCGATGCTTTCAAACGGGTATAGAAAACAAAATGCAATCGTACAGCGAGAAAAATCTCCACGAGGCTGGCATTCTTGCGGTTGCCTTGGAGAGTGACACATCGAGCCTTTTCGACGATCGCATTTTGCGCCTAAGATTAGTTTCGCTTAGTAAGGAGTTATCCCGGTGGCCGTGGATTCGTTTGAACCCAAAACATTGCGAGTAGTGTTATTTAATTTATTATTCGTAAATCGTATTATTCATTAGACTTATTATCTGTTAAACTTATTATTAGTTGTACTTATTATTTGTTAAGCTTAGTGATAGACTTGCATATACGTGTGAATAAAATCTCGGCTTTGTGAAACGATGGCTAATCCACATGAAGAATTGTCACGCGCCCAAAATTCGAATCCTGATCCGACATCAGAAGTGGGATTAGAACCGTTTAAAGTGATACAAGAGCAAATGGCCCTTATGCGCGAGTTAATTCAGACGCTAGCGCACAAACCGGGGGAGCAAAGACCGAGTACGGAATCTGAGGATGCAAGGTTACCACGTTTTGACCCCGAAGGCGCGGGCGCCGATCCATCCGCGTGGTGCTCTCATGCTGATCTGATTTTGAAAGACCAGCCGATGCAAGATAGTGCGTTACTTTCCGCTAAGGGGTTTCACGCCCTAAGGGGTTCTGCTGCGCATTGGATTTCACAAATAGTGCGCGGTGGAAAGCTTACCTGGCCAACGTTTAAGGAACAATTTCTTTCGCGTTTTGGTGGCAAAGAGACAGCCGCTTCGGCGTTAATAAGGATATCCAGAGAACGACCGTCGGAGACTGAATCCCCAGGAGCGTACGGTAGTCGCCTCCGTTCCATGCTGCAGATGAAGTTGCAAGATCTAACGATGCCCGAAGTGATCAATGCCTTCGCCCTTTATATGCTAAGTTCACAAGATCGACGCTTTCGGCGACTAACGCTCGCGAATAATATCAAGACGGAGGACCAATTTCATGATGAAATGAGGGTTCTTCCTTACAACGATCAGCCGACATTTTCGCCAGGAAACTCACTAACGGAACCTGAAGCTAAACGAAGCAGGCTATCAGTTTCTCGGATTAAGTGCTACCGCTGTGATGCTCACGGACATAGGAGAACGGAGTGTCGTCTGAAAACACAAACGGGGAAGGAGCAGGATATACGAAATCCAAAGGAAAAACGACCAGCCGCACCGTCGAAGGTGACCTGCTTCAAATGCCACGAGGAGGGACATATCGCGCCTAATTGCCCATCATCGCGGAAAAGAAACTACGATTCCATTGACGAACGCCGGATCGACTCCTGTGGAGTGGAAGCTCCGGCTGGTAGATTAAGCCATCTGGGTGAGTCGTATCCATTTTACTTTGATTCTGGGGCCGAGTGTTCGTTAATCAAAGAGTCCTTAGCCTCGAAATTCTCGGGTAAAAGAATAACCAATGTAGTAGTGATGCGGGGGGTTGGGAATACTTGTATTAAGAGTACACTTCAGATTTTGTCCACTGTTTGTATTAACGGTCTTACATTGGAGATAGTTTTTCATGTCCTTGCTGATGATTACTTAAAATACGATATCATGATTGGTCGCGAGATTTTAAGCCAAGGATTCGACGTAAATATCACGCAAAATAGTCTCGTTATTTGTAAAACAAAGGTCATTAACGCTTGTGGTAAAGTCGCGGAAGATGCGGTCAACATTAACGAGGTTGACACTGACGTGATCGGTAACGATAAAGATCGGTTAATCTCTGTTCTCGAAAAATTTAAAGAATCATTCTGTTACGACCGTTCGCGGAGAGACGCGGTCGCTAGGAAAACGCGTCAGCGAGAGGCGTAAATTCTCGCTACGATTCGGTTAATCGACGCCGCGAAATAGTCGTTCCCCTGATTTCTGTTAAGATAATAGGGGTGGTTGATTGAATGTGACACTGTATTGTAAGTTATGTATCACAGTTTATTTTACACTTGTAAAGTAGGTAGTTACGCTGGTGCGTATGTACAAGATGAGTGATTGACTTTTCTAGCGGTATAGAAAAGTAGTTGACTTGACTCTCCTGTTGTCGTAGGAGAAGTAAGTTACAGTGGTGAATGACTATTATCCGGAGGTAAACCCGTTCGAGGGATGTTGACTCGTCTGAAGATGGAAAATTAGTGCCGTTCGGTGACAATGCTGTGGCGGAGGAAAACTAAGGATGGGTGTGTCTAGCGCACGGGACCATCGGATTTGTTCATGATGATTTTGGCTAAGAGAGTGAGGGAAATAGGCTTCGTTGTTGATTGGTTATTTACTGTGGTGGTGGATGAGGAAGGATGCTAACCGCCCTCGAGATGAAGTCACTAGTGGGAGACCTCATACGTGAGAAAAGGCAACTTTCCCGTGTCAAACCGTAGTGAACAATAAACTGTAGGAAGTAATTCGCCGAAAGAATATTTGTTGGGTCTGAAGGACCTTAGCTTGGAAATTGCTGGGATTTATGACGGGTCCTTAAGAGTGTTGAGGGCACGCCGTAAGGACGAGCGGACATCTGGTTTCCGTCTGGCCCGCAGCGTGGGGCCTGGTCTAGGTAGAGTGTCGCCCGACGTAACAATTGTAAAGTCGGCTAAAACCGAGAAGAACGGGAAGCCCAGTCAATCTGTAGAGGTAATGAAGAAAAGAAGATGCTTCATTTGTGGTAGTGAGGATCATCTAAGTGTTAAGTGCCCGGAGAGAGGAAAAGGTGTTAGGTGTTTCGAGTGCAGCGGATTCGGACATATTGCAGCGAGGTGTACAGCACGACCGAAAGAGACTTGCGTAGTGTCAAGATCCGAGAAGAGAAAGTATACGAAGGAAGTGGCGATAGATAATTGTAGGTTTGTGGCATTAGTGGATATGGGAAGTGATCTCACGTTCATTCGATCAGACGAGTATGCGAGGTTAGGGTCACCACCGCTAGGTAAATGCAAGTTCAAGTTCGACGGTTTTGGTTCCACTAGCAATAGGACCTGGGGTGAGTTTACAACGGTAATGACGGTCGACGGGTATGACTTTACTATCACTCTGCACGTTGTCTCGAATAAGGTGATGACAGGACACAGTCTGCTGCTAGGTACTGATTTCCTAGATCAGGTAGAGTTGCGGGTCGAACGGGGCGAGGTGACGTTCTTACGACTTGACGATCAGACTGACGGTCGCGAGGACGCGCCGGATACATTGAAAGTCAATGCAGTAGAACAGACTGACGAAATAGACGTAACACACGTACAGGAACCGCATTATCGTGAAGCGGTTCGCGATATCATTAGCGGGTGTAGGCCGGAGAAGGAAGCTAGTGAAGTTCTCCAAAAAGTGTTTGTGCTAACATCTTTGGAGACAGTGGTGGCAACGTCGGATGAAGAAAATGCCGACGGGTCGGATGGCGAAACGCTGACTTTGGAACTTGAAAGATTGGCCATGGAAGATAGCGCAGACGATTGAGGTCTTACCACGGGGTGTAACACGGGGATCGACACAGCATCCAGCTCGGTGAGCAGCGATGAAGCGGACAAAGGTGTGTCTTTAACGGAGTTGAGGGACATTCAGGAGGAAGTAGACGATTTGAGGGAAGTGTGGACGAATGAAGTTGTATTCAGGCGGCAAAAGAATACGCAGATTGACGAAGATCGTGCCACAAGAAGGGTATCCTACTTGAAAGCAACTTGGGGCGAACGAAAACATGTCGACCAGCTACTCGTCGAGGTCGAAAGGCAAATCATGGAAGATGCGCAAGTTAGAGAGCGAATCGACGAAGAGTGGGCCGCGAGGTTCGAGAAACAACGCCGCGAGCTACGCAAGGATGCGAAAAGGAAGATCGCTGCAACCGAGGAAGGAAATCGGAGGAGTTATAATAAAAGAAGAAAGAGTGCGAAGCAGTACCGAAGGGGGGATCTAGTGGCCGTCAAGAGAACCCAGTTCGGCGCAGGACTAAAACGCGGAGGAAGATTTTTGGGTCCGTACCGGGTATTGCGAGCCATGCGGAATGATCGCTACGTTGTGGAGAAAGTAGAGGAGCATGAGGGGCCAAAACGGTCATCAACTACCGCTGATTTTATGAAACCTTGGGTCATAAATGCCGAAAGAGACGCATCTGAGGACAGCGAGATAGACGGCAACATCTGAGGGCAGATGTTATTGCAGGATGGCCGAGTGTAGTATCGGGGAAAAGGGCCTAAGAAGCGTCGAGTTAACCATAGACAATGTCGCGAGAGCTGAGACGCCGTCGGGTCCATCAATGTGTCATCGGTCTTTTCAAGTGCATAGTTTCGTAGAAAGGGCCTGCGTGACCCGGGCCACGAGCGTCTGCGGAACACGCGTGTGGCGGGCCTAGGAAAAGACAAAAGAGATACGAGAACGGGCAGAGAACGCGAGTTGAGAAGCGCAGTATGAGTGGAGAAGCCAGAGAGTGCGAATGGCGTTACCGAGAGAGTGTTGTCGGGTCGTTAACTAATTATGTAGTTGTGCTGTTTTTCTGTACGTTTGGTGTGAATAGTTCAAGTTAAACAACAATCGTCTTTTTCTGTTTGATTAAGATCTGTATCATCCATTCCTTGTAAATAAACATTATATCACGATATTACATAAATATGAAGAGGAAACTAATAAATTGAAGCTGGATTTTGAAAAAGAAGAAAAATGATCCTTGTCGATGAAAATGAATTTGAAATATTGCGTAGGGTAGAAATTGAAGGTAAAGCAAAAGATATGGACGAAGAAAATAATTTTCTTACAAAAGAACTGGAAAACGTTCAAAAACTTTCCAGAGAAGATGTTAATAATCGCTTATGCGAGGCGAACCAAGAATTAGAAGATTCACATAGAAAACACACTCTTATTTGAAAATTGAAAAAAAAAAGAAAAAAACATCAGGAAGAATTAGGTGATATAATAAAACTCCATGGTGAAGAAAAATATAAACTGATACAGCATTGGTGTTCTGTAGAATGTCAAACTGCCATAAAGGCTTACATTGATGGAAAAGTGCAGTAAATATTAAAATAGACTTCTTAAGTAATTGTAACAATCTTGATGTTTTACCATGGAACAACTCGATGAAGTGCACAGTGACATTAATAAAGTAGAATCATCGATAAAAGTAGATGTATCTTCTTCATTGATATCAGAATCAACGACTGATATTATAAAGATTGTGAAGGATATTCCAGAAAATCAAGAAAATAAGTCACAGGAATGTACAGATAATATAATTCAAGATGTTTTAGTAGTAAATAAATGTGATGTAACAGATTTAAATAAAAAAATTTTTAAAGTAAGGAAAGTAGTGAGACAGAGAGCATAAAGAACGCTGCGATTAATGAAGTAGAACAAGAGATAATAAATGAGGACCCATAAATTGATGATCAATGTAAAAAAAAAGATGAGAAATCTCAAGAAGAGCAAGCAGAGAATACAACCGAGATTGGAGATCATTCAAGATATGCAGGTGACACATCTTTAGATAAAGAAAGTACAAACAATGTTGAAATATTTAATACAAACGAGGGTGAACAAAACATTGAGAAGCACAACGTTTGTACAGTGTTAAATATAGATACAGTTAGTGATACTAATACTCAGTGTCAAGCGTTAATTAAAACACTTGGTGAGACTTTTGATGATAAAGACCAAGCATTGCATGTCACGGATACAGACACAGATTTGTCTAAACTAGTTGACAGTAGTTCAGAAGTAACGGTACTGACTGTAGAAACTATTAATGATATGAATGAAAGTACAGAAGGAAATATTGTTTTAACTGTACATGAAAAGGATGCTGTCGTAAATTCCAACGAAGAAAAAAAAAATGTTTCCGCAGAACAAAAAAAAAAAAAAATGAAGAACACTGAAATTGTAAATGAAGAATTTGATTTGATAGATTATGCACGAGAAAGTGATGTGATAATTATAGAAGTAATCACAACAGAAATTGTGGCTCAAGAAGTTTCTGAAAATTATTGCCAGAAAGACAATTATGACGTATTAAATCATACAAAGACAAGAAACGATTCTATAATTCCTATTACTTCAGGAGTAATTAGTGATCTAGAAACTGCAGATGACATTGATATTAAAGAAAAGAATAACAAGAAACAACAAATGGAAATGGCAAGATTGATCTTTTGATAGTTGACATAAAATTAATGTAGAAAAGAAAATTATTCATAATAAAATTGTCGTACTTATACATGTTGCTAATACAGAAGGAAGGAATAAATCTATAAGTGAAGCAGATAAAGTGCGCATAACTAACAAAAGAAGTGTAATTCAGGATATCTTTGATGATTGGGGTGATGAAAATGCAGAAGATGATAGTCAGTCGGTATCTAAAGCTCCAGATACTGTGGAAATTGAATTGAAAAGTTTACTAAACGACACAAAAGCACGATGGAGGAAAGCACAGCTGTGCTGGTTGAAGAAGAAATTACATGCATTGAAAAAGAACCAGTTGTAGATGCTGGAAAGGCTGTAGAAGTTGCTAAACAAAACAAAGAAATGCAAGTATCAAAAGAGCAACTGGATAACAGTCAAACTATAAAGAAACAACAAAATAGTTAATATCATTACCTAAAGACCATCTAACTCATTCTATATCACAGGCTGTTGGGAAGTCTACAAAAGATTCAACACATGATACTGCGGCATTTAGTCGAACTTCGCAAATTATCAATATTAATCGTGGTCGAAATTTAACCAGCCAACCTTCACAGGTTGAAATAGCAAAAGCATAATATACCACGACGAAGAAGAACAAGTACAAGTCGAGCCAGTCAGAGTTCAATTCCATCGGTCCATACTGAAGACACACTAAGATTTTGGAGGACCAAAATCAATCTAAAGAGGGGGAAATGTGACATCAATCACATCTCAACCTACATCAGTGATAAGACATCGACCCCCGACCTTCGGACACTTTTCCACATCATAGCCTACACCTAGCCCCTCGACATCCTAAACCCAAAACGTATCTAAACCGTGACTTCACCCAGCTCGGGCAGTACTTGTTCTTCTTCTAGTTGCTGTACAACCCCTTTTCTCCGGTTCGGTGTTTCTCTTGTAAGTGTTAAAATTTATAATAAAGTTTTATAAAGAAAAATTAGTAGTTGGGTTACGACTCAGCCTTCTTACTACAATCCAACTACCAACTTTACGTGACATTTTGGCGATTCTGCCAGGGTAGTGAAAATTGTTCGTTCGGAAACCAAAAGACATTCATCATCTACGGAAGATAGAATTACGTGGCACTACGGTCATCCGCAACAACGAAGTAACTATCAACGAAACCGGAAGAAACACTCATAAAGCATAAAGCATCTACGGACGCTAAATCCCAGGATTGTGAAACATCGCTTCGTCTGGAAAATAAGGACATCCATATCTACGGGAAGGACTAACTTGGACTACGGTCATCCTCGACGACGAATTCTTAATCCACGAAACCAGAAGGCCTTTGGAACTGGAAGCATCTACGGAAGCTAACAAGTCAAGGTAAACGCTGGGTTCATTTTTACATATAGAGGCAGACGATCTAGCTTTGAACAAGACTCAGACAAAGAGTTAGAAACATTTAAAACGACGTCGAAACGAACAAATTATTGAAATGATAAAGCAATTACGAGAAGAAATCGCGCAAATGCAAAGAAGCATGGACCTTCTCCAACATGCAAAAGAAGAAGGTCAACGCCTCGATAAAGAAATCGAATTACTACGAAAAACAATTGCCGAAATCAAGTTAAGAAGACAGGAGACTATTAAAGAAGCGACTAGTGGGAGTTGTCAGGATAGTTTAGTTTCTAATGGTTTGAACAAAAGCTTGGAGAAGAAAGACGTTACTGTAGAAAATGAAGAGATGGTTTTGAAAGAATTTCCAGAAGAATTGCAGTCTAATGTAGAGAATTCTTGTGAAAAGAAAGTATCAATAGACACCGATTCACAGGATCATATTTTCACTAAAACAGACTTAATGTTTGATGCCAATATCTCGACAGAATACCAGAAAGAGTCTTTGAAACGAAGAACGGAAGATATTGCAGTATTGTATAATGATTTGTCACCATCTTCGTCACAAGATACTCATAATTTACTAGAATGGCTTGATGAAAAAAGTAAAAGTTTAGGAGAAGCAGAAAAAGATCATAACAAGAAGGATAATATTTCGATGAGAAATATTTTGGACGACGATACAAATAAAGAAAACAAAGTTGAAATGAAGGAAGTAGAAGCAGTTAGTAAATCAACTGCTGAAAATGATACAAAATCAATAGACGACGTTGAACAAAATATATCATTAGAATCCATACAAAAATCAAAAGATAAGGCTTACAATAATGAACATTTGCTTATAGAAGAAGACCAAATGATGACAGCGGAAAATGCGTGTGACAGTACAGAACCAAAAACTTCAGCAGATCTTATGTCGAGAAATTTAGATGCTAATACACATGAGAAGTCTTTAGAAAATAAAGATGACAAAAGTCTATCTCCATCCATGTTAGATAGTAGTAAACGGAGCAGTCGTTATAATGTTGCTGCAAAGCCTGCTACTTCGCCAAAATTTGAAGAAATTGTTTATAATCAAATAAGACTCTTTTTTAGACTCAAGCGAAGCGCTTTAAAGACGAAATGAATCGAAGACAAGTCTGAAATAATTAATAAACAAAAGGCATCGGAAAATGTAGAAAATAAATTTACCAAAGAAGAAAAAAGAGGTATTAAACAAAAATCAATTTCAGATAGTGAAAACGAAGCAACTGATGCTCGTCAACGAAGGGAAGTTCTTTTAACGAATACAACTAGTGATAGCGATAGGTGTAAATCTGTAGAAAATGATAATGCAGTAACGAGTATAATAGCACTTGTTGAAGCGACTTCAAGCCAACGTACTAAGAATAAAATATCTCGTTTACGTATAAATATGGTATTTAATTGTCCCTTATCACGTAGTCGGCGATCGAAGAGTTGCGATGATAGGAAGCAACCAGAAGAAGACAAAGGTGCTAATATTGCAAAGAGAGAAGCGAAACATAGAGGCAGACCTAGGAGATCGGATAAAGTCGAAGTTAAAAAGGATGAAGATACAAGAAAGATCCTACAAAATGAAAAGAGTGGATTAGAAGAACAAAGAAAACTGGAAGAAAATACAAAAGAAGAAACTGCAGAGACAGAAGTCGATTCAAGAATTATATTAAATAACAAGTGCGATTTAGTGAAATTAATGTTATGTGAAATTAAGTGAAATTAATGATACTGTTCAAAATATTAAATTTACAGAAGGTAGAAGCCACACTCAAAATGATATGGAAGATGTAGTAGAAGATTCACAAGAATTATCTAATAAAAGTAAGTTATCAGAAATGAGAATTGCACTCAACAAAACTGAATATACAAAACCTATTTTACGGAATAAAAAGAATTCATTAGAAAGAGAAAGAGGAGTAAGGGAAAAGAAGAAAATGTACAGACAGAAGTTACCTCAAACAATATACCAGATGACAAATGTGATTTACTTTAGAAAAAAAAGAAAGAAAGAAAGAAAGAAAGAAAAAAAAAGTTATAATGGAAGGGTTTGATGACCCAGGAATATTCTTTTTCGATAACTTCTCGATGGGTGAATCTAATGAGACGCGAACTAATTTTCAACATTCGAAGAAGTAGTTTATGGAATTTATTACACAATTCCACGAGGGAAACTCCAATTACAAATATAGAGATATTTTAAAACGTAATTATAATTTGGGTCAATATTGGATAGAAATTAATTTAGAAGATCTGGCAGCTTTTGATGAATCACTCGCGGAAAAAGTTTACAAGCATCCAATTGAATATTTCTCGAATATCTAATTACCACGGTTACTTGTCCAGTTCTATGATAATCGTATCTGCACTAGTCAATGTCTTCTCTATTGCATAACGACACGTGTAATCCAAACGAAGATTCGTTTCACGCCCCTAACCCTAATTCTAATGTAAACCCGACATACATATATACGTATGTAAGTATACATACGTATACATATTATAATATCAATTACGATGCTTATAATTACAATAATACCACTTATAGTTTCTGTCTTCATTTCTAGTTATAAAATACATTTCAGTGTAAGTGTCAAACATTAAAATATCATATTTACATAATTTCTTACACTTCGATACACGTAAGAAAAAATTGTCATCTCTACAGAAAAATTATTTCAGCTGTATTTTAAATAGCTAAATTCTATTTTTGATCTATATTTTTTATTTTTATTTATTTTTTATTTCTATCATTTTTATTTATTGCTATGAAATTATCATACCAAACTATTTGTGAAAATTATATACAATGAAGATAATAGTATACACGACGAAATAGAAAATTTTGTTTACAATTTATCATCATGTCATGTTACATTGTATGAATATGTATCGAAAAGATAACATTTTTCTTTTTTTTAATCTGGAAGAATTCTACAATCAATTCTCTTTGAGAATTATAAGTAAATTATTCTGGTGTGGTATAACTTGAACAATAAATGTTTATCGTATGTTTGATTCTGGTTGAATCTAATGCTTAATTGTAGAAAATATAACATGTATGTAGATTAATTATTTTTCAAAACGTACACTATAATTATCGGTGCATAATTTTTCATGATTTCCTATGAATTAATATATTTTGAAATCTGTCGGAATTAACTAAATATTTCTGCTTCTTTCGTAGATTCTGCAGATGTATTAAGGGAGTGCCCTGAATTAGAACGTTCTAAAACAGCGTCTCTTTGTGATTTTTTTAGAAGGGAAAGGAAGAAACGAATTTGTTGAATTTTGAGGTATGATTTTATATATATTTAAGGAATACAAACAAATTTTTTTTAAAGTAAAAAGAAAAATTATAACAGATTCCTAAGCCTATTTCATGGGCTGCAGTTTTCAATCGGCGGGAAAGATCCACCTCGTAATTCTTGACCGTAATTCTAATAATCTAAATCTAAATCTTGAGGTTAAAATCTTCTGTTACAAATTATTAACGAGACCTATTTATAACTTATGCTAGTCCCATACGTTATAAAATCTCTGCCAGTGCGATGAAAAACGCAAGGTTAAGCATCTTGAACATAAGTGCATTAGAGGAGGCAAGAATTCTTTTAGAACGGCCATCTCTTACTACAAGAATTATAATAGTAGCAAAAATATATTATTAAGAGCTTCATAATAGATTTAATAATAATAGTTTTAATTAAGGGAATTATTTACCTTTACCCCTTGTATGTTGAGAGGGCTATGAAAAATGTACATCTCCTTCAAGAGGCTAATTAGAATACTTTCTGATATACATTGTCACATTAAGAATCAAATACTTTCCAATCAACTAGAACCTCGGTGGGACAGCCAGCTACGCTCGTTAAAGCCCAGAACTGAAGACGACGCGTCGCGAGTTCGAATCCTCGGCATAAAGTACCTGAAAAATGGACAGAAAATACAAAACTTCTCTTTACAACAGGCAAGCGGCCCAGCCCCTCCCTTGCGTGTATTGTGGATGTACTTTCTGGGAGTACTTGGTTAAACGTGCTTGGTGTTACTAAGCACACAGGGGCCCGACGATCAACTCGCACACACTGGTCTACAGTGGCCCACCCGTGGAGGTTTTAGCCGGTAAGAATCCGGCACTACCTTCTGCCCACCTGCAAAAGGGTGGTAGGTGTCTATGAAGATTTCCTCCACGTAAAAAAAAAAAAAAAAAAAATTTTTTTGTAGTATGGAAGGAGAGACGTTTAACACTCCCGTAGAAAAGGGCGGAACACATATATAAATGGTTAGGTGAGATTATTTTGAATCAAAAAGGAATTTTTAATTAATATCCAAACGTGTTACTTTGTATATCAATTGTATAAATAGCAAGAAAGGATTAATGTATCCTTTCAAACTTTGCACGCTGCACAAAAATACAGGACACATTTACTCTACATATATTCTAATAGAGTTATATTCGCTTGAAAAGAAACAAAAGATTTTGTCGACATTTCTTAAACACGATCGAAATTGATTGCAATATACTTGAGTCTGCAGTTTGTTACTGGAACAGACGATTGTCAGACATGTACTTACATACGTTTAAGGCGGATCGTATTGTTGTGCCTTCGAGTGACAACGTTGTTTTGCTTTGCTAGTTCTAAAGGTAAACAAACTCCGAACAAAACATTATCGCCGTTCTTTCTAATCGTCATCCGGATTTACATTTAAACTTTTTATAATGCCATCGGTCGATACTAATAGACGAACGTCCTTTCTAGGACTATCATTATAACGAATTATTATAACGGGTCATAGAGTGGAATAGCAAGCGTAGAGTTGAACGGTAGCATTGAGCGAGCGACGATTACAACCGCCATACACTATCTCAGTACTTGTATTTAAAATGATATTAATATACACTGACTATTACAATTTTATCACTCGTCTCTTTAATAAACCAACCGACACGTAGAACAAACCACCTCAGCTCGTAATTTTTCGAATACGATACGAGATGTTCCACATAATCCATATATTCCTTGTCTTTGTTTTCAAACTGAACGGTATCTAGAAGTTATTCGCAAATCCGGATATATTCCATCTGAAGCATTTATTTTCTGAGATCCCTTAGATTTATAGATTAACATAAGATAATATTTACCGATTATGCGTATCACTGCACGCCAAATGTTTGTTATATACTTATAACAATTGTGGTGCCGATTTAAAATATTCATAACCAAGGTTATATATATGTCGGGTTAACATTAGAATTTAGGGCGCGTAACGATTCTTCGTTTGAATTAACCATCGTTTTACGAAGCAGAGATTATATTTACACGAATATTAAGACTTTTACAAAGTATAATGAATATTGAGTTTAAGGAATAATGAGTTTGACGAATAATAAGATTAACGAATATGTTTTACGAATAATAAGTTTAACGAATAATGAGTTTAATGAACGCTATTAACAATGTTCTTGGGTTCAAACGAATCCACGGTCAACGGGATAACTCTTTACTATGCGTAGAATAATCTTAGGCACAAAAATACGATTGCTGAGACGCTCGGTAAACTACTCGATGTATCACTTTCCAAGGCGATCACACGAATAATAATCTGATGGAAATCTCTCTCGCTGTACGATTGCATTTGTGTGTTATATGCTCGTTGGAAGCATCGAGAAGGTTCCAATCGCCGTTGCTAGGCAGTTTCTGTCTGGAGTTTGATTATTAATACAACGTGTGTCCCATTATATCGACACCTCCAAAGTACAATCATATGTGGCCAGACCCGTTCTTGAGGCCGTATGCCGCCACAACCACATATCTAGGG
Organism: Bombus pratorum; assembly: GCA_930367275.1. NCBI lineage: Eukaryota > Metazoa > Arthropoda > Insecta > Hymenoptera > Apidae > Bombus > Bombus pratorum. Next base: position 3,734,784 of record OV884000.1, on the reverse strand, counting down.
AAACCATACAACCGTTCCACACCTTCGTCAAGCTAAACGTTTATCCCGTGACCGTGGCTACGTTCGGCGACCAGTTGTCACCTCGAACCCAATTTCGCTATCGCAAATCTCGAACAATTATAATCAGATCGAATGACAACAATTGCTTAATTACAGCTATGATAAAATCTAAGCTAAAGCATTAGAGAACTTTTCCCAAAATTGCAAAGGGAAGGCTCCGGTCTTCCTTTCATCTCCGACATATGTATCGATTTTGTGTGATAATAAAAGCATTAATTTATTATACCCTAACATGGTAGCAGAACGTGGTTCCTAATTTTGCAAACTTTTTAGAGTGTGGGTTTTGTTCTTGCGAGTTAGTTCGGGTGAGTTTAGTAAGGGAAGAAATTTTCCAAGGATATAAAATAAAAGAAAAATACTTCGAGCACGTAGGAACGCTTGAGTAAAGAATAGAAAATCAATTAAAATGGAAAGATCGGAAATTATAATACCGATATTTGATGGTGAGGATTATGGGATGTGGAAGAAGAGAATAATAATGTTTTTGAGGTATAAAGAATGCGATATTGTTATAACTCGAGTGAAGACCAAAACAGACAATCCAGACTGGGACAAAAAGGATCTGAAGGCGATAAATATAATTTATAGTGCAATATCAAATAGACAATTGGAATATATTAGTGAGGAAGAAACTGCGTATGAAATAATGAGAAAGTTTGAGTCGACGGCACTACAGATCGTGTGCAGAAGGAGATTGGAGAGGAGAAGTTTCGATAAAGTGATTCAGCATCATTCTTTAGCGATTCTGAAAAATTGATAAACGAATTAAAAAGTGCCGGCGCACAAGTGAGTGAGAGGGAAAAGCTAAATTACGTGCTAAATGCGTTACCTGAAGAGTATAGCTACATAGCGGATATAATAGACGCAGTAAAAGAAGAGAATCAAACGGTAGCGTACGTGAGAAATAAGATAGAAATAGCAGAAAAGAAAGGTAAATCAAATCGAGGAGAGACGAAATATAATGCCTTTGCTGCGAAAAAGGAAGGATGCTTCAAATGTGGAAGAGTGGGACATTTTGCAAGAGAGTGTCAAAATAGCGTCCAAGCGGGAAGCAGTAGCAGTTATTGGCGTGGGTCAACACGTGGTTGCAGCAGAGGAAGAGGAAACAAAAGCTATACGAGCAGGGAACGTAGAAACTTCCATCGTCAATCAGTAACCAGCAAGAGCGAGGGTAGCAATTCAGGAGCAGGCACATGGATAGCAATGGCGCACGCAGCACACAACAGCCAGATAAGTAATAATGAGATTATGTGGCTATTAGATAGCGGTTGTACCGATCACATAATTAACGATATAAATTATTTTGATAAATCTATCGACCTAAAAGAACCGGTAAATATTTATTTAGGTGATAATAGATCGATAAAGGCAACCAAAGTTGGGAATGTTATAAGTTATTTTGAAGCATTTGGAAAGCAAAATAAAATAAATATAAGTAAAGTTTTTTATGTCCGCATGTCCGCAAACTTAATTAGTTTAGGCAAGTTGACCGATAACAATAATATGGTTATTTCCAAAGGAAATATTGCGAAAATAATAGATGAAAACAATAAACTTACAGCTATAGCGGTCAAAGACAACGGAACATATAAAATGAAGAGTATATTTAAAGGAAAGGAGCACTTAGTAAACAGTGCCGAACGTAGTGGTATGAGTAAAAAAGAAAGAGAAAGAGATAGGGACCGTGACAGGGAAAGAGAAAGAGAAAGAGATAGGGAACGTGAGAGAGATAGGCAAGTAATAGAAAAACAAAGAGACAAAGAAGAACAACATGATTTTTATAAGGAGGAACAAAATGCTGGCAGTGAAGGAGATCAGGAAACAAATAGTACTAAAGAGGAGCGAAAATTAGAGCCAGGTGAGATAAGAGTACATGTATGTGATCAATGTGATCGTATTTTTCCACTACGACAGGCTCTTGCTTTGCACGTTCAACGAGCTCATCGTGATCGTAATTATAAATGTACAGAATGTGATCGTATGTTCTTTTCTAAATATGATCTTGGGAAACATATGACTACGCATTCAGAAGAAAACCCATTCTCTTGACAAACAATTGATCAACAAACAATTTTCAAGGACAAATTTGTTACAACGTCATGAAAAGGTTCATAGAGATGAATTGCGTTATGGTTGTCAGCATTGTGATCGCGAATTCTTTACAACCGAAGAATTAGAAAGACATGAGGATTCCGTACATAAAAAGGAGAAACCTTTCCAATGTAACATTTGCAACAAACGTTTCACGTACAAACAGGGTTTAGAACGTCATGAGGTACTACATAACGAAGATATGACTTTTGTTTGCGAATATTGTAAGGAAACGTTCCGTACAAGTACGAAGCTAGTTCGTCATTTAACGACGCATGCTGGACATCGACTACATTTATGTAAACTATGCCCTCGTTCATTCCTTCTATCTCATCATTTAACTAGACATATGCGAACACATTCTGTAAAAAAGCGCCATGTTTGCGAAGATTGCGGTAAAGCATTCAAGTGTAAAGAGAGTTTGGAGGTACATCAGTTAACGCACACAAAACGCACAGGTATGGGATTGACATATGAAGTCTGCCAGGAATCATGCAGAAATAGGGCAGATTATGTCACACATATAAAACAACATATTGAAGCAGGTGGAAAAAAAGACCAGATGGATTACAATCAGACAATAAAACTAAACTTGATTTGGATTCTGACGAAGATGAAGAAGAAGAACAATATTCAGATGGAGATGATGATTACGACCCACCAGCATATATTGTGAAAAAGCTTTCAAAATCACTTAAGCCATCAGAAAGCGAAGAGGAACAAGAAAGATCAGAAAAGGAAAACAGCAGTGAGATTCACACAAATTATTGTAGACTAGATATCCCTTCTACATTCGAGGAGGCGATTTGTTGTGAAAATAGTGAAGATGGTAAGAATGAAGAAAATTATAAGAAAAGGAAAAGGAATAGAAAATTGGAGAAGGGTAATGACGAAGATAGAAGCAGGAAAGGCGAAGTATCTGCGAGGAACAAGGGCGAAAAATGTAACAAAAGTAGAACGAAGCGAGGAAAAGAAAGAGATAAAAAAAAATAGGATTTTAGGAAATTAGGAATAGGATTTAGGAAAATGGGAAAACCATGCATTGCAAATAAAAGAGAAAAGAGTGTGATGTTGCAAAGAATATGATATGTAGACGGAATGAATAGAGTTTGTAAATTATCGAGAGCGATTTATGGGTTAAAAGAAAGTCCGAGGGATTGGTATGAGTGTTTTGATAGAACAACAGATTTCAGGTTAAAGTTGTGTAGTATTGAGGGCGACAAATGCTCAAATATCTCGAAGAATTTGAATGATAGGAGAAAACGTTTCAGACAAAATTATATCGTGGAGACGAATGTTCACATATTTCGGAAAGTACGGAAATTTCACAAAAAATTCTAAACACATTGAAGTTCATCACCACTATGTTCACGAATGCTTACAGGAAAATACGATAGATATAATTAAAGTAAGTACAGACGAAAATACTGCGGATATTTTTACGAAAGCACTGTGTAGGGAAAAATTCGAAAGGTTTAGGTCATGGATGAGTGTAAAATACGAGGAATGTAAATAAAGCAATAAGTGTTAAACATTCTGTTACTAAATTCGACAAGTATATAAATATGATTAAGTGTACAGTATAAATGTAAGGTAATTTTATGTAGGCTAGGTTAGCTGCGTAGTAGTGATACATGTATGTGAATATCAGTGCGTGGAAGATTGTGTGTGCGCGGCGTCTCGAAAACGAATGAATATAAACTGTTGCGTTAACAGTCTGGTATAGAAGAAAGTGCTGAGACGCGTGCAAGTGTGTATCGATGAATATCACTGAAATCGTTTATCAATTATAAATTCTAACTGTAAATTTTGTGTTCCTATACCATTATTTCGGCTATTAAGATCCAAAATTCTGGAGATATATTTGATTAGTATTTTTAAATATAGGTAAACACAAACATAGTAAGGAGAAAATAAAGAATAGAAGTGGAAGCTAGAAAAATTTGTTAAGAAATTAGTGGTTTCAACATATGTACGTGGTATTGCAATAAAATGTCCTATCGATTTTTAAAGGTAGGACCATTTAATTTACGACACTTTGTACTAGAACATTATAAATTGGTAAAGGCACCTAAAAAACAATTAGTGTAAATAAATCATGCTGTCTCTAGATCCCTACAAGTTGCATAGGACTTTCTGACTTTGTTTAAAAGGTAAAAAATATGAAGAACTTGAAATATTTCGACTAGTGGCCAAAAATAACAATTATTCCCAAAATTTTTACGAGAGAAGTTATTTAAAAAAAAAGTTAACTCTCCTTAGCAATAAAAAAAACGTCACGTCCCGCGCTCCGCACGTGCTGTAGCAAAAAAAAACAAAAATATAAATAAAAATAAAATAAAATAAAATAAAATAAAATAAAATAAAATAAAATAAAATAAAATAAAATTAAAATAAAATAAAATTAAAATAAAATAAAATTAAAATAAAATAAAATAAAATAAAATAAAATAAAATTAAAATAAAATAAACTTAAAATAAAATTAAATTAAAATAAAATTAAATTAAAATAAAATTAAATTAAAATAAAATAAAATAAAATTAAAATAAAATAAAATAAAATAAAATTAAAATAAAATAAACTTAAAATAAAATTGAAATAAAATAAAATTGAAATAAAATAAAATAAAATTAAAATAAAATAAAATTGAAATAAAATAAAATTGAAATAAAATAAAATGAAATTAAAATAAAATAAAATAAAATAAAATTAAAATAATATAAAATTAAAATAAAATTGAAATAAAATAAAATTGAAATAAAATAAAATTGAAATAAAATAAAATTGAAATAAAATAAAATTGAAATAAAATAAAATTGAAATAAAATAAAATAAAATTAAAATAAAATAAAATTGAAATAAAATAAAATTGAAATAAAATAAAATGAAATTAAAATAAAATAAAATAAAATAAAATTAAAATAATATAAAATTAAAATAAAATTGAAATAAAATAAAATTGAAATAAAATAAAATTGAAATAAAATAAAATTGAAATAAAATAAAATTGAAATAAAATAAAATTGAAATAAAATAAAATTGAAATAAAATAAAATTGAAATAAAATAAAATAAAATGAAATAAAATAAAATTAAAATAAAATAAAATTGAAATAAAATAAAATTGAAATAAAATTAAAATAAAATAAAATTAAAATAAAATAAAATTAAAATAAAATAAAATTATAATAAAATAAAATTAAAATGAAATAAAATTAAAATAAAATAAAATTAAATAAATATAATAAATTAAAATTAATTATAATAAAATTAATAAATTCATTCGGGAAGTGAGAGAAATTGACGCTGCTGTTAATTGGTCAATTTGGGACAAAGACTGCTTGTCCATTTGAAGAACCTTAATTAAGGAAATCCTAAGGTTTATTGCGGGTCCTCCGGCTAGCTGAACTTGTGCTGTGTAGATGTACTTCTACGGGTATTTCTTTTAACGAGGGCTATATTATTACTCCATACTTTTGTTAAACTGATTGTCGCCTTGAACCCAAGCTCATTGTCACAAATCTCAAATAAATACAATTGGGTAGAATGACAGCAAATTGTTTAATTACAGCTGTAGACTTTAATTTCAATTTTATGGATTTTATGGACATGTATATGTATGTATATTCCGCATGTATACAATTTTTGTATCTATTGGATTGTTATGTCATAATGTGTACTGTTTCTTGATACTTGTTAGTTTATTAGTTGATTTTGTAGATTTCTTGTATTTTATGTATTCCATATTTGTTATTAAAGTATTTATTCCTATCGTTCTATTCCTTTGTTCTTCCTTGTTGATGTTTCTTAATTAATTAATTTGTTCAAATCGCGAGTCGCTTTTGATTGATTGGTTTTTCGGATCATAGTTTATCCTTAGTCGATTTGTCGAATCATAGGTTATTCTTGATTGTTTCGATCGGTTCACGGCTCGTTCGGTTTATTATATTTTCTTTTAATTTTATTTTATTTTATTTTATTTTATTTTAATTTAATTTAATTTAATTTAATTTAATTTAATTTTATTTTATTTTATTTTATTTTATTTTATTTTATTTTATTCTATTTTATTTTATTCTATTTTATTTTATTCTATTTTATTTTATTCTATTTTATTTTATTCTATTTTATTTTATTCTATTTTATTTTATTCTATTTTATTTTATTCTATTTTATTTTATTCTATTTTATTTTATTCTATTTTATTTTTATTTTATTTTATTTTATTTTATTTTATTTTATTTTATTTTATTTTATTTTATTTTATTTTATTTTAATTTTCTTTTAATTTTATTTTATTTTAATTTTCTTTTAATTTTATTTTGTTTTAATTTTCTTTTAATTTTATTTTGTTTTAATTTTCTTTTAATTTTATTTTGTTTTAATTTTCTTTTAATTTTATTTTATTTTATTTTATTTTATTCTATTTTATTTTTATTTATATTTTTGTTTTTTTTGCTACAGCACGTGCGGAGCGCGGGACGTGACATTACTTCCCGTGACCTTCTACACAAAAAGGACTCTATCCCTCGGGCCAGAGGACAGCCAGAAATCTAAACATCTTCAATGCACACCCTCAATATTCTTAAGAACTCACCATAAATCTCAGTACTTTTATAATTAAGGTCCTTCACAACAAGCAAGTATCTTTTTAATTGAAAGTATCTTCCTTAAAAATTATTTTCCACTCTGGGAAAGTACGGGAAATTTGGTTTCTCTCGCATATAATGCCTTTCACTAGCGACCTTCTTTCGGGGGTAGGTAGCACTCATCCCTACCCGCCAACCTTTTTCTTTAGCCAATTGGCAGCGATGACCGTTGCCCTCACTTTCCTAGCGAAAATTGTCATTAACGAATCCGCTTATACTGTGTCCTTAGACACACCCATCACTAGTTTTCCTCTGCAGCATCATCGTCGCAGAAATTTAGTTGCTTCAGGCTTTTGAACCAGTCAGCATCTTAACTTCTTGTCCATCAGTTGACATCTTAACTATTACCTCTAAAACTTATATTCTACGAGAAGAAGTTGTTGGAGTAAAAGGTGTATTGTTAATTCAGTGCTACCGCGAACACGTCTCTCTGCGAACAGTCGAACATTTTGCTCCTTCGAGCCGAATCACGTGCGCTACTATCAAGTGAAACAGTGTACACCCCAGTGATACCCACAACCATACACTGCATTACCATCAGTTCCAACAGCAAGTTCCAACAACTTTAATCTCGCAACAACTAGAGGGTCAACTTCGGGAAGGAAACACCTTCATCGCGAAGCACACCCACACATCAGTGCGCGGTGCAGTGACGAGCAACCTCCCTTCCCACCATGAACATGGTTAACGCGGAACACATCATCTTTTTGATGCGGAAACGACGTTTCCTGCTCCATCGACTCAAATTAACGTCGAAACAACTGTACAAATATCAAATGTCCCGTCAGCAGAACAAAGCTCTCTTGATGTCATACCGCAAAAGTGTCGACGAATTGTGGAGCAGCTTCAAAGTTGTCCAAGAAGAATTAGAGTTATTCGACGAAGAAGAAAACTCATGCCTAGAAACCATCTTACACTTCTATCACGCCCTGGACACACAATTAACAGAACTCATTGATAGCACGTAATCATCACCACCTGCAACACCTATAAGCGTCGGATCTTCCGCAACATTGTGGCCGATAGCAATGAAATTACCAAACATACATTTACCTACCTTCGACGGCACCTTCGAAAAATGGAGTGCCTTCTACGAAATCTTCTCTTCCACCATAGACCGAAACGACCAACTGACGCCTATACAAAAGCTACATTATCTCCAGGCATCCGTAAGTGGTAGAGCAGCGAGGTATGTTCAATCATTGAAAAGCACTAAAGTTAGTTATACAGACATTATCGCCGCTCTCAAGGAGAGATTTGGCTGTCCACGACAAAGTTGTTTACTCGCGTTAACTCGAAACGAAGATGAGACCGAGAACGAACTGGCAACACTATCAAGGTTCTGATATCTTGGAGTCGCATTATCGAAGGCCTGCTGGAGGGCTATGAACAAGCTGTCGGATGACGAAGATATTTGGAACACTACCGAGCAGTCGAACCATTCCATCTGACCCTCCTAACGACAAACTCGCCACGAAGGACGAAGCAGCGCATTCCATGCACAGTGCCAGTGCATGGTGACACCTCCAAGGAACAAACTAAGCCTAATGCTGGTCAATTCAGAGCGCAACTGCTCCCCTGAAACCAGAGTCCAAGCAGGACAGTCCGTTTGATGCGGAACCAGCACATAACGCACATAACGCAGCGATAATATCAAGAAAACAACTTCAGAACAATCCAGCACCAAATAAACATCGACACTGTAATATCTTTATTGTTGTAATAAACTACTTGTGTGTGTACCGCTACAATGGATAATCCCCGCGGAGATTCATTTGACGCCCACAACCCTTCTCCCAATGTTTATCCGACATATAGATTACTAATATAATGTTTTTTAAGTTAATTTTTGTATAAAATCATTTTATATTACCTACAAGACACTCGTCACATACGCTGTGACAAATCCGAAAAGGCTTTAATCAAATTTAGTTTATCGACCAACTTCCAATAATCTCTATCATAAGATGTCTGTATATAAAGCGCGAATTTCTAAAACTTCAAAATCAAAATTAGAAGCTTATAATAAGTTAATCGGAAGAAGATATTATACATTACAACATAACAAGTCGAAGAGCGGGATAACACACCATTGTCAAACTATATATGTTTCCACCAAGTTTCTAAAGGCTGGTTCAGACACGGCCAGTACAGTAGGTAAGTAACAAAGAATTTATGAAGTTGCCATGTGTGAACATCGAAATCTAGTCCAGTAGATAAGAGTAAGTTCCAGTAGTAGAGACAAGTGGCAAATAATGTAGTTTGTAATGTAGTTTGTCAAACGAAAAGGTTTGTTAGAGTAGATCCAAATTTGTTGATTTTCTGCTCAAGTAGAAAAACAGAATTAGCTTTTCCCTTTTTCTTTCAATCACTATTATTGTAATAAAATAAATCTACCTGGTCTAGACATGGATAGGCCGGCTTATAGACGCTCAGGTCTACTCCACCGATTCGTCCAGTCAACGAAGCGATTCAACCCATTTGAATAGTTCTTTTAGACAAGTCAATTAGCGACACATGCAGGTACCCGTGATACTTAGCGCTTGTTCCTATTGTAAGTGGCGCGCTAGGTGGTCGCCTACCTCGTTTGGTTCGGATTTGTACGGAGCCCCTAAAATGCAATTAACTATTATAAATAACAAGACTTTTATGGAATATTCTCTTTATTAGACTTCACCTTAAAAATATATTTAATAAAATACAAATTTACTTGCTTTTCATTACCCCCAAAGTAGGCTCCTGCTACGAACGAGATTTCTTTACTATCTTTCTGTTTATTATTAGATGATAGGGTAAACTCAGTAACAATTCCACTTTTTTACACTACTTTGTTACATAAAGAATTATAACAGTTCTGCAAAATCTTCATAGCATGTTTTTGAAATGTTCTTGGTTTTGTGCTAGGCGATAGTACAGTCTGTTCTCATATTGGGAATTGTATTTGAAAACAAATTTTTTATCCAGATTTGAACAGTTTAAAACGTTTGTTTTTCTGTGATTTCTCATCCATATACACTGGTTTACGCAGCTATTCGAACATTCTGTAAAACAAAATAACTTTTTTAAAATTGGACTAAAGGGCTTCAATTTTTTTTTTTAAATTAGCGGGATTACTTTACTAGCTGGCATGTAAAAAAATAAAAAAAATGCAATTAGTCGGGATAATGAAGAAAATAGCAAAGCTCATTTTATACAACTCTTTTTATCTGATCCTGTGTTTCGACCGTTCGCGGAGAGACGCGATCTCGAAGAAGCGCGTCAACGGGAATCGTAAATTTCCGTTACGATTCGAATAATCGGCGCCACGAATAGATCGATCCCCTATTTCTATTAGGATAATAGGAGTGAGTATAATCTTAATTAAAGCCTTAAAATCCTAATTTTTAGATCGCAAACTAGTAAACAGTACAGAGAAGTTCATTTTTCTTAAATTGTTTATAACTTTAATGAAAATTGCCATACAATATATCGAGGCTCTGTGATAAGTAAATAATAGTCATACCAAAATAGGCTACGAAATTTCGAATCAATCAATTTTATCTAGCAACGCACCCGAACCGGCTGGCAGCGGAAACGGTCAACACATCAAGCATAGAAAGAAGACTAAAAAGGAAACACCCAACAGATCTCACAAAGGACATAACCTAACAAACACGAAGATGGTACCCCGCTGGGGGTAGCCACCCACATGATGTATTATCACACCGCTATAAAATTTTACCAAATGTCCTATAGGACAAATTGTAAAATCTAAATAAATAAATAAAAAAAAATCAATTTTATCTTCCGCACAATCAATTTGTCAACTTACAAAACGGGAAATCTTTAATTTGTAATAAAAATGTATGAGCTTGTCTCAGTTTATCCTCCGTGCTTGTACGCTACCTGGAGAACCTATATTTTGACATGCAAATGTAATAAAATTTTGTCATGCAGACGCTTGGCTAAAATGCAACGATAATGGTCTTTGCTTAGTTGTAACATGCAGTAATTTTCACACAAATTTTCACATCCAACCGTAATGAAACTTGTTTCTATCGATTTGAGGAATACTTCCACGTAATTTAAAACAGAACGTTGTCCTAGAATTAATTAGCTCTAAGATAAATTCGTTTTTTTAAATCGCCAACGCTAAGTTACTAAACATTAAGAAATACGACAAGCGTCGTTTTACAATTTATTACTTATATTATATGCGGATTTGATTAAATGTCCATAAAGGTTATGAAATCGTTCGCGAAGTTGTTTGCAAAAATTCGACTCGGTATAAGCGAAACAGTAGTTGTTCTCGATACAGGAAATGCAATATCATTCTTGATTAGTGATTTTGCAACTAAAATTAATAGCATACATTATAGTGATACCGCGCGTTACGAAGCAGTTAACAAAAGCGAAATGATTATATTAGGTAATTTATGGTAGAAAATACAAGCACAGGATTACAAGATATTTGTTAATATTTCGAAATATACTATGAATAATATTTGTCTATTATGTATAAATTTTATTGCCAACGATAGTATTTGAATAAGTTTTAATATAACTCTTGTAATTTGGTAAGCCTGTCGATAAAAGCGGACATAAGGATCAATGATCTCGAAATATTGAAAATTAACCTCTTAGGTACAATGCGCCACTATAGTGGCTTTCGCGGATGTCATCTTATATCACGACGTGCCACTATAGTGACACTCTACTGACTCATTCGCTCACCGTTTGAAGTAAATGATCTTTTTCATTTGTCTTGTTTCACACTTCTTTTGCCCCCACAATGTTCTTGTCTTCGTTTTTGATACGCCAGTGTCAAGTATCAATTGTTGCTTTTCGTTAATATAAACATACCATTACTAGATGCTCTTTTTAACATGCCGATCCGTTTCCCCATAATTTTTTAGAATCTTCAACCTCAAAATGTCGCTACAAAATAGGAAACGAAGAGCAATTTGAAAAACACTATTGTGCTATGAGTGTGAAAATTGTGACGTGGATTTATGTGTCGTACCGTGCTTTAAAATATATCACACTGAATTATATTATTAATTATTAAAGTAAATTGTTAAAGTTAAAGTATATGCATCATATCTTTAAGAAAAATTAGAATTTAATTATCAAAAACTTCATTCCAATGTGCTTGCGTAGAGAACAGCATCGAGGTGGAGGACATGTTGGGTGTTAGTACTCCGGTGTTTAACATCAAAAGTGTTTATTTCTATATCGAGTACGCGTTGTTTTAGGTCGTAACGTGATGCATGTCAAACTCAAGCGATCACGATACAAATCTGATGCTTACTGAACTAAACTGCTACTGTTTCGATACAGCCTCGATACAGACTCGATACAGACTCGATACAGACTCGATACAAACTCGATACAGAGTCGATACAGTGTCGATACAGAGTCGATACAGAGTCGATACAGAGTCGATACAGACTCGATACGAATTAACCGTGGCTATCTGTCTGACTAACTCATTATGAAGAAGTCATTTATGTAACATTTTTCTGTAGATTGACGATGATGCGAAACTATTACATAATTTATATTTAATTTCTGTACAACATCTCGTACATAATAACGTGATTCGGATACGGCTAAAATATTTAGCACTATTCATAACTTTTAGCGGTCGGACATAACTTATGTTTTATGTTTATATTTTTCGATGCAAATTCTTGATAGAAACAATAGGTTATGTTATGTTACAATCCCAATTCTTAGTATTCTAGTATATCAACGTTCTATTGTGTTGAGGTGGTATGTTGGTAAAAGTGCCCACAAGAAATACTCTTGATGTTCAACAATAAAGTTTATTAAACTATTAACAACTATTAATTAAATTAATTAATTAATTATTAATTAAATTATTATCAACAGTCAACAATTTACGGTCGACAATTAACGATTAACGATGAACTATCAACAACGAATAATGATTAACGATCAACTATCAAGAGTCAATAATCACGTATCCCTAATTGTGTTTATTTCGCTATGACGTTTAACCTTTCGCATGAGGTGGTATATTGTGATAGGTGATAAGGAAATACTCGGATACTTTAACGGACAATAGTTTATTAAAACTAATTAACAGTCAGAATCAACGAATAACGATTAACAGAAACGATTAACAAATAACGATTAACAAGTAACAATAAACACAAAGAAATCAATCGACGCGTTGCTATGCAATGATACTCGGAAGCTGTTTGTTTCACGGCGTAAGATAGACTGACTGTCCTTTTGTTCTGGATCGAACCAATTCTTCCCTTCGTTGCCCATCGATATCCCCACTAGCGTGCATTCATTAGATGTGCCGCCGCGGCTGGCACGTGCATGCTCTTTCGAGAATTCGGCGAAAAGAGCGCGAAGATATCGATGGTACATTGGGTACGTCGGTGTTGCGCTTTGGTGGCGTAGCACTTTGGCGGCGTAGCGCTTTGTGTCTAGAGCCGCTGGAAAGTTCCGTGGCCCGTGCCGCCACACGCACTTCGCAGCTTGGGGCAGAATGAATTTTTGGTTCGAAACCAAACGGATTCTTTCTTTGTTGGCCCTCGATATCCCCACTACGTACGCGTTTGTTAGATGTCCGCGACGGTTGCCGCGTATGATTTCTTCCGAATATTCAGCGAAAGAACCATAGGAATATCAATGATACATTAGGCATGTTGTCGGCCTTACGTTTTGAAGGTATAGCGCTTTGTGTCGCGAATCCGTTGGGAAGTTCCGTGGTCGAGTGCCGCCACAGTGTTATACCTATATCTATCGGATATAATAACATCTATCTATACAGGGTGGTAAATTAATATATACAATATATTTATTATTTATTATCTATATATTAATATACACGGTAGTTGGTAACTGGTGGTACAAGCTGAAAGGGGGTGATTCTACGCGAAAAAAGAAGTCCAAAATGTAGAATAAACATTTTTTTTTTAATTTTTCCATCGAGGCAACGATTTACAGTGAGATCCGTTATAATGTACCGCACGCGTACCGAGCGAAAATTCAAAGTCGATTTTCTCGAAAACAAAGCCTCAAATGAAAAATTTTTATTCTATATTTTCGACTTCTTTTTTCGCGTAGAATCACCCTCTTTCCGCTTGTATCACCAGTTACCAACCACCCTGTATATTTATCTAATCTATAAAATTATAAAAATAATACTCGAACTTTATTTCAGTCCATTTTGCTTTGATAAGTACAATTTTGCTAACTCCTCGGTAATGAAATTCATACTGGATCCGGTGTCGAGCAACGCTCGACAACGGATTGGTTGCTGTTTATCATTCAAAACGTTAATCTGCGCTGTGATGATTAGATCATTGGATAATGATTCAGATGCTACTGGTCTGGTATGTCCGGTCGTCAACGGAGTCGTCGATCGTCGGCGTCATTGGTTATGTGTTCGTCTGTCACTGGAATGTGGGCTCGGAGGCGCGGCTGTTCGTGGTGTTTCCGATCTGTGGTCTGTTGTGTGTCTTTTACGACGAGTGGGTGATGAGTAGGGCGGCAAGGAAGGTGTTGCGGATCGACTACTTGATGGGGAAGATTTCGGGCTGGACGTGCTGGAACGAGACCCTGAACGACGTTCTGCCCTGTGCAGCATCGTGTGATGTCGTTCTCCGCATACGCGGCATGATCCCGCGAAACAATGTTTCGTTGTGTGCCCTTTTCCGAGGCAGTTGAGGCATAGTGATGCTCTTTTGACCTCCCGAATGCGTTCGCGAAGGGACTTGGTTTTGAAGGTGTCACACCTCCAAATGGGGTGTTGTCCTTGACAGGTGGGGCATGTCGGAGTAACCTGTGTCGCCGTGAATGTATGCCCTCGTGGTGCGCGTTGACGGACCGGGGTGGTTTGTTCCGGTGACTCTCTTGTTTGTTTGACCGTGGTGATCGGTCTGGAGCTTCGTGCTAATCTTTCTAGGAAGTTTAGTAAATGGATGTACGGAGGCACCTCATTATTAGGCAGCGTCATTTCCCATTGTTTTTGGATACTTAGCGGTACTTTCGAGAGGATGAGGCTGTTAAGCATACCACTGGTATCGGGGTAGGATTCTCCTAATTTGTTCAATGCATATATGTGTTGTTTGAATGTATGGACTAAGCGCCTTAATTCTGTTGGAGATTCTCTGGCTAACCTTGGATACTCGATTATTGCCATGCAGTGACTGAAAGTTGTGTATCGTGGACATTCGAAAGTCTCCTTGGGAACGGCTATGGCCTGACTATAGTTTACATTAGTAAGGGGTAACGCGTTTAAAAAATCCGCTGCTTCTCCTTGCAGGGCGGACTGCAGGTACTGGAATTTCTGTACGTCCGTGTGATTAGGATTTTTATCGATTGTGGAAGAAAAGGTATCATAAAACGTGTTCCATTTCTCTAAGCTTCCGTCAAAGGTGGGGAGCCGAAGATCTGGTAATTTAATGGCTATCGGATTTGAACTTGTGGATGATGCACAGGTTGGGAGGTTTATGGATGTCGACGGCGATGCTGCTTGCGCGTTCCTCAGAAGATTTTGTAGCTTTATGTCTACCGCGACGTACTGATCCCTTATTTCGAAGCCACGCGCTTGTTCCTCCTCGTCTAATACTTCTAACTCGAGTTGGATGGCTTCGAATTGACTAACAGCTTCGGTCAGTTGTTTTTCGTAGTTCGTTAACAAGGAGTTTTGCTGTTGCCCGGATCGTTCGTACTCGTCCAATCGATTCGATACGTATGTGAATCGGCCGCTACAATAGCCTCGTCTCCGACGCAGGGAGATGAGTTGGTCTTCGCTTGCCATCGTTGCCGAGGATAGGAGATGTTCGATATAAGGAACGATCTTACCTTCCTGTCGTACGGCGTGAGGTCGCGTGCGTATGCTTGGCGAGGAACGCCTTGTTCCTTCCCGACGGTCACTCGTTTGGTTGTGGAATTCGTTGCTTTGATGACTGTCCAGCTGCGGCGGGAGGCTGCGTGGTTGCGTTCCCTTGCCAATGGGTTATGCTTCTTCGAAGGTGACGGGCCTGACGTCACTAGTTTCGCTGTAGTGATAACGCTCCCGCTGCTGGTTTTGATGTAGTCACGTGGCACTGTGTGGTCACTGGTCAGTGCACTCTACACTGGCACGTGATCCGGCTCGAAGGACCAAAAATGTTTCGACCGTTCGCGGAGAGACGCGATCGCGAGATAGCGCGTCTACGAGAGTTGTAAGATCTCGTTACGATTAAATAATCGACGCCACGAACTGATCGATCCCCTTATTTCTATTGTGATAATAAGGGTAGTTCAATGAAATTCCACAGATTTACCACAAATAAAATAATATTTATTTCAACGATTTATCGACTAGAAAGATATAATTATAACAGATTGTAAACTGCGACGTATGAAAGGTATTGACGGTTCGAGTCCTCGAAAAGTTATGATCGCCCTTCGATCTTTTTCGTCCTTTCTGGAAGACGACCCCCCACTACGTTCGGATCACGCCACATTCTTTTACGCGAGGTAAAATAACGGCTACGAGTCGACGTTTCTGGAAGTCGCCCTGCTTAATGAACCATGCGCTTGCTATTACAATGTTTGTTTGCCGGGCAGACGCGCCGATCCGTCTGCAACATTGCAGTGCCACGATCGACGGTTAAGAATATGGCCTATGGTAAGCCGCATGGCGTAACATACGGTGTTATGTGATTTTCCCGAAGTTCCAAAGGAAACGCTCCGATGTCCTTTCATCTCCGACATGTATATATAAAGATTATATAAAGAATAAGTTGATTAAAATTTTGAACACAAATACAAATTTAATGTTAATTATTCTCATTTTTAACCTTTAACGCTCTGATTTTTAATTGCGAACATCGACCGACAATTCCAACATTCTCATTATACTTCGACTTGCAAGTTTTTAACACTTTACCGACCGATAGCCGAATAATCGCATTTTTGTCGCCGACGCTTAGCCTATTAATTGGCTATTACTATAATTAAAAGCTATTACTTATAATTCTCCGTGAGAATTGGTTGTATAATTCTTCCAACTAAAAAACAAAAGGAAAAAAGTTTTTGAGTGTCAGATTTTAAAAAAAGTACCGCACCACACCGCACATAGGTGCTGCTTGAGAGGCACACTTGGAGCGTTAAGTGTTAAGAGGAGATATAAATTTGTAAATTTATCAAATTCAGAAATATTATTCAGAAAAACTTCAATAACTTTGACATTTTTAAGGAAAAAACATGTTTTGCAACACACTTTTAATTCTTTATTAGGTGCCAAACGGAAATGAAAAAGTTATCAGTGTACAATGGAAGCTTCCCACACTAAAAAGGAAAAGAGGAACAAAAGTAGATTTGGAGAATTCACGTACGAAAATAAGACTAATTAACGTGAAAACCAATATCAAGTGGTTAGAAGATCCGTAAACGTCAAACAGATGTATAACATTACAAAACCTCAGTGATGAGAATTTACAAAATCATTCTACTTTTATATCAAAAACTGAACATTAAATGTAATGTAAATTAAATAGGACAAGGAATACAATAATAGTTAATAACAAATCTACTACAAGTTTTACCTGGAAAATGGAGAATCAATTTTCTACGTCCTAAATTACCGTTCCTCTCTAGTGTTCCATTCTATTCCGCAAATGACTGTCGGTAAAACAAAACAAAAGTAAAAAATGTCGGTTGGCGGGTAGTTTGAATTCTATAGAAATTACATAATATATATGGTCGGAGATAAAAGCACTCCGACATATATATTAGAGAATTTATCATTTTGAATGATAAAACGATACTAGTCTTGTTAAAAGGGCGCGCCAGCCTCGACACGAGAACGGGGGCGCCTGGGATAAGGGTCCTCGGGGCCGTCCTTCCAAACTGGGACGTTTGGTTGGATGGCGGTGGGCCTCCCCTAACCTACAGGGTGACGCAGGTGCTCACCGGACACGGTTGCTTCGGTGAATATCTGCACCGAATCGGGAAGGAGGCGACCGCGCGCTGCCACCACTGCGATGCGAGCGTGGATTCGGCGCAGCACACGCTGGAATACTGCCAGGCGTGGGCGCGGCCGCGCCACGACCTCATCGTGGAAATCGGTTGGGACCTCTAGCCGCCGACGATCCTTCGGGCGTTGTTGGTAAGCGAGAGAAAAAGGAGGGTCGTGACCTCCTTCTGCGAGCAGGTTATGCTTCGGAAAGAAGCCGCGGAGAGGGTGAGGGTGCGGCACTCTCACCCTGAGAGAATGGACCGGCGAGGGCGCGGCAGAAGCCACGGACGCGCTTCGGCGAGGCGCGCTAGGCCCGCCGCGCCCCCCGGCGGGGTGCAAACTTTGGCGCTGGCAGCTCAGCGCCCGGGGCCGCAAAGCAGCCCGGTAGGGGAACCGGAAAATGCATCAGGGCTTGCCTGAGTACTTACAGATCCGAACACAGCAGATTCAAGAAATACGTAAAAAATAAAAGAATCTACAACTTAGCCAACATCCAACGCATCGACTGCCACATCTTAAAACTAACAAGAAACCACTTCGCGCAAGCTGCAAAGATAAAAGGAAATAGTTTAATCTTCGGTTGCTTATTTCCAAACGATTCATATTACAAAAATACACTGACAACAAGTTACATCCCCCCCGAAGCGTTTTTATACCTAGACGAAAGAAACTATCTCCAAAACCAAAATAATATCCCAATAATGTACCGTATAAAAAGAAAAATAGGGATTAAAACAATACTCTACGAGAAAAACTTAAATGGACAAACCGTAGGCACTAGGTGGAGATACAACATGGCCCTTCCCCAAAAAGACACAGAAGTCAATCACAGAAAAAACATTAAAAAATTGGTGGATACCGAAACCATAATAAAAAAAAGAATAACAAAAGGAAGAGCCACAAAACGACAACGCTCAGATCTGCCTCCGTATAAAATAGTGTGAATATTGTAAACTTTGTAAATATTGCAAATAATTCTACAGGACACCCCTCCCTTCCCCTCCCCGTCCACCCTCTCCGACCCCCTTTCCAAAATCCCACAGACCCTCCGAAACCAAATAGACTAACGAACTGTCCTGTTTTTGCGACCAGGTTTTCAGGACAGAGATAAAAAGAAAAAAACAACATCGTATATAAGCACCGCTCTACAGCGACTTAAATCTAATTTATATATTATAAAGCTAAAGAAATGTAATTCCGACACACAAAATATTGTATGCCTATGTCGTACCGTCATGTAACATTTTTCTAACAGCTACCAATCGTCTTTTGTCTCGACTGAGCCCTGGACGTCCTCTGACGCCTACACCCACATTCGCATGTACAGTGTAAATGTATCATCTACCTAACACATTCCTCTACTGGTCAATAAACATTATAAAAAAAAAAAGCTACGCTCGTTATGGCCCGGGACTGAAGACGACGCATCGTGAGTTCGAATTCTCGCCCTGGATATATTTCCAAAGGATGGAAAACCCAAAATTTCTCTCAAAAGTTAATATACGACAGAAGCAAGCCAGGGCGCTCCCTTGCGTGTTGTGTTGGTACTTTCTGCGTGTGCTTGGTAGAGTTGCTTGGTAAGCACCCCAGGACCGATGATCATTCACACTTCCGACCATGTTCCTACCATTCCGACCGTGGAGGTTTTAGCCGGTAAGAGTCTGGCCGACACTACCTTCTGCCGCCCAGTGACGGATGGAGAGGTAAGATGTTTTCTATGAGAACTTCCTCCACGAATAAAAAATAAAAAATAAAAAACACAGGCAATCACTAACTACTGAAACGAAAGGACAAAAAGAAAGAAAAAATAAAAAAACAAAAAAAGAAAGAAAAGAAAAAAAAATTTTTTTTAATGCGGCCGAGGGAGATGGTGGTCAGGAGGCCCTGCACCGCTCCGCCAACACCCACCATGGGTCACGACTTCCAGGGAGGCGGCTCTAGCGGCAATGGCGTCCCCTAGCGCCAAATTAATCAGTTAGGAAACTTTTAGGAGAGTGCACCGGCCGTAATTCGCAAGAGGTCCCGTGGCATTCCATTTTAGTCGGTAAGAGTCAGACACTGCTATGCTGTTGCAGCACCAACAAAGCGTCTATGAGGATTTCTCCACGTACAAAAAAAAGGGATTTAGCTATTATTTCATCGATTCATATTTTGCCAATTGTCTTCTCTACTATTTTGGATGTTGAATTCTATAGTATGGATCGAAGAATCGAATAGTTTTAATATCAACATATATATTCAAACTATAATATATTAGGTTGGCAACTAAATGATTGCGGATCTTGTCATTACCACTTAATGGCAAAATCCGCAATCACGTAGTTGCCAATCCAATAGTACACGATTCCTCTTGTTTCTATCCTATTCGTGACTTGCAGAGAATTTCTGGAAAAAGAAAGTTGGCTTGTCTCTTCGATAGCTGATTATGGAATGGTTGGAAGAGTTTTTGTAAAATTCCTGTGTTGGAAAAATAAGAAAGGTTAAAAGCCTGACGCTGCTGGCGGTGTCTCTGGTCTTCGTATGGTTCAACATTTACGTCCGGCTTAAAGCCATCCTTTCTGAAACAATGGTTGAAGAAATGATCCTGGTTGAATACGACATAACAAGGTAAGACACGACACAACATACGATTAACATATTCAAGGAAAAGCCAGAATACAATATAGATATAATTGGAAGGAAAGTTACTGGTTATAAGCGGATGGTGGTTTTAAATTCTTGTGTGCTTCTTCTAACACTATCTGTGCACGTTTCCATATCTGTGGAAAATTCCCTAGCCTGAAAATAAAAATCTTACTCCTTTGTCCGGAATTTCTTTTAATATTTTTGCCGTTATTATATCGTATTTAGGTCTTTTCTGTTGTTTTTGATTATTGCTTTCTTTTATCATTTCTGCTTAAAATTTGTTACTTGTTAATGCAGTCGATATTTGACTCTTGTATGTTTAAACATTGTTAGTATCCATTTATATTATTATTTGGTTTATAGCATGTCTGGTGATAATTGGAAGAAATAATTTTTTTGCAGCTCCTTCCTTACAATCCAACATTTGTAGCTTGCCGGATGATTGTTTCTGCAATTTGCACAGATTACCTTTTTTATTTTTTTACATATAAGCAATTAATCGAGAGATACATACCTGAACATTTGACACGAGTCGGTAATTTATTACAATAATTTTTCGTGCGTCCATGTCGTTCACACATTGTGGAATATTATTATTAACTCTTGGCGTTTCTACTTTTATGATCGTATCACATACCACATTGGTATCATAAATTTCCTTGTTGCTTTTGTCTTATTCACGTTCAGAGAGAAACATTGACAATGGTGTTAAAGCGACACTTTCGCTTGAGTAAATTATGTTGTGTAGCTCGTGTCTCCTTTCCAATAGATCTGTTTTGATATTTTTATGTCAAGTTTTGGATGTTCAATTTACTTATAATTCTCAATGAGAATTGATTGTAAAACGTCTACCAAATAAAAAAAAAAGTTTTGGGTGTAATTCTTTTGTTATCACCTGAAACCTTTTAATATCTTTGCTTAGTAGGTATAATAATTTACATTTTTATTTTTTAGAATATTTCTTACTATCCTGTATGTATTTTGGGTCTTATATGTAGTTTTAATGTTTCCTTGTCTTATTTAATTTACATTACATTTAATGTACAGTTTTTAATATAAAAGTAGAATGATTTTGTAAATTCTCATCATTGAGGTTTTGTAATGTCATCTGTTTGACGTTTACGGATCTTCTAACCACTTGATATTGGTTTTCACGTTAATTAGTCTTATTTTCGTACGTGAATTCTACAAATCTACTTTTGTTCCTCTTTTCCTTTTTAGTGTGGGAAGCTTCCATTGTAAACTGATAACTTTTTCATTTCCGTTTGGCACCTAATAAAGAATTAATCGTGTGTTGCAAAACGTGTTTTTTCCTAAAAAATGTCAAAGTTTTTCAAGTATTTCTGGATAATGTTTTTGAATTTGATAAATTTACAAATTTATATCTGCTCTTAACATTTAACGCTCCAAGTGTGCCTCTCAAGCAGCACCTATGTGCGGTGTGGTGCGGTACTTTTTTTAAAATCTGACATTCAAAAACTTTTTTCCTTTTGTTTTTTAGTTGGAAGAATTTTACAACCAATTCTCACGGAGAATTATAAGTAATAGCTTTTAATTATAGTAATAGCCAATTAATAGGCTAAGCGACGGCGACAAAAAAGCGATTATTCGGCTATCGGTCGGTAAAGTGTGAGGTGAATATGTCGCAATAGGTACTGAAGGTACCCGCAAATATGTTGACAACCAATAACGTTTATTAAACTCCATCACTCAATAACAATGAACGATTAACAACGATTGAATAACAATTAACAATTAACAGAGGTTAAATAACAATTAACGGTTAACTACGGTTGACGCTTGACGACGATTAACAACAGCGACGATTAACCGAACTCTCAAGAATAGCCGACTCGTTTCTCTTCACGATTCGCGCTTCGCGGCTCGGGGTAGAATGTGCTTTTTGTTCCAGATCGAACGGATTCTTCCCTTTGTTACCTATCGATATCCACTAGCGTGCGTTCATTAGATGCGCCGCAGCGGCTGGCGCGTATACGCTCTTCTGAGAATTCGGCGGTAGAAGCGTGAAGATATCGATGGCACTGTGACATCAACCTCATATCAACCATAAGATATCGACCCCGAGCTTTGGACTCCTTTGGACAGATCACCATCTTATAATAGCCTACACAAAAGCTATGACACACCTTAGTCCACATCATAGATAAGACATCGAGCTCCGACCTTCGGACTCCTTTGGACACATCACCACCTTATCATCATAGCCTACAACTAGCCCCTCAACATCCTAAACCCAAAGAGTATATAAACCGAGACTTCACCTAGCTCGGGCAGTACTTGTTCTCTTTCTAGTTGCTGTACAACCCCTTTTCTCCGGTTCGGTGTTTCTCTTGTAAGTGGTAAATTTTATAATAAAGTTTTATAAAGAAAAATTAGTAGTTGGGTTACGACTCAGCCTTCTTTTTATCATCCAAGTACCAACTTCACCTATGCAACACATTTACTCCACATAATATTAACAACAGCAACCACAATAGTCATACTGACGAGGATTTACTAACCACTAGAACATCAACTGGCAAACACTACATTATACCCAAAGCAACGGCTCAGGAAATTAAAAACATAATCGAGAAAACAAAAAATAATAAAGCCCCAGAAATCGACCTAATCAACGGCAAAATCTTGAAAAACCTTCCGCCAAAAGCGATAAGACAAATCACAATAATAGTTAACGCAATACTAAGAATACAATACTTTCCAAAAACTTGGAAACTGGCACAAATCATAATGTTACCGAAACCAGGCAAAGATCCACATCAAACTACATCTTATAGACCAATATCATTACTTCCCATATTCTCCAAAATACTAGAGAAGGTAATATACGACCGCATTAAACCATTAATCGAGAAGGAAAAATTAATACCGGACCACCAATTCGGATTCAGACACAAACACTCCACTATAGAGCAAATGCACAGACTGGTCAACGAAATAATACAAGCACTTGAAAACAAGCAATACTGTACAGGCCTCTTTATGGACATAGAGAAAGCATTTGACAAAATAAATCACGAAAACCTAATTCAAACAATCAGGAAACAATTCCCGGAACAGATATACCATTTAATTAAATCATACTTAAGCAATAGAACATTCACAATAAAGATTAAAGACGCATACTCAGAAGTTAAAGACATTAAAGCAGGGGTTCCGCAAGGAAGCGTCTTAGGACCAATTTTATACACGCTATACACGGCCAACATTCCAACAACCAACGATAGCAAAATTCTGACATTTGCGGATGACACAGCTGTAATAGTCAGGCACACTAACCCTGCAACAGCAGTTGCATTATTACAGGAAAATATTACAGAAATTGAAAAATGGCTAAAAACTAAACAGATTAAAGCAAACCCCGATAAATGCAAGCACATCACATTCACGCTGAGAAAGCAGATACCACCAAACATTATACTAAACGGCACGCACATAGTCCAAGCAAGGCAAGTCAAATACCTAGGACTCCACTTAGATACACGATTCACATGGAAACAGCATATTAAATCAATAATAGACAAAATACAGATAGCAAGGAGACAAATGTATTGGCTAACAAGTCGAAAATCCAAACTAAGCATAGAAAATAAATTAAAAATATATAAAACGATAATAAAACCAATCTGGACGTACGGAATACCGCTATGGGGAACAGCAGCAATGAGCCATATAACCAAAATGGAGACAATGCAAGCCAAAATACTAAGAACAATAGTAAACGCGCCATGGTACGTTAGAAACGAAGACATTAGGAAAGACCTGGGAATACCGACGGTCAAGGAGGAAATTAACAGATATGCAAGAAGGTACAGAGAAAGAATAGCAACACACCCGAAACGGCTGGCAGCGGAAACGGTCAACACAACAGGTATAGAAAGAAGGTTAATAAGGAAGCACCCAACAGACCTCACAAAGGACACAACCTAACAAACACGATGATGGTACCCCACTGGGGGT
Organism: Bombus pratorum; assembly: GCA_930367275.1. Classification (NCBI taxonomy): domain Eukaryota; kingdom Metazoa; phylum Arthropoda; class Insecta; order Hymenoptera; family Apidae; genus Bombus; species Bombus pratorum. Next base: position 3,710,406 of record OV884000.1, on the reverse strand, counting down.
AACCACCCACATGATGTATTATCACACCGCTATAAAATTTTACCAAATGTCCTATAGGACAAATTGTAAAATCCAAATAAATAAATAAAAAAAAAAAAAAGAAAACATTGATCACATACATGTACTCTTTTCACACCTGGCTCTAATTTTCGCTCCTCTTTAGTACTATTTGTTTCCTGATCTCCTTCACTGCCAGCATTTTGTTCCTCCTTATAAAAATCATGTTGTTCTTCTTTGTCTCTTTGTTTTTCTATTACTTGCCTATCTCTCTCACGTTCCCTATCTCTTTCTCTTTCTCTTTCCCTGTCACGGTCCCTATCTCTTTCTCTTTCTTTTTTACTCATACCACTACGTTCGGCACTGTTTACTAAGTGCTCTTTTCCTTTAAATATACTCTTCATTTTATATGTTCCGTTGTCTTTGACCGCTATAGCTGTAAGTTTATTGTTTTCATCTATTATTTTCGCAATATTTCCTTTGGAAATAACCATATTATTGTTATCGGTCAACTTGCCTAAACTACTTAAGTTTACGGACATTTCTTTCGCATAAAAAACTTTACTTATATTTATTTTATTTTGCTTTCCAAATGCTTCAAAATAACTTATAACATTCCCAACTTTGGTTGCCTTTATCGATCTATTATCACCCAAATAAATATTTACCGGTTCTTTTAGGTCGATAGATTTATCGAAATAATTTATATCGTTAATTATGTGATCGGTACAACCGCTATCTAATAGCCACATAATCTCATTATTACTTATCTCGCTGTTGTGTGCTGCGTGCGCCGTTACTATCCATGTGCCTGCTCCTGAATTGCTACCCTCGCTCTTGCTGGTTACTGATTGACGATGGAAGTTTCTACGTTCCCTGCTCGTATAGCTTTTGTTTCCTCTTCCTCTGCTGCAACCACGTGTTGACCCACGCCAATAACTGCTACTGCTTCCCGCTTGGACGCTATTTTGACACTCTCTTGCAAAATGTCCCACTCTTCCACATTTGAAGCATCCTTCCTTTTTCGCAGCAAAGACATTATATTTCGTCTCTCCTCGATTTGATTTACCTTTCTTTTCTGCTATTTCTATCTTATTCCTCACGTACGCTACCGTTTGATTCTCTTCTTTTACTGCGTCTATTATATCCGCTATGTAGCTATACTCTTCAGGTAACGCATTTAGCACGTAATTTAGCTTTTCCCTCTCACTCACTTGTGCGCCGGCACTTTTTAATTCGTTTATCAATTTTTCAGAATCGCTAAAGAATGATGCTGAATCACTTTATCGAAACTTCTCCTCTCCAATCTCCTTCTGCACACGATCTGTAGTGCCGTCGACTCAAACTTTCTCATTATTTCATACGCAGTTTTTTCCTTACTAATATATTCCAATTGTCTATTTGATATTGCACTATAAATCATATTTATCGCCTTCAGATCCTTTTTGTCCCAGTCTGGATTGTCTGTTATGGTCTTCACTCGAGTTATAACAATATCGCATTCTTTATACCTCAAAAACATTATTATTCTCTTCTTCCACATCCCATAATCCTCACCATCAAATATCGGTATTATAATTTCCGATCTTTCCATTTTAATTGATTTTCTATTCTTTACTCAAGCGTTCCTACGTGCTCGAAGTATTTTTCTTTTATTTTATATCCTTGGAAAATTTCTTCCCTTACTAAACTCACCCGAACTAACTCGCAAGACCAAAACCCACACTCTAAAAAGTTTGCAAAATTAGGAATCACGTTCTGCTACCATGTTAAGGTATAATAAATTCATGCTTTTATTATCACACAAAATCGATACATATGTCGGAGATGAAAGGAAGACCGGAGCCTTCCCTTTGCAATTTTGGGAAAAGTTCTCTAATGCTTTAGCTTAGATTGTATCATAGCTGTAATTAAGCAATTGTTGTCATTCGACCTGATTATAATTGTTCGAGATTTGCGATAGCGAAATTGGGTTCGAGGTGACAACTGGTCGCCGAACGTAGCCACGGTCACGGGATAAACGTTTAGCTTGACGAAGGTGTGGAACGGTTGTATGGTTTCCCTAGATATGTGGTTGTGGCGGCATACGGCCTCAAGAACGGGTCTGGCCACATATGATTGTACTTTGGAGGTGTCGATATAATGGGACACACGTTGTATTAATAATCAAACTCCAGACAGAAACTGCCTAGCAACGGCGATTGGAACCTTCTCGATGCTTCCAACGAGCATATAACACACAAATGCAATCGTACAGCGAGAGAGATTTCCATCAGATTATTATTCGTGTGATCGCCTTGGAAAGTGATACATCGAGTAGTTTACCGAGCGTCTCAGCAATCGTATTTTTGTGCCTAAGATTATTCTACGCATAGTAAAGAGTTATCCCGTTGACCGTGGATTCGTTTGAACCCAAGAACATTGTTAATAGCGTTCATTAAACTCATTATTCGTTAAACTTATTATTCGTAAAACATATTCGTTAATCTTATTATTCGTCAAACTCATTATTCCTTAAACTCAATATTCATTATACTTTGTAAAAGTCTTAATATTCGTGTAAATATAATCTCTGCTTCATAAAACGATGGCTAATTCAAACGAAGAATCGTTACGCGCCCTAAATTCTAATGTTAACCCGACATATATATAACCTTAGTTATGAATATTTTAAATCGGCACCATAATTGTTATAAGTATATAACAAACATTTGGCGTGCAGTGATACGCATAATCGGTAAATATTATCTTATGTTAATCTATAAATCTAAGGGATCTCAGAAAATAAATGCTTCAGATGGAATATATCCGGATTTGCGAATAACTTCTAGATACCGTTCAGTTTGAAAACAAAGACAAGGAATATATGGATTATGTGGAACATCTCGTATCTTATTCGAAAAATTACGAGCTGAGGTGGTTTGTTCTACGTGTCGGTTGGTTTATTAAAGAGACGAGTGATAAAATTGTAATAGTCAGTGTATATTAAAATCACTTTAAATACAAGTACAGAGATAGTGTATGGCGGTTGTGATCGTCGCTCGCTCAATGCTACCGTTCAACTCTACGCTTGCTATTCCACTGTATGACCCGTTATAATGATTCGTTATAATGATAGTCCTAGAAAGGACGTTCGTCTATTAGTATCGACCGATGGCATTATAAAAAGTTCAAATGTAAATCCGGATGACGAATAGAAAGAACGGCGATAATGTTTTGTTCGGAGTTTGTTTACCTTTAGAACTAGCAAAGCAAAACAACGTTGTCACTCCAAGGCACAACAATACGATCCGCCTTAAACGTATGTAGGTACATGTCTGACAATCGTCTGTTCCAGTAACAAACTGCAGACTCAAGTATATTGCAATCAATTTCGATCATGTTTAAGAAATGTCGACAAAATCCTTTGTTTCTTTTCAAGCGAATATAACTCTATTAGGATATATGTAGAGTAAATGTGTCCTGTATTTTTGTGCAGCGTGCAAAGTTTGAAAGGATACATTAATCCTTTCTTGCTATTTATACAATTGATATACAAAGTAACACGTTTGGATATTAATTAAAAATTCCTTTTTGATTCAAAATAATCTCACCTAACCATTTTTATATGTGTTCCGCCCTTTTCTACGGGAGTGTTAAACGTCTCTCCTTCCATACTACAAAAAAATTTTTTTTTTTTTTTTTTACGTGGAGGAAATCTTCATAGACACCTACCACCCTTTTGCAGGTGGGCAGAAGGTAGTGCCGGATTCTTACCGGCTAAAACCTCCACGGGCGGGCCACTGTAGACCAGTGTGTGCGAGTTGATCGTCGGGCCCCTGTGTGCTTAGTAACACCAAGCACGTTTAACCAAGTACTCCCAGAAAGTACATCCACAGTACACGCAAGGGAGGGGCTGGGCCGCTTGCCTGTTGTAAAGAGAAGTTTTGTATTTTCTGTCCATTTTTCAGGTACTTTATGCCGAGGATTCGAACTCGCGACGCGTCGTCTTCAGTTCTGGGCTTTAACGAGCGTAGTTTTTTTTTTTTTTTAATACGTTTATTGAACCAAGATACAATTTTAAATACATTTGGATATTCATAATAAACAATGAACAATGAAATAATGTGTTAGGCAAAGGTACCGTTACGCGACGGCACGACGTAGCCATACTATATTATGTGTCGGCGCTTTACATTTTTTTTGTGTTTGATGCGATATTTGGATTTAAGCCGCCCGGGGCGGAGCTTATATGTGATTTCGTGTTTTTTTTTTTTTGTCCTGAAAACTTGGTCGGAAAAACAGGACGCTTCGGTATTCTGGTTTGGGGGGGGGGGGGGGGAGAGGGAGTGGGTGGGGGGGGGGTGTCGATTAGTGTTTATTTACTAGGTTTATAGTATGTACAGATTATATCTGTGTTTTACGGTGTCAGAATTGGGTTCTGTCGGGTTGCTGGTTTTCTCTCTACTTTTATTGTGGAGTCTGTATCCACCAGTATTTTTTTGTGTTTCTTCTGTGTTTGTCATCGGTGTCTTTCAGCGGGAGGGCCATGTTGTATCTCCATCTAGTGTCTGTGGACTGGCCATTTAGGTTTTCTTCATATAGAATGGTTTTTATCCCGATTTTTCTCTTTATGTGGTAAATTATCGGGATGTTATTTTGGTCTTGGAGGTAATTTTTTCCGTCTAGGTATAGGAAAGCTTCTGGGGGGATGTAGCCTGTTGTCAGAATGCTTTTGAAGTATGCGTCGTTTGGTAGTAAGCAGCTGAAGATTAGGCTGTTTTCTGTTATCCTTGCCGCTTGCGCGTAGTGGTTTCTTATTAGCTTTAGGATGTGGCAGTCTATTCGGTGGATGTTGGCTCTGTCATAGATTGTTTTATTCTTTACGTACTTTTTGTATCCGCTGTGTTCGGATCTATAGGTACTCAAGCAGGCTCTGATGCATTTTCTTTCGAATATGCGGATTTTTTCCATTTGGGAGGCTGATATGCTTTAACGAGCGTAGCTGGCTGCCCCACCGAGGTTCTAGTTGATTGGAAAGTATTTGATTCTTAATGTGACAATGTATATCAGAAAGTATTCTAATTAGCCTCTTGAAGGAGATGTACATTTTTCATAGCCCTCTCAACATACAAGGGGTAAAGGTAAATAATTCCCTTAATTAAAACTATTATTATTAAATCTATTATGAAGCTCTTAATAATATATTTTTGCTACTATTATAATTCTTGTAGTAAGAGATGGCCGTTCTAAAAGAATTCCTGCCTCTTCTAATGCACTTATGTTCAAGATGCTTAACCTTGCGTTCTTCATCGCACTGGCAGAGATTTTATAACGTATGGGACTAGCATAAGTTATAAATAAGTCTCGTTAATAATTTGTAACAGAAGATTTTAACCTCAAGATTTAGATTTAGATTATTAGAATTACGGTCAAGAATTACGAGGTGGATCTTTCCCGCCGATTGAAAACTGCAGCCCATGAAATAGGCTTAGGAATCTGTTATAATTTTTCTTTTTACTTTAAAAAAAATTTGTTTGTATTCCTTAAATATATATAAAATCATACCTCAAAATTCAACAAATTCGTTTCTTCCTTTCCCTTCTAAAAAAAATCACAAAGAGACGCTGTTCTAGAACGTTCTAATTCAGGGCACTCCCTTAATACATCTGCAGAATCTACGAAAGAAGCAGAAATATTTAGTTAATTCCGACAGATTTCAAAATATATTAATTCATAGGAAATCATGAAAAATTATGCACCGATAATTATAGTGTACGTTTTGAAAAATAATTAATCTACTGTAATATCGGAATATATTGAAGGTGTAGTTTTGTCCGATTAATTATAATTTATTAATAGAGGATTGAAAATACAGATAGTTAGACAGAAGAACAATGTTTGATTAACAGGAAAAACTAAACGCAACGCTTGTATTTACACAAATAACTCGACAACTATTTGGTAACTCTCTCTCTCTCTCTCACTAGCAACTCTAACACTCGACAACACTCACAACTCTAATGACTCTATGCCTCGACGTCTCGACCAACTCTATGCTTCGACGTCTCGACCAACTCTATGCCTGGACGTCTCGACCAACTCTATACTTCGACGTCTCGACCAACTCTATGCCTGGACGTCTCGACCAACTCTATGCTTCGACGTCTCGACCAACTCTATGCCTGGACGTCTCGACCAACTCTATGCTTCGACGTCTCGACCAACTCTATGCCTCGACGTCTCAACCAACTCTATGCTTCGACGTCTCGACCAACTCTACGCTTCGACGTCTCGACCAACTCTATGCCTCGACGTCTCGACCAAGTCTATGCTTCGACGTCTCGACCAACTCTATGCCTGGACGTCTCGACCAACTCTATGCTTCGACGTCTCGACCAACTCTATGCCTGGACGTCTCGACCAACTCTATGCTTCGACGTCTCGACCAACTCTATGCCTCGACGTCTCGACCAACTCTATGCTTCGACGTCTCGACCAACTCTATGCCTCGACGTCTCGACCAACTCTATGCTTTGACGTCTCGACCAACTCTATGCCTCGACGTCTCGACCAACTCTATGCTTCGACGTCTCGACCAACTCTATGCCTGGACGTCTCGACCAACTCTATGCTTCGACGTCTCGACCAACTCTATGCCTCGACGTCTCGACCAACTCTATGCCTCGACGTCTCGACCAACTCTATGCTTCGACGTCTCGACCAACTCTATGCCTCGACGTCTCGACCAACTCTATGCTTCGACGTCTCGACCAACTCTATGCCTGGACGTCTCGACCAAGTCTATGCTTCGACGTCTCGACCAACTCTATGCCTCGACGTCTCGACCAACTCTATGCTTCGACGTCTCGACCAACTCTATGCCTCGACGTCTTGACCAACTCTATGCTTCGACGTCTCGACCAACTCTATGCTTCGACGTCTCGACCAACTCTGTGCCTGGACGTCTCGACCAACTCTATGCTTCGACGTCTCGACCAACTCTATGCTTCGACGTCTCGCCCAACTCTATGCCTGGACGTCTCGACCAAGTCTATGCCTCGACGTCTCGACCAACTCTATGCCTCGACGTCTCGACCAACTCTATGCTTCGACGTCTCGACCAACTCTATGCCTCGACGTCTTGACCAACTCTATGCTTCGACGTCTCGACCAACTCTATGCTTCGACGTCTCGACCAACTCTGTGCCTGGACGTCTCGACCAACTCTATGCTTCGACGTCTCGACCAACTCTATGCTTCGACGTCTCGACCAACTCTATGCCTGGACGTCTCGACCAACTCTATGCCTCGACGTCTCGACCAACTCTATGCTTCGACGTCTCGACCAACTCTATGCCTCGACGTCTCGACCAACTCTATGCCTGGACGTCTCGACCAACTCTATGCTTCGACGTCTCGACCAACTCTGTGCCTGGACATCTCGACCAACTCTATGCCTGGACGTCTCGACCAACTCTATACTTCGACGTCTCGACCAACTCTATGCCTGGACGTCTCGACCAACTCTATGCTTCGACGTCTCGACCAACTCTATGCCTGGACGTCTCGACCAACTCTATGCTTCGACTTCTCGACCAACTCTATGCCTCGACGTCTCAACCAACTCTATGCTTCGACGTCTCGACCAACTCTACGCTTCGACGTCTCGACCAACTCTATGCCTCGACGTCTCGACCAAGTCTATGCTTCGACGTCTCGACCAACTCTATGCCTGGACGTCTCGACCAACTCTATGCTTCGACGTCTCGACCAACTCTATGCTTCGACGTCTCGATCAACTCTATGCTTCGACGTCTCGACCAACTCTATGCCTGGACGTCTCGACCAACTCTATGCTTCGACGTCTCGACCAACTCTATGCTTCGACGTCTCGACCAACTCTATGGCTGGACGTCTCGATCAACTCTATGCTTCGACGTCTCGACCAACTCTATGCCTGGACGTCTCGACCAACTCTATGCTTCGACGTCTCTACCAACTCTATGCTTCGACGTCTCGACCAACTCTATGCTTCGACGTCTCGACCAACTTTATGCCTGGACGTCTCGACCAACTCTATGCCTGGACGTCTCGACCAACTCTATGCCTCGACGTCTCGACCAACTCTATGCTTCGACGTCTCGACCAACTCTGTGCCTGGACGTCTCGACCAACTCTATGCTTCGACGTCTCGACCAACTCTATGCCTCGACGTCTCGACCAACTCTATGCTTCGACGTCTCGACCAACTCTATGCCTGGACGTCTCGACCAACTCTATGCTTCGACGTCTCGACCAACTCTATGCCTGGACGTCTCGACCAACTATATGCTTCGACGTCTCGACCAACTCTATGCTTCGACGTCTCGACCAACTCTATGCCTCGACGTCTCGACCAACTCTATGCTTCGACGTCCCGAACAACTCTGTGCCTGGACGTCTCGACCAACTCTATGCTTCGACGTCTCGACCAACTCTATGCCTGGACGTCTCGTCCAACTCTATGCTTCGACGTCTCGACCAACTCTATGCCTGGACGTCTCGACCAACTCTATGCTTCGAAGTCTCGACCAACTCTATGCCTGGACGTCTCGACCAACTCTATGCTTCGATGTCTCGACCAACTCTATGTTTCGACGTCTCGACCAACTCTATGCTTGGACGTCTCGACCAACTCTATGCTTGGACGTCTCGACCAACTCTATGCTTCGACGTCTCGACCAACTCTATGCTTGGACGTCTCGACCAACTCTATGCTTCGACGTCTCGACCAACTCTATGCCTGGACGTCTCGACCAACTCTATGCTTCGACGTCTCGACCAACTCTATGCTTGGACGTCTCGACCAACTCTATGCTTCGACGTCTCGACCAACTCTATGCTTCGACGTCTCGACCAACTCTATGCCTGGACGTCAAGACCAACTCTATGCCTCGACGTCTCGACCAACTCTATGCCTGGACGTCTCGACCAAATATATGCTTCGACGTCTCGACCAACTCTATGCCTCGACGTCTCGACCAACTCTATGCTTCGCCGTCTCGACCAACTCTATGCCTGGACGTCTCGACCAACTCTATGCCTCGACGTCTCGACCAACTCTATGCGTCGACGTCTCGACCAACTCTGTGCCTGGACGTCTCGACCAACTCTATGCTTCGACGTCTCGACCAACTCTATGCTTCGACGTCTCGACCAACTGTATGCCTCGACGTCTCGACCAACTCTATGCTTCGACGTCTCGACCAACTCTATGCCTGGACGTCTCGACCAACTCTATGCTTCGACGTCTCGACCAACTCTATGCCTGGACGTCTCGACCAACTATATGCTTCGACGTCTCGACCAACTCTATGCCTCGACGTCTCGACCAACTCTATGCTTCGACATCTCGACCAACTCTATGCCTCGACGTCTCGACCAACTCTATGCTTCGACGTCCCGAACAACTCTGTGCCTGGACGTCTCGACCAACTCTATGCTTCGACGTCCCGAACAACTCTGTGCCTGGACGTCTCGACCAACTCTATGCTTCGACGTCTCGACCAACTCTATGCCTGGACGTCTCGTCCAACTCTATGCTTCGACGTCTCGACCAACTCTATGCCTGGACGTCTCGACCAACTCTATGCTTCGAAGTCTCGACCAACTCTATGCCTGGACGTCTCGACCAACTCTATGCTTCGATGTCTCGACCAACTCTATGCTTCGACGTCTCGACCAACTCTATGCTTGGACGTCTCGACCAACTCTATGCTTGGACGTCTCGACCAACTCTATGCTTCGACGTCTCGACCAACTCAATGCTTGGACGTCTCGACCAACTCTATGCTTCGACGTCTCGACCAACTCTATGCCTGGACGTCAAGACCAACTCTATGCCGCGACGTCTCGACCAACTCTATGCCTGGACGTCTCGACCAACTATATGCTTCGACGTCTCGACCAACTCTATGCCTCGACGTCTCGACCAACTCTATGCTTCGCCGTCTCGACCAACTCTATGCCTGGACGTCTCGACCAACTCTATGCCTCGACGTCTCGACCAACTCTATGCTTCGACGTCTCGACCAACTCTGTGCCTGGACGTCTCGACCAACTCTATGCTTCGACGTCTCGACCAACTCTATGCCTCGACGTCTCGACCAACTCTATGCATCGACGTCTCGACCAACTCTATGCCTGGACGTCTCGACCAACTCTATGCTTCGACGTCTCGACCAACTCTATGCCTGGACGTCTCGACCAACTATATGCTTCGACGTCTCGACCAACTCTATGCCTCGACGTCTCGACCAACTCTATGCTTCGACATCTCGACCAACTCTATGCCTCGACGTCTCGACCAACTCTATGCTTCGACGTCCCGAACAACTCTGTGCCTGGACGTCTCGACCAACTCTATGCTTCGACGTCTCGACCAACTCTATGCCTGGACGTCTCGTCCAACTCTATGCTTCGACGTCTCGACCAACTCTATGCCTGGACGTCTCGACCAACTCTATGCTTCGAAGTCTCGACCAACTCTATGCCTGGACGTCTCGACCAACTCTATGCTTCGATGTCTCGACCAACTCTATGCTTCGACGTCTCGACCAACTCTATGCTTGGACGTCTCGACCAACTCTATGCTTGGACGTCTCGACCAACTCTATGCTTCGACGTCTCGACCAACTCTATGCTTGGACGTCTCGACCAACTCTATGCTTCGACGTCTCGACCAACTCTATGCCTGGACGTCTCGACCAACTCTATGCTTCGACGTCTCGACCAACTCTATGCTTGGACGTCTCGACCAACTCTATGCTTCGACGTCTCGACCAACTCTATGCTTCGACGTCTCGACCAACTCTATGCCTGGACGTCTCGACCAACTCTATGCCTCGACGTCTCGACCAACTCTATGCCTGGACGTCTCGACCAACTCTATGCCTCGACGTCTCGACCAACTCTATGCTTCGACGTCTCGACCAACTCTATGCCTGGACGTCTCGACCAACTCTATGCTTCGACGTCTCGACCAACTCTATGCCTCGACGTATCAACCAACTCTATGCTTCGACGTCTCGACCAACTCTATGCTTCGACGTTTCGACCAACTCTATGCCTGGACGTCTCGACCAACTCTATGCTTCGACGTCTCGACCAACTCTATGCTTCGACGTCTCGACCAATTCTATGCCTCGACGTCTCGACCAACTCTATGCCTGGACGTCTCGACCAACTCTATGCCTGGACGTCTCGACCAACTGTATGCTTCGACGTCTCGACCAACTCTATGCCTCGACGTCTCGACCAACTCTATGCTTCGACGTCTCGACCAACTCTATGCTTCGACGTTTCGACCAACTCTATGCTTCCACGTCTCGACCAACTCTATGCTTCGACGTCTCGACCAACTCTATGCTTCGACGTCTCGACCAACTCTATGCCTGGACGTCTCGACCAACTGTATGCTTCGACGTCTCGACCAACTCTATGCCTCGACGTCTCGACCAACTCTATGCTTCGACGTCTCGACCAACTCTATGCTTCGACGTCTCGACCAACTCTATGCTTCGACGTCTCGACCAACTCTATGCTTCCACGTCTCGACCAACTCTATGCTTCGACGTCTCGACCAACTCTATGCTTCGACGTCTCGACCAACTCTATGCTTCGACGTCTCGACCAACTCTATGCCTCGACGTCTCGACCAACTCTATGCTTCGACGTCTCGACCAACTCTATGCCTCGACGTCTCGACCAACTCTATGCTTCGACGTCTCGACCAACTCTATGCCTCGACGTCTCGAACAACTCCATGCTTCGACGTCTCGACCAACTCTATGCCTGGACGTCTCGACCAACTCTATGCCTCGACGTCTCGACCAACTCTATGCCTGGACGTCTCGACCAACTCTATGCTTCGACGTCTCGACCAACTGTATGCTTCGACGTCTCGACCAACTCTATGCCTCGACGTCTCGACCAGCTCTATGCCTGGACGTCTCGACCAACTTTATGCTTCGACGTCTCGACCTACTCTATGCCTCGACGTCTCAACCAACTCTATGCTTCGACGTCTCGACCAACTCTATGCTTCGACGTCTCGACCAACTCTATGCTTCCACGTCTCCACCAACTCTATGCTTCGACGTCTCGACCAACTCTATGCCTGGACGTCTCGACCAACTCTATGCCTCGACGTCTCGACCAACTCTATGCCTGGACGTCTCGACCAACTATATGCTTCGACGTCTCGACCAACTCTATGCCTCGACGTCTCGACCAACTCTATGCTTCGCCGTCTCGACCAACTCTATGCCTGGACGTCTCGACCAACTCTATGCCTCGACGTCTCGACCAACTCTATGCTTCGACGTCTCAACCAACTCTGTGCCTGGACGTCTCGACCAACTCTATGCTTCGACGTCTCGACCAACTCTATGCCTCGACGTCTCTACCAACTCTATGCTTCGACGTCTCGACCAACTCTATGCCTGGACGTCTCGAACAACTCTATGCTTCGACGTCTCGACCAACTCTATGCCTCGACGTCTCGACCAACTCTATGCTTCGACGTCTCGACCAACTCTATGCCTCGACGTCTCGACCAACTCTATGCTTCGACGTCTCGATCAACTCTATGCCTGGACGTCTCGACCAACTCTATGCTTCGACGTCTCGACCAACTCTATGCCTCGACGTCTCGACCAACTCTATGATTCGACGTCTCGACCAACTCTATGCTTCGACGTCTCGACCAACTCTATGCTTCGACGTCTCGATCAACTCTATGCCTCGACGTCTCGACCAACTCTATGCTTCGACGTCTCGACCAACTTGATGCCTCGACGACTCGACCAACTCTATGCTTCGACGTCTCGACTAACTCTATGCTTCGACGTCTCGACCAACTCTATGCCTCGACGTCTCGACCAACTCTATGCCTGGACGTCTCGACCAACTATATGCTTCGACGTCTCGACCAACTCTATGCCTCGACGTCTCGACCAACTCTATGCTTCGACGTCTCGACCAACTCTATGCCTGCACGTCTCGACCAACTCTATGCTTCGACGTCTCGACCAACTCTATGCCTCGACGTCTCGACCAACTCTATGCTTCGACGTCTCGACCAACTCTATGCCTCGACGTCTCGACCTTCTCTATGCTTCGACGTCTCGACCAACTCTATGCCTGGACGTCTCGACCAACTCTATGCCTCGACGTCTCGACCAACTCTATGCCTGGACGTCTCGACCAACTCTATGCTTCGACGTATCAACCAACTCTATGCTTCGACGTCTCGACCAACTCTATGCTTCGACGTCTCGACCAATTCTATGCCTGGACGTCTCGACCAACTCTATGCATCGACGTCTCGACCAACTCTATGCTTCGACGTCTCGACCAATTCTATGCCTCGACGTCTCGACCAACTCTATGCTTCGACGTCTCGACCAACTCTATGCCTGCACGTCTCGACCAACTGTATGCTTCGACGTCTCGACCAACTCTATGCTTCCACGTCTCCTCCAACTCTATGCCTGGACGTCTCGTCCAACTCTATGCTTCGACGTCTCGACCAACTCTATGCTTCGACGTCTCGACCAACTCTATGCTTCGACGTCTCGATCAACTCTATGCTTCGACGTCTCGACCAACTCTATGCCTGGACGTCTCGACCAACTCTATGCTTCGACGTCTCGACCAACTCTATGCCTCGACGTCTCGACCAACTCTATGCTTCGACGTCTCGACCAACTCTATGCCTGGGCGTCTCGACCAACTCTATGCTTCGACGTCTCGACCAACTCTATGCTTCGACGTCTCGACCAACTCTATGCCTCGACGTATCAACCAACTCTATGCTTCGACGTCTCGACCAACTCTATGCTTCGACGTCTCGACCAACTCTATGCCTGGACGTCTCGACCAACTCTATGCTTCGACGTCTCGACCAACTCTATGCTTCGACGTCTCGACCAATTCTATGCCTCGACGTCTCGACCAAATCTATGCTCCGACGTCTCGACCAACTCTATGCCTGGACGTCTCGACCAACTGTATGCTTCGACGTCTCGACCAACTCTATGCCTCGACGTCTCGACCAACTCTATGCTTCGACGTCTCGACCAACTCTATGCTTCGACGTCTCGACCAACTCTATGCTTCGACGTCTCGACCAACTCTATGCCTCGACGTCTCGACCAACTCTATGCCAGGACGTCTCGACCAACTGTATGCTTCGACGTCTCGACCAACTCTAGGCCTCGACGTCTCGACCAACTCTATGCTTCGACGTCTCGACCAACTCTATGCTTCGACGTCTCGACCAACTCTATGCTTCCACGTCTCGACCAACTCTAGGCCTCGACGTCTCGACCAACTCTATGCTTCGACGTCTCGACCAACTCTATGCTTCGACGTCTCGACCAACTCTATGCCTCGACGTCTCGACCAACTCTATGCTTCGACGTCTCGACCAACTCTATGCCTCGACGTCTCGACCAACTCTATGCTTCGACGTCTCGACCAACTCTATGCCTCGACGTCTCGACCTTCTCTATGCTTCGACGTCTCGACCAACTCTATGCCTGGACGTCTCGACCAACTCTATGCCTCGACGTCTCGACCAACTCTATGCCTGGACGTCTCGACCAACTCTATGCTTCGACGTATCAACCAACTCTATGCTTCGACGTCTCGACCAACTCTATGCCTCGACGTCTCGACCAACTCTATGCTTCGACGTCTCGACCAACTCTATGCCTGGGCGTCTCGACCAACTCTATGCTTCGACGTCTCGACCAACTCTATGCTTCGACGTCTCGACCAACTCTATGCCTCGACGTATCAACCAACTCTATGCTTCGACGTCTCGACCAACTCTATGCTTCGACGTCTCGACCAACTCTATGCTTCGACGTCTCGACCAACTCTATGCTTCGACGTCTCGACCAACTCTATGCCAGGACGTCTCGACCAACTGTATGCTTCGACGTCTCGACCAACTCTAGGCCTCGACGTCTCGACCAACTCTATGCTTCGACGTCTCGACCAACTCTATGCTTCGACGTCTCGACCAACTCTATGCTTCCACGTCTCGACCAACTCTAGGCCTCGACGTCTCGACCAACTCTATGCTTCGACGTCTCGACCAACTCTATGCTTCGACGTCTCGACCAACTCTATGCCTCGACGTCTCGACCAACTCTATGCTTCGACGTCTCGACCAACTCTATGCCTCGACGTCTCGACCAACTCTATGCTTCGACGTCTCGACCAACTCTATGCCTCGACGTCTCGACCTTCTCTATGCTTCGACGTCTCGACCAACTCTATGCCTGGACGTCTCGACCAACTCTATGCCTCGACGTCTCGACCAACTCTATGCCTGGACGTCTCGACCAACTGTATGCTTCGACGTCTCGACCAACTCTATGCTTCCACGTCTCCTCCAACTCTATGCCTGGACGTCTCGTCCAACTCTATGCTTCGACGTCTCGACCAACTCTATGCTTCGACGTCTCGACCAACTCTATGCTTCGACGTCTCGATCAACTCTATGCTTCGACGTCTCGACCAACTCTATGCCTGGACGTCTCGACCAACTCTTTGCTTCGACGTCTCGACCAACTCTATGCCTCGACGTCTCGACCAACTCTATGCTTCGACGTCTCGACCAACTCTATGCCTGGACGTCTCGACCAACTCTATGCTTCGACGTCTCGACCAACTCTCTGCCTGGACGTCTCGACCAACTCTATGCTTCGACGTCTCGACCAACTCTATGCCTCGACGTCTCGACCAACTCTATGCTTCGACGTCTCGACCAACTCTTTGCCTGGACGTCTCGACCAACTCTATGCTTCGACGTCTCGACCAACTCTCTGCCTGGACGTCTCGACCAACTCTATGCCTCGACGTCTCAACCAACTCTATGCTTCGACGTCTCGACCAACTCTATGCTTCGACGTCTAGACCAACTCTATGCCTCGACGTCTCGACCAACTCTATGCTTCGACGTCTCGACCAACTCTATGCTTCGACGTCTCGACCAACTCTATGCCTGGACGTCTCGACCAACTCTATGCTTCGACGTCTCGACCAACTCTATGCCTCGACGTATCAACCAACTCTATGCTTCGACGTCTCGACCAACTCTATGCTTCGACGTCTCGACCAACTCTATGCCTGGACGTCTCGACCAACTCTATGCTTCGACGTCTCGACCAACTCTATGCTTCGACGTCTCGACCAATTCTATGCCTCGACGTCTCGACCAACTCTATGCTCCGACGTCTCGACCAACTCTATGCCTGGACGTCTCGACCAACTGTATGCTTCGACGTCTCGACCAACTCTATGCCTCGACGTCTCGACCAACTCTATGCTTCGACGTCTCGACCAACTCTATGCTTCCACGTCTCGACCAACTCTATGCTTCGACGTCTCGACCAACTCTATGCTTCGACGTCTCGACCAACTCTATGCCTGGACGTCTGGACCAACTGTATGCTTCGACGTCTCGACCAACTCTATGCCTCGACGTCTCGACCAACTCTATGCTTCGACGTCTCGACCAACTCTATGCTTCGACGTCTCGACCAACTCTATGCTTCCACGTCTCGACCAACTCTATGCTTCGACGTCTCGACCAACTCTATGCTTCGACGTCTCGACCAACTCTATGCTTCGACGTCTCGACCAACTCTATGCCTCGACGTCTCGACCAACTCTATGCTTCGACGTCTCGACCAACTCTATGCCTCGACGTCTCGACCAACTCTATGCTTCGACGTCTCGACCAACTCTATGCCTCGACGTCTCGACCAACTCTATGCTTCGACGTCTCGACCAACTCTATGCCTGGACGTCTCGACCAACTCTATGCCTCGACGTCTCGACCAACTCTATGCCTGGACGTCTCGACCAACTCTATGCTTCGACGTCTCGACCAACTCTATGCTTCGACGTCTCGACCAACTCTATGCTTCGACGTCTCGACCGACTGTATGCTTCGACGTCTCGACCAACTCTATGCCTCGACGTCTCGACCAACTCTATGCCTGGACGTCTCGACCAACTTTATGCTTCGACGTCTCGACCAACTCTATGCCTCGACGTCTCAACCAACTCTATGCTTCGACGTCTCGACCAACTCTATGCTTCGACGTCTCGACCAACTCTATGCTTCCACGTCTCCACCAACTCTATGCCTGGACGTCTCGACCAACTCTATGCTTCGACGTCTCGACCAACTCTATGATTCGACGACTCGACCAACTCTATGCCTGGAAGTCTCGACCAACTCTATGCTTCGACGTCTCGACCAACTCTATGCCTGGACGTCTCGACCAACTCTATGCTTCGACGTCTCGACCAACTCTATGCTTCGACGTCTCGACCAACTCTATGCTTCTACGTCTCGACCAACTCTATGCCTGGACGTCTCGACCAACTCTATGCCTCGACGTCTCGACCAACTCTATGCTTCGACGTCTCGACCAACTCTATGCCTCGACGTCTCGACCAACTCTATGCTTCGACGTCTCGACCAACTCTATGCCTCGACGTCTCGACCAACTCTATGCTTCGACGTCTCGACCAACTCTATGCCTGGACGTCTCGACCAACTCTATGCCTCGACGACTCGACCAACTCTATGCCTGGACGTCTCGACCAACTCTATGCTTCGACGTCTCGACCAACTCTATGCTTCGACGTCTCGACCAACTCTATTCTTCGACGTCTCGACCAACTCTATGCTTCGACGTCTCGACCAACTCTATGCCTGAACGTCAAGACCAACTCTATGCCTCGACGTCTCGACCAACTCTATGCTTCGACGTCTCGACCAACTCTGTGCCTGGACGTCTCGACCAACTCTGTGCCTGGACGTCTCGACCACCTCTATGCTTCGACGTCTCGACCAACTCTATGCCTCGACGTCTCGACCAACTCTATGCTTCGACGTCTCGACCAACTCTATGCCTCGACGTCTCGACCAACTCTATGCTTCGACGTCTCAACCAACTCTATGCTTCGACGTCTCGACCAACTCTATGCCTGGACGTCTCGACCGACTCTATGCTTCAACGTCTCGACCAACTCTATGCCTGGACGTCTCGACCAACTCTATGCTTCGACGTCTCGACCAACTCTATGCCTGGACGTCTCGACCAACTCTATGCTTCGACGTCTCGACCAACTCTCTGCCTGGACGTCTCGACCAACTCTATGCTTCGACGTCTGGACCAACTCTATGCTTCGACGTCTCGACCAACTCTCTGCCTGGACGTCTCGACCAACTCTATGCTTCGACGTCTCGACCAACTCTATGCTTCGACGTCTCGACCAACTCTATGCCTGGACGTCTCGACCAACTCTATGCCTCGACGTCTCGACCAACTCTATGCTTCGACGACTCGACCAACTCTATGCCTGGAAGTCTCGACCAACTCTATGCTTCGACGTCTCGACCAACTCTATGCCTGGACGTCTCGACCACCTCTATGCTTCGACGTCTCGACCAACTCTATGCCTCGACGACTCGACCAACTCTATGCTTCGACGTCTCGACCAACTCTATGCCTCGACGTCTCGACCAACTCTATGCTTCGACGTCTCAACCAACTCTATGCTTCGACGTCTCGACCAACTCTATGCCTGGACGTCTCGACCGACTCTATGCTTCAACGTCTCGACCAACTCTATGCCTGGACGTCTCGACCAACTCTATGCTTCGACGTCTCGACCAACTCTATGCCTGGACGTCTCGACCAACTCTATGCTTCGACGTCTCGACCAACTCTCTGCCTGGACGTCTCGACCAACTCTATGCTTCGACGTCTGGACCAACTCTATGCTTCGACGTCTCGACCAACTCTATGCTTCTACGTCTCGACCAACTCTATGCCTGGACGTCTCGACCAACTCTATGCCTCGACGTCTCGACCAACTCTATGCTTCGACGTCTCGACCAACTCTATGCTTCGACGTCTCGACCAACTCTGTGCCTGGACGTCTCGACCCACTCTATGCTTCGACGTCTCGACCAACTCTATGCTTCGACGTCTCGACCAACTCTATGCCTCGACGTCTCGACCAACTCTGTGCCTGGACGTCTCGACCAACTCTATGCTTCGACGTCTCGACCAACTCTATGCTTCGACGTCTCGACCAATTCTATGCCTCGACGTCTCGACCAACTCTATGCTCCGACGTCTCGACCAACTCTATGCTTCGACGTCTCGACCAACACTATGCTTCGACGTCTCGACCAACTCTGTGCCTGGACGTCTCGACCAACTCTATGCTTCGACGTCTCGACCAACTCTATGCCTCGACGTCTCGACCAACTCTGTGCCTGGACGTCTCGACCAACTCTATGCTTCGACGTCTCGACCAACTCTATGCTTCGACGTCACGACCAATTCTATGCCTCGACGTCTCGACCAACTCTATGCTCCGACGTCTCGACCAACTCTATGCCTGGACGTCTCGACCAACTGTATGCTTCGACGTCTCGACCAACTCTATGCCTCGACGTCTCGACCAACTCTATGCTTCGACGTCTCGACCAACTCTATGCCTCGACGTCTCGACCAACTCTATGCTTCGACGTCTCGACCAACTCTATGCTTCGACGTCTCGACCAACTCTATGCCAGGACGTCTCGACCAACTGTATGCTTCGACGTCTCGACCAACTCTATGCCTCGACGTCTCGACCAACTCTATGCTTCGACGTCTCGACCAACTCTATGCCTCGACGTCTCGACCAACTCTATGCTTCGACGTCTCGACCAACTCTATGCTTCGACGTCTCGACCAACTCTATGCCAGGACGTCTCGACCAACTGTATGCTTCGAAGTCTCGACCAACTCTATGCCTCGACGTCTCGACCAACTCTATGCCTGGACGTCTCGACCAACTTTATGCTTCGACGTCTCGACCAACTCTATGCCTCGACGTCTCAACCAACTCTATGCTTCGACGTCTCGACCAACTCTATGCTTCGACGTCTCGACCATCTCTATGCTTCGACGTCTAGACCAACTCTATGCCTCGACGTCTCGACCAACTCTATGCTTCGACGTCTCGACCAACTCTATGCTTCGACGTCTCGACCAACTCTATGCCTGGACGTCTCGACCAACTCTATGCTTCGACGTCTCGACCAACTCTATGCCTCGACGTATCAACCAACTCTATGCTTCGACGTCTCGACCAACTCTATGCTTCGACGTCTCGACCAACTCTATGCCTGGACGTCTCGACCAACTCTATGCTTCGACGTCTCGACCAACTCTATGCTTCGACGTCTCGACCAATTCTATGCCTCGACGTCTCGACCAACTCTATGCTCCGACGTCTCGACCAACTCTATGCCTGGACGTCTCGACCAACTGTATGCTTCGACGTCTCGACCAACTCTATGCTCCGACGTCTCGACCAACTCTATGCCTGGACGTCTCGACCACCTCTATGCTTCGACGTCTCGACCAACTCTATGCCTCGACGTCTCGACCAACTCTATGCTTCGACGTCTCGACCAACTCTATGCCTCGACGTCTCGACCAACTCTATGCTTCGACGTCTCAACCAACTCTATGCTTCGACGTCTCGACCAACTCTATGCCTGGACGTCTCGACCGACTCTATGCCTCGACGTCTCGACCAACTCTATGCTTCGACGTCTCGACCAACTCTATGCTTCGACGTCTCGACCAACTCTATGCCTGGACGTCTCGACCAACTCTATGCTTCGACGTCTCGACCAACTCTCTGCCTGGACGTCTCGACCAACTCTATGCTTCGACGTCTGGACCAACTCTATGCTTCGACGTCTCGACCAACTCTATGCTTCTACGTCTCGACCAACTCTATGCCTGGACGTCTCGACCAACTCTATGCCTCGACGTCTCGACCAACTCTATGCTTCGACGTCTCGACCAACTCTATGCTTCGACGTCTCGACCAACTCTGTGCCTGGACGTCTCGACCCACTCTATGCTTCGACGTCTCGACCAACTCTATGCTTCGACGTCTCGACCAACTCTATGCCTCGACGTCTCGACCAACTCTGTGCCTGGACGTCTCGACCAACTCTATGCTTCGACGTCTCGACCAACTCTATGCTTCGACGTCTCGACCAATTCTATGCCTCGACGTCTCGACCAACTCTATGCTCCGACGTCTCGACCAACTCTATGCTTCGACGTCTCGACCAACACTATGCTTCGACGTCTCGACCAACTCTGTGCCTGGACGTCTCGACCAACTCTATGCTTCGACGTCTCGACCAACTCTATGCCTCGACGTCTCGACCAACTCTGTGCCTGGACGTCTCGACCAACTCTATGCTTCGACGTCTCGACCAACTCTATGCTTCGACGTCTCGACCAATTCTATGCCTCGACGTCTCGACCAACTCTATGCTCCGACGTCTCGACCAACTCTATGCCTGGACGTCTCGACCAACTGTATGCTTCGACGTCTCGACCAACTCTATGCCTCGACGTCTCGACCAACTCTATGCTTCGACGTCTCGACCAACTCTATGCCTCGACGTCTCGACCAACTCTATGCTTCGACGTCTCGACCAACTCTATGCTTCGACGTCTCGACCAACTCTATGCCAGGACGTCTCGACCAACTGTATGCTTCGACGTCTCGACCAACTCTATGCCTCGACGTCTCGACCAACTCTATGCTTCGACGTCTCGACCAACTCTATGCCTCGACGTCTCGACCAACTCTATGCTTCGACGTCTCGACCAACTCTATGCTTCGACGTCTCGACCAACTCTATGCCAGGACGTCTCGACCAACTGTATGCTTCGAAGTCTCGACCAACTCTATGCCTCGACGTCTCGACCAACTCTATGCCTGGACGTCTCGACCAACTTTATGCTTCGACGTCTCGACCAACTCTATGCCTCGACGTCTCAACCAACTCTATGCTTCGACGTCTCGACCAACTCTATGCTTCGACGTCTCGACCAACTCTATGCTTCGACGTCTAGACCAACTCTATGCCTCGACGTCTCGACCAACTCTATGCTTCGACGTCTCGACCAACTCTATGCTTCGACGTCTCGACCAACTCTATGCCTGGACGTCTCGACCAACTCTATGCTTCGACGTCTCGACCAACTCTATGCCTCGACGTATCAACCAACTCTATGCTTCGACGTCTCGACCAACTCTATGCTTCGACGTCTCGACCAACTCTATGCCTGGACGTCTCGACCAACTCTATGCTTCGACGTCTCGACCAACTCTATGCTTCGACGTCTCGACCAATTCTATGCCTCGACGTCTCGACCAACTCTATGCTCCGACGTCTCGACCAACTCTATGCCTGGACGTCTCGACCAACTGTATGCTTCGACGTCTCGACCAACTCTATGCCTCGACGTCTCGACCAACTCTATGCTTCGACGTCTCGACCAACTCTATGCTTCCACGTCTCGACCAACTCTATGCTTCGACGTCTCGACCAACTCTATGCTTCGACGTCTCGACCAACTCTATGCCTGGACGTCTCGACCAACTGTATGCTTCGACGTCTCGACCAACTCTATGCCTCGACGTCTCGACCAACTCTATGCTTCGACGTCTCGACCAACTCTATGCTTCGACGTCTCGACCAACTCTATGCTTCCACGTCTCGACCAACTCTATGCTTCGACGTCTCGACCAACTCTATGCTTCGACGTCTCGACCAACTCTATGCTTCGACGTCTCGACCAACTCTATGCCTCGACGTCTCGACCAACTCTATGCTTCGACGTCTCGACCAACTCTATGCCTCGACGTCTCGACCAACTCTATGCTTCGACGTCTCGACCAACTCTATGCCTCGACGTCTCGACCAACTCTATGCTTCGACGTCTCGACCAACTCTATGCCTGGACGTCTCGACCAACTCTATGCCTCGACGTCTCTACCAACTCTATGCCTGGACGTCTCGACCAACTCTATGCTTCGACGTCTCGACCAACTCTATGCTTCGACGTCTCGACCAACTCTATGCTTCGACGTCTCGACCGACTGTATGCTTCGACGTCTCGACCAACTCTATGCCTCGACGTCTCGACCAACTCTATGCCTGGACGTCTCGACCAACTTTATGCTTCGACGTCTCGACCAACTCTATGCCTCGACGTCTCAACCAACTCTATGCTTCGACGTCTCGACCAACTCTATGCTTCGACGTCTCGACCAACTCTATGCTTCCACGTCTCCACCAACTCTATGCCTGGACGTCTCGACCAACTCTATGCTTCGACGTCTCGACCAACTCTATGATTCGACGACTCGACCAACTCTATGCCTGGAAGTCTCGACCAACTCTATGCTTCGACGTCTCGACCAACTCTATGCCTGGACGTCTCGACCAACTCTATGCTTCGACGTCTCGACCAACTCTATGCTTCGACGTCTCGACCAACTCTATGCTTCTACGTCTCGACCAACTCTATGCCTGGACGTCTCGACCAACTCTATGCCTCGACGTCTCGACCAACTCTATGCTTCGACGTCTCGACCAACTCTATGCCTCGACGTCTCGACCAACTCTATGCTTCGACGTCTCGACCAACTCTATGCCTCGACGTCTCGACCAACTCTATGCTTCGACGTCTCGACCAACTCTATGCCTGGACGTCTCGACCAACTCTATGCCTCGACGACTCGACCAACTCTATGCCTGGACGTCTCGACCAACTCTATGCTTCGACGTCTCGACCAACTCTATGCTTCGACGTCTCGACCAACTCTATTCTTCGACGTCTCGACCAACTCTATGCTTCGACGTCTCGACCAACTCTATGCCTGAACGTCAAGACCAACTCTATGCCTCGACGTCTCGACCAACTCTATGCTTCGACGTCTCGACCAACTCTGTGCCTCGACGTCTCGACCAACTCTGTGCCTGGACGTCTCGACCAACTCTATGCTTCGACGTCTCGACCAACTCTATGCCTCGACGTCTCGACCAACTCTATGCTTCGACGTCTCGACCAACTCTATGCCTCGACGTCTCGACCAACTCTATGCTTCGACGTCTCAACCAACTCTATGCTTCGACGTCTCGACCAACTCTATGCCTGGACGTCTCGACCGACTCTATGCTTCAACGTCTCGACCAACTCTATGCCTGGACGTCTCGACCAACTCTATGCTTCGACGTCTCGACCAACTCTATGCCTGGACGTCTCGACCAACTCTATGCTTCGACGTCTCGACCAACTCTCTGCCTGGACGTCTCGACCAACTCTATGCTTCGACGTCTGGACCAACTCTATGCTTCGACGTCTCGACCAACTCTCTGCCTGGACGTCTCGACCAACTCTATGCTTCGACGTCTCGACCAACTCTATGCTTCGACGTCTCGACCAACTCTATGCCTGGACGTCTCGACCAACTCTATGCCTCGACGTCTCGACCAACTCTATGCTTCGACGACTCGACCAACTCTATGCCTGGAAGTCTCGACCAACTCTATGCTTCGACGTCTCGACCAACTCTATGCCTGGACGTCTCGACCACCTCTATGCTTCGACGTCTCGACCAACTCTATGCCTCGACGTCTCGACCAACTCTATGCTTCGACGTCTCGACCAACTCTATGCCTCGACGTCTCGACCAACTCTATGCTTCGACGTCTCAACCAACTCTATGCTTCGACGTCTCGACCAACTCTATGCCTGGACGTCTCGACCGACTCTATGCTTCAACGTCTCGACCAACTCTATGCCTGGACGTCTCGACCAACTCTATGCTTCGACGTCTCGACCAACTCTATGCCTGGACGTCTCGACCAACTCTATGCTTCGACGTCTCGACCAACTCTCTGCCTGGACGTCTCGACCAACTCTATGCTTCGACGTCTGGACCAACTCTATGCTTCGACGTCTCGACCAACTCTATGCTTCTACGTCTCGACCAACTCTATGCCTGGACGTCTCGACCAACTCTATGCCTCGACGTCTCGACCAACTCTATGCTTCGACGTCTCGACCAACTCTATGCTTCGACGTCTCGACCAACTCTGTGCCTGGACGTCTCGACCCACTCTATGCTTCGACGTCTCGACCAACTCTATGCTTCGACGTCTCGACCAACTCTATGCCTCGACGTCTCGACCAACTCTGTGCCTGGACGTCTCGACCAACTCTATGCTTCGACGTCTCGACCAACTCTATGCTTCGACGTCTCGACCAATTCTATGCCTCGACGTCTCGACCAACTCTATGCTCCGACGTCTCGACCAACTCTATGCTTCGACGTCTCGACCAACTCTATGCTTCGACGTCTCGACCAACTCTGTGCCTGGACGTCTTGACCAACTCTATGCTTCGACGTCTCGACCAACTCTATGCCTCGACGTCTCGACCAACTCTGTGCCTGGACGTCTCGACCAACTCTATGCTTCGACGTCTCGACCAACTCTATGCTTCGACGTCTCGACCAATTCTATGCCTCGACGTCTCGACCAACTCTATGCTCCGACGTCTCGACCAACTCTATGCCTGGACGTCTCGACCAACTGTATGCTTCGACGTCTCGACCAACTCTATGCCTCGACGTCTCGACCAACTCTATGCTTCGACGTCTCGACCAACTCTATGCCTCGACGTCTCGACCAACTCTATGCTTCGACGTCTCGACCAACTCTATGCTTCGACGTCTCGATCAACTCTATGCCAGGACGTCTCGACCAACTGTATGCTTCGACGTCTCGACCAACTCTATGCCTCGACGTCTCGACCAACTCTATGCTTCGACGTCTCGACCAACTCTATGCTTCGACGTCTCGACCAACTCTATGCTTCCACGTCTCGACCAACTCTATGCTTCGACGTCTCGACCAACTCTATGCTTCGACGTCTCGACCAACTCTATGCTTCGACGTCTCGACCAACTCTATGCCTCGACGTCTCGACCAACTCTATGCTTCGACGTCTCGACCAACTCTATGCCTCGACGTCTCGACTAACTCTATGCTTCGACGTCTCGACCAACTCTATGCCTCGACGTCTCGACCTTCTCTATGCTTCGACGTCTCGACCAACTCTATGCCTGGACGTCTCGACCAACTCTATGCCTCGACGTCTCGACCAACTCTATGCCTGGTCGTCTCGACCAACTGTATGCTTCGACGTCTCGACCAACTCTATGCTTCCACGTCTCCTCCAACTCTATGCCTGGACGTCTCGTCCAACTCTATGCTTCGACGTCTCGACCAACTCTATGCTTCGACGTCTCGACCAACTCTATGCTTCGACGTCTCGATCAACTCTATGCTTCGACGTCTCGACCAACTCTATGCCTGGACGTCTCGACCAACTCTATGCTTCGACGTCTCGACCAACTCTATGCCTCGACGTCTCGACCAACTCTATGCTTCGACGTCTCGACCAACTCTATGCCTGGACGTCTCGACCAACTCTATGCTTCGACGTCTCGACCAACTCTGCCTGGACGTCTCGACCAACTCTATGCTTCGACGTCTCGACCAACTCTATGCCTCGACGTCTCGACCAACTCTATGCTTCGACGTCTCGACCAACTCTATGCCTGGACGTCTCGACCAACTCTATGCTTCGACGTCTCGACCAACTCTCTGCCTGGACGTCTCGACCAACTCTATGCCTCGACGTCTCAACCAACTCTATGCTTCGACGTCTCGACCAACTCTATGCTTCGACGTCTCGACCAACTCTATGCCTCGACGTCTCGACCAACTCTATGCTTCGACGTCTCGACCAACTCTATGCTTCGACGTCTCGACCAACTCTATGCCTGGACGTCTCGACCAACTCTATGCTTCGACGTCTCGACCAACTCTATGCCTCGACGTATCAACCAACTCTATGCTTCGACGTCTCGACCAACTCTATGCTTCGACGTCTCGACCAACTCTATGCGTGGACGTCTCGACCAACTCTATGCTTCGACGTCTCGACCAACTCTATGCTTCGACGTCTCGACCAATTCTATGCCTCGACGTCTCGACCAACTCTATGCTCCGACGTCTCGACCAACTCTATGCCTGGACGTCTCGACCAACTGTATGCTTCGACGTCTCGACCAACTCTATGCCTCGACGTCTCGACCAACTCTATGCTTCGACGTCTCGACCAACTCTATGCTTCGACGTCTCGACCAACTCTATGCTTCGACGTCTCGACCAACTCTATGCTTCGACGTCTCGACCAACTCTATGCCTGGACGTCTCGACCAACTGTATGCTTCGACGTCTCGACCAACTCTATGCCTCGACGTCTCGACCAACTCTATGCTTCGACGTCTCGACCAACTCTATGCTTCGACGTCTCGACCAACTCTATGCTTCCACGTCTCGACCAACTCTATGCTTCGACGTCTCGACCAACTCTATGCTTCGACGTCTCGACCAACTCTATGCTTCGACGTCTCGACCAACTCTATGCCTCGACGTCTCGACCAACTCTATGCTTCGACGTCTCGACCAACTCTATGCCTCGACGTCTCGACCAACTCTATGCTTCGACGTCTCGACCAACTCTATGCCTCGACGTCTCGACCAACTCTATGCTTCGACGTCTCGACCAACTCTATGCCTGGACGTCTCGACCAACTCTATGCCTCGACGTCTCGACCAACTCTATGCCTGGACGTCTCGACCAACTCTATGCTTCGACGTCTCGACCAACTCTATGCTTCGACGTCTCGACCAACTCTATGCTTCGACGTCTCGACCAACTGTATGCTTCGACGTCTCGACCAACTCTATGCCTCGACGTCTCGACCAACTCTATGCCTGGACGTCTCGACCAACTCTATGCTTCGACGTCTCGACCAACTCTATGCCTCGACGTCTCAACCAACTCTATGCTTCGACGTCTCGACCAACTCTATGCTTCGACGTCTCGACCAACTCTATGCTTCCACGTCTCCACCAACTCTATGCCTGGACGTCTCGACCAACTCTATGCTTCGACGTCTCGACCAACTCTATGATTCGACGACTCGACCAACTCTATGCCTGGAAGTCTCGACCAACTCTATGCTTCGACGTCTCGACCAACTCTATGCCTGGACGTCTCGACCAACTCTATGCTTCGACGTCTCGACCAACTCTATGCTTCGACGTCTCGACCAACTCTATGCTTCTACGTCTCGACCAACTCTATGCCTGGACGTCTCGACCAACTCTATGCCTCGACGTCTCGACCAACTCTATGCTTCGACGTCTCGACCAACTCTATGCCTCGACGTCTCGACCAACTCTATGCTTCGACGTCTCGACCAACTCTATGCCTCGACGTCTCGACCAACTCTATGCTTCGACGTCTCGACCAACTCTATGCCTGGACGTCTCGACCAACTCTATGCCTCGACGTCTCGACCAACTCTATGCCTGGACGTCTCGACCAGCTCTATGCTTCGACGTCTCGACCAACTCTATGCTTCGACGTCTCGACCAACTCTATGCTTCGACGTCTCGACCAACTCTATGCTTCGACGTCTCGACCAACTCTATGCCTGGACGTCAAGACCAACTCTATGCCTCGACGTCTCGACCAACTCTATGCTTCGACGTCTCGACCAACTCTGTGCCTGGACGTCTCGACCAACTCTGTGCCTGGACGTCTCGACCACCTCTATGCTTCGACGTCTCGACCAACTCTATGCCTCGACGTCTCGACCAACTCTATGCTTCGACGTCTCGACCAACTCTATGCCTCGACGTCTCGACCAACTCTATGCTTCGACGTCTCAACCAACTCTATGCTTCGACGTCTCGACCAACTCTATGCCTGGACGTCTCGACCGACTCTATGCTTCAACGTCTGGAACAACTCTATGCCTGGACGTCTCGACCAACTCTATGCTTCGACGTCTCGACCAACTCTATGCCTCGACGTCTCGACCAACTCTATGCTTCGACGTCTCGACCAACTCTCTGCCTGGACGTCTCGACCAACTCTATGCTTCGACGTCTGGACCAACTCTATGCTTCGACGTCTCGACCAACTCTCTG
The DNA here is from genome assembly GCA_930367275.1 of Bombus pratorum. Classification (NCBI taxonomy): domain Eukaryota; kingdom Metazoa; phylum Arthropoda; class Insecta; order Hymenoptera; family Apidae; genus Bombus; species Bombus pratorum. The sequence continues at coordinate 3,681,398 of OV884000.1, read as the reverse complement.
CCTGGACGTCTCGACCAACTCTATGCTTCGACGTCTCGACCAACTCTATGCTTCGACGTCTCGACCAACTCTATGCCTGGACGTCTCGACCAACTCTATGCCTCGACGTCTCGACCAACTCTATGCTTCGACGACTCGACCAACTCTATGCCTGGAAGTCTCGACCAACTCTATGCTTCGACGTCTTGACCAACTCTATGCCTGGACGTCTCGACCAACTCTATGCTTCGACGTCTCGACCAACTCTATGCTTCGACGTCTCGACCAACTCTATGCTTCTACGTCTCGACCAACTCTATGCCTGGACGTCTCGACCAACTCTATGCCTCGACGTCTCGACCAACTCTATGCTTCGACGTCTCGACCAACTCTATGCTTCGACGTCTCGACCAACTCTGTGCCTGGACGTCTCGACCCACTCTATGCTTCGACGTCTCGACCAACTCTATGCTTCGACGTCTCGACCAACTCTATGCTTCGACGTCTCGACCAACTCTATGCTTCGACGTCTCGACCAACTCTGTGCCTGGACGTCTCGACCAACTCTATGCTTCGACGTCTCGACCAACTCTATGCCTCGACGTCTCGACCAACTCTGTGCCTGGACGTCTCGACCAACTCTATGCTTCGACGTCTCGACCAACTCTATGCTTCGACGTCTCGACCAACTCTATGCTTCGACGTCTCGACCAACACTATGCTTCGACGTCTCGACCAACTCTGTGCCTGGACGTCTCGACCAACTCTATGCTTCGACGTCTCGACCAACTCTATGCCTCCACGTCTCGACCAACTCTATGCCTCGACGTCTCGACCAACTCTATGCCTCGACGTCTCGACCAACTCTATGCCTGGACGTCTCGACCAACTCTATGCCTCGACGGCCCGACCTACTCTATGCTTCGACGTCTCGACCAACTCTATGCCTGGACGTCTCGACCAACTCTATGCTTCGACGTCTCGACCAACTCTATACCTGGACGTCTCGACCAACTCTATGCTTCGACGTCTCGACCAACTCTATGCCTCGACGTCTCGACCAACTCTATGCCTGGACGTCTCGACCAACTCTATGCTTCGACGTCTCGACCAACTCTATGCTTCGACGTCTCGACCAACTCTATGCTTCGACGTCTCGACCAACTCTATGCTTCGACGTCTCGACCAACTCTATGCCTGGACGTCAAGACCAACTCTATGCCTCGACGTCTCGACCAACTCTATGCTTCGACGTCTCGACCAACTCTGTGCCTGGACGTCTCGACCAACTCTCTGCCTGGACGTCTCGACCACCTCTATGCTTCGACGTCTCGACCAACTCTATGCCTCGACGTCTCGACCAACTCTATGCTTCGACGTCTCGACCAACTCTATGCCTCGACGTCTCGACCAACTCTATGCTTCGACGTCTCAACCAACTCTATGCTTCGACGTCTCGACCAACTCTATGCCTGGACGTCTCGACCGACTCTATGCTTCAACGTCTCGAACAACTCTATGCCTGGACGTCTCGACCAACTCTATGCTTCGACGTCTCGACCAACTCTATGCCTGGACGTCTCGACCAACTCTATGCTTCGACGTCTCGACCAACTCTCTGCCTGGACGTCTCGACCAACTCTATGCTTCGACGTCTGGACCAACTCTATGCTTCGACGTCTCGACCAACTCTCTGCCTGGACGTCTCGACCAACTCTATGCTTCGACGTCTCGACCAACTCTATGCTTCGACGTCTCGACCAACTCTATGCCTGGACGTCTCGACCAACTCTATGCCTCGACGTCTCGACCAACTCTATGCCTCGACGACTCGACCAACTCTATGCCTGGACGTCTCGACCAACTCTATGCTTCGACGTCTTGACCAACTCTATGCCTGGACGTCTCGACCAACTCTATGCTTCGACGTCTCGACCAACTCTATGCTTCGACGTCTCGACCAACTCTATGCTTCGACGTCTCGACCAACTCTATGCCTGGACGTCTCGACCAACTCTATGCCTCGACGTCTCGACCAACTCTATGCTTCGACGTCTCGACCAACTCTATGCTTCGACGTCTCGACCAACTCTGTGCCTGGACGTCTCGACCCACTCTATGCTTCGACGTCTCGACCAACTCTATGCTTCGACGTCTCGACCAACTCTATGCTTCGACGTCTCGACCAACACTATGCTTCGACGTCTCGACCAACTCTATGCCTGGACGTCTCGACCAACTCTATGCTTCGACGTCTCGACCAACTCTATGCCTCGACGTCTCGACCAACTCTGTGCCTGGACGTCTCGACCAACTCTATGCTTCGACGTCTCGACCAACTCTATGCTTCGACGTCTCGACCAACTCTATGCTTCGACGTCTCGACCAACACTATGCTTCGACGTCTCGACCAACTCTGTGCCTGGACGTCTCGACCAACTCTATGCTTCGACGTCTCGACCAACTCTATGCCTCCACGTCTCGACCAACTCTATGCCTCGACGTCTCGACCAACTCTATGCCTCGACGTCTCGACCAACTCTATGTCTGGACGTCTCGACCAACTCTATGCCTCGACGTCCCGACCTACTCTATGCTTCGACGTCTCGACCAACTCTATGCCTGGACGTCTCGACCAACTCTATGCTTCGACGTCTCGACCAACTCTATACCTGGACGTCTCGACCACTTCTATGCCTCGACGTCTCAACCAACTCTATGCTTCGACGTCTCGACCAACTCTATGCTTCGACGTCTCGACCAACTCTATGCTTCGACGTCTCGACCAACTCTATGCTTCGACGTCTCGACCAACTCTATGCCTGGACGTCTCGACCAACTCTATGCCTGGACGTCTCGCCCAACTCTATGCTTCGACGTCTCGACCAACTCTATGCCTGGACGGCTCGACCAACTCTATGCCTGGACGTCTCGACCGACTCTATGCTTCGACGTCTCGACTAACTTTATGCTTCGTCGTCTCGATCAACTCTATGCCTCGACGTCACGACCAACTCTATGCTTCGACGTCTCGACCAACTCTATGCTTCGACGTCTCGACCAACTCTATGCTTCGACGTCTCGACCAACTCTATACCTGGACGTCTCGACCAACTCTATGCTTCCACGTCTCCTCCAACTCTATGCCTGGACGTCTCGTCCAACTCTATGCTTCGACGTCTCGACCAACTCTATGCTTCGACGTCTCGACCAACTCTATGCTTCGACGTCTCGATCAACTCTATGCTTCGACGTCTCGACCAACTCTATGCCTGGACGTCTCGACCAACTCTATGCTTCGACGTCTCGACCAACTCTATGCCTCGACGTCTCGACCAACTCTATGCTTCGACGTCTCGACCAACTCTATGCCTGGACGTCTCGACCAACTCTATGCTTCGACGTCTCGACCAACTCTCTGCCTGGACGTCTCGACCAACTCTATGCTTCGACGTCTCGACCAACTCTATGCCTCGACGTCTCGACCAACTCTATGCTTCGACGTCTCGACCAACTCTATGCCTGGACGTCTCGACCAACTCTATGCTTCGACGTCTCGACCAACTCTCTGCCTGGACGTCTCGACCAACACTATGCCTCGACGTCTCAACCAACTCTATGCTTCGACGTCTCGACCAACTCTATGCTTCGACGTCTCGACCAATTCTATGCCTCGACGTCTCGACCAACTCTATGCTCCGACGTCTCGACCAACTCTATGCCTGGACGTCTCGACCAACTGTATGCTTCGACGTCTCGACCAACTCTATGCCTCGACGTCTCGACCAACTCTATGCTTCGACGTCTCGACCAACTCTATGCTTCCACGTCTCGACCAACTCTATGCTTCGACGTCTCGACCAACTCTGTGCTTCGACGTCTCGACCAACTCTATGCCTGGACGTCTCGACCAACTGTATGCTTCGACGTCTCGACCAACTCTATGCCTCGACGTCTCGACCAACTCTATGCTTCGACGTCTCGACCAACTCTATGCTTCGACGTCTCGACCAACTCTATGCTTCCACGTCTCGACCAACTCTATGCTTCGACGTCTCGACCAACTCTATGCTTCGACGTCTCGACCAACTCTATGCTTCGACGTCTCGACCAACTCTATGCCTCGACGTCTCGACCAACTCTATGCTTCGACGTCTCGACCAACTCTATGCCTCGACGTCTCGACCAACTCTATGCTTCGACGTCTCGACCAACTCTATGCCTCGACGTCTCGACCAACTCTATGCTTCGACGTCTCGACCAACTCTATGCCTGGACGTCTCGACCAACTCTATGCCTCGACGTCTCGACCAACTCTATGCCTGGACGTCTCGACCAACTCTATGCTTCGACGTCTCGACCAACTCTATGCTTCGACGTCTCGACCAACTCTATGCTTCGACGTCTCGACCAACTGTATGCTTCGACGTCTCGACCAACTCTATGCCTCGACGTCTCGACCAACTCTATGCCTGGACGTCTCGACCAACTTTATGCTTCGACGTCTCGACCAACTCTATGCCTCGACGTCTCAACCAACTCTATGCTTCGACGTCTCGACCAACTCTATGCTTCGACGTCTCGACCAACTCTATGCTTCCACGTCTCGACCAACTCTATGCTTCGACGTCTCGACCAACTCTATCCCTCGACGTCTCGACCAACTCTATGCTTCGACGTCTCGACCAACTCTATGCCTCGACGTCTCGACCAACTCTATGCTTCGACGTCTCGACCAACTCTATGCCTGGACGTCTCGACCAACTCTATGCCTCGACGTCTCGACCAACTCTATGCCTGGACGTCTCGACCAACTCTATGCTTCGACGTCTCGACCAACTCTATGCTTCGACGTCTCGACCAACTCTATTCTTCGACGTCTCGACCAACTCTATGCTTCGACGTCTCGACCAACTCTATGCCTGGACGTCAAGACCAACTCTATGCCTCGACGTCTCGACCAACTCTATGCTTCGACGTCTCGACCAACTCTGTGCCTGGACGTCTCGACCAACTCTGTGCCTGGACGTCTCGACCACCTCTATGCTTCGACGTCTCGACCAACTCTATGCCTCGACGTCTCGACCAACTCTATGCTTCGACGTCTCGACCAACTCTATGCTTCGACGTCTCGACCAACTCTATGCTTCGACGTCTCAACCAACTCTATGCTTCGACGTCTCGACCAACTCTATGCCTGGACGTCTCGACCGACTCTATGCTTCAACGTCTCGACCAACTCTATGCCTGGACGTCTCGACCAACTCTATGCTTCGACGTCTCGACCAACTCTATGCCTGGACGTCTCGACCAACTCTATGCTTCGACGTCTCGACCAACTCTCTGCCTGGACGTCTCGACCAACTCTATGCTTCGACGTCTGGACCAACTCTATGCTTCGACGTCTCGACCAACTCTCTGCCTGGACGTCTCGACCAACTCTATGCTTCGACGTCTCGACCAACACTATGCTTCGACGTCTCGACCAACTCTATGCCTGGACGTCTCGACCAACTCTATGCCTCGACGTCTCGACCAACTCTATGCTTCGACGACTCGACCAACTCTATGCCTGGAAGTCTCGACCAACTCTATGCTTCGACGTCTCGACCAACTCTATGCCTCGACGTCTCGACCAACTCTATGCTTCGACGTCTCGACCAACTCTATGCTTCGACGTCTCGACCAACTCTATGCCTCGACGTCTCGACCAACTTAATGCTTCGACGTCTCGACCAACTCTATGCTTCGAGGTCCCGACCAACTCTATGCCTCGACGTCTCGACCAACTCTATGCCTGGACGTCTCGACCAATTCTATGCTTCGACGTCTCGACCAACTCTATGCTTCGACGTCTCGACCAACTCTATGCCTCGACGTCTCGACCAACTTAATGCTTCGACGTCTCGACCAACTCTATGCTTCGAGGTCCCGACCAACTCTATGCTTCGACGTCTCGACCAACTCTATGCTTCGACGTCTCGACCAACTCTATGCCTGGACGTCTCGACCAACTCTATGCTTCGACGTCTCGACCAACTCTATGCTTCGACGTCTCGACCAACTCTATGCCTGGACGTCTCGACCAATTCTATGCTTCGACGTCTCGACCAACTCTATGCTTCGACGTCTCGACCAACTCTATGCCTCGACGTCTCGACCAACTTAATGCTTCGACGTCTCGACCAACTCTATGCTTCGAGGTCCCGACCAACTCTATGCCTCGACGTCTCGACCAACTCTATGCTTCGACGTCCCGACCAACTCTATGCCTCGACGTCTCGACCAACTCTATGCCTGGACGTCTCGACCAACTCTATGCCTGGACGTCTCGACCAACTCTATGCCTCGACGTCTCAACCAACTCTATGCCTCGACGTCTCGACCAACTCTATGCTTCGACGTCTCGACCAACTCTATGCTTCGACGTCTCGACCAACTCTATGCCTCGACGTCTCGACCAACTTAATGCTTCGACGTCTCGACCAACTCTATGCTACGAGGTCCCGACCAACTCTATGCCTCGACGTCTCGACCAACTCTATGCTTCGACGTCTCGGCCAACTCTATGCCTGGACGTCTCGACCAACTCTATGCTTCGACGTCTCGACCAACTCCATGCCTGGACGTCTCGACCAACTCTATGCTTCGACGTCTCGACCAACTCTATGCCTCGACGTCTCGACCAACTCTATGCTTCGACGTCTCGACCAACTCTATGCCTGGACGTCTCGACCAACTCTATGCTTCGACGTCTCGACCAACTCTCTGCCTGGACGTCTCGACCAACTCTATGCTTCGACGTCTCGACCAACTCTATGCTTCGACGTCTCGACCAACTCTCTGCCTGGACGTCTCGACCAACTCTATGCTTCGACGTCTCGACCAACTCTATGCTTCGACGTCTCGACCAACTCTATGCCTCGACGTCTCGACCAACTCTATGCTTCGACGTCTCGACCAACTCTATGCCTGGACGTCTCGACCAACTGTATGCTTCGACGTCTCGACCAACTCTATGCCTCGACGTCTCGACCACTCTATGCCTGGACGTCTCGACCAACTTTATGCTTCGACGTCTCGACCAACTCTATGCCTCGACGTCTCAACCAACTCTATGCTTCGACGTCTCGACCAACTCTATGCTTCGACGTCTCGACCAACTCTATGCTTCCACGTCTCCACCAACTCTATGCTTCGACGTCTCGACCAACTCTATGCCTCGACGTCTCGACCAACTCTATGCTTCGACGTCTCGACCAACTCTATGCCTCGACGTCTCGACCAACTCTATGCTTCGACGTCTCGACCAACTCTATGCCTCGACGTCTCGACCAACTCTATGCTTCGACGTCTCGACCAACTCTATGCCTCGACGTCTCGACCAACTCTATGCTTCGACGTCTCGACCAACTCTATGCCTCGACGTCTCGACCAACTCTATGCTTCGACGTCTCGACCAACTCTATGCCTCGACGTCTCGACCAACTCTATGCTTCGACGTCTCGACCAACTCTATGCCTCGACGTCTCGACCAACTCTATGCTTCGACGTCTCGACCAACTCTATGCCTCGACGTCTCGACCAACTCTATGCTTCGACGTCTCGACCAACTCTATGCCTGGACGTCTCGACCAACTGTATGCTTCGACGTCTCGACCAACTCTATGCCTCGACGTCTCGACCACTCTATGCCTGGACGTCTCGACCAACTTTATGCTTCGACGTCTCGACCAACTCTATGCCTCGACGTCTCAACCAACTCTATGCTTCGACGTCTCGACCAACTCTATGCTTCGACGTCTCGACCAACTCTATGCTTCCACGTCTCCACCAACTCTATGCTTCGACGTCTCGACCAACTCTATGCCTCGACGTCTCGACCAACTCTATGCTTCGACGTCTCGACCAACTCTATGCCTCGACGTCTCGACCAACTCTATGCTTCGACGTCTCGACCAACTCTATGCCTCGACGTCTCGACCAACTCTATGCTTCGACGTCTCGACCAACTCTATGCCTCGACGACTCGACCAACTCTATGCTTCGACGTCTCGACCAACTCTATGCCTGGACGTCTCGATCAACTATATGCTTCGACGTCTCGACCAACTCTATGCCTCGACGTCTCGACCAACTCTATGCTTCGACGTCTCGACCAACTCTATGCCTCGACGTCTCGACCAACTCTATGCTTCGACGTCCCGAACAACTCTGTGCCTGGACGTCTCGACCAACTCTATGCTTCGACGTCTCGACCAACTCTATGCCTGGACGTCTCGTCCAACTCTATACTTCGACGTCTCGACCAACTCTATGCCTGGACGTCTCGACCAACTCTATGCTTCGAAGTCTCGACCAACTCTATGCCTGGACGTCTCGACCAACTCTATGCTTCGATGTCTCGACCAACTCTATGCTTCGACGTCTCGACCAACTCTATGCTTCGACGTCTCGACCAACTCTATGCCTCGACGTCTCGACCAACTCTATGCTTCGACGTCCCGAACAACTCTGTGCCTGGACGTCTCGACCAACTCTATGCTTCGACGTCTCGACCAACTCTATGCCTGGACGTCTCGTCCAACTCTATACTTCGACGTCTCGACCAACTCTATGCCTGGACGTCTCGACCAACTCTATGCTTCGAAGTCTCGACCAACTCTATGCCTGGACGTCTCGACCAACTCTATGCTTCGACGTCTCGACCAACTCTATGCCTGGACGTCAAGACCAACTCTATGCCTCGACGTCTCGACCAACTCTATGCTTCGACGTCTCGACCAACTCTAAGCCTGGACGTATCGACCAACTCTATGCTTCGACGTCTCGACCAACTCTATGCCTCGACGTCTCGACCAACTCTATGCCTCGACGTCTCGACCACCTCTGTGCCTGGACGTCTCGACCAACTCTGTGCCTGGACGTCTCGACCAACTCTATGCCTGGACGTCTCGACCGACTCTATGCTTCAACGTCTCGACCAACTCTATGCCTGGACGTCTCGACCAACTCTATGCTTCGACGTCTCGACCAACTCTATGCCTGGACGTCTCGACCAACTCTATGCCTCGACGACTCGACCAACTCTATGCCTGGACGTCTCGACCAACTCTATGCTTCGACGTCTCGACCAACTCTATGCTTCGACGTCTCGACCAACTCTATTCTTCGACGTCTCGACCAACTCTATGCTTCGACGTCTCGACCAACTCTATGCCTGAACGTCAAGACCAACTCTATGCCTCGACGTCTCGACCAACTCTATGCTTCGACGTCTCGACCAACTCTGTGCCTGGACGTCTCGACCAACTCTGTGCCTGGACGTCTCGACCACCTCTATGCTTCGACGTCTCGACCAACTCTATGCCTCGACGTCTCGACCAACTCTATGCTTCGACGTCTCGACCAACTCTATGCCTCGACGTCTCGACCAACTCTATGCTTCGACGTCTCAACCAACTCTATGCTTCGACGTCTCGACCAACTCTATGCCTGGACGTCTCGACCGACTCTATGCTTCAACGTCTCGACCAACTCTATGCCTGGACGTCTCGACCAACTCTATGCTTCGACGTCTCGACCAACTCTATGCCTGGACGTCTCGACCAACTCTATGCTTCGACGTCTCGACCAACTCTCTGCCTGGACGTCTCGACCAACTCTATGCTTCGACGTCTGGACCAACTCTATGCTTCGACGTCTCGACCAACTCTCTGCCTGGACGTCTCGACCAACTCTATGCTTCGACGTCTCGACCAACTCTATGCTTCGACGTCTCGACCAACTCTATGCCTGGACGTCTCGACCAACTCTATGCCTCGACGTCTCGACCAACTCTATGCTTCGACGACTCGACCAACTCTATGCCTGGAAGTCTCGACCAACTCTATGCTTCGACGTCTCGACCAACTCTATGCCTGGACGTCTCGACCACCTCTATGCTTCGACGTCTCGACCAACTCTATGCCTCGACGTCTCGACCAACTCTATGCTTCGACGTCTCGACCAACTCTATGCCTCGACGTCTCGACCAACTCTATGCTTCGACGTCTCAACCAACTCTATGCTTCGACGTCTCGACCAACTCTATGCCTGGACGTCTCGACCGACTCTATGCTTCAACGTCTCGACCAACTCTATGCCTGGACGTCTCGACCAACTCTATGCTTCGACGTCTCGACCAACTCTATGCCTGGACGTCTCGACCAACTCTATGCTTCGACGTCTCGACCAACTCTCTGCCTGGACGTCTCGACCAACTCTATGCTTCGACGTCTGGACCAACTCTATGCTTCGACGTCTCGACCAACTCTATGCTTCTACGTCTCGACCAACTCTATGCCTGGACGTCTCGACCAACTCTATGCCTCGACGTCTCGACCAACTCTATGCTTCGACGTCTCGACCAACTCTATGCTTCGACGTCTCGACCAACTCTGTGCCTGGACGTCTCGACCCACTCTATGCTTCGACGTCTCGACCAACTCTATGCTTCGACGTCTCGACCAACTCTATGCCTCGACGTCTCGACCAACTCTGTGCCTGGACGTCTCGACCAACTCTATGCTTCGACGTCTCGACCAACTCTATGCTTCGACGTCTCGACCAACTCTATGCCTCGACGTCTCGACCAACTCTATGCTCCGACGTCTCGACCAACTCTATGCTTCGACGTCTCGACCAACACTATGCTTCGACGTCTCGACCAACTCTGTGCCTGGACGTCTTGACCAACTCTATGCTTCGACGTCTCGACCAACTCTATGCCTCGACGTCTCGACCAACTCTGTGCCTGGACGTCTCGACCAACTCTATGCTTCGACGTCTCGACCAACTCTATGCTTCGACGTCTCGACCAATTCTATGCCTCGACGTCTCGACCAACTCTATGCTCCGACGTCTCGACCAACTCTATGCCTGGACGTCTCGACCAACTGTATGCTTCGACGTCTCGACCAACTCTATGCCTCGACGTCTCGACCAACTCTATGCTTCGACGTCTCGACCAACTCTATGCCTCGACGTCTCGACCAACTCTATGCTTCGACGTCTCGACCAACTCTATGCTTCGACGTCTCGATCAACTCTATGCCAGGACGTCTCGACCAACTGTATGCTTCGACGTCTCGACCAACTCTATGCCTCGACGTCTCGACCAACTCTATGCTTCGACGTCTCGACCAACTCTATGCTTCGACGTCTCGACCAACTCTATGCTTCCACGTCTCGACCAACTCTATGCTTCGACGTCTCGACCAACTCTATGCTTCGACGTCTCGACCAACTCTATGCTTCGACGTCTCGACCAACTCTATGCCTCGACGTCTCGACCAACTCTATGCTTCGACGTCTCGACCAACTCTATGCCTCGACGTCTCGACTAACTCTATGCTTCGACGTCTCGACCAACTCTATGCCTCGACGTCTCGACCTTCTCTATGCTTCGACGTCTCGACCAACTCTATGCCTGGACGTCTCGACCAACTCTATGCCTCGACGTCTCGACCAACTCTATGCCTGGTCGTCTCGACCAACTGTATGCTTCGACGTCTCGACCAACTCTATGCTTCCACGTCTCCTCCAACTCTATGCCTGGACGTCTCGTCCAACTCTATGCTTCGACGTCTCGACCAACTCTATGCTTCGACGTCTCGACCAACTCTATGCTTCGACGTCTCGATCAACTCTATGCTTCGACGTCTCGACCAACTCTATGCCTGGACGTCTCGACCAACTCTATGCTTCGACGTCTCGACCAACTCTATGCCTCGACGTCTCGACCAACTCTATGCTTCGACGTCTCGACCAACTCTATGCCTGGACGTCTCGACCAACTCTATGCTTCGACGTCTCGACCAACTCTGCCTGGACGTCTCGACCAACTCTATGCTTCGACGTCTCGACCAACTCTATGCCTCGACGTCTCGACCAACTCTATGCTTCGACGTCTCGACCAACTCTATGCCTGGACGTCTCGACCAACTCTATGCTTCGACGTCTCGACCAACTCTCTGCCTGGACGTCTCGACCAACTCTATGCCTCGACGTCTCAACCAACTCTATGCTTCGACGTCTCGACCAACTCTATGCTTCGACGTCTAGACCAACTCTATGCCTCGACGTCTCGACCAACTCTATGCTTCGACGTCTCGACCAACTCTATGCTTCGACGTCTCGACCAACTCTATGCCTGGACGTCTCGACCAACTCTATGCTTCGACGTCTCGACCAACTCTATGCCTCGACGTATCAACCAACTCTATGCTTCGACGTCTCGACCAACTCTATGCTTCGACGTCTCGACCAACTCTATGCGTGGACGTCTCGACCAACTCTATGCTTCGACGTCTCGACCAACTCTATGCTTCGACGTCTCGACCAATTCTATGCCTCGACGTCTCGACCAACTCTATGCTCCGACGTCTCGACCAACTCTATGCCTGGACGTCTCGACCAACTGTATGCTTCGACGTCTCGACCAACTCTATGCCTCGACGTCTCGACCAACTCTATGCTTCGACGTCTCGACCAACTCTATGCTTCCACGTCTCGACCAACTCTATGCTTCGACGTCTCGACCAACTCTATGCTTCGACGTCTCGACCAACTCTATGCCTGGACGTCTCGACCAACTGTATGCTTCGACGTCTCGACCAACTCTATGCCTCGACGTCTCGACCAACTCTATGCTTCGACGTCTCGACCAACTCTATGCTTCGACGTCTCGACCAACTCTATGCTTCCACGTCTCGACCAACTCTATGCTTCGACGTCTCGACCAACTCTATGCTTCGACGTCTCGACCAACTCTATGCTTCGACGTCTCGACCAACTCTATGCCTCGACGTCTCGACCAACTCTATGCTTCGACGTCTCGACCAACTCTATGCCTCGACGTCTCGACCAACTCTATGCTTCGACGTCTCGACCAACTCTATGCCTCGACGTCTCGACCAACTCTATGCTTCGACGTCTCGACCAACTCTATGCCTGGACGTCTCGACCAACTCTATGCCTCGACGTCTCGACCAACTCTATGCCTGGACGTCTCAACCAACTCTATGCTTCGACGTCTCGACCAACTCTATGCTTCGACGTCTCGACCAACTCTATGCTTCGACGTCTCGACCAACTGTATGCTTCGACGTCTCGACCAACTCTATGCCTCGACGTCTCGACCAACTCTATGCCTGGACGTCTCGACCAACTTTATGCTTCGACGTCTCGACCAACTCTATGCCTCGACGTCTCAACCAACTCTATGCTTCGACGTCTCGACCAACTCTATGCTTCGACGTCTCGACCAACTCTATGCTTCCACGTCTCCACCAACTCTATGCCTGGACGTCTCGACCAACTCTATGCTTCGACGTCTCGACCAACTCTATGATTCGACGACTCGACCAACTCTATGCCTGGAAGTCTCGACCAACTCTATGCTTCGACGTCTCGACCAACTCTATGCCTGGACGTCTCGACCAACTCTATGCTTCGACGTCTCGACCAACTCTATGCTTCGACGTCTCGACCAACTCTATGCTTCTACGTCTCGACCAACTCTATGCCTGGACGTCTCGACCAACTCTATGCCTCGACGTCTCGACCAACTCTATGCTTCGACGTCTCGACCAACTCTATGCCTCGACGTCTCGACCAACTCTATGCTTCGACGTCTCGACCAACTCTATGCCTCGACGTCTCGACCAACTCTATGCTTCGACGTCTCGACCAACTCTATGCCTGGACGTCTCGACCAACTCTATGCCTCGACGTCTCGACCAACTCTATGCCTGGACGTCTCGACCAGCTCTATGCTTCGACGTCTCGACCAACTCTATGCTTCGACGTCTCGACCAACTCCATGCTTCGACGTCTCGACCAACTCTATGCTTCGACGTCTCGACCAACTCTATGCCTGGACGTCAAGACCAACTCTATGCCTCGACGTCTCGACCAACTCTATGCTTCGACGTCTCGACCAACTCTGTGCCTGGACGTCTCGACCAACTCTGTGCCTGGACGTCTCGACCACCTCTATGCTTCGACGTCTCGACCAACTCTATGCCTGGACGTCTCGACCAACTCTATGCTTCGACGTCTCGACCAACTCTATGCCTCGACGTCTCGACCAACTCTATGCTTCGACGTCTCAACCAACTCTATGCTTCGACGTCTCGACCAACTCTATGCCTGGACGTCTCGACCGACTCTATGCTTCAACGTCTGGAACAACTCTATGCCTGGACGTCTCGACCAACTCTATGCTTCGACGTCTCGACCAACTCTATGCCTGGACGTCTCGACCAACTCTATGCTTCGACGTCTCGACCAACTCTCTGCCTGGACGTCTCGACCAACTCTATGCTTCGACGTCTGGACCAACTCTATGCTTCGACGTCTCGACCAACTCTCTGCCTGGACGTCTCGACCAACTCTATGCTTCGACGTCTCGACCAACTCTATGCTTCGACGTCTCGACCAACTCTATGCCTGGACGTCTCGACCAACTCTATGCTTCGACGTCTCGACCAACTCTATGCTTCGACGACTCGACCAACTCTATGCCTGGAAGTCTCGACCAACTCTATGCTTCGACGTCTTGACCAACTCTATGCCTGGACGTCTCGACCAACTCTATGCTTCGACGTCTCGACCAACTCTATGCTTCGACGTCTCGACCAACTCTATGCTTCTACGTCTCGACCAACTCTATGCCTGGACGTCTCGACCAACTCTATGCCTCGACGTCTCGACCAACTCTATGCTTCGACGTCTCGACCAACTCTATGCTTCGACGTCTCGACCAACTCTGTGCCTGGACGTCTCGACCCACTCTATGCTTCGACGTCTCGACCAACTCTATGCTTCGACGTCTCGACCAACTCTATGCTTCGACGTCTCGACCAACTCTATGCTTCGACGTCTCGACCAACTCTGTGCCTGGACGTCTCGACCAACTCTATGCTTCGACGTCTCGACCAACTCTATGCCTCGACGTCTCGACCAACTCTGTGCCTGGACGTCTCGACCAACTCTATGCTTCGACGTGTCGACCAACTCTATGCTTCGACGTCTCGACCAACTCTATGCTTCGACGTCTCGACCAACACTATGCTTCGACGTCTCGACCAACTCTGTGCCTGGACGTCTCGACCAACTCTATGCTTCGACGTCTCGACCAACTCTATGCCTCCACGTCTCGACCAACTCTATGCCTCGACGTCTCGACCAACTCTATGCCTCGACGTCTCGACCAACTCTATGTCTGGACGTCTCGACCAACTCTATGCCTCGACGGCCCGACCTACTCTATGCTTCGACGTCTCGACCAACTCTATGCCTGGACGTCTCGACCAACTCTATGCTTCGACGTCTCGACCAACTCTATGCCTGGACGTCTCGACCAACTCTATGCTTCGACGTCTCGACCAACTCTATGCCTCGACGTCTCGACCAACTCTATGCCTCGACGTCTCGACCAGCTCTATGCTTCGACGTCTCGACCAACTCTATGCTTCGACGTCTCGACCAACTCTATTCTTCGACGTCTCGACCAACTCTATGCTTCGACGTCTCGACCAACTCTATGCCTGGACGTCAAGACCAACTCTATGCCTCGACGTCTCGACCAACTCTATGCTTCGACGTCTCGACCAACTCTGTGCCTGGACGTCTCGACCAACTCTGTGCCTGGACGTCTCGACCACCTCTATGCTTCGACGTCTCGACCAACTCTATGCCTCGACGTCTCGACCAACTCTATGCTTCGACGTCTCGACCAACTCTATGCCTCGACGTCTCGACCAACTCTATGCTTCGACGTCTCAACCAACTCTATGCTTCGACGTCTCGACCAACTCTATGCCTGGACGTCTCGACCGACTCTATGCTTCAACGTCTGGAACAACTCTATGCCTGGACGACTCGACCAACTCTATGCTTCGACGTCTCGACCAACTCTATGCCTGGACGTCTCGACCAACTCTATGCTTCGACGTCTCGACCAACTCTCTGCCTGGACGTCTCGACCAACTCTATGCTTCGACGTCTGGACCAACTCTATGCTTCGACGTCTCGACCAACTCTCTGCCTGGACGTCTCGACCAACTCTATGCTTCGACGTCTCGACCAACTCTATGCTTCGACGTCTCGACCAACTCTATGCCTGGACGTCTCGACCAACTCTATGCCTCGACGTCTCGACCAACTCTATGCTTCGACGACTCGACCAACTCTATGCCTGGAAGTCTCGACCAACTCTATGCTTCGACGTCTTGACCAACTCTATGCCTGGACGTCTCGACCAACTCTATGCTTCGACGTCTCGACCAACTCTATGCTTCGACGTCTCGACCAACTCTATGCTTCTACGTCTCGACCAACTCTATGCCTGGACGTCTCGACCAACTCTATGCCTCGACGTCTCGACCAACTCTATGCTTCGACGTCTCGACCAACTCTATGCTTCGACGTCTCGACCAACTCTGTGCCTGGACGTCTCGACCCACTCTATGCTTCGACGTCTCGACCAACTCTATGCTTCGACGTCTCGACCAACTCTATGCTTCGACGTCTCGACCAACACTATGCTTCGACGTCTCGACCAACTCTGTGCCTGGACGTCTCGACCAACTCTATGCTTCGACGTCTCGACCAACTCTATGCCTCGACGTCTCGACCAACTCTGTGCCTGGACGTCTCGACCAACTCTATGCTTCGACGTCTCGACCAACTCTATGCTTCGACGTCTCGACCAACTCTATGCTTCGACGTCTCGACCAACACTATGCTTCGACGTCTCGACCAACTCTGTGCCTGGACGTCTCGACCAACTCTATGCTTCGACGTCTCGACCAACTCTATGCCTCCACGTCTCGACCAACTCTATGCCTCGACGTCTCGACCAACTCTATGCCTCGACGTCTCGACCAACTCTATGTCTGGACGTCTCGACCAACTCTATGCCTCGACGGCCCGACCTACTCTATGCTTCGACGTCTCGACCAACTCTATGCCTGGACGTCTCGACCAACTCTATGCTTCGACGTCTCGACCAACTCTATACCTGGACGTCTCGACCACTTCTATGCCTCGACGTCTCAACCAACTCTATGCTTCGACGTCTCGACCAACTCTATGCTTCGACGTCTCGACCAACTCTATGCTTCGACGTCTCGACCAACTCTATGCTTCGACGTCTCGACCAACTCTATGCCTGGACGTCTCGACCAACTCTATGCCTGGACGTCTCGACCGACTCTATGCTTCGACGTCTCGACTAACTTTATGCTTCGTCGTCTCGATCAACTCTATGCCTCGACGTCACGACCAACTCTATGCTTCGACGTCTCGACCAACTCTATGCTTCGACGTCTCGACCAACTCTATGCCTCGACGTCTCGACCAACTCTATGCCTGGACGTCTCGACCAACTTTATGCTTCGACGTCTCGACCAACTCTATGCCTCGACGTCTCAACCAACTCTATGCTTCGACGTCTCGACCAACTCTATGCTTCGACGTCTCGACCAACTCTATGCTTCCACGTCTCCACCAACTCTATGCCTGGACGTCTCGACCAACTCTATGCTTCGACGTCTCGACCAACTCTATGCTTCGACGTCTCGACCAACTCTATGCCTCGACGTCTCGACCAACTCTATGCTTCGACGTCTCGACCAACTCTATGCCTGGACGTCTCGACCAACTCTATGCTTCGACGTCTCGACCAACTCTATGCTT
Source organism: Bombus pratorum (assembly GCA_930367275.1). Taxonomy (NCBI): domain Eukaryota; kingdom Metazoa; phylum Arthropoda; class Insecta; order Hymenoptera; family Apidae; genus Bombus; species Bombus pratorum. The sequence goes on along the minus strand of OV884000.1, from coordinate 3,663,674 downwards.
CGACGTCTCGACCAACTCTATGCTTCGACGTCTCGACCAACTCTATGCCTGGACGTCTCGACCAACTCTATGCCTCGACGTCTCGACCAACTCTATGCTTCGACGTCTCGACCAACTCTATGCCTCGACGTCTCGACCAACTCTATGCTTCGACGTCTCGACCAACTCTATGCCTCGACGTCTCGACCAACTCTATGCTTCGACGTCTCGACCAACTCTATGCCTGGACGTCTCGACCAACTCTATGCCTCGACGTCTCGACCAACTCTATGCCTGGACGTCTCGACCAGCTCTATGCTTCGACGTCTCGACCAACTCTATGCTTCGACGTCTCGACCAACTCTATTCTTCGACGTCTCGACCAACTCTATGCTTCGACGTCTCGACCAACTCTATGCCTGGACGTCAAGACCAACTCTATGCCTCGACGTCTCGACCAACTCTATGCTTCGACGTCTCGACCAACTCTGTGCCTGGACGTCTCGACCAACTCTGTGCCTGGACGTCTCGACCACCTCTATGCTTCGACGTCTCGACCAACTCTATGCCTCGACGTCTCGACCAACTCTATGCTTCGACGTCTCGACCAACTCTATGCCTCGACGTCTCGACCAACTCTATGCTTCGACGTCTCAACCAACTCTATGCTTCGACGTCTCGACCAACTCTATGCCTGGACGTCTCGACCGACTCTATGCTTCAACGTCTGGAACAACTCTATGCCTGGACGTCTCGACCAACTCTATGCTTCGACGTCTCGACCAACTCTATGCCTGGACGTCTCGACCAACTCTATGCTTCGACGTCTCGACCAACTCTCTGCCTGGACGTCTCGACCAACTCTATGCTTCGACGTCTGGACCAACTCTATGCTTCGACGTCTCGACCAACTCTCTGCCTGGACGTCTCGACCAACTCTATGCTTCGACGTCTCGACCAACTCTATGCTTCGACGTCTCGACCAACTCTATGCCTGGACGTCTCGACCAACTCTATGCCTCGACGTCTCGACCAACTCTATGCTTCGACGTCTCGACCAACTCTATGCTTCTACGTCTCGACCAACTCTATGCCTGGACGTCTCGACCAACTCTATGCCTCGACGTCTCGACCAACTCTATGCTTCGACGTCTCGACCAACTCTATGCTTCGACGTCTCGACCAACTCTGTGCCTGGACGTCTCGACCCACTCTATGCTTCGACGTCTCGACCAACTCTATGCTTCGACGTCTCGACCAACTCTATGCTTCGACGTCTCGACCAACACTATGCTTCGACGTCTCGACCAACTCTGTGCCTGGACGTCTCGACCAACTCTATGCTTCGACGTCTCGACCAACTCTATGCCTCGACGTCTCGACCAACTCTGTGCCTGGACGTCTCGACCAACTCTATGCTTCGACGTCTCGACCAACTCTATGCTTCGACGTCTCGACCAACTCTATGCTTCGACGTCTCGACCAACACTATGCTTCGACGTCTCGACCAACTCTGTGCCTGGACGTCTCGACCAACTCTATGCTTCGACGTCTCGACCAACTCTATGCCTCCACGTCTCGACCAACTCTATGCCTCGACGTCTCGACCAACTCTATGCCTCGACGTCTCGACCAACTCTATGTCTGGACGTCTCGACCAACTCTATGCCTCGACGGCTCGACCTACTCTATGCTTCGACGTCTCGACCAACTCTATGCCTGGACGTCTCGACCAACTCTATGCTTCGACGTCTCGACCAACTCTATACCTGGACGTCTCGACCAACTCTATGCTTCGACGTCTCGACCAACTCTATGCCTCGACGTCTCGACCAACTCTATGCCTGGACGTCTCGACCAGCTCTATGCTTCGACGTCTCGACCAACTCTATGCTTCGACGTCTCGACCAACTCTATGCTTCGACGTCTCGACCAACTCTATGCTTCGACGTCTCGACCAACTCTATGCCTGGACGTCAAGACCAACTCTATGCCTCGACGTCTCGACCAACTCTATGCTTCGACGTCTCGACCAACTCTGTGCCTCGACGTCTCGACCAACTCTGTGCCTGGACGTCTCGACCACCTCTATGCTTCGACGTCTCGACCAACTCTATGCCTCGACGTCTCGACCAACTCTATGCTTCGACGTCTCGACCAACTCTATGCCTCGACGTCTCGACCAACTCTATGCTTCGACGTCTCAACCAACTCTATGCTTCGACGTCTCGACCAACTCTATGCCTGGACGTCTCGACCGACTCTATGCTTCAACGTCTGGACCAACTCTATGCCTGGACGTCTCGACCAACTCTATGCTTCGACGTCTCGACCAACTCTATGCCTGGACGTCTCGACCAACTCTATGCTTCGACGTCTCGACCAACTCTCTGCCTGGACGTCTCGACCAACTCTATGCTTCGACGTCTGGACCAACTCTATGCTTCGACGTCTCGACCAACTCTCTGCCTGGACGTCTCGACCAACTCTATGCTTCGACGTCTCGACCAACTCTATGCTTCGACGTCTCGACCAACTCTATGCCTGGACGTCTCGACCAACTCTATGCCTCGACGTCTCGACCAACTCTATGCTTCGACGACTCGACCAACTCTATGCCTGGAAGTCTCGACCAACTCTATGCTTCGACGTCTTGACCAACTCTATGCCTGGACGTCTCGACCAACTCTATGCTTCGACGTCTCGACCAACTCTATGCTTCGACGTCTCGACCAACTCTATGCTTCGACGTCTCGACCAACTCTATGCCTGGACGTCTCGACCAACTCTATGCCTCGACGTCTCGACCAACTCTATGCTTCGACGTCTCGACCAACTCTATGCTTCGACGTCTCGACCAACTCTGTGCCTGGACGTCTCGACCCACTCTATGCTTCGACGTCTCGACCAACTCTATGCTTCGACGTCTCGACCAACTCTATGCTTCGACGTCTCGACCAACACTATGCTTCGACGTCTCGACCAACTCTGTGCCTGGACGTCTCGACCAACTCTATGCTTCGACGTCTCGACCAACTCTATGCCTCGACGTCTCGACCAACTCTGTGCCTGGACGTCTCGACCAACTCTATGCTTCGACGTCTCGACCAACTCTATGCTTCGACGTCTCGACCAACTCTATGCTTCGACGTCTCGACCAACACTATGCTTCGACGTCTCGACCAACTCTATGCCTGGACGTCTCGACCAACTCTATGCTTCGACGTCTCGACCAACTCTATGCCTCCACGTCTCGACCAACTCTATGCCTCGACGTCTCGACCAACTCTATGCCTCGACGTCTCGACCAACTCTATGTCTGGACGTCTCGACCAACTCTATGCCTCGACGGCCCGACCTACTCTATGCTTCGACGTCTCGACCAACTCTATGCCTGGACGTCTCGACCAACTCTATGCTTCGACGTCTCGACCAACTCTATACCTCGACGTCTCGACCACTTCTATGCCTCGACGTCTCAACCAACTCTATGCTTCGACGTCTCGACCAACTCTATGCTTCGACGTCTCGACCAACTCTATGCTTCGACGTCTCGACCAACTCTATGCTTCGACGTCTCGACCAACTCTATGCCTGGACGTCTCGACCAACTCTATGCCTGGACGTCTCGCCCAACTCTATGCTTCGACGTCTCGACCAACTCTATGCCTGGACGGCTCGACCAACTCTATGCCTGGACGTCTCGACCGACTCTATGCTTCGACGTCTCGACTAACTTTATGCTTCGTCGTCTCGATCAACTCTATGCCTCGACGTCACGACCAACTCTATGCTTCGACGTCTCGACCAACTCTATGCTTCGACGTCTCGACCAACTCTATGCTTCGACGTCTCGACCAACTCTATACCTGGACGTCTCGACCAACTCTATGCTTCCACGTCTCCTCCAACTCTATGCCTGGACGTCTCGTCCAACTCTATGCTTCGACGTCTCGACCAACTCTATGCTTCGACGTCTCGACCAACTCTATGCTTCGACGTCTCGACCAACTCTATGCTTCGACGTCTCGACCAACTCTATGCCTGGACGTCTCGACCAACTCTATGCTTCGACGTCTCGACCAACTCTATGCCTCGACGTCTCGACCAACTCTATGCTTCGACGTCTCGACCAACTCTATGCCTGGACGTCTCGACCAACTCTATGCTTCGACGTCTCGACCAACTCTCTGCCTGGACGTCTCGACCAACTCTATGCTTCGACGTCTCGACCAACTCTATGCCTCGACGTCTCGACCAACTCTATGCTTCGACGTCTCGACCAACTCTATGCCTGGACGTCTCGACCAACTCTATGCTTCGACGTCTCGACCAACTCTCTGCCTGGACGTCTCGACCAACACTATGCCTCGACGTCTCAACCAACTCTATGCTTCGACGTCTCGACCAACTCTATGCTTCGACGTCTCGACCAATTCTATGCCTCGACGTCTCGACCAACTCTATGCTCCGACGTCTCGACCAACTCTATGCCTGGACGTCTCGACCAACTGTATGCTTCGACGTCTCGACCAACTCTATGCCTCGACGTCTCGACCAACTCTATGCTTCGACGTCTCGACCAACTCTATGCTTCCACGTCTCGACCAACTCTATGCTTCGACGTCTCGACCAACTCTGTGCTTCGACGTCTCGACCAACTCTATGCCTGGACGTCTCGACCAACTGTATGCTTCGACGTCTCGACCAACTGTATGCTTCGACGTCTCGACCAACTCTATGCCTCGACGTCTCGACCAACTCTATGCTTCGACGTCTCGACCAACTCTATGCTTCCACGTCTCGACCAACTCTATGCTTCGACGTCTCGACCAACTCTGTGCTTCGACGTCTCGACCAACTCTATGCCTGGACGTCTCGACCAACTGTATGCTTCGACGTCTCGACCAACTCTATGCCTCGACGTCTCGACCAACTCTATGCTTCGACGTCTCGACCAACTCTATGCTTCGACGTCTCGACCAACTCTATGCTTCCACGTCTCGACCAACTCTATGCTTCGACGTCTCGACCAACTCTATGCTTCGACGTCTCGACCAACTCTATGCTTCGACGTCTCGACCAACTCTATGCCTCGACGTCTCGACCAACTCTATGCTTCGACGTCTCGACCAACTCTATGCCTCGACGTCTCGACCAACTCTATGCTTCGACGTCTCGACCAACTCTATGCCTCGACGTCTCGACCAACTCTATGCTTCGACGTCTCGACCAACTCTATGCCTGGACGTCTCGACCAACTCTATGCCTCGACGTCTCGACCAACTCTATGCCTGGACGTCTCGACCAACTCTATGCTTCGACGTCTCGACCAACTCTATGCTTCGACGTCTCGACCAACTCTATGCTTCGACGTCTCGACCAACTGTATGCTTCGACGTCTCGACCAACTCTATGCCTCGACGTCTCGACCAACTCTATGCCTGGACGTCTCGACCAACTTTATGCTTCGACGTCTCGACCAACTCTATGCCTCGACGTCTCAACCAACTCTATGCTTCGACGTCTCGACCAACTCTATGCTTCGACGTCTCGACCAACTCTATGCTTCCACGTCTCGACCAACTCTATGCTTCGACGTCTCGACCAACTCTATGCCTCGACGTCTCGACCAACTCTATGCTTCGACGTCTCGACCAACTCTATGCCTCGACGTCTCGACCAACTCTATGCTTCGACGTCTCGACCAACTCTATGCCTGGACGTCTCGACCAACTCTATGCCTCGACGTCTCGACCAACTCTATGCCTGGACGTCTCGACCAACTCTATGCTTCGACGTCTCGACCAACTCTATGCTTCGACGTCTCGACCAACTCTATTCTTCGACGTCTCGACCAACTCTATGCTTCGACGTCTCGACCAACTCTATGCCTGGACGTCAAGACCAACTCTATGCCTCGACGTCTCGACCAACTCTATGCTTCGACGTCTCGACCAACTCTGTGCCTGGACGTCTCGACCAACTCTGTGCCTGGACGTCTCGACCACCTCTATGCTTCGACGTCTCGACCAACTCTATGCCTCGACGTCTCGACCAACTCTATGCTTCGACGTCTCGACCAACTCTATGCCTCGACGTCTCGACCAACTCTATGCTTCGACGTCTCAACCAACTCTATGCTTCGACGTCTCGACCAACTCTATGCCTGGACGTCTCGACCGACTCTATGCTTCAACGTCTCGACCAACTCTATGCCTGGACGTCTCGACCAACTCTATGCTTCGACGTCTCGACCAACTCTATGCCTGGACGTCTCGACCAACTCTATGCTTCGACGTCTCGACCAACTCTCTGCCTGGACGTCTCGACCAACTCTATGCTTCGACGTCTGGACCAACTCTATGCTTCGACGTCTCGACCAACTCTCTGCCTGGACGTCTCGACCAACTCTATGCTTCGACGTCTCGACCAACACTATGCTTCGACGTCTCGACCAACTCTATGCCTGGACGTCTCGACCAACTCTATGCCTCGACGTCTCGACCAACTCTATGCTTCGACGACTCGACCAACTCTATGCCTGGAAGTCTCGACCAACTCTATGCTTCGACGTCTCGACCAACTCTATGCCTCGACGTCTCGACCAACTCTATGCTTCGACGTCTCGACCAACTCTATGCTTCGACGTCTCGACCAACTCTATGCCTCGACGTCTCGACCAACTTAATGCTTCGACGTCTCGACCAACTCTATGCTTCGAGGTCCCGACCAACTCTATGCCTCGACGTCTCGACCAACTCTATGCCTGGACGTCTCGACCAACTCTATGCTTCGACGTCTCGACCAACTCTATGCTTCGACGTCTCGACCAACTCTATGCCTCGACGTCTCGACCAACTTAATGCTTCGACGTCTCGACCAACTCTATGCTTCGAGGTCCCGACCAACTCTATGCTTCGACGTCTCGACCAACTCTATGCTTCGACGTCTCGACCAACTCTATGCCTGGACGTCTCGACCAACTCTATGCTTCGACGTCTCGACCAACTCTATGCTTCGACGTCTCGACCAACTCTATGCCTGGACGTCTCGACCAATTCTATGCTTCGACGTCTCGACCAACTCTATGCTTCGACGTCTCGACCAACTCTATGCCTCGACGTCTCGACCAACTTAATGCTTCGACGTCTCGACCAACTCTATGCTTCGAGGTCCCGACCAACTCTATGCCTCGACGTCTCGACCAACTCTATGCTTCGACGTCCCGACCAACTCTATGCCTCGACGTCTCGACCAACTCTATGCCTGGACGTCTCGACCAACTCTATGCCTGGACGTCTCGACCAACTCTATGCCTCGACGTCTCAACCAACTCTATGCCTCGACGTCTCGACCAACTCTATGCTTCGACGTCTCGACCAACTCTATGCTTCGACGTCTCGACCAACTCTATGCCTCGACGTCTCGACCAACTTAATGCTTCGACGTCTCGACCAACTCTATGCTACGAGGTCCCGACCAACTCTATGCCTCGACGTCTCGACCAACTCTATGCTTCGACGTCTCGGCCAACTCTATGCCTGGACGTCTCGACCAACTCTATGCTTCGACGTCTCGACCAACTCCATGCCTGGACGTCTCGACCAACTCTATGCTTCGACGTCTCGACCAACTCTATGCCTCGACGTCTCGACCAACTCTATGCTTCGACGTCTCGACCAACTCTATGCCTGGACGTCTCGACCAACTCTATGCTTCGACGTCTCGACCAACTCTCTGCCTGGACGTCTCGACCAACTCTATGCTTCGACGTCTCGACCAACTCTATGCTTCGACGTCTCGACCAACTCTCTGCCTGGACGTCTCGACCAACTCTATGCTTCGACGTCTCGACCAACTCTATGCTTCGACGTCTCGACCAACTCTATGCCTCGACGTCTCGACCAACTCTATGCTTCGACGTCTCGACCAACTCTATGCCTGGACGTCTCGACCAACTGTATGCTTCGACGTCTCGACCAACTCTATGCCTCGACGTCTCGACCACTCTATGCCTGGACGTCTCGACCAACTTTATGCTTCGACGTCTCGACCAACTCTATGCCTCGACGTCTCAACCAACTCTATGCTTCGACGTCTCGACCAACTCTATGCTTCGACGTCTCGACCAACTCTATGCTTCCACGTCTCCACCAACTCTATGCTTCGACGTCTCGACCAACTCTATGCCTCGACGTCTCGACCAACTCTATGCTTCGACGTCTCGACCAACTCTATGCCTCGACGTCTCGACCAACTCTATGCTTCGACGTCTCGACCAACTCTATGCCTCGACGTCTCGACCAACTCTATGCTTCGACGTCTCGACCAACTCTATGCCTGGACGTCTCGACCAACTCTATGCTTCGACGTCTCGACCAACTCTATGCCTCGACGTCTCGACCAACTCTATGCCTCGACGTCTCGACCAACTCTATGCATCGACGTCTCGACCAACTCTATGCCTCGACGTCTCGACCAACTCTATGCTTCGACGTCTCGACCAACTCTATGCTTCGACGTCTCGACCAACTCTATGCCTCGACGTCTCGACCAACTCTATGCTTCGACGTCTCGACCAACTCTATGCCTGGACGTCTCGACCAACTGTATGCTTCGACGTCTCGACCAACTCTATGCCTCGACGTCTCGACCACTCTATGCCTGGACGTCTCGACCAACTTTATGCTTCGACGTCTCGACCAACTCTATGCCTCGACGTCTCAACCAACTCTATGCTTCGACGTCTCGACCAACTCTATGCTTCGACGTCTCGACCAACTCTATGCTTCCACGTCTCCACCAACTCTATGCTTCGACGTCTCGACCAACTCTATGCCTCGACGTCTCGACCAACTCTATGCTTCGACGTCTCGACCAACTCTATGCCTCGACGTCTCGACCAACTCTATGCTTCGACGTCTCGACCAACTCTATGCCTCGACGTCTCGACCAACTCTATGCTTCGACGTCTCGACCAACTCTATGCCTCGACGACTCGACCAACTCTATGCTTCGACGTCTCGACCAACTCTATGCCTGGACGTCTCGATCAACTATATGCTTCGACGTCTCGACCAACTCTATGCCTCGACGTCTCGACCAACTCTATGCTTCGACGTCTCGACCAACTCTATGCCTCGACGTCTCGACCAACTCTATGCTTCGACGTCCCGAACAACTCTGTGCCTGGACGTCTCGACCAACTCTATGCTTCGACGTCTCGACCAACTCTATGCCTGGACGTCTCGTCCAACTCTATACTTCGACGTCTCGACCAACTCTATGCCTGGTCGTCTCGACCAACTCTATGCTTCGAAGTCTCGACCAACTCTATGCCTGGACGTCTCGACCAACTCTATGCTTCGATGTCTCGACCAACTCTATGCTTCGACGTCTCGACCAACTCTATGCTTCGACGTCTCGACCAACTCTATGCCTCGACGTCTCGACCAACTCTATGCTTCGACGTCCCGAACAACTCTGTGCCTGGACGTCTCGACCAACTCTATGCTTCGACGTCTCGACCAACTCTATGCCTGGACGTCTCGTCCAACTCTATACTTCGACGTCTCGACCAACTCTATGCCTGGACGTCTCGACCAACTCTATGCTTCGAAGTCTCGACCAACTCTATGCCTGGACGTCTCGACCAACTCTATGCTTCGACGTCTCGACCAACTCTATGCCTGGACGTCAAGACCAACTCTATGCCTCGACGTCTCGACCAACTCTATGCTTCGACGTCTCGACCAACTCTAAGCCTGGACGTATCGACCAACTCTATGCTTCGACGTCTCGACCAACTCTATGCCTCGACGTCTCGACCAACTCTATGCCTCGACGTCTCGACCACCTCTGTGCCTGGACGTCTCGACCAACTCTGTGCCTGGACGTCTCGACCAACTCTGTGCCTGGACGTCTCGACCAACTCTATGCTTCGACGTCTCGACCAACTCTATGCCTCGACGTCTCGACCAACTCTATGCTTCGACGTCTCGACCAACTCTATGCTTCGACGTCTCGACCAACTCTATGCCTGGACGTCTCGACCAACTCTATGCTTCGACGTCTCGACCAACTCTATGCCTGGACGTCTCGACCAACTCAATGCTTCGACGTCTCGACCAACTCTATGCCTGGACGTCTCGACCAACTCTATGCTTCGACGTCTCGACCAACTCTATGCCTCCACGTCTCGACCAACTCTATGCTTCGACGTCTCAACCAACTCTATGCTTCGACGTCTCGACCAACTCTATGCTTCGACGTCTCGACCAACTCTATGCTTCGACGTCTCGACCAACTCTATGCCTGGACGTCTCTACCAACTCTATGCCTCGACGTCTCGACCAACTCTATGCTTCGACGTCTCGACCAACTCTATGCTTCGACGTCTCGACCAACTCTATGCTTCGACGTCTCGACCAACTCTGTGCCTGGACGTCTCGACCAACTCTATGCTTCGACGTCTCGACCAACTCTATGCTTCGACGTCTCGACCAACTCTAAGCCTGGACGTCTCGACCAACTCTATGCCTCGACGTCTCGACCAACTCTATGCTTCGACGTCTCGACCAACTCTATGCCTCGACGTCTCGACCAACTCTATGCCTGGACGTCTCGACCAACTCTATGCCTCGACGTATCAACCAACTCTATGCTTCGACGTCTCGACCAACTCTATGCTTCGACGTCTCGACCAACTCTATGCCTGGACGTCTCGACCAACTCTATGCATCGACGTCTCGACCAACTCTATGCTTCGACGTCTCGACCAATTCTATGCCTCGACGTCTCGACCAACTCTATGCTTCGACGTCTCGACCAACTCTGTGCCTGAACGTCTCGACCAACTGTATGCTTCGACGTCTCGACCAACTCTATGCTTCCACGTCTCCTCCAACTCTATGCCTGGACGTCTCGTCCAACTCTATGCTTCGACGTCTCGACCAACTCTATGCTTCGACGTCTCGACCAACTCTATGCTTCGACGTCTCGATCAACTCTATGCTTCGACGTCTCGACCAACTCTATGCCTGGACGTCTCGACCAACTCTTTGCTTCGACGTCTCGACCAACTCTATGCCTCGACGTCTCGACCAACTCTATGCTTCGACGTCTCGACCAACTCTATGCCTGGACGTCTCGACCAACTCTATGCTTCGACGTCTCGACCAACTCTATGCTTCGACGTCTCGACCAACTCTATGCCTCGACGTCTCAACCAACTCTATGCTTCGACGTCTCGCCCAACTCTATGCTTCGACGTCTAGACCAACTCTATGCCTCGACGTCTCGACCAACTCTATGCTTCGACGTCTCGACCAACTCTATGCCTGGACGTCTCGACCAACTCTATGCTTCGACGTCTCGACCAACTCTATGCCTCGACGTATCAACCAACTCTATGCTTCGACGTCTCGACCAACTCTATGCTTCGACGTCTCGACCAACTCTATGCCTGGACGTCTCGACCAACTCTATGCTTCGACGTCTCGACCAACTCTATGCTTCGACGTCTCGACCAATTCTATGCCTCGACGTCTCGACCAACTCTATGCTTCGACGTCTCGACCAACTCTATGCCTGGACGTCTCGACCAACTGTATGCTTCGACGTCTCGACCAACTCTATGCCTCGACGTCTCGACCAACTCTATGCTTCGACGTCTCGACCAACTCTATGCTTCGACGTCTCGACCAACTCTATGCTTCGACGTCTCGACCAACTCTATGCTTCCACGTCTCGACCAACTCTATGCTTCGACGTCTCGACCAACTCTATGCTTCGACATCTCGACCAACTCTATGCTTCGACGTCTCGACCAACTCTATGCCTCGACGTCTCGACCAACTCTATGCTTCGACGTCTCGACCAACTCTATGCCTCGACGTCTCGACCAACTCTATGCTTCGACGTCTCGACCAACTCTATGCCTCGACGTCTCGACCAACTCTATGCTTCGACGTCTCGACCAACTCTATGCCTGGACGTCTCGACCAACTCTATGCCTCGACGTCTCGACCAACTCTATGCCTGGACGACTCGACCAACTCTATGCTTCGACGTCTCGACCAACTGTATGCTTCGACGTCTCGACCAACTCTATGCCTCGACGTCTCGACCAGCTCTATGCCTGGACGTCTCGACCAACTTTATGCTTCGACGTCTCGACCTACTCTATGCCTCGACGTCTCAACCAACTCTATGCTTCGACGTCTCGACCAACTCTATGCTTCGACGTCTCGACCAACTCTATGCTTCCACGTCTCCACCAACTCTATGCTTCGACGTCTCGACCAACTCTATGCCTGGACGTCTCGACCAACTCTATGCTTCGACGTCTCGACCAACTCAATGCTTCGACGTCTCGACCAACTCTATGCCTGGACGTCTCGACCAACTCTATGCTTCGACGTCTCGACCAACTCTATGCCTCGACGTCTCGACCAACTCTATGCTTCGACGTCTCAACCAACTCTATGCTTCGACGTCTCGACCAACTCTATGCTTCGACGTCTCGACCAACTCTATGCTTCGACGTCACGACAAACTCTATGCCTGGACGTCTCTACCAACTCTATGCCTCGACGTCTCGACCAACTCTATGCTTCGACGTCTCGACCAACTCTATGCTTCGACGTCTCGACCAACTCTATGCCTGGACGTCTCGACCAACTCTATGCTTCGACGTTTCGACCAACTCTGTGCCTCGACGTCTCGACCAACTCTATGCTTCGACGTCTCGACCAACTCTAAGCTTCGACGTCTCGACCAACTCTATGCTTCGACGTCTCGACCAACTCTATGCTTCGACGTCTCGACCAAATCTATGCCTGGACGTCTCGACCAACTCTATGCTTCGACGTCTCGACCAACTCTATGCTTCGACGTCTCGACCAACTCTATGCTTCGACGTCTCGACCAACTCTATGCTTCGACGTCTCGATCAACTCTATGCTTCGACGTCTCGACCAACTCTATGCCTGGACGTCTCGACCAACTCTTTGCTTCGACGTCTCGACCAACTCTATGCCTCGACGTCTCGACCAACTCTATGCCTCGACGTCTCGACCAACTCTATGCTTCGACGTCTCGACCAACTCTATGCCTCGACGTCTCGACCAACTCTATGCTTCGACGTCTCGACCAACTCTATGCCTGGACGTCTCGACCAACTCTATGCCTCGACGTCTCGACCAACTCTATGCCTGGACGACTCGACCAACTCTATGCTTCGACGTCTCGACCAACTGTATGCTTCGACGTCTCGACCAACTCTATGCCTCGACGTCTCGACCAGCTCTATGCCTGGACGTCTCGACCAACTTTATGCTTCGACGTCTCGACCTACTCTATGCCTCGACGTCTCAACCAACTCTATGCTTCGACGTCTCGACCAACTCTATGCTTCGACGTCTCGACCAACTCTATGCTTCCACGTCTCCACCAACTCTATGCTTCGACGTCTCGACCAACTCTATGCCTGGACGTCTCGACCAACTCTATGCTTCGACGTCTCGACCAACTCTATGCTTCGACGTCTCGACCAACTCTATGCCTGGACGTCTCGACCAACTCTATGCTTCGACGTCTCGACCAACTCTATGCCTCGACGTCTCGACCAACTCTATGCTTCGACGTCTCAACCAACTCTATGCTTCGACGTCTCGACCAACTCTATGCTTCGACGTCTCGACCAACTCTATGCTTCGACGTCACGACAAACTCTATGCCTGGACGTCTCTACCAACTCTATGCCTCGACGTCTCGACCAACTCTATGCTTCGACGTCTCGACCAACTCTATGCTTCGACGTCTCGACCAACTCTATGCCTGGACGTCTCGACCAACTCTATGCTTCGACGTTTCGACCAACTCTGTGCCTCGACGTCTCGACCAACTCTATGCTTCGACGTCTCGACCAACTCTAAGCTTCGACGTCTCGACCAACTCTATGCTTCGACGTCTCGACCAACTCTATGCTTCGACGTCTCGACCAAATCTATGCCTGGACGTCTCGACCAACTCTATGCTTCGACGTCTCGACCAACTCTATGCTTCGACGTCTCGACCAACTCTATGCCTCGACGTCTCGACCAACTCTATGCTTCGACGTCTCGACCAACTCTATGCCTGGACGTCTCGACCAACTCTATGCTTCGACGTCTCGACCAACTCTATGCTTCGACGTCTCGACCAACTCTATGCCTCGACGTATCAACCAACTCTATGCTTCGACGTCTCGACCAACTCTATGCTTCGACGTCTCGACCAACACTATGCCTGGACGTCTCGTCCAACTCTATGCTTCGACGTCTCGACCAACTCTATGCTTCGACGTCTCGACCAATTCTATGCCTCGACGTCTCGACCAACTCTATGCTCCGACGTCTCGACCAACTCTATGCCTGGACGTCTCGACCAACTGTATGCTTCGACGTCTCGACCAACTCTATGCTTCGACGTCTCGACCAACTCTATGCCTGGACGTCTCGACCAACTGTATGCTTCGACGTCTCGACCAACTCTATGCCTCGACGTCTCGACCAACTCTATACTTCGACGTCTCGACCAACTCTATGCTTCGACGTCTCGACCAACTCTATGCTTCCACGTCTCGACCAACTCTATGCTTCGACGTCTCGACCAACTCTATGCTTCGACGTCTCGACCAACTCTATGCTTCGACGTCTCGACCTACTCTATGCCTCGACGTCTCGACCAACTCTATGCTTCGACGTCTCGACCAACTCTATGCCTCGACGTCTCGACCAACTCTATGCTTCGACGTCTCGACCAACTCTATGCCTCGACGTCTCGACCTTCTCTATGCTTCGACGTCTCGACCAACTCTATGCCTGGACGTCTCGACCAACTCTATGCCTCGACGTCTCGACCAACTCTATGCCTGGACGTCTCGACCAACTGTATGCTTCGACGTCTCGACCAACTCTATACTTCCACGTCTCCTCCAACTCTATGCCTGGACGTCTCGTCCAACTCTATGCTTCGACGTCTCGACCAACTCTATGCTTCGACGTCTCGACCAACTCTATGCTTCGACGTCTCGATCAACTCTATGCTTCGACGTCTCGACCAACTCTATGCTTCGACGTCTCGACCAATTCTATGCCTCGACGTCTCGACCAACTCTATGCTCCGACGTCTCGACCAACTCTATGCCTGGACGTCTCGACCAACTGTATGCTTCGACGTCTCGACCAACTCTATGCCTCGACGTCTCGACCAACTCTATGCTTCGACGTCTCGACCAACTCTATGCTTCCACGTCTCGACCAACTCTATGCTTCGACGTCTCGACCAACTC
Organism: Bombus pratorum; assembly: GCA_930367275.1. Lineage (NCBI taxonomy): Eukaryota > Metazoa > Arthropoda > Insecta > Hymenoptera > Apidae > Bombus > Bombus pratorum. The sequence goes on along the minus strand of OV884000.1, from coordinate 3,648,358 downwards.
TATGCTTCGACGTCTCGACCAACTCTATGCCTGGACGTCTCGACCAACTGTATGCTTCGACGTCTCGATCAACTCTATGCCTCGACGTCTCGACCAACTCTATGCTTCGACGTCTCGACCAACTCTATGCTTCGACGTCTCGACCAACTCTATGCTTCCACGTCTCGACCAACTCTATGCTTCGACGTCTCGACCAACTCTATGCTTCGACGTCTCGACCAACTCTATGCTTCGACGTCTCGACCAACTCTATGCCTCGACGTCTCGACCAACTCTATGCTTCGACGTCTCGACCAACTCTATGCCTCGACGTCTCGACCAACTCTATGCTTCGACGTCTCGACCAACTCTATGCCTCGACGTCTCGACCTTCTCTATGCTTCGACGTCTCGACCAACTCTATGCCTGGACGTCTCGACCAACTCTATGCCTCGACGTCTCGACCAACTCTATGCCTGGACGTCTCGACCAACTGTATGCTTCGACGTCTCGACCAACTCTATGCTTCCACGTCTCCTCCAACTCTATGCCTGGACGTCTCGTCCAACTCTATGCTTCGACGTCTCGACCAACTCTATGCCTCGACGTCTCGACCAACTCTATGCCTCGACGTCTCAACCAACTCTATGCTTCGACGTATCAACCAACTCTATGCTTCGACGTCTCGACCAACTCTATGCCTGGACGTCTCGACCAACTCTATGCTTCGACGTCTCGACCAACTCTCTGCCTGGACGTCTCGACCAACTCTATGCTTCGACGTCTCGACCAACTCTATGCTTCGACGTCTCGACCAACTCTATGGCTCGACGTCTCAACCAACTCTATGCTTCGACGTATCAACCAACTCTATGCTTCGACGTCTGGACCAACTCTATGCTTCGACGTCTCGACCAACTCTATGCCTGGACGTCTCGACCAACTCTATGCATCGACGTCTCGACCAACTCTATGCTTCGACGTCTCGACCAATTCTATGCCTCGACGTCTCGACCAACTCTATGCTTCGACGTCTCGACCAACTCTATGCCTGCACGTCTCGACCAACTGTATGCTTCGACGTCTCGACCAACTCTATGCTTCCACGTCTCCTCCAACTCTATGCCTGGACGTCTCGTCCAACTCTATGCTTCGACGTCTCGACCAACTCTATGCTTCGACGTCTCGACCAACTCTATGCTTCGACGTCTCGATCAACTCTATGCTTCGACGTCTCGACCAACTCTATGCCTGGACGTCTCGACCAACTCTATGCTTCGACGTCTCGACCAACTCTATGCCTCGACGTCTCGACCAACTCTATGCTTCGACGTCTCGACCAACTCTATGCCTGGGCGTCTCGACCAACTCTATGCTTCGACGTCTCGACCAACTCTATGCTTCGACGTCTCGACCAACTCTATGCCTCGACGTATCAACCAACTCTATGCTTCGACGTCTCGACCAAATCTATGCTTCGACGTCTCGACCAACTCTATGCCTGGACGTCTCGACCAACTCTATGCTTCGATGTCTCGACCAACTCTATGCTTCGACGTCTCGACCAATTCTATGCCTCGACGTCTCGACCAACTCTATGCTCCGACGTCTCGACCAACTCTATGCCTGGACGTCTCGACCAACTGTATGCTTCGACGTCTCGACCAACTCTATGCCTCGACGTCTCGACCAACTCTATGCTTCGACGTCTCGACCAACTCTATGCTTCCACGTCTCGACCAACTCTATGCTTCGACGTCTCGACCAACTCTATGCTTCGACGTCTCGACCAACTCTATGCCTGGACGTCTCGACCAACTGTATGCTTCGACGTCTCGACCAACTCTATGCTTCGACGTCTCGACCAACTCTATGCTTCGACGTCTCGACCAACTCTATGCTTCCACGTCTCGACCAACTCTATGCTTCGACGTCTCGACAAACTCTATGCTTCGACGTCTCGACCAACTCTATGCTTCGACGTCTCGACCAACTCTATGCCTCGACGTCTCGACCAACTCTATGCTTCGACGTCTCGACCAACTCTATGCTTCGACGTCTCGACCAACTCTATGCTTCGACGTCTCGACCAACTCTATGCCTCGACGTCTCGACCTTCTCTATGCTTCGACGTCTCGACCAACTCTATGCCTGGACGTCTCGACCAACTCTATGCCTCGACGTCTCGACCAACTCTATGCCTGGACGTCTCGACCAACTGTATGCTTCGACGTCTCGACCAACTCTATGCTTCCACGTCTCCTTCAACTCTATGCCTGGACGTCTCGTCCAACTCTATGCTTCGACGTCTCGACCAACTCTATGCTTCGACGTCTCGACCAACTCTATGCTTCGACGTCTCGATCAACTCTATGCTTCGACGTCTCGACCAACTCTATGCCTGGACGTCTCGACCAACTCTATGCTTCGACGTCTCGACCAACTCTATGCCTCGACGTCTCGACCAACTCTATGCTTCGACGTCTCGACCAACTCTATGCCTGGACGTCTCGACCAACTCTATGCTTCGACGTCTCGACCAACTCTCTGCCTGGACGTCTCGACCAACTCTATGCTTCGACGTCTCGACCAACTCTATGCCTCGACGTCTCGACCAAATCTATGCTTCGACGTCTCGACCAACTCTATGCCTGGACGTCTCGACCAACTCTATGCTTCGACGTCTCGACCAACTCTCTGCCTGGACGTCTCGACCAACTCTATGCCTCGACGTCTCAACCAACTCTATGCTTCGACGTCTCGACCAACTCTATGCTTCGACGTCTAGACCAACTCTATGCCTCGACGTCTCGACCAACTCTATGCTTCGACGTCTCGACCAACTCTATGCTTCGACGTCTCGACCAACTCTATGCCTGGACGTCTCGACCAACTCTATGCTTCGACGTCTCGACCAACTCTATGCCTCGACGTATCAACCAACTCTATGCTTCGACGTCTCGACCAACTCTATGCTTCGACGTCTCGACCAACTCTATGCCTGGACGTCTCGACCAACTCTATGCTTCGACGTCTCGACCAACTCTATGCTTCGACGTCTCGACCAATTCTATGCCTCGACGTCTCGACCAACTCTATGCTCCGACGTCTCGACCAACTCTATGCCTGGACGTCTCGACCAACTCTATGCTTCGACGTCTCGACCAACTCTATACCTGGACGTTTCGACCACTTCTATGCCTCGACGTCTCAACCAACTCTATGCTTCGACGTCTCGACCAACTCTATGCTTCGACGTCTCGACCAACTCTATGCTTCGACGTCTCGACCAACTCTATGCTTCGACGTCTCGACCAACTCTATGCCTGGACGTCTCGACCAACTCTATGCTTCGACGTCTCGACCAACTCTATGCCTGGACGTCTCGACCAACTCTATGCTTCGACGTCTCGACCAACTCTATGCCTCGACGTCTCGACCAACTCTATGCTTCGACGTCTCGACCAACTCTATGCTTCGACGTCTCGACCAACTCTCTGCCTGGACGTCTCGACCAACTCTATGCGTCGACGTCTCGACCAACTCTATGCCTGGACGTCTCGACCTACTCTATGCTTCGACGTCTCGACCAACTCTATGCTTCGACGTCTCGACCAACTCTATGCTTCGACGTCTCGACCAACTCTATGCCTGGACGTCTCGACCAACTCTATGCCTCGACGTCTCGACCAACTCTATGCCTGGACGTCTCGACCAACTCTATGCTTCGCCGTCTCGACCAACTCTATGCCTCGACGTCTCGACCAACTCTATGCTTCGACGTCTCGACCAACTCTATGCCTGGACGTCTCGACCAATTCTATGCTTCGACGTCTCGACCAACTCTATGCCTGGACGTCTCGACCAACTCTATGCCTGGACGTCTCGACCAACTCTATGCCTCGACGTCTCAACCAACTCTATGCCTCGACGTCTCGACCAACTCTATGCTTCGACGTCTCGACCAACTCTATGCTTCGACGTCTCGACCAACTCTATGCCTCGACGTCTCGACCAACTTAATGCTTCGACGTCTCGACCAACTCTATGCTTCGAGGTCCCGACCAACTCTATGCCTCGACGTCTCGACCAACTCTATGCTTCGACGTCTCGACCAACTCTCTGCCTGAACGTCTCGACCAACTCTATGCTTCCACGTCTCGACCAACTCTATGCTTCGACGTCTCGACCAACTCTATGCTTCGACGTCTCGACCAACTCTATGCCTGGACGTCTCGACCAACTGTATGCTTCGACGTCTCGATCAACTCTATGCCTCGACGTCTCGACCAACTCTATGCTTCGACGTCTCGACCAACTCTATGCTTCGACGTCTCGACCAACTCTATGCTTCCACGTCTCGACCAACTCTATGCTTCGACGTCTCGACCAACTCTATGCTTCGACGTCTCGACCAACTCTATGCTTCGACGTCTCGACCAACTCTATGCCTCGACGTCTCGACCAACTCTATGCTTCGACGTCTCGACCAACTCTATGCCTCGACGTCTCGACCAACTCTATGCTTCGACGTCTCGACCAACTCTATGCCTCGACGTCTCGACCTTCTCTATGCTTCGACGTCTCGACCAACTCTATGCCTGGACGTCTCGACCAACTCTATGCCTCGACGTCTCGACCAACTCTATGCCTGGACGTCTCGACCAACTGTATGCTTCGACGTCTCGACCAACTCTATGCTTCCACGTCTCCTCCAACTCTATGCCTGGACGTCTCGTCCAACTCTATGCTTCGACGTCTCGACCAACTCTATGCCTCGACGTCTCGACCAACTCTATGCCTCGACGTCTCAACCAACTCTATGCTTCGACGTATCAACCAACTCTATGCTTCGACGTCTCGACCAACTCTATGCCTGGACGTCTCGACCAACTCTATGCTTCGACGTCTCGACCAACTCTCTGCCTGGACGTCTCGACCAACTCTATGCTTCGACGTCTCGACCAACTCTATGCTTCGACGTCTCGACCAACTCTATGCCTCGACGTCTCAACCAACTCTATGCTTCGACGTATCAACCAACTCTATGCTTCGACGTCTGGACCAACTCTATGCTTCGACGTCTCGACCAACTCTATGCCTGGACGTCTCGACCAACTCTATGCATCGACGTCTCGACCAACTCTATGCTTCGACGTCTCGACCAATTCTATGCCTCGACGTCTCGACCAACTCTATGCTTCGACGTCTCGACCAACTCTATGCCTGCACGTCTCGACCAACTGTATGCTTCGACGTCTCGACCAACTCTATGCTTCCACGTCTCCTCCAACTCTATGCCTGGACGTCTCGTCCAACTCTATGCTTCGACGTCTCGACCAACTCTATGCTTCGACGTCTCGACCAACTCTATGCTTCGACGTCTCGATCAACTCTATGCTTCGACGTCTCGACCAACTCTATGCCTGGACGTCTCGACCAACTCTATGCTTCGACGTCTCGACCAACTCTATGCCTCGACGTCTCGACCAACTCTATGCTTCGACGTCTCGACCAACTCTATGCCTGGGCGTCTCGACCAACTCTATGCTTCGACGTCTCGACCAACTCTATGCTTCGACGTCTCGACCAACTCTATGCCTCGACGTATCAACCAACTCTATGCTTCGACGTCTCGACCAAATCTATGCTTCGACGTCTCGACCAACTCTATGCCTGGACGTCTCGACCAACTCTATGCTTCGATGTCTCGACCAACTCTATGCTTCGACGTCTCGACCAATTCTATGCCTCGACGTCTCGACCAACTCTATGCTCCGACGTCTCGACCAACTCTATGCCTGGACGTCTCGACCAACTGTATGCTTCGACGTCTCGACCAACTCTATGCCTCGACGTCTCGACCAACTCTATGCTTCGACGTCTCGACCAACTCTATGCTTCCACGTCTCGACCAACTCTATGCTTCGACGTCTCGACCAACTCTATGCTTCGACGTCTCGACCAACTCTATGCCTGGACGTCTCGACCAACTGTATGCTTCGACGTCTCGACCAACTCTATGCTTCGACGTCTCGACCAACTCTATGCTTCGACGTCTCGACCAACTCTATGCTTCCACGTCTCGACCAACTCTATGCTTCGACGTCTCGACAAACTCTATGCTTCGAAGTCTCGACCAACTCTATGCTTCGACGTCTCGACCAACTCTATGCCTCGACGTCTCGACCAACTCTATGCTTCGACGTCTCGACCAACTCTATGCTTCGACGTCTCGACCAACTCTATGCTTCGACGTCTCGACCAACTCTATGCCTCGACGTCTCGACCTTCTCTATGCTTCGACGTCTCGACCAACTCTATGCCTGGACGTCTCGACCAACTCTATGCCTCGACGTCTCGACCAACTCTATGCCTGGACGTCTCGACCAACTGTATGCTTCGACGTCTCGACCAACTCTATGCTTCCACGTCTCCTTCAACTCTATGCCTGGACGTCTCGTCCAACTCTATGCTTCGACGTCTCGACCAACTCTATGCTTCGACGTCTCGACCAACTCTATGCTTCGACGTCTCGATCAACTCTATGCTTCGACGTCTCGACCAACTCTATGCCTGGACGTCTCGACCAACTCTATGCTTCGACGTCTCGACCAACTCTATGCCTCGACGTCTCGACCAACTCTATGCTTCGACGTCTCGACCAACTCTATGCCTGGACGTCTCGACCAACTCTATGCTTCGACGTCTCGACCAACTCTCTGCCTGGACGTCTCGACCAACTCTATGCTTCGACGTCTCGACCAACTCTATGCCTCGACGTTTCGACCAAATCTATGCTTCGACGTCTCGACCAACTCTATGCCTGGACGTCTCGACCAACTCTATGCTTCGACGTCTCGACCAACTCTCTGCCTGGACGTCTCGACCAACTCTATGCCTCGACGTCTCAACCAACTCTATGCTTCGACGTCTCGACCAACTCTATGCTTCGACGTCTAGACCAACTCTATGCCTCGACGTCTCGACCAACTCTATGCTTCGACGTCTCGACCAACTCTATGCTTCGACGTCTCGACCAACTCTATGCCTGGACGTCTCGACCAACTCTATGCTTCGACGTCTCGACCAACTCTATGCCTCGACGTATCAACCAACTCTATGCTTCGACGTCTCGACCAACTCTATGCTTCGACGTCTCGACCAACTCTATGCCTGGACGTCTCGACCAACTCTATGCTTCGACGTCTCGACCAACTCTATGCTTCGACGTCTCGACCAATTCTATGCCTCGACGTCTCGACCAACTCTATGCTCCGACGTCTCGACCAACTCTATGCCTGGACGTCTCGACCAACTCTATGCTTCGACGTCTCGACCAACTCTATACCTGGACGTTTCGACCACTTCTATGCCTCGACGTCTCAACCAACTCTATGCTTCGACGTCTCGACCAACTCTATGCCTGGACGTCTCGACCAACTCTATGCTTCGACGTCTCGACCAACTCTCTGCCTGGACGTCTCGACCAACTCTATGCTTCGACGTCTCGACCAACTCTATGCCTCGACGTTTCGACCAAATCTATGCTTCGACGTCTCGACCAACTCTATGCCTGGACGTCTCGACCAACTCTATGCTTCGACGTCTCGACCAACTCTCTGCCTGGACGTCTCGACCAACTCTATGCCTCGACGTCTCAACCAACTCTATGCTTCGACGTCTCGACCAACTCTATGCTTCGACGTCTAGACCAACTCTATGCCTCGACGTCTCGACCAACTCTATGCTTCGACGTCTCGACCAACTCTATGCTTCGACGTCTCGACCAACTCTATGCCTCGACGTCTCGACCAACTCTATGCTTCGACGTCTCGACCAACTCTATGCCTGGGCGTCTCGACCAACTCTATGCTTCGACGTCTCGACCAACTCTATGCTTCGACGTCTCGACCAACTCTATGCCTCGACGTATCAACCAACTCTATGCTTCGACGTCTCGACCAACTCTATACCTGGACGTTTCGACCACTTCTATGCCTCGACGTCTCAACCAACTCTATGCTTCGACGTCTCGACCAACTCTATGCTTCGACGTCTCGACCAACTCTATGCTTCGACGTCTCGACCAACTCTATGCTTCGACGTCTCGACCAACTCTATGCCTGGACGTCTCGACCAACTCTATGCTTCGACGTCTCGACCAACTCTATGCCTGGACGTCTCGACCAACTCTATGCTTCGACGTCTCGACCAACTCTATGCCTCGACGTCTCGACCAACTCTATGCTTCGACGTCTCGACCAACTCTATGCTTCGACGTCTCGACCAACTCTCTGCCTGGACGTCTCGACCAACTCTATGCGTCGACGTCTCGACCAACTCTATGCCTGGACGTCTCGACCTACTCTATGCTTCGACGTCTCGACCAACTCTATGCTTCGACGTCTCGACCAACTCTATGCTTCGACGTCTCGACCAACTCTATGCCTGGACGTCTCGACCAACTCTATGCCTCGACGTCTCGACCAACTCTATGCCTGGACGTCTCGACCAACTCTATGCTTCGCCGTCTCGACCAACTCTATGCCTCGACGTCTCGACCAACTCTATGCTTCGACGTCTCGACCAACTCTATGCCTGGACGTCTCGACCAATTCTATGCTTCGACGTCTCGACCAACTCTATGCCTGGACGTCTCGACCAACTCTATGCCTGGACGTCTCGACCAACTCTATGCCTCGACGTCTCAACCAACTCTATGCCTCGACGTCTCGACCAACTCTATGCTTCGACGTCTCGACCAACTCTATGCTTCGACGTCTCGACCAACTCTATGCCTCGACGTCTCGACCAACTTAATGCTTCGACGTCTCGACCAACTCTATGCTTCGAGGTCCCGACCAACTCTATGCCTCGACGTCTCGACCAACTCTATGCTTCGACGTCTCGACCAACTCTCTGCCTGAACGTCTCGACCAACTCTATGCTTCGACGTCTCGACCAACTCTATGCTTCGACGTCTCGACCAACTCTATGCCTCGACGTCTCGACCAACTCTATGCTTCGACGTCTCGACCAACTCTATGCCTGGACGTCTCGACCAACTCTATGCTTCGACGTCTCGACCAACTCTCTGCCTGAACGTCTCGACCAACTCTATGCTTCGACGTCTCGACCAACTCTATGCTTCGACGTCTCGACCAACTCTCTGCCTGGACGTCTCGACCAACTCTATGCTTCGACGTCTCGACCAACTCTATGCTTCGACGTCTCGACCAACTCTATGCCTCGACGTCTCGACCAACTCTATGCTTCGACGTCTCGACCAACTCTATGCCTGGACGTCTCGACCAACTGTATGCTTCGACGTCTCGACCAACTCTATGCCTCGACGTCTCGACCACTCTATGCCTGGACGTCTCGACCAACTTTATGCTTCGACGTCTCGACCAACTCTATGCCTCGACGTCTCAACCAACTCTATGCTTCGACGTCTCGACCAACTCTATGCTTCGACGTCTCGACCAACTCTATGCTTCCACGTCTCCACCAACTCTATGCCTGGACGTCTCGACCAATTCTATGCTTCGACATCTCGACCAACTCTATGCCTGGACATCTCGACCAACTCTATGCCTGGACGTCTCGACCAACTCTATGCCTCGACGTCTCAACCAACTCTATGCCTCGACGTCTCGACCAACTCTATGCTTCGACGTCTCGACCAACTCTATGCTTCGACGTCTCGACCAACTCTATGCCTCGACGTCTCGACCAACTTAATGCTTCGACGTCTCGACCAACTCTATGCTTCGAGGTCCCGACCAACTCTATGCCTCGACGTCTCGACCAACTCTATGCTTCGACGTCTCGACCAACTCTATGCCTGGACGTCTCGACCAACTCTATGCTTCGACGTCTCGACCAACTCCATGCCTGGACGTCTCGACCAACTCTATGCTTCGACGTCTCGACCAACTCTATGCCTCGACGTCTCGACCAACTCTATGCTTCGAAGTCTCGACCAACTCTATGCCTGGACGTCTCGACCAACTCTATGCTTCGACGTCTCGACCAACTCTATGCTTCGACGTCTCGACCAACTCTCTGCCTGGACGTCTCGACCAAATCTATGCTTCGACGTCTCGACCAACTCTATGCTTCGACGTCTCGACCAACTCTCTGCCTGGACGTCTCGACCAACTCTATGCTTCGACGTCTCGACCAACTCTATGCTTCGACGTCTCGACCAACTCTATGCTTCGACGTCTCGACCAACACTATGCCTCGACGTCTCGACCAACTCTATGCTTCGACGTCTCGAACAACTCTATGCCTGGACGTCTCGACCAACTGTATGCTTCGACGTCTCGACCAACTCTATGCCTCGACGTCTCGACCAACTCTATGCCTGGACGTCTCGACCAACTTTATGCTTCGACGTCTCGACCAACTCTATGCCTCGACGTCTCAACCAACTCTATGCTTCGACGTCTCGACCAACTCTATGCTTTGACGTCTCGACCAACTCTATGCTTCCACGTCTCCACCAACTCTATGCCTGGACGTCTCGACCAACTCTATGCTTCGACATCTCGACCAACTCTATGCTTCGACGTCTCGACCAACTCTATGCTTCGACGTCTCGATCAACTCTATGCTTCGACGTCTCGACCAACTCTATGCTTCGACGTCTCGACCAACTCCATGCCTGGACGTCTCGACCAACTCTAAGCTTCGACGTCTCGACCAACTCTATGCCTCGACGTCTCGACCAACTCTATGCTTCGACGTCTCGACCAACTCTATGCTTCGACGTCTCGTCCAACTCTATGCTTCGACGTCTCGACCATATGTATGCTTCGACGTCTCGACCAACTCTATGCTTCGACGTCTCGACCAACTCTATGCTTCGACGTCTCGACCCACTCTATGCTTCCACGTCTCGACCAACTCTATGCTTCGACGTCTCGACCAACTCTATGCTTCGACGTCTCGACCAACTCCATGCCTGGACGTCTCGACCAACTCTAAGCTTCGACGTCTCGACCAACTCTATGCCTCGACGCCTCGCCCAACTCTATGCCTCGACGTCTCGACCAACTCTATGCTTCGACGTCTCGACCAACTCTATGCATCGACGTCTCGACCAACTCTATGCCTCGACGTCTCGACCAACTCTATGCCTCGACGTCTCGACCAACTCTATGTCTGGACGTCTCGACCAACTCTATGCCTCGACGGCCCGACCTACTCTATGCTTCGACGTCTCGACCAACTCTATGCTTCGACGTCTCGACCAACTCTATGCTTCGACGTCTCGTCCAACTCTATGCTTCGACGTCTCGACCAACTCTATGCCTGGACGTCTCGACCAACTCTATGCTTCGACGTCTCGACCAACTCTCTGCCTGGACGTCTCGACCAACTCTATGCTTCGACGTCTCGACCAACTCTATGCTTCGACGTCTCGACCAACTCTCTGCCTGGACGTCTCGACCAACTCTATGCTTCGACGTCTCGACCAACTCTATGCTTCGACGTCTCGACCAACTCTATGCCTCGACGTCTCGACCAACTCTATGCTTCGACGTCTCGACCAACTCTATGCCTGGACGTCTCGACCAACTGTATGCTTCGACGTCTCGACCAACTCTATGCCTCGACGTCTCGACCACTCTATGCCTGGACGTCTCGACCAACTTTATGCTTCGACGTCTCGACCAACTCTATGCCTCGACGTCTCGACCAACTCTATGCTTCGACGTCTCGACCAACTCTATGCCTGGACGTCTCGACCAACTCTATGCCTCGACGTCTCGACCAACTCTATGCCTGGACGACTCGACCAACTCTATGCTTCGACGTCTCGACCAACTGTATGCTTCGACGTCTCGACCAACTCTATGCCTCGACGTCTCGACCAGCTCTATGCCTGGATGTCTCGACCAACTTTATGCTTCGACGTCTCGACCTACTCTATGCCTCGACGTCTCAACCAACTCTATGCTTCGACGTCTCGACCAACTCTATGCTTCGACGTCTCGACCAACTCTTTGCCTCGACGTCTCGACCAACTCTATGCTTCGACGTCTCAACCAACTCTATGCTTCGACGTCTCGACCAACTCTATGCCTGGACGTCTCGACCGACTCTATGCTTCAACGTCTCGACCAACTCTATGCCTGGACGTCTCGACCAACTCTATGCTTCGACGTCTCGACCAACTCTATGCCTGGACGTCTCGACCAACTCTATGCTTCGACGTCTCGACCAACTCTCTGCCTGGACGTCTCGACCAACTCTATGCTTCGACGTCTGGACCAACTCTATGCTTCGACGTCTCGACCAACTCTCTGCCTGGACGTCTCGACCAACTCTATGCTTCGACGTCTCGACCAACTCTATGCTTCGACGTCTCGACCAACTCTATGCTTCGACGTCTCGACCAACTCTCTGCCTGGACGTCTCGACCAACTCTATGCTTCGACGTCTCGACCAACTCTATGCTTCGACGTCTCGACCAACTCTATGCCTCGACGTCTCGACCAACTCTATGCTTCGACGTCTCGACCAACTCTATGCCTGGACGTCTCGACCAACTGTATGCTTCGACGTCTCGACCAACTCTATGCCTCGACGTCTCGACCACTCTATGCCTGGACGTCTCGACCAACTTTATGCTTCGACGTCTCGACCAACTCTATGCCTCGACGTCTCGACCAACTCTATGCTTCGACGTCTCGACCAACTCTATGCCTGGACGTCTCGACCAACTCTATGCCTCGACGTCTCGACCAACTCTATGCCTGGACGACTCGACCAACTCTATGCTTCGACGTCTCGACCAACTGTATGCTTCGACGTCTCGACCAACTCTATGCCTCGACGTCTCGACCAGCTCTATGCCTGGATGTCTCGACCAACTTTATGCTTCGACGTCTCGACCTACTCTATGCCTCGACGTCTCAACCAACTCTATGCTTCGACGTCTCGACCAACTCTATGCTTCGACGTCTCGACCAACTCTTTGCCTCGACGTCTCGACCAACTCTATGCTTCGACGTCTCAACCAACTCTATGCTTCGACGTCTCGACCAACTCTATGCCTGGACGTCTCGACCGACTCTATGCTTCAACGTCTCGACCAACTCTATGCCTGGACGTCTCGACCAACTCTATGCTTCGACGTCTCGACCAACTCTATGCCTGGACGTCTCGACCAACTCTATGCTTCGACGTCTCGACCAACTCTCTGCCTGGACGTCTCGACCAACTCTATGCTTCGACGTCTGGACCAACTCTATGCTTCGACGTCTCGACCAACTCTCTGCCTGGACGTCTCGACCAACTCTATGCTTCGACGTCTCGACCAACTCTATGCTTCGACGTCTCGACCAACTCTATGCTTCGACGTCTCGACCAACTCTATGCCTGGACGTCTCGACCAACTCTATGCTTCGACGTCTCGACCAACTCTGTGCCTCGACGTCTCGACCAACTCTATGCTTCGACGTCTCGACCAACTCTATGCCTGGACGTCTCGACCAATTCTATGCTTCGACGTCTCGACCAACTCTATGCCTGGACGTCTCGACCAACTCTATGCCTGGACGTCTCGACCAACTCTATGCCTCGACGTCTCAACCAACTCTATGCCTCGACGTCTCGACCAACTCTATGCTTCGACGTCTCGACCAACTCTATGCTTCGACGTCTCGACCAACTCTATGCCTCGACGTCTCGACCAACTTAATGCTTCGACGTCTCGACCAACTCTATGCTTCGAGGTCCCGACCAACTCTATGCCTCGACGTCTCGACCAACTCTATGCTTCGACGTCTCGACCAACTCTCTGCCTGAACGTCTCGACCAACTCTATGCTTCGACGTCTCGACCAACTCTATGCTTCGACGTCTCGACCAACTCTATGCCTCGACGTCTCGACCAACTCTATGCTTCGACGTCTCGACCAACTCTATGCCTGGACGTCTCGACCAACTCTATGCTTCGACGTCTCGACCAACTCTCTGCCTGAACGTCTCGACCAACTCTATGCTTCGACGTCTCGACCAACTCTATGCTTCGACGTCTCGACCAACTCTCTGCCTGGACGTCTCGACCAACTCTATGCTTCGACGTCTCGACCAACTCTATGCTTCGACGTCTCGACCAACTCTATGCCTCGACGTCTCGACCAACTCTATGCTTCGACGTCTCGACCAACTCTATGCCTGGACGTCTCGACCAACTGTATGCTTCGACGTCTCGACCAACTCTATGCCTCGACGTCTCGACCACTCTATGCCTGGACGTCTCGACCAACTTTATGCTTCGACGTCTCGACCAACTCTATGCCTCGACGTCTCAACCAACTCTATGCTTCGACGTCTCGACCAACTCTATGCTTCGACGTCTCGACCAACTCTATGCTTCCACGTCTCCACCAACTCTATGCCTGGACGTCTCGACCAATTCTATGCTTCGACATCTCGACCAACTCTATGCCTGGACATCTCGACCAACTCTATGCCTGGACGTCTCGACCAACTCTATGCCTCGACGTCTCAACCAACTCTATGCCTCGACGTCTCGACCAACTCTATGCTTCGACGTCTCGACCAACTCTATGCTTCGACGTCTCGACCAACTCTATGCCTCGACGTCTCGACCAACTTAATGCTTCGACGTCTCGACCAACTCTATGCTTCGAGGTCCCGACCAACTCTATGCCTCGACGTCTCGACCAACTCTATGCTTCGACGTCTCGACCAACTCTATGCCTGGACGTCTCGACCAACTCTATGCTTCGACGTCTCGACCAACTCCATGCCTGGACGTCTCGACCAACTCTATGCTTCGACGTCTCGACCAACTCTATGCCTCGACGTCTCGACCAACTCTATGCTTCGAAGTCTCGACCAACTCTATGCCTGGACGTCTCGACCAACTCTATGCTTCGACGTCTCGACCAACTCTCTGCCTGGACGTCTCGACCAACTCTATGCTTCGACGTCTCGACCAACTCTATGCTTCGACGTCTCGACCAACTCTCTGCCTGGACGTCTCGACCAACTCTATGCTTCGACGTCTCGACCAACTCTATGCTTCGACGTCTCGACCAACTCTATGCTTCGACGTCTCGACCAACACTATGCCTCGACGTCTCGACCAACTCTATGCTTCGACGTCTCGAGCAACTCTATGCCTGGACGTCTCGACCAACTGTATGCTTCGACGTCTCGACCAACTCTATGCCTCGACGTCTCGACCAACTCTATGCCTGGACGTCTCGACCAACTTTATGCTTCGACGTCTCGACCAACTCTATGCCTCGACGTCTCAACCAACTCTATGCTTCGACGTCTCGACCAACTCTATGCTTTGACGTCTCGACCAACTCTATGCTTCCACGTCTCCACCAACTCTATGCCTGGACGTCTCGACCAACTCTATGCTTCGACATCTCGACCAACTCTATGCTTCGACGTCTCGACCAACTCTATGCTTCGACGTCTCGATCAACTCTATGCTTCGACGTCTCGACCAACTCTATGCTTCGACGTCTCGACCAACTCCATGCCTGGACGTCTCGACCAACTCTAAGCTTCGACGTCTCGACCAACTCTATGCCTCGACGTCTCGACCAACTCTATGCTTCGACGTCTCGACCAACTCTATGCTTCGACGTCTCGTCCAACTCTATGCTTCGACGTCTCGACCATATGTATGCTTCGACGTCTCGACCAACTCTATGCTTCGACGTCTCGACCAACTCTATGCTTCGACGTCTCGACCCACTCTATGCTTCCACGTCTCGATCAACTCTATGCTTCGACGTCTCGACCAACTCTATGCTTCGACGTCTCGACCAACTCCATGCCTGGACGTCTCGACCAACTCTAAGCTTCGACGTCTCGACCAACTCTATGCCTCGACGCCTCGCCCAACTCTATGCCTCGACGTCTCGACCAACTCTATGCTTCGACGTCTCGACCAACTCTATGCATCGACGTCTCGACCAACTCTATGCCTCGACGTCTCGACCAACTCTATGCCTCGACGTCTCGACCAACTCTATGTCTGGACGTCTCGACCAACTCTATGCCTCGACGGCCCGACCTACTCTATGCTTCGACGTCTCGACCAACTCTATGCTTCGACGTCTCGACCAACTCTATGCTTCGACGTCTCGTCCAACTCTATGCTTCGACGTCTCGACCAACTCTATGCCTGGACGTCTCGACCAACTCTATGCTTCGACGTCTCGACCAACTCTCTGCCTGGACGTCTCGACCAACTCTATGCTTCGACGTCTCGACCAACTCTATGCTTCGACGTCTCGACCAACTCTCTGCCTGGACGTCTCGACCAACTCTATGCTTCGACGTCTCGACCAACTCTATGCTTCGACGTCTCGACCAACTCTATGCCTCGACGTCTCGACCAACTCTATGCTTCGACGTCTCGACCAACTCTATGCCTGGACGTCTCGACCAACTGTATGCTTCGACGTCTCGACCAACTCTATGCCTCGACGTCTCGACCACTCTATGCCTGGACGTCTCGACCAACTTTATGCTTCGACGTCTCGACCAACTCTATGCCTCGACGTCTCGACCAACTCTATGCTTCGACGTCTCGACCAACTCTATGCCTGGACGTCTCGACCAACTCTATGCCTCGACGTCTCGACCAACTCTATGCCTGGACGTCTCGACCAACTCTATGCTTCGACGTCTCGACCAACTGTATGCTTCGACGTCTCGACCAACTCTATGCCTCGACGTCTCGACCAGCTCTATGCCTGGACGTCTCGACCAACTTTATGCTTCGACGTCTCGACCTACTCTATGCCTCGACGTCTCAACCAACTCTATGCTTCGACGTCTCGACCAACTCTATGCTTCGACGTCTCGACCAACTCTATGCTTCCACGTCTCCACCAACTCTATGCTTCGACGTCTCGACCAACTCTATGCCTGGACGTCTCGACCAACTCTATGCTTCGACGTCTCGACCAACTCAATGCTTCGACGTCTCGACCAACTCTATGCCTGGACGTCTCGACCAACTCTATGCTTCGACGTCTCGACCAACTCTATGCCTCGACGTCTCGACCAACTCTATGCTTCGACGTCTCAACCAACTCTATGCTTCGACGTCTCGACCAACTCTATGCTTCGACGTCTCGACCAACTCTATGCTTCGACGTCACGACCAACTCTATGCCTGGACGTCTCTACCAACTCTATGCCTCGACGTCTCGACCAACTCTATGCTTCGACGTCTCGACCAACTCTATGCTTCGACGTCTCGACCAACTCTATGCCTGGACGTCTCGACCAACTCTATGCTTCGACGTCTCGACCAACTCTGTGCCTCGACGTCTCGACCAACTCTATGCTTCGACGTCTCGACCAACTCTAAGCTTCGACGTCTCGACCAACTCTATGCTTCGACGTCTCGACCAACTCTATGCTTCGACGTCTCGACCAAATCTATGCCTGGACGTCTCGACCAACTCTATGCTTCGACGTCTCGACCAACTGTATGCTTCGACGTCTCGACCAATTCTATGCCTCGACGTCTCGACCAACTCTATGCTTCGACGTCTCGACCAACTCTATGCCTCGACGTCTCGACCAACTCTATGCTTCGACGTCTCGACCAACTCTATGCCTGGACGTCTCGACCAACTCTATGCTTCGACGTCTCGACCAACTCTATGCCTCGACGTATCAACCAACTCTATGCTTCGACGTCTCGACCAACTCTATGCTTCGACGTCTCGACCAACTCTATGCCTGGACGTCTCGACCAACTCTATGCATCGACGTCTCGACCAACTCTATGCTTCGACGTCTCGACCAATTCTATGCCTCGACGTCTCGACCAACTCTATGCTTCGACGTCTCGACCAACTCTATGCCTGCACGTCTCGACCAACTGTATGCTTCGACGTCTCGACCAACTCTATGCTTCCACGTCTCCTCCAACTCTATGCCTGGACGTCTCGTCCAACTCTATGCTTCGACGTCTCGACCAACTCTATGCTTCGACGTCTCGACCAATTCTATGCTTCGACGTCTCGATCAACTCTATGCTTCGACGTCTCGACCAACTCTATGCCTGGACGTCTCGACCAACTCTATGCTTCGACGTCTCGACCAACTCTATGCCTCGACGTCTCGACCAACTCTATGCTTCGACGTCTCGACCAACTCTATGCCTGGACGTCTCGACCAACTCTATGCTTCGACGTCTCGACCAACTCTATGCTTCGACGTCTCGACCAACTCTATGCCTCGACGTATCAACCAACTCTATGCTTCGACGTCTCGACCAACTCTATGCTTCGACGTCTCGACCAACTCTATGCCTGGACGTCTCGACCAACTCTATGCTTCGACGTCTCGACCAACTCTATGCTTCGACGTCTCGACCAATTCTATGCCTCGACGTCTCGACCAATTCTATGCTCCGACGTCTCGACCAACTCTATGCCTGGACGTCTCGACCAACTGTATGCTTCGACGTCTCGACCAACTCTATGCCTCGACGTCTCGACCAACTCTATGCTTCGACGTCTCGACCAACTCTATGCTTCCACGTCTCGACCAACTCTATGCTTCGACGTCTCGACCAACTCTATGCTTCGACGTCTCGACCAACTCTATGCCTGGACGTCTCGACCAACTGTATGCTTCGACGTCTCGACCAACTCTATGCCTCGACGTCTCGACCAACTCTATGCTTCGACGTCTCGACCAACTCTATGCTTCGACGTCTCGACCAACTCTATGCTTCCACGTCTCGACCAACTCTATGCTTCGACGTCTCGACCAACTCTATGCTTCGACGTCTCGACCAACTCTATGCTTCGACGTCTCGACCAACTCTATGCCTCGACGTCTCGACCAACTCTATGCTTCGACGTCTCGACCAACTCTATGCCTGGACGTCTCGACCAACTCTATGCCTCGACGTCTCGACCAACTCTATGCTTCGACGTCTCGACCAACTCTATGCCTGGACGTCTCGACCAACTCTGTGCCTGGACGTCTCGACCACCTCTATGCTTCGACGTCTCGACCAACTCTATGCCTCGACGTCTCGACCAACTCTATGCTTCGACGTCTCGACCAACTCTCTGCCTGGACGTCTCGACCAACTCTATGCTTCGACGTCTCGAACAACTCTATGCTTCGACGTCTCGACCAACTCTATGCCTCGACGTCTCAACCAACTCTATGCTTCGACGTATCAACCAACTCTATGCTTCGACGTCTCGACCAACTCTATGCTTCGACGTCTCGACCAACTCTATGCCTGGACGTCTCGACCAACTCTATGCATCGACGTCTCGACCAACTCTATGCTTCGACGTCTCGACCAATTCTATGCCTCGACGTCTCGACCAACTCTATGCTTCGACGTCTCGACCAACTCTATGCCTGCACGTCTCGACCAACTGTATGCTTCGACGTCTCGACCAACTCTATGCTTCCACGTCTCCTCCAACTCTATGCCTGGACGTCTCGTCCAACTCTATGCTTCGACATCTCGACCAACTCTATGCTTCGACGTCTCGACCAACTCTATGCTTCGACGTCTCGATCAACTCTATGCTTCGACGTCTCGACCAACTCTATGCCTGGACGTCTCGACCAACTCTATGCTTCGACGTCTCGACCAACTCTATGCCTCGACGTCTCGACCAACTCTATGCTTCGACGTCTCGACCAACTCTATGCCTGGGCGTCTCGACCAACTCTATGCTTCGACGTCTCGACCAACTCTATGCTTCGACGTCTCGACCAACTCTATGCCTCGACGTATCAACCAACTCTATGCTTCGACGTCTCGACCAACTCTATGCTTCGACGTCTCGACCAACTCTATGCCTGGACGTCTCGACCAACTCTATGCTTCGACGTCTCGACCAACTCTATGCTTCGACGTCTCGACCAATACTATGCCTCGACGTCTCGACCAACTCTATGCTCCGACGTCTCGACCAACTCTATGCCTGGACGTCTCGACCAACTGTATGCTTCGACGTCTCGACCAACTCTATGCCTCGACGTCTCGACCAACTCTATGCTTCGACGTCTCGACCAACTCTATGCTTCCACGTCTCGACCAACTCTATGCTTCGACGTCTCGACCAACTGTATGCATCGACGTCTCGACCAACTCTATGCCTGGACGTCTCGACCAACTGTATGCTTCGACGTCTCGACCAACTCTATGCTTCGACGTCTCGACCAACTCTATGCTTCGACGTCTCGACCAACTCTATGCTTCCACGTCTCGACCAACTCTATGCTTCGACGTCTCGACAAACTCTATGCTTCGACGTCTCGACCAACTCTATGCTTCGACGTCTCGACCAACTCTATGCCTCGACGTCTCGACCAACTCTATGCTTCGACGTCTCGACCAACTCTATGCTTCGACGTCTCGACCAACTCTATGCTTCGACGTCTCGACCAACTCTATGCCTCGACGTCTCGACCTTCTCTATGCTTCGACGTCTCGACCAACTCTATGCCTGGACGTCTCGACCAACTCTATGCCTCGACGTCTCGACCAACTCTATGCCTGGACGTCTCGACCAACTGTATGCTTCGACGTCTCGACCAACTCTATGCTTCCACGTCTCCTCCAACTCTATGCCTGGACGTCTCGTCCAACTCTATGCTTCGACGTCTCGACCAACTCTATGCTTCGACGTCTCGACCAACTCTATGCTTCGACGTCTCGATCAACTCTATGCTTCGACGTCTCGACCAACTCTATGCCTGGACGTCTCGACCAACTCTATGCTTCGACGTCTCGACGAACTCTATGCCTCGACGTCTCGACCAACTCTATGCTTCGACGTCTCGACCAACTCTATGCCTGGACGTCTCGACCAACTCTATGCTTCGACGTCTCGACCAACTCTCTGCCTGGACGTCTCGACCAACTCTATGCTTCGACGTCTCGACCAACTCTATGCCTCGACGTCTCGACCAACTCTATGCTTCGACGTCTCGACCAACTCTATGCCTGGACGTCTCGACCAACTCTATGCTTCGACGTCTCGACCAACTCTCTGCCTGGACGTCTCGACCAACTCTATGCCTCGACGTCTCAACCAACTCTATGCTTCGACGTCTCGACCAACTCTATGCTTCGACGTCTAGACCAACTCTATGCCTCGACGTCTCGACCAACTCTATGCTTCCACGTCTCGACCAACTCTATGCTTCGACGTCTCGACCAACTCTATGCCTGGACGTCTCGACCAACTCTATGCTTCGACGTCTCGACCAACTCTATGCCTCGACGTATCAACCAACTCTATGCTTCGACGTCTCGACCAACTCTATGCTTCGACCTCTCGACCAACTCTATGCCTGGACGTCTCGACCAACTCTATGCTTCGACGTCTCGACCAACTCTATGCTTCGACGTCTCGACCAATTCTATGCCTCGACGTCTCGACCAACTCTATGCTCCGACGTCTCGACCAACTCTATGCCTGGACGTCTCGACCAACTGTATGCTTCGACGTCTCGACCAACTCTATGCCTCGACGTCTCGACCAACTCTATGCTTCGACGTCTCGACCAACTCTATGCTTCCACGTCTCGACCAACTCTATGCTTCGACGTCTCGACCAACTCTATGCTTCGACGTCTCGACCAACTCTATGCCTGCACGTCTCGACCAACTGTATGCTTCGACGTCTCGACCAACTCTATGCCTCGACGTCTCGACCAACTCTATGCTTCGACGTCTCGACCAACTCTATGCTTCGACGTCTCGACCAACTCTATGCTTCCACGTCTCGACCAACTCTATGCTTCGACGTCTCGACCAACTCTATGCTTCGACGTCTCGACCAACTCTATGCTTCGACGTCTCGACCAACTCTATGCCTCGACGTCTCGACCAACTCTATGCTTCGACGTCTCGACCAACTCTATGCCTCGACGTCACGACCAACTCTATGCTTCGACGTCTCGACCAACTCTATGCCTCGACGTCTCGACCAACTCTATGCTTCGACGTCTCGACCAACTCTATGCCTGGACGTCTCGACCAACTCTATGCCTCGACGTCTCGACCAACTCTATGCCTGGACGTCTCGACCAACTCTATGCTTCGACGTCTCGACCAACTCTATGCTTCGACGTCTCGACCAACTCTATGCTTCGACGTCTCGACCAACTGTATGCTTCGACGTCTCGACCAACTCTATGCCTCGACGTCTCAACCAACTCTATGCTTCGACGTCTCGACCAACTCTATGCTTCGACGTCTCGACCAACTCTATGCTTCCACGTCTCCACCAACTCTATGCCTGGACGTCTCGACCAACTCTATGCTTCGACGTCTCGACCAACTCTATGATTCGACGACTCGACCAACTCTATGCCTGGAAGTCTCGACCAACTCTATGCCTCGACGTCTCGACCAACTCTATGCCTGGACGTCTCGACCAACTCTATGCTTCGACGTCTCGACCAACTCTATGCTTCGACGTCTCGACCAACTCTATGCTTCTACGTCTCGACCAACTCTATGCCTGGACGTCTCGACCAACTCTATGCCTCGACGTCTCGACCAACTCTATGCTTCGACGTCTCGACCAACTCTATGCCTCGACGTCTCGACCAACTCTATGCTTCGACGTCTCGACCAACTCTATGCCTCGACGTCTCGACCAACTCTATGCTTCGACGTCTCGACCAACTCTATGCCTGGACGTCTCGACCAACTCTATGCCTCGACGTCTCGACCAACTCTATGCCTGGACGTCTCGACCAACTCTATGCGTCGACGTCTCGACCAACTCTATGCTTCGACGTCTCGACCAACTCTATTCTTCGACGTCTCGACCAACTCTATGCTTCGACGTCTCGACCAACTCTATGCCTGGACGTCAAGACCAACTCTATGCCTCGACGTCTCGACCAACTCTATGCTTCGACGTCTCGACCAACTCTGTGCCTGGACGTCTCGACCAACTCTGTGCCTGGACGTCTCGACCACCTCTATGCTTCGACGTCTCGACCAACTCTATGCCTCGACGTCTCGACCAACTCTATGCTTCGACGTCTCGACCAACTCTTTGCCTCGACGTCTCGACCAACTCTATGCTTCGACGTCTCAACCAACTCTATGCTTCGACGTCTCGACCAACTCTATGCCTGGACGTCTCGACCGACTCTATGCTTCAACGTCTCGACCAACTCTATGCCTGGACGTCTCGACCAACTCTATGCTTCGACGTCTCGACCAACTCTATGCCTGGACGTCTCGACCAACTCTATGCTTCGACGTCTCGACCAACTCTCTGCCTGGACGTCTCGACCAACTCTATGCTTCGACGTCTGGACCAACTCTATGCTTCGACGTCTCGACCAACTCTCTGCCTGGACGTCTCGACCAACTCTATGCTTCGACGTCTCGACCAACTCTATGCTTCGACGTCTCGACCAACTCTATGCCTGGACGTCTCGACCAACTCTATGCCTCGACGTCTCGACCAACTCTATGCTTCGACGACTCGACCAACTCTATGCCTGGAAGTCTCGACCAACTCTATGCTTCGACGTCTCGACCAAATCTATGCTTCGACGTCTCGACCAACTCTATGCTTCGACGTCTCGACCAACTCTGTGCCTGGACGTCTCGACCCACTCTATGCTTCGACGTCTCGACCAACTCTATGCTTCGACGTCTCGACCAACTCTATGCTTCGACGTCTCGACCAACACTATGCTTCGACGTCTCGACCAACTCTATGCCTCGACGTCTCGACCAACTCTGTGCCTGGACGTCTCGACCAACTCTATGCTTCGACGTCTCGACCAACTCTATGCTTCGACGTCTCGACCAACTCTATGCTTCGACGTCCCGACCAACTCTATGCTTCGACGTCTCGACCAACTCTATGCTTCGACGTCTCGACCAACTCTATGCTTCGACGTCTCGAACAACTCTATGCCTCGACGTCTCGACCAACTCTATGCCTCGACGTCTCGACCAACTCTATGCTTCGACGTCTCGACCAACTCTATGCTTCCACGTCTCGACCAACTCTATGCTTCGACGTCTCGACCAACTCTATGCTTCGACGTCTCGACCAACTCTATGCCTGGACGTCTCGACCAACTGTATGCTTCGACGTCTCGACCAACTCTATGCTTCGACGTCTCGACCAACTCTATGCTTCGACGTCTCGACCAACTCTATGCTTCCACGTCTCGACCAACTCTATGCTTCGACGTCTCGACAAACTCTATGCTTCGGCGTCTCGACCAACTCTATGCTTCGACGTCTCGACCAACTCTATGCCTCGACGTCTCGACCAACTCTATGCTTCGACGTCTCGACCAACTCTATGCTTCGACGTCTCGACCAACTCTATGCTTCGACGTCTCGACCAACTCTATGCCTCGACGTCTCGACCTTCTCTATGCTTCGACGTCTCGACCAACTCTATGCCTGGACGTCTCGACCAACTCTATGCCTCGACGTCTCGACCAACTCTATGCCTGGACGTCTCGACCAACTGTATGCTTCGACGTCTCGACCAACTCTATGCTTCCACGTCT
Source organism: Bombus pratorum (assembly GCA_930367275.1). NCBI lineage: Eukaryota > Metazoa > Arthropoda > Insecta > Hymenoptera > Apidae > Bombus > Bombus pratorum. The sequence goes on along the minus strand of OV884000.1, from coordinate 3,623,798 downwards.
CCTCCAACTCTATGCCTGGACGTCTCGACCAACTCTATGCTTCCACGTCTCGACCAACTCTATGCTTCGACGTCTCGACCAACTCTATGCTTCGACGTCTCGACCAACTCTATGCTTCGACGTCTCGACCAACTCTATGCCTCGACGTCTGGACCAACTCTATGCTTCGACGTCTCGACCAACTCTCTGCCTGGACGTCTCGACCAACTCTATGCTTCGACGTCTCGACCAACTCTATGCTTCGACGTCTCGACCAACTCTATGCCTGGACGTCTCGACCATCTCTATGCCTCGACGTCTCGACCAACTCTATGCTTCGACGACTCGACCAACTCTATGCCTGGAAGTCTCGACCAACTCTATGCTTCGACGTCTCGACCAAATCTATGCTTCGACGTCTCGACCAACTCTATGCTTCGACGTCTCGACCAACTCTGTGCCTGGACGTCTCGACCCACTCTATGCTTCGACGTCTCGACCAACTCTATGCTTCGACGTCTCGACCAACTCTATGCTTCGACGTCTAGACCAACTCTATGCCTCGACGTCTCGACCAACTCTATGCTTCCACGTCTCGACCAACTCTATGCTTCGACGTCTCGACCAACTCTATGCCTGGACGTCTCGACCAACTCTATGCTTCGACGTCTCGACCAACTCTATGCCTCGACGTATCAACCAACTCTATGCTTCGACGTCTCGACCAACTCTATGCTTCGACGTCTCGACCAACTCTATGCCTGGACGTCTCGACCAACTCTATGCTTCGACGTCTCGACCAACTCTATGCTTCGACGTCTCGACCAATTCTATGCCTCGACGTCTCGACCAACTCTATGCTCCGACGTCTCGACCAACTCTATGCCTGGACGTCTCGACCAACTGTATGCTTCGACGTCTCGACCAACTCTATGCCTCGACGTCTCGACCAACTCTATGCTTCGACGTCTCGACCAACTCTATGCTTCCACGTCTCGACCAACTCTATGCTTCGACGTCTCGACCAACTCTATGCTTCGACGTCTCGACCAACTCTATGCCTGCACGTCTCGACCAACTGTATGCTTCGACGTCTCGACCAACTCTATGCCTCGACGTCTCGACCAACTCTATGCTTCGACGTCTCGACCAACTCTATGCTTCGACGTCTCGACCAACTCTATGCTTCCACGTCTCGACCAACTCTATGCTTCGACGTCTCGACCAACTCTATGCTTCGACGTCTCGACCAACTCTATGCTTCGACGTCTCGACCAACTCTATGCCTCGACGTCTCGACCAACTCTATGCTTCGACGTCTCGACCAACTCTATGCCTCGACGTCTCGACCAACTCTATGCTTCGACGTCTCGACCAACTCTATGCCTCGACGTCTCGACCAACTCTATGCTTCGACGTCTCGACCAACTCTATGCCTGGACGTCTCGACCAACTCTATGCCTCGACGACTCGACCAACTCTATGCCTGGACGTCTCGACCAACTCTATGCTTCGACGTCTCGACCAACTCTATGCTTCGACGTCTCGACCAACTCTATGCTTCGACGTCTCGACCAACTGTATGCTTCGACGTCTCGACCAACTCTATGCCTCGACGTCTCGACCAACTCTATGCCTGGACGTCTCGACCAACTTTATGCTTCGACGTCTCGACCAACTCTATGCCTCGACGTCTCAACCAACTCTATGCTTCGACGTCTCGACCAACTCTATGCTTCGACGTCTCGACCAACTCTATGCTTCCACGTCTCCACCAACTCTATGCCTGGACGTCTCGACCAACTCTATGCTTCGACGTCTCGACCAACTCTATGATTCGACGACTCGACCAACTCTATGCCTGGAAGTCTCGACCAACTCTATGCCTCGACGTCTCGACCAACTCTATGCCTGGACGTCTCGACCAACTCTATGCTTCGACGTCTCGACCAACTCTATGCTTCGACGTCTCGACCAACTCTATGCTTCTACGTCTCGACCAACTCTATGCCTGGACGTCTCGACCAACTCAATGCCTCGACGTCTCGACCAACTCTATGCTTCGACGTCTCGACCAACTCTATGCCTCGACGTCTCGACCAACTCTATGCTTCGACGTCTCGACCAACTCTATGCCTCGACGTCTCGACCAACTCTATGCTTCGACGTCTAGACCAACTCTATGCCTGGACGTCTCGACCAACTCTATGCCTCGACGTCTCGACCAACTCTATGCCTGGACGTCTCGACCAACTCTATGCTTCGACGTCTCGACCAACTCTATGCTTCGACGTCTCGACCAACTCTATTCTTCGACGTCTCGACCAACTCTATGCTTCGTCGTCTCGACCAACTCTATGCCTGGACGTCAAGACCAACTCTATGCCTCGACGTCTCGACCAACTCTATGCTTCGACGTCTCGACCAACTCTGTGCCTGGACGTCTCGACCAACTCTGTGCCTGGACGTCTCGACCACCTCTATGCTTCGACGTCTCGACCAACTCTATGCCTCGACGTCTCGACCAACTCTATGCTTCGACGTCTCGACCAACTCTATGCCTCGACGTCTCGACCAACTCTATGCTTCGACGTCTCAACCAACTCTATGCTTCGACGTCTCGACCAACTCTATGCCTGGACGTCTCGACCGACTCTATGCTTCAACGTCTCGACCAACTCTATGCCTGGACGTCTCGACCAACTCTATGCTTCGACGTCTCGACCAACTCTATGCCTGGACGTCTTGACCAACTCTATGCTTCGACGTCTCGACCAACTCTCTGCCTGGACGTCTCGACCAACTCTATGCTTCGACGTCTGGACCAACTCTATGCTTCGACGTCTCGACCAACTCTCTGCCTGGACGTCTCGACCAACTCTATGCTTCGACGTCTCGACCAACTCTATGCTTCGACGTCTCGACCAACTCTATGCCTGGACGTCTCGACCATCTCTATGCCTCGACGTCTCGACCAACTCTATGCTTCGACGACTCGACCAACTCTATGCCTGGAAGTCTCGACCAACTCTATGCTTCGACGTCTCGACCAAATCTATGCTTCGACGTCTCGACCAACTCTATGCTTCGACGTCTCGACCAACTCTGTGCCTGGACGTCTCGACCCACTCTATGCTTCGACGTCTCGACCAACTCTATGCTTCGACGTCTCGACCAACTCTATGCTTCGACGTCTCGACCAACACTATGCTTCGACGTCTCGACCAACTCTGTGCCTGGACGTCTCGACCAACTCTATGCTTCGACGTCTCGACCAACTCTATGCCTCGACGTCTCGACCAACTCTGTGCCTGGACGTCTCGACCAACTCTATGCTTCGACGTCTCGACCAACTCTATGATTCGACGTCTCGACCAACTCTATGCTTCGACGTCTCGACCAACACTATGCTTCGACGTCTCGACCAACTCTGTGCCTGGACGTCTCGACCAACTCTATGCTTCGACGTCTCGACCAACTCTATGCCTCGACGTCTCGACCAACTCTATGCCTCGACGTCTCGACCAACTCTATGCCTCGACGTCTCGACCAACTCTATGCCTCGACGTCTCGACCAACTCTATGTCTGGACGTCTCGACCAACTCTATGCCTCGACGGCCCGACCTACTCTATGCTTCGACGTCTCGACCAACTCTATGCCTGGACGGCCCGACCTACTCTATGCTTCGACGTCTCGACCAACTCTATGCCTGGACGTCTCGACCAACTCTATGCTTCGACGTCTCGACCAACTCTATACCTGGACGTCTCGACCACTTCTATGCCTCGACGTCTCAACCAACTCTATGCTTCGACGTCTCGACCAACTCTATGCTTCGACGTCTCGACCAACTCTATGCTTCGACGTCTCGACCAACTCTATACCTGGACGTCTCGACCAACTCTATGCCTGGACGTCTCGACCAACTCTATGCCTGGACGGCTCGACCAACTCTATGCCTGGACGTCTCGACCGACTCTATGCTTCGACGTCTCGACTAACTCTATGCTTCGTCGTCTCGATCAACTCTATGCCTCGACGTCTCGACCAACTCTATGCTTCGACGGCTCGACCAACTCTATGAATGGACGTCTCGACCAACTCTATGCTTCGACGTCTGAACAACTCTATGCTTCGACGTCTCGACCAACTCTATGCCTGGACGTCTCGACCAACTCTATGCCTCGACGTCTCGACCAACTCCATACCTGGACGTGTCGACCAACTCTATGATTCGACGTCTCGACCAACTCTATGCCTGGACGTGTCGACCAACTCTATGCTTCGTCGTCTCGATCATCTCTATGCCTCGACGTCTCGACCAACTCTATGCTTCGACGTCTCGACCAACTCTATGCTTCGACGTCTCGACCAACTCTATGCCTCGACGGCCCGACCTACTCTATGCTTCGACGTCTCGACCAACTCTATGCCTGGACCTCTCGACCAACTCTATGCTTCGACGTCTCGACCAACTCTATACCTGGACGTTTCGACCACTTCTATGCCTCGACGTCTCAACCAACTCTATGCTTCGACGTCTCGACCAACTCTATGCTTCGACGTCTCGACCAACTCTATGCTTCGACGTCTCGACCAACTCTATGCTTCGACGTCTCGACCAACTCTATGCCTGGACGTCTCGACCAACTCTATGCTTCGACGTCTCGACCAACTCTATGCCTGGACGTCTCGACCAACTCTATGCTTCGACGTCTCGACCAACTCTATGCCTCGACGTCTCGACCAACTCTATGCTTCGACGTCTCGACCAACTCTATGCTTCGACGTCTCGACCAACTCTCTGCCTGGACGTCTCGACCAACTCTATGCGTCGACGTCTCGACCAACTCTATGCCTGGACGTCTCGACCTACTCTATGCTTCGACGTCTCGACCAACTCTATGCTTCGACGTCTCGACCAACTCTATGCTTCGACGTCTCGACCAACTCTATGCCTGGACGTCTCGACCAACTCTATGCCTCGACGTCTCGACCAACTCTATGCCTGGACGTCTCGACCAACTCTATGCTTCGCCGTCTCGACCAACTCTATGCCTCGACGTCTCGACCAACTCTATGCTTCGACGTCTCGACCAACTCTATGCCTGGACGTCTCGACCAATTCTATGCTTCGACGTCTCGACCAACTCTATGCCTGGACGTCTCGACCAACTCTATGCCTGGACGTCTCGACCAACTCTATGCCTCGACGTCTCAACCAACTCTATGCCTCGACGTCTCGACCAACTTAATGCTTCGACGTCTCGACCAACTCTATGCTTCGAGGTCCCGACCAACTCTATGCCTCGACGTCTCGACCAACTCTATGCTTCGACGTCTCGACCAACTCTATGCCTGGACGTCTCGACCAACTCTATGCTTCGACGTCTCGACCAACTCCATGCCTGGACGTCTCGACCAACTCTATGCTTCGACGTCTCGACCAACTCTATGCCTCGACGTCTCGACCAACTCTATGCTTCGACGTCTCGACCAACTCTATGCCTGGACGTCTCGACCAACTCTATGCTTCGACGTCTCGACCAACTCTCTGCCTGAACGTCTCGACCAACTCTATGCTTCGACGTCTCGACCAACTCTATGCTTCGACGTCTCGACCAACTCTCTGCCTGGACGTCTCGACCAACTCTATGCTTCGACGTCTCGACCAACTCTATGCTTCGACGTCTCGACCAACTCTATGCCTCGACGTCTCGACCAACTCTATGCTTCGACGTCTCGACCAACTCTATGCCTGGACGTCTCGACCAACTGTATGCTTCGACGTCTCGACCAACTCTATGCCTCGACGTCTCGACCACTCTATGCCTGGACGTCTCGACCAACTTTATGCTTCGACGTCTCGACCAACTCTATGCCTCGACGTCTCAACCAACTCTATGCTTCGACGTCTCGACCAACTCTATGCTTCGACGTCTCGACCAACTCTATGCTTCCACGTCTCCACCAACTCTATGCCTGGACGTCTCGACCAACTCTATGCTTCGACATCTCGACCAACTCTATGCCTGGACGTCTCGACCAACTCTATGCCTGGACGTCTCGACCAACTCTATGCCTCGACGTCTCAACCAACTCTATGCCCCGACGTCTCGACCAACTCTATGCTTCGACGTCTCGACCAACTCTATGCTTCGACGTCTCGACCAACTCTATGCCTCGACGTCTCGACCAACTTAATGCTTCGACGTCTCGACCAACTCTATGCTTCGAGGTCCCGACCAACTCTATGCCTCGACGCCTCGACCAACTCTATGCTTCGACGTCTCGACCAACTCTATGCCTGGACGTCTCGACCAACTCTATGCTTCGACGTCTCGACCAACTCCATGCCTGGACGTCTCGACCAACTCCATGCTTCGACGTCTCGACCAACTCTATGCCTCGACGTCTCGACCAACTCTATGCTTCGAAGTCTCGACCAACTCTATGCCTGGACGTCTCGACCAACTCTATGCTTCGACGTCTCGACCAACTCTCTGCCTGGACGTCTCGACCAACTCTATGCTTCGACGTCTCGACCAACTCTATGCTTCGACGTCTCGACCAACTCTCTGCCTGGACGTCTCGACCAACTCTATGCTTCGACGCCTCGACCAACTCTATGCTTCGACGTCTCGACCAACTCTATGCCTCGACGTCTCGACCAACTCTATGCTTCGACGTCTCGAACAACTCTATGCCTGGACGTCTCGACCAACTGTATGCTTCGACGTCTCGACCAACTCTATGCCTCGACGTCTCGACCAACTCTATGCCTGGACGTCTCGACCAACTTTATGCTTCGACGTCTCGACCAACTCTATGCCTCGACGTCTCAACCAACTCTATGCTTCGACGTCTCGACCAACTCTATGCTTTGACGTCTCGACCAACTCTATGCTTCCACGTCTCCACCAACTCTATGCCTGGACGTCTCGACCAACTCTATGCTTCGACATCTCGACCAACTCTATGCTTCGACGTCTCGACCAACTCTATGCTTCGACGTCTCGATCAACTCTATGCTTCGACATCTCGACCAACTCTATGCTTCGACGTCTCGACCAACTCCATGCCTGGACGTCTCGACCAACTCTAAGCTTCGACGTCTCGACCAACTCTATGCCTCGACGTCTCGACCAACTCTATGCTTCGACGTCTCGACCAACTCTATGCTTCGACGTCTCGTCCAACTCTATGCTTCGACGTCTCGACCATATGTATGCTTCGACGTCTCGACCAACTCTATGCTTCGACGTCTCGACCAACTCTATGCTTCGACGTCTCGACCCACTCTATGCTTCCACGTCTCGATCAACTCTATGCTTCGACGTCTCGACCAACTCTATGCTTCGACGTCTCGACCAACTCCATGCCTGGACGTCTCGACCAACTCTAAGCTTCGACGTCTCGACCAACTCTATGCCTCGACGCCTCGCCCAACTCTATGCCTCGACGTCTCGACCAACTCTATGCTTCGACGTCTCGACCAACTCTATGCATCGACGTCTCGACCAACTCTATGCCTCGACGTCTCGACCAACTCTATGCCTCGACGTCTCGACCAACTCTATGTCTGGACGTCTCGACCAACTCTATGCCTCGACGGCCCGACCTACTCTATGCTTCGACGTCTCGACCAACTCTATGCTTCGACGTCTCGACCAACTCTATGCTTCGACGTCTCGTCCAACTCTATGCTTCGACGTCTCGACCAACTCTATGCCTGGACGTCTCGACCAACTCTATGCTTCGACGTCTCGACCAACTCTCTGCCTGGACGTCTCGACCAACTCTATGCTTCGACGTCTCGACCAACTCTATGCTTCGACGTCTCGACCAACTCTCTGCCTGGACGTCTCGACCAACTCTATGCTTCGACGTCTCGACCAACTCTATGCTTCGACGTCTCGACCAACTCTATGCCTCGACGTCTCGACCAACTCTATGCTTCGACGTCTCGACCAACTCTATGCCTGGACGTCTCGACCAACTGTATGCTTCGACGTCTCGACCAACTCTATGCCTCGACGTCTCGACCACTCTATGCCTGGACGTCTCGACCAAATTTATGCTTCGACGTCTCGACCAACTCTATGCCTCGACGTCTCAACCAACTCTATGCTTCGACGTCTCGACCAACTCTATGCTTCGACGTCTCGACCAACTCTATGCTTCCACGTCTCCACCAACTCTATGCCTGGACGTCTCGACCAACTCTATGCTTCGACATCTCGACCAACTCTATGCCTGGACGTCTCGACCAACTCTATGCCTGGACGTCTCGACCAACTCTATGCCTCGACGTCTCAACCAACTCTATGCCTCGACGTCTCGACCAACTCGATGCTTCGACGTCTCGACCAACTCTATGCTTCGACGTCTCGACCAACTCTATGCCTCGACGTCTCGACCAACTTAATGCTTCGACGTCTCGACCAACTCTATGCTTCGAGGTCCCGACCAACTCTATGCCTCGACGTCTCGACCAACTCTATGCTTCGACGTCTCGACCAACTCTATGCCTGGACGTCTCGACCAACTCTATGCTTCGACGTCTCGACCAACTCCATGCCTGGACGTCTCGACCAACTCTATGCTTCGACGTCTCGACCAACTCTATGCCTCGACGTCTCGACCAACTCTATGCTTCGAAGTCTCGACCAACTCTATGCCTGGACGTCTCGACCAACTCTATGCTTCGACGTCTCGACCAACTCTCTGCCTGGACGTCTCGACCAACTCTATGCTTCGACGTCTCGACCAACTCTATGCTTCGACGTCTCGACCAACTCTCTGCCTGGACGTCTCGACCAACTCTATGCTTCGACGTCTCGACCAACTCTATGCTTCGACGTCTCGACCAACTGTATGCTTCGACGTCTCGACCAACTCTATGCCTCGACGTCTCGACCAACTCTATGCCTGGACGTCTCGACCAACTTTATGCTTCGACGTCTCGACCAACTCTATGCCTCGACGTCTCAACCAACTCTATGCTTCGACGTCTCGACCAACTCTATGCTTTGACGTCTCGACCAACTCTATGCTTCCACGTCTCCACCAACTCTATGCCTGGACGTCTCGACCAACTCTATGCTTCGACATCTCGACCAACTCTATGCTTCGACGTCTCGACCAACTCTATGCTTCGACGTCTCGATCAACTCTATGCTTCGACGTCTCGACCAACTCTATGCTTCGACGTCTCGACCAACTCCATGCCTGGACGTCTCGACCAACTCTAAGCTTCGACGTCTCGACCAACTCTATGCCTCGACGTCTCGACCAACTCTATGCTTCGACGTCTCGACCAACTCTATGCTTCGACGTCTCGTCCAACTCTATGCTTCGACGTCTCGACCATATGTATGCTTCGACGTCTCGACCAACTCTATGCTTCGACGTCTCGACCAACTCTATGCTTCGACGTCTCGACCCACTCTATGCTTCCACGTCTCGATCAACTCTATGCTTCGACGTCTCGACCAACTCTATGCTTCGACGTCTCGACCAACTCTATGCTTCGACGTCTCGTCCAACTCTATGCTTCGACGTCTCGTCCAACTCTATGCTTCGACGTCTCGACCAACTCTATGCCTGGACGTCTCGACCAACTCTATGCCTCGAAGACTCGACCAACTCTATGCTTCGACGTCTCGACCAACTCTATGCTTCGACGGCTCGACCAACTCTATGCTTCGACGTCTCGACCAACTCTATGCCTCGACGTCTCGACCAACTCTATGCCTCGACGTCTCGACCAACTCTATGTCTGGACGTCTCGACCAACTCTATGCCTCGACGGCCCGACCTACTCTATGCTTCGACGTCTCGACCAACTCTATGCCTGGACGTCTCGACCAACTCTATGCCTCGACGTCTCGACCAACTCTATGCTTCGACGTCTCGACCAACTCTATGACTGGACGTCTCGACCAACTCTATGCTTCGACGTCTGACCAACTCTATGCTTCGACGTCTCGACCAACTCTATGCCTGGACGTCTCGACCAACTCTATGCCTCGACGTCCCGACCAACTCTATACCTGGACGTGTCGACCAACTCTATGATTCGACGTCTCGACCAACTCTATGCCTGGACGTGTCGACCAACTCTATGCTTCGTCGTCTCGATCAACTCTATGCCTCGACGTCTCGACCAACTCTATGCTTCGACGTCTCGACCAACTCTATGCTTCGACGTCTCGACCAACTCTATGCCTCGACGGCCCGACCTACTCTATGCTTCGACGTCTCGACCAACTCTATGCCTGGACGTCTCGACCAACTCTATGCTTCGACGTCTCGACCAACTCTATACCTGGACGTCTCGACCACTTCTATGCCTCGACGTCTCAACCAACTCTATGCTTCGACGTCTCGACCAACTCTATGCTTCGACGTCTCGACCAACTCTATGCTTCGACGTCTCGACCAACTCTATGCTTCGACGTCTCGACCAACTCTATGCCTGGACGTCTCGACCAACTCTATGCCTGGATGTCTCGACCAACTCTATGCTTCGACGTCTCGACCAACTCTATGCCTCGACGTCTCGACCAACTCTATGCTTCGACGTCTCGACCAACTCTATGCTTCGACGTCTCGACCAACTCTCTGCCTGGACGTCTCGACCAACTCTATGCTTCGACGTCTCGACCAACTCTATGCCTGGACGTCTCGACCTACTCTATGCTTCGACGTCTCGACCAACTCTATGCTTCGACGTCTCGACCAACTCTATGCTTCGACGTCTCGATCAACTCTATGCCTGGACGTCTCGACCAACTCTATGCCTCGACGTCTCGACCAACTCTATGCCTGGACGTCTCGACCAACTCTATGCTTCGCCGTCTCGACCAACTCTATGCCTCGACGTCTCGACCAACTCTATGCTTCGACGTCTCGACCAACTCTATGCCTGGACGTCTCGACCAATTCTATGCTTCGACGTCTCGATCAACTCTATGCCTGGACGTCTCGACCAACTCTATGCCTCGACGTCTCGACCAACTCTATGCCTGGACGTCTCGACCAACTCTATGCTTCGCCGTCTCGACCAACTCTATGCCTCGACGTCTCGACCAACTCTATGCTTCGACGTCTCGACCAACTCTATGCCTGGACGTCTCGACCAATTCTATGCTTCGACGTCTCGACCAACTCTATGCCTGGACGTCTCGACCAACTCTATGCTTCGACGTCTCGACCAACTCTATGCCTCGACGTCTCAACCAACTCTATGCCTCGACGTCTCGACCAACTCTATGCTTCGACGTCTCGACCAACTCTATGCTTCGACGTCTCGACCAACTCTATGCTTCGACGTCTCGAACAACTCTATGCCTCGACGTCTCGACCAACTCTATGCTTCGACGTCTCGACCAACTGTATGCTTCGACGTCTCGACCAACTCTATGCTTCGACGTCTCGACCAACTCTATGCTTCGACGTCTCGAACAACTCTATGCTTCGACGTCTCGACCAACTCTATGCCTGGACGTCTCGACCAACTCTATGCTTCGACGTGTCGACCAACTCTGTGCTTCGACGTCTCGACCAAGTCTATGCCTCGACGTCTCGACCAACTCTATGCTTCGACGTCTCGACCAAATGTATGCTTCGACGTCTCGACCAACTCTATGCTTCGACGTCTCGACCAACTCTATGCTTCGACGTCTCGACCCACTCTATGCTTCCACGTCTCGACCAACTCTATTCTTCGACGTCTCGACCGACTCTATGCTTCGACGTCTCGACCAACTCTATGCTTCGACGTCTCGACCAACTCTATGCCTCGACGTCTCGACCAACTCTATGCTTCGACGTCTCGACCAAATGTATGCTTCGACGTCTCGACCAACTCTATGCTTCGACGTCTCGACCAACTCTATGCTTCGACGTCTCGACCAACTCTATGCTTCGACGTCTCGACCAACTCTATGCCTCGACGTCTCGACCAACTCTATGCTTCGACGTCTCGACCAACTCTATGCCTCGACGTCTCAACCAACTCTATGCCTCGACGTCTCGACCAACTCTATGCTTCGACGTCTCGACCAACTCTATGCTTCGACGTCTCGACCAACTCTATGCTTCGACGTCTCGAACAACTCTATGCCTCGACGTCTCGACCAACTCTATGCTTCGACGTCTCGACCAACTGTATGCTTCGACGTCTCGACCAACTCTATGCTTCGACGTCTCGACCAACTCTATGCTTCGACGTCTCGACCAACTCTATGCCTGGACGTCTCGACCAACTCTATGCCTGGACGTCTCGACCAACTCTATGCTTCGACGTGTCGACCAACTCTGTGCTTCGACGTCTCGACCAAGTCTATGCCTCGACGTCTCGACCAACTCTATGCTTCGACGTCTCGACCAAATGTATGCTTCGACGTCTCGACCAACTCTATGCTTCGACGTCTCGACCAACTCTATGCTTCGACGTCTCGACCAACTCTATGCCTCGACGTCTCGACCAACTCTATGCTTCGACGTCTCGACCAAATGTATGCTTCGACGTCTCGACCAACTCTATGCTTCGACGTCTCGACCAACTCTATGCTTCGACGTCTCGACCAACTCTATGCTTCGACGTCTCGACCAACTCTATGCCTCGACGTCTCGACGAACTCTATGCTTCGACGTCTCGACCAAATGTATGCTTCGACGTCTCGACCAACTCTATGCTTCGACGTCTCGACCAACTCTATGCTTCGACGTCTCGACCCACTCTATGCTTCCACGTCTCGACCAACTCTATTCTTCGACGTCTCGACCGACTCTATGCTTCGACGTCTCGACCAACTCTATGCTTCGACGTCTCGACCAACTCTATGCCTCGACGTCTCGACCAACTCTATGCTTCGACGTCTCGACCAACTCTATGCTTCGACGTCTCGACCAACTCTATGCTTCGACGTCTCGACCAACTCTATGCTTCGACGTCTCGACCAACTCTATGCTTCGACGTCTCGACCAACTCTATGCCTCGACGTCTCGACGAACTCTATGCTTCGACGTCTCGACCAACACTATGCCTGGACGTCTCGACCAGCTCTATGCTTCGACGTCTCGACCAACTCTATGCCTCGACGTCTCGACCAACTCTATGCTTCGACGTCTCGACCAAATGTATGCTTCGACGTCTCGACCAACTCTATGCTTCGACGTCTCGACCAACTCTATGCTTCGACGTCTCGACCCACTCTATGCTTCCACGTCTCGACCAACTCTATTCTTCGACGTCTCGACCGACTCTATCCTTCGACGTCTCGACCAACTCTATGCTTCGACGTCTCGACCAACTCTATGCCTCGACGTCTCGACCAACTCTATGCTTCGACGTCTCGACCAAATGTATGCTTCGACGTCTCGACCAACTCTATGCTTCGACGTCTCGACCAACTCTATGCTTCGACGTCTCGACCAACTCTATGCTTCGACGTCTCGACCAACTCTATGCCTCGACGTCTCGACGAACTCTATGCTTCGACGTCTCGACCAACACTATGCCTGGACGTCTCGACCAGCTCTATGCTTCGACGTCTCGACCAACTCTATGCCTCGACGTCTCGACCAACTCTATGCTTCGACGTCTCGACCAACTCTATGCCTGGACGTCTCGACCAACTCTATGCTTCGACGTCTCGACCAACTCTATGCCTCGACGTCTCGACCAACTCTATGCTTCGACGTCTCGACCAACTCTATGCTTCGACGTCTCGACCAACTCTATGCTTCCACGTCTCGACCAACTCTATGCTTCGACGTCTCGACCAACTCTATGCTTCGACGTCTCGACCAACTCTATGCTTCGACGTCTCGACCAACTCTATGCTTCGACGTCTCGACCAACTCTATGCCTCGACGTCTCGACCAACTCTATGCTTCGACGTCTCGACCAACTCTATGCCTGGACGTCTCGACCAACTCTATGCTTCGACGTCTCGACCAACTCTATGCCTCGACGTCTCGACCAACTCTATGCTTCGACGTCTCGACCAACTCTATGCCTGGACGTCTCGACCAACTCTATGCCTCGACGTCTCGACCAACTCTATGCCTGGACGTCTCGACCAACTCTATGCTTCGACGTCTCGACCAACTCTAAGCTTCGACGTCTCGACCAACTCTATGCTTCGACGCCTCGACCAACTCTATGCCTGGACGTCAAGACCAACTCTATGCCTCGACGTCTCGAACAACTCTATGCTTCGACGTCTCGACCAACTCTGTGCCTGGACGTCTCGACCAACTCTGTGCCTGGACGTCTCGACCACCTCTATGCTTCGACGTCTCAACCAACTCTATGCCTCGACGTTTCGACCAACTCTATGCTTCGACGTCTCGACCAACTCTATGCCTCGACGTCTCGACCAACTCTATGCTTCGACGTCTCGACCAACTCTATGCCTCGACGTCTCGACCAACTCTATGCTTCGACGTCTCGACCAACTCTATGCTTCGACGTCTCGACCAACTCTATGCTTCGACGTCTCGAACAACTCTATGCCTCGAAGTCTCGACCAACTCTATGCTTCGACCTCTCGACCAACTGTATGCTTCGACGTCTCGACCAACTCTATGCTTCGACGTCTCGACCAACTCTATGCTTCGACGTCTCGACCAACTCTATGCTTCGACGTCTCGACCAACTCTATGCCTGGACGTCTCGACCAACTCTATGCTTCGACGTCTCGACCAACTCTATGCCTCGACGTCTCGACCAACTCTATGCTTCGACGTGTCGACCAACTCTGTGCTTCGACGTCTCGACCAAGTCTATGCCTCGACGTCTCGACCAACTCTATGCCTCGACGTCTCGACCAATTCTATGCTTCGACGTCTCGACCAACTCTATGCCTGGACGTCTCGACCAACTCTATGCTTCGACGTCTCGACCAACTCTATGCCTCGACGTCTCAACCAACTCTATGCCTCGACGTCTCGACCAACTCTATGCTTCGACGTCTCGACCAACTCTATGCCTCGACGTCTCGACCAACTCTATGCTTCGACGTCTCGACCAACTCTCTGCCTGGACGTCTCGACCAACTCTATGCTTCGACGTCTCGACCAACTCTATGCCTGGACGTCTCGACCTACTCTATGCTTCGACGTCTCGACCAACTCTATGCTTCGACGTCTCGACCAACTCTATGCTTCGACGTCTCGACCAACTCTATGCTTCGACGTCTCGACCAACTCTATGCTTCGACGTCTCGACCAACTCTATGCCTCGACGTCTCGACCAACTCTATGCTTCGACGTCTCGACCAACTCTATGCCTGGACGTCTCGACCAACTCTATGCTTCGACGTCTCGACCAACTCTATGCCTCGACGTCTCGACCAACTCTATGCTTCGACGTCTCGACCAACTCTATGCCTGGACGTCTCGACCAACTCTATGCCTCGACGTCTCGACCAACTCTATGCCTGGACGTCTCGACCAACTCTATGCTTCGACGTCTCGACCAACTCTATGCTTCGAAGTCTCGACCAACTCTATGCTTCGACGTCTCGACCAACTCTATGCCTGGACGTCAAGACCAACTCTATGCCTCGACGTCTCGACCAACTCTATGCTTCGACGTCTCGACCAACTCTGTGCCTGGACGTCTCGACCAACTCTGTGCCTGGACGTCTCGACCACCTCTATGCTTCGACGTCTCGACCAACTCTATGCCTCGACGTCTCGACCAACTCTATG
Organism: Bombus pratorum; assembly: GCA_930367275.1. Taxonomy (NCBI): domain Eukaryota; kingdom Metazoa; phylum Arthropoda; class Insecta; order Hymenoptera; family Apidae; genus Bombus; species Bombus pratorum. The sequence continues at coordinate 3,608,088 of OV884000.1, read as the reverse complement.
CTTCGACGTCTCGACCAACTCAATGCCTCGACGTCTCGACCAACTCTATGCTTCGACGTCTCGACCAACTCTATGCCTCGACGTCTCGACCAACTCTATGCTTCGACGTCTCGACCAACTCTATGCCTGGACGTCTCGACCAATTCTATGCTTCGACGTCTCGACCAACTCTATGCCTGGACGTCTCGACCAACTCTATGCTTCGACGTCTCGACCAACTCTATGCTTCGACGTCTCGACCAACTCTATGCCTCGACGTCTCGACCAACTCTATGCTTCGACGTGTCGACCAACTCTGTGCTTCGACGTCTCGACCAAGTCTATGCCTCGACGTCTCGACCAACTCTATGCCTCGACGTCTCGACCAATTCTATGCTTCGACGTCTCGACCAACTCTGTGCCTGGACGTCTCGACCACCTCTAAGCTTCGACGTCTCGACCAACTCTATGCCTCGACGTCTCGACCAACTCTATGCTTCGACGTCTCGACCAACTCTATGCCTCGACGTCTCGACCAACTCTATGCTTCGACGTCTCGACCAACTCTATGCTTCGACGTCTCGACCAACTCTATGCCTCGACGTCTCGACCAACTCTATGCTTCAACGTCTCGACCAACTCTATGCCTGGACGTCTCGACCAACTCTATGCTTCGACGTCTCGACCAACTCTATGCTTCGACGTCTCGACCAACTCTATGCTTCGACGTCTCGACCTACTCTATGCCTGGACGTCTCGACCAACTCTATGCCTCGACGTCTCGACCAACTCTATGCCTCGACGTCTCGGCCAACTCAATGCTTCGACGTCTCGACCAACTCTATGCCTGGACGTCTCGACCAACTCTATGCTTCGACGTCTCGACCAACTCTATGCCTCGACGTCTCGACCAACTCTATGCTTCGACGTCTCGACCAACTCTATGCTTCGATGTCTCGACCAACTCTATGCCTCGACGTCTCGACCAACTTAATGCTTCGACGTCTCGACCAACTCTATGCTTCGAGGTCTCGACCAACTCTATGCCTCGACGTCTCGACCAACTCTATGCTTCGACGTCTCGACCAACTCTATGCCTGGACGTCTCGACCAACTCTATGCCTCGACGTCTCGTCCAACTCTATGCCTCGCCGTCTCGACCAACTCTATGCTTCGACGTCTCGACCAACTCTATGCCTGGACGTCTCGACCAACTCTATGCTTCGACGTCTCGACCAACTCTATGCCTGGACGTCTCGACCAGCTCTATGCTTCGACGTCTCGACCAACTCTATGCCTCGACGTCTCGACCAACTCTATGCTTCGACGTCTCGACCAACTCTATGCCTGGACGTCTCGACCAACTCTATGCTTCGACGTCTCGACCAACTCTATGCCTCGACGTCTCGACCAACTCTATGCTTCGACGTCTCGACCAACTGTATGCTTCGACGTCTCGACCAACTCTATGCTTCGACGTCTCGACCAACTCTATGCTTCGACGTCTCGACCAACTCTATGCTTCGACGTCTCGACCAACTCTATGCCTGGACGTCTCGACCAACTCTATGCTTCGACGTCTCGACCAACTCTACGCCTCGACGTCTCGACCAACTCTATGCTTCGACGTGTCGACCAACTCTGTGCTTCAACGTCTCGACCAAGTCTATGCCTCGACGTCTCGACCAACTCTATGCCTCGACGTCTCGACCAATTCTATGCTTCGACGTCTCGACCAACTCTATGCCTGGACGTCTCGACCAACTCTATGCTTCGACGTCTCGACCAACTCTATGCTTCCACGTCTCGACCAACTCTATGCTTCGACGTCTCGACCAACTCTATGCTTCGACGTCTCGACCAACTCTATGCTTCGACGTCTCGACCAACTCTATGCTTCGACGTCTCGACCAACTCTATGCCTCGACGTCTCGACCAACTCTATGCTTCGACGTCTCGACCAACTCTATGCCTGGACGTCTCGACCAACTCTATGCTTCGACGTCTCGACCAACTCTATGCCTCGACGTCTCGACCAACTCTATGCTTCGACGTCTCGACCAACTCTATGCCTCGACGTCTCGACCAACTCTATGCTTCGACGTCTCGACCAAATGTATGCTTTGACGTCTCGACCAACTCTATGCTTCGACGTCTCGACCAACTCTATGCTTCGACGTCTCGACCAACTCTATGCTTCGACGTCTCGACCAACTCTATGCCTCGACGTCTCGACCAACTCTATGCTTCGACGTCTCGACCAACTCTATGCCTTGACGTCTCAACCAACTCTATGCCTCGACGTCTCGACCAACTCTATGCTTCGACGTCTCGACCAACTCTATGCTTCGACGTCTCGACCAACTCTATGCTTCGACGTCTCGAACAACTCTATGCCTCGACGTCTCGACCAACTCTATGCTTCGACGTCTCGACCAACTGTATGCTTCGACGTCTCGACCAACTCTATGCTTCGACGTCTCGACCAACTCTATGCTTCGACGTCTCGACCAACTCTATGCCTGGACGTCTCGACCAACTCTATGCCTGGACGTCTCGACCAACTCTATGCTTCGACGTGTCGACCAACTCTGTGCTTCGACGTCTCGACCAAGTCTATGCCTCGACGTCTCGACCAACTCTATGCTTCGACGTCTCGACCAAATGTATGCTTCGACGTCTCGACCAACTCTATGCTTCGACGTCTCGACCAACTCTATGCTTCGACGTCTCGACCAACTCTATGCCTCGACGTCTCGACCAACTCTATGCTTCGACGTCTCGACCAAATGTATGCTTCGACGTCTCGACCAACTCTATGCTTCGACGTCTCGACCAACTCTATGCTTCGACGTCTCGACCAACTCTATGCTTCGACGTCTCGACCAACTCTATGCCTCGACGTCTCGACGAACTCTATGCTTCGACGTCTCGACCAAATGTATGCTTCGACGTCTCGACCAACTCTATGCTTCGACGTCTCGACCAACTCTATGCTTCGACGTCTCGACCCACTCTATGCTTCCACGTCTCGACCAACTCTATTCTTCGACGTCTCGACCGACTCTATCCTTCGACGTCTCGACCAACTCTATGCTTCGACGTCTCGACCAACTCTATGCCTCGACGTCTCGACCAACTCTATGCTTCGACGTCTCGACCAACTCTATGCTTCGACGTCTCGACCAACTCTATGCTTCGACGTCTCGACCAACTCTATGCTTCGACGTCTCGACCAACTCTATGCTTCGACGTCTCGACCAACTCTATGCCTCGACGTCTCGACGAACTCTATGCTTCGACGTCTCGACCAACACTATGCCTGGACGTCTCGACCAGCTCTATGCTTCGACGTCTCGACCAACTCTATGCCTCGACGTCTCGACCAACTCTATGCTTCGACGTCTCGACCAAATGTATGCTTCGACGTCTCGACCAACTCTATGCTTCGACGTCTCGACCAACTCTATGCTTCGACGTCTCGACCCACTCTATGCTTCCACGTCTCGACCAACTCTATTCTTCGACGTCTCGACCGACTCTATCCTTCGACGTCTCGACCAACTCTATGCTTCGACGTCTCGACCAACTCTATGCCTCGACGTCTCGACCAACTCTATGCTTCGACGTCTCGACCAACTCTATGCTTCGACGTCTCGACCAACTCTATGCTTCGACGTCTCGACCAACTCTATGCTTCGACGTCTCGACCAACTCTATGCTTCGACGTCTCGACCAACTCTATGCCTCGACGTCTCGACGAACTCTATGCTTCGACGTCTCGACCAACACTATGCCTGGACGTCTCGACCAGCTCTATGCTTCGACGTCTCGACCAACTCTATGCCTCGACGTCTCGACCAACTCTATGCTTCGACGTCTCGACCAACTCTATGCCTGGACGTCTCGACCAACTCTATGCTTCGACGTCTCGACCAACTCTATGCCTCGACGTCTCGACCAACTCTATGCTTCGACGTCTCGACCAACTCTATGCTTCGACGTCTCGACCAACTCTATGCTTCCACGTCTCGACCAACTCTATGCTTCGACGTCTCGACCAACTCTATGCTTCGACGTCTCGACCAACTCTATGCTTCGACGTCTCGACCAACTCTATGCTTCGACGTCTCGACCAACTCTATGCCTCGACGTCTCGACCAACTCTATGCTTCGACGTCTCGACCAACTCTATGCCTGGACGTCTCGACCAACTCTATGCTTCGACGTCTCGACCAACTCTATGCCTCGACGTCTCGACCAACTCTATGCTTCGACGTCTCGACCAACTCTATGCCTGGACGTCTCGACCAACTCTATGCCTCGACGTCTCGACCAACTCTATGCCTGGACGTCTCGACCAACTCTATGCTTCGACGTCTCGACCAACTCTAAGCTTCGACGTCTCGACCAACTCTATGCTTCGACGTCTCGACCAACTCTATGCCTGGACGTCAAGACCAACTCTATGCCTCGACGTCTCGACCAACTCTATGCTTCGACGTCTCGACCAACTCTGTGCCTGGACGTCTCGACCAACTCTGTGCCTGGACGTCTCGACCACCTCTATGCTTCGACGTCTCAACCAACTCTATGCCTCGACGTTTCGACCAACTCTATGCTTCGACGTCTCGACCAACTCTATGCCTCGACGTCTCGACCAACTCTATGCTTCGACGTCTCGACCAACTCTATGCCTCGACGTCTCGACCAACTCTATGCTTCGACGTCTCGACCAACTCTATGCTTCGACGTCTCGACCAACTCTATGCTTCGACGTCTCGAACAACTCTATGCCTCGAAGTCTCGACCAACTCTATGCTTCGACCTCTCGACCAACTGTATGCTTCGACGTCTCGACCAACTCTATGCTTCGACGTCTCGACCAACTCTATGCTTCGACGTCTCGACCAACTCTATGCTTCGACGTCTCGACCAACTCTATGCCTGGACGTCTCGACCAACTCTATGCTTCGACGTCTCGACCAACTCTATGCCTCGACGTCTCGACCAACTCTATGCTTCGACGTGTCGACCAACTCTGTGCTTCGACGTCTCGACCAAGTCTATGCCTCGACGTCTCGACCAACTCTATGCCTCGACGTCTCGACCAATTCTATGCTTCGACGTCTCGACCAACTCTATGCCTGGACGTCTCGACCAACTCTATGCTTCGACGTCTCGACCAACTCTATGCCTCGACGTCTCAACCAACTCTATGCCTCGACGTCTCGACCAACTCTATGCTTCGACGTCTCGACCAACTCTATGCTTCGACGTCTCGACCAACTCTATGCTTCGACGTCTCGACCAACTCTATGCCTGGACGTCTCGACCAACTCTATGCCTCGACGCCTCGACCAACTCTATGCTTCGACGTCTCGACCAACTCTCTGCCTGGACGTCTCGACCAACTCTATGCTTCGACGTCTCGACCAACTCTATGCCTGGACGTCTCGACCTACTCTATGCTTCGACGTCTCGACCAACTCTATGCTTCGACGTCTCGACCAACTCTATGCTTCGACGTCTCGACCAACTCTATGATTCGACGTCTCGACCAACTCTATGCTTCGACGTCTCGACCAACTCTATGCCTCGACGTCTCGACCAACTCTATGCTTCGACGTCTCGACCAACTCTATGCCTGGACGTCTCGACCAACTCTATGCTTCGACGTCTCGACCAACTCTATGCTTCGACGTCTCGACCAACTCTATGCTTCGACGTCTCGACCAACTCTATGCTTCGACGTCTCGACCAACTCTATGCCTCGACGTCTCGACGAACTCTATGCTTCGACGTCTCGACCAACACTATGCCTGGACGTCTCGACCAGCTCTATGCTTCGACGTCTCGACCAACTCTATGCCTCGACGTCTCGACCAACTCTATGCTTCGACGTCTCGACCAAATGTATGCTTCGACGTCTCGACCAACTCTATGCTTCGACGTCTCGACCAACTCTATGCTTCGACGTCTCGACCCACTCTATGCTTCCACGTCTCGACCAACTCTATTCTTCGACGTCTCGACCGACTCTATCCTTCGACGTCTCGACCAACTCTATGCTTCGACGTCTCGACCAACTCTATGCCTCGACGTCTCGACCAACTCTATGCTTCGACGTCTCGACCAAATGTATGCTTCGACGTCTCGACCAACTCTATGCTTCGACGTCTCGACCAACTCTATGCTTCGACGTCTCGACCAACTCTATGCTTCGACGTCTCGACCAACTCTATGCCTCGACGTCTCGACGAACTCTATGCTTCGACGTCTCGACCAACACTATGCCTGGACGTCTCGACCAGCTCTATGCTTCGACGTCTCGACCAACTCTATGCCTCGACGTCTCGACCAACTCTATGCTTCGACGTCTCGACCAACTCTATGCCTGGACGTCTCGACCAACTCTATGCTTCGACGTCTCGACCAACTCTATGCCTCGACGTCTCGACCAACTCTATGCTTCGACGTCTCGACCAACTCTATGCTTCGACGTCTCGACCAACTCTATGCTTCCACGTCTCGACCAACTCTATGCTTCGACGTCTCGACCAACTCTATGCTTCGACGTCTCGACCAACTCTATGCTTCGACGTCTCGACCAACTCTATGCTTCGACGTCTCGACCAACTCTATGCCTCGACGTCTCGACCAACTCTATGCTTCGACGTCTCGACCAACTCTATGCCTGGACGTCTCGACCAACTCTATGCTTCGACGTCTCGACCAACTCTATGCCTCGACGTCTCGACCAACTCTATGCTTCGACGTCTCGACCAACTCTATGCCTGGACGTCTCGACCAACTCTATGCCTCGACGTCTCGACCAACTCTATGCCTGGACGTCTCGACCAACTCTATGCTTCGACGTCTCGACCAACTCTAAGCTTCGACGTCTCGACCAACTCTATGCTTCGACGTCTCGACCAACTCTATGCCTGGACGTCAAGACCAACTCTATGCCTCGACGTCTCGACCAACTCTATGCTTCGACGTCTCGACCAACTCTGTGCCTGGACGTCTCGACCAACTCTGTGCCTGGACGTCTCGACCACCTCTATGCTTCGACGTCTCAACCAACTCTATGCCTCGACGTTTCGACCAACTCTATGCTTCGACGTCTCGACCAACTCTATGCCTCGACGTCTCGACCAACTCTATGCTTCGACGTCTCGACCAACTCTATGCCTCGACGTCTCGACCAACTCTATGCTTCGACGTCTCGACCAACTCTATGCTTCGACGTCTCGACCAACTCTATGCTTCGACGTCTCGAACAACTCTATGCCTCGAAGTCTCGACCAACTCTATGCTTCGACCTCTCGACCAACTGTATGCTTCGACGTCTCGACCAACTCTATGCTTCGACGTCTCGACCAACTCTATGCTTCGACGTCTCGACCAACTCTATGCTTCGACGTCTCGACCAACTCTATGCCTGGACGTCTCGACCAACTCTATGCTTCGACGTCTCGACCAACTCTATGCCTCGACGTCTCGACCAACTCTATGCTTCGACGTGTCGACCAACTCTGTGCTTCGACGTCTCGACCAAGTCTATGCCTCGACGTCTCGACCAACTCTATGCCTCGACGTCTCGACCAATTCTATGCTTCGACGTCTCGACCAACTCTATGCCTGGACGTCTCGACCAACTCTATGCTTCGACGTCTCGACCAACTCTATGCCTCGACGTCTCAACCAACTCTATGCCTCGACGTCTCGACCAACTCTATGCTTCGACGTCTCGACCAACTCTATGCTTCGACGTCTCGACCAACTCTATGCTTCGACGTCTCGACCAACTCTATGCCTGGACGTCTCGACCAACTCTATGCCTCGACGTCTCGACCAACTCTATGATTCGACGTCTCGACCAACTCTCTGCCTGGACGTCTCGACCAACTCTATGCTTCGACGTCTCGACCAACTCTATGCCTGGACGTCTCGACCTACTCTATGCTTCGACGTCTCGACCAACTCTATGCTTCGACGTCTCGACCAACTCTATGCTTCGACGTCTCGACCAACTCTATGCTTCGACGTCTCGACCAACTCTATGCTTCGACGTCTCGACCAACTCTATGCCTCGACGTCTCGACCAACTCTATGCTTCGACGTCTCGACCAACTCTATGCCTGGACGTCTCGACCAACTCTATGCTTCGACGTCTCGACCAACTCTATGCCTCGACGTCTCGACCAACTCTATGCTTCGACGTCTCGACCAACTCTATGCCTGGACGTCTCGACCAACTCTATGCCTCGACGTCTCGACCAACTCTATGCCTGGACGTCTCGACCAACTCTATGCTTCGACGTCTCGACCAACTCTATGCTTCGAAGTCTCGACCAACTCTATGCTTCGACGTCTCGACCAACTCTATGCCTGGACGTCAAGACCAACTCTATGCCTCGACGTCTCGACCAACTCTATGCTTCGACGTCTCGACCAACTCTGTGCCTGGACGTCTCGACCAACTCTGTGCCTGGACGTCTCGACCACCTCTATGCTTCGACGTCTCGACCAACTCTATGCCTCGACGTCTCGACCAACTCTATGCTTCGACGTCTCGACCAACTCTATGCCTCGACGTCTCGACCAACTCTATGCTTCGACGTCTCGACCAACTCTATGCCTCGACGTCTCGACCAACTCTATGCTTCGACGTCTCGACCAACTCTATGCCTGGACGTCTCGACCAATTCTATGCTTCGACGTCTCGACCAACTCTATGCCTGGACGTCTCGACCAACTCTATGCTTCGACGTCTCGACCAACTCTATGCTTCGACGTCTCGACCAACTCTATGCCTCGACGTCTCGACCAACTCTATGCTTCGACGTGTCGACCAACTCTGTGCTTCGACGTCTCGACCAAGTCTATGCCTCGACGTCTCGACCAACTCTATGCCTCGACGTCTCGACCAATTCTATGCTTCGACGTCTCGACCAACTCTGTGCCTGGACGTCTCGACCACCTCTAAGCTTCGACGTCTCGTCCAACTCTATGCCTCGACGTCTCGACCAACTCTATGCTTCGACGTCTCGACCAACTCTATGCCTCGACGTCTCGACCAACTCTATGCTTCGACGTCTCGACCAACTCTATGCTTCGACGTCTCGACCAACTCTATGCCTCGACGTCTCGACCAACTCTATGCTTCAACGTCTCGACCAACTCTATGCCTGGACGTCTCGACCAACTCTATGCTTCGACGTCTCGACCAACTCTATGCTTCGACGTCTCGACCAACTCTATGCTTCGACGTCTCGACCTACTCTATGCCTGGACGTCTCGACCAACTCTATGCCTCGACGTCTCGACCAACTCTATGCCTCGACGTCTCGGCCAACTCAATGCTTCGACGTCTCGACCAACTCTATGCCTGGACGTCTCGACCAACTCTATGCTTCGACGTCTCGACCAACTCTATGCCTCGACGTCTCGACCAACTCTATGCTTCGACGTCTCGACCAACTCTATGCTTCGATGTCTCGACCAACTCTATGCCTCGACGTCTCGACCAACTTAATGCTTCGACGTCTCGACCAACTCTATGCTTCGAGGTCTCGACCAACTCTATGCCTCGACGTCTCGACCAACTCTATGCTTCGACGTCTCGACCAACTCTATGCCTGGACGTCTCGACCAACTCTATGCCTCGACGTCTCGTCCAACTCTATGCCTCGCCGTCTCGACCAACTCTATGCTTCGACGTCTCGACCAACTCTATGCCTGGACGTCTCGACCAACTCTATGCTTCGACGTCTCGACCAACTCTATGCCTGGACGTCTCGACCAGCTCTATGCTTCGACGTCTCGACCAACTCTATGCCTCGACGTCTCGACCAACACTATGCTTCGACGTCTCTACCAACTCTATGCCTGGACGTCTCGACCAACTCTATGCTTCGACGTCTCGACCAACTCTATGCCTCGACGTCTCGACCAACTCTATGCTTCGACGTCTCGACCAACTGTATGCTTCGACGTCTCGACCAACTCTATGCTTCGACGTCTCGACCAACTCTATGCTTCGACGTCTCGACCAACTCTATGCTTCGACGTCTCGACCAACTCTATGCCTGGACGTCTCGACCAACTCTATGCTTCGACGTCTCGACCAACTCTATGCCTCGACGTCTCGACCAACTCTATGCTTCGACGTGTCGACCAACTCTGTGCTTCAACGTCTCGACCAAGTCTATGCCTCGACGTCTCGACCAACTCTATGCCTCGACGTCTCGACCAATTCTATGCTTCGACGTCTCGACCAACTCTATGCCTGGACGTCTCGACCAACTCTATGCTTCGACGTCTCGACCAACTCTATGCTTCCACGTCTCGACCAACTCTATGCTTCGACGTCTCGACCAACTCTATGCTTCGACGTCTCGACCAACTCTATGCTTCGACGTCTCGACCAACTCTATGCTTCGACGTCTCGACCAACTCTATGCCTCGACGTCTCGACCAACTCTATGCTTCGACGTCTCGACCAACTCTATGCCTGGACGTCTCGACCAACTCTATGCTTCGACGTCTCGACCAACTCTATGCCTCGACGTCTCGACCAACTCTATGCTTCGACGTCTCGACCAACTCTATGCCTGGACGTCTCGACCAACTCTATGCCTCGACGTCTCGACCAACTCTATGCCTGGACGTCTCGACCAACTCTATGCTTCGACGTCTCGACTAACTCTATGCTTCGACGTCTCGACCAACTCTATGCTTCGACGTCTCGACCAACTCTATGCCTGGACGTCAAGACCAACTCTATGCCTCGACGTCTCGACCAACTCTATGCTTCGACGTCTCGACCAACTCTATGCTTCGACGTCTCGACCAACTCTTTGCTTCCACGTCTCGACCAACTCTATGCTTCGACGTCTCGACCGACTCTATGCTTCGACGTCTCGACCGACTCTATGCTTCGACGTCTCGACCAAGTCTATGCCTCGACGTCTCGAACAACTCTATGCTTCGACGTCTCGACCAACTCTATGCTTCGACGTCTCGACCAACTCTATGCCTCGACGTCTCGACCAACTCTATGCTTCGACGTCTCGACCAACTCTATGCCTGGACGTCTCGACCAACTCTATGCCTCGACGTCTCGACCAACTCTATGCCTGGACGTCTCGACCAACTCTATGCTTCGACGTCTCGACCAACTCTATGCTTCGACGTCTCGACCAACTCTATGCTTCGACGTCTCGACCAACTGTATGCTTCGACGTCTCGACCAACTCTATGCCTCGACGTCTCGACCAACTCTATGCCTGGACGTCTCGACCAACTTTATGCTTCGACGTCTCGACCAACTCTATGCCTCGACGTCTCAACCAACTCTATGCTTCGACGTCTCGACCAACTCTATGCTTCCACGTCTCCACCAACTCTATGCCTGGACGTCTCGACCAACTCTATGCTTCGACATCTCGACCAACTCTATGCTTCGACGTCTCGACCAACTCTATGCTTCGACGTCTCGACCAACTCTATGCTTCGACGTCTCGACCAACTGTATGCTTCGACGTCTCGACCAACTCTATGCTTCGACGTCTCGACCAACTCTATGCTTCGACGTCTCGACCAACTCTATGCTTCGACGTCTCGACCAACTCTATGCCTGGACGTCTCGACCAACTCTATGCTTCGACGTCTCGACCAACTCTATGCCTCGACGTCTCGACCAACTCTATGCTTCGACGTGTCGACCAACTCTGTGCTTCAACGTCTCGACCAAGTCTATGCCTCGACGTCTCGACCAACTCTATGCCTCGACGTCTCGACCAATTCTATGCTTCGACGTCTCGACCAACTCTATGCCTGGACGTCTCGACCAACTCTATGCTTCGACGTCTCGACCAACTCTATGCTTCCACGTCTCGACCAACTCTATGCTTCGACGTCTCGACCAACTCTATGCTTCGACGTCTCGACCAACTCTATGCTTCGACGTCTCGACCAACTCTATGCTTCGACGTCTCGACCAACTCTATGCCTCGACGTCTCGACCAACTCTATGCTTCGACGTCTCGACCAACTCTATGCCTGGACGTCTCGACCAACTCTATGCTTCGACGTCTCGACCAACTCTATGCCTCGACGTCTCGACCAACTCTATGCTTCGACGTCTCGACCAACTCTATGCCTGGACGTCTCGACCAACTCTATGCCTCGACGTCTCGACCAACTCTATGCCTGGACGTCTCGACCAACTCTATGCTTCGACGTCTCGACTAACTCTATGCTTCGACGTCTCGACCAACTCTATGCTTCGACGTCTCGACCAACTCTATGCCTGGAGGTCAAGACCAACTCTATGCCTCGACGTCTCGACCAACTCTATGCTTCGACGTCTCGACCAACTCTATGCTTCGACGTCTCGACCAACTCTTTGCTTCCACGTCTCGACCAACTCTATGCTTCGACGTCTCGACCGACTCTATGCTTCGACGTCTCGACCGACTCTATGCTTCGACGTCTCGACCAAGTCTATGCCTCGACGTCTCGAACAACTCTATGCTTCGACGTCTCGACCAACTCTATGCTTCGACGTCTCGACCAACTCTATGCCTCGACGTCTCGACCAACTCTATGCTTCGACGTCTCGACCAACTCTATGCCTGGACGTCTCGACCAACTCTATGCCTCGACGTCTCGACCAACTCTATGCCTGGACGTCTCGACCAACTCTATGCTTCGACGTCTCGACCAACTCTATGCTTCGACGTCTCGACCAACTCTATGCTTCGACGTCTCGACCAACTGTATGCTTCGACGTCTCGACCAACTCTATGCCTCGACGTCTCGACCAACTCTATGCCTGGACGTCTCGACCAACTTTATGCTTCGACGTCTCGACCAACTCTATGCCTCGACGTCTCAACCAACTCTATGCTTCGACGTCTCGACCAACTCTATGCTTCCACGTCTCCACCAACTCTATGCCTGGACGTCTCGACCAACTCTATGCTTCGACATCTCGACCAACTCTATGCTTCGACGTCTCGACCAACTCTATGCTTCGACGTCTCGACCAACTCTATGCCTCGACGTCTCGACCAACTCTATGCTTCGACGTCTCGACCAACTCTATGCTTCGACGTCTCGACCAACTCTATGCCTGGACATCTCGACCAACTCTATGCTTCAACGTCTCGACCAACTCTATGCCTGGACGTCTCGACCAACTCTATGCTTCGACGTCTCGACCAACTCTATGCTTCGACGTCTCGACCAACTCTATGCTTCGACGTCTCGACCTACTCTATGCCTGGACGTCTCGACCAACTCTATGCCTCGACGTCTCGACCAACTCTATGCCTCGACGTCTCGGCCAACTCAATGCTTCGACGTCTCGACCAACTGTATGCCTCGACGTCTCGACCAACTCTATGCTTCGACGTCTCGACCAACTCTATGCTTCGACGTCTCGACCAACTCTATGCTTCCACGTCTCGAACAACTCTATGCTTCGACGTCTCGACCAACTCTATGCTTCGACGTCTCGACCAACTCTATGCTTCGACGTCTCGACCAACTCTATGCCTCGACGTCTCGACCAACTCTATGCCTGGACGTCTCGACCAACTCTATGCTTCGACGTCTCGACCAACTCTATGCTTCGACGTCTCGACCAACTCTATGCTTCGACGTCTCGACCAACTGTATGCTTCGACGTCTCGACCAACTCTATGCCTCGACGTCTCGACCAACTCTATGCCTGGACGTTTTGACCAACTTTATGCTTCGACGTCTCGACCAACTCTATGCCTCGACGTCTCAACCAACTCTATGCTTCGACGTCTCGACCAACTCTATGCTTCGACGTCTCGACCAACTCTATGCTTCCACGTCTCCACCAACTCTATGCCTGGACGTCTCGACCAACTCTATGCTTCGACATCTCGACCAACTCTATGCTTCGACGTCTCGACCAACTCTATGCTTCGACGTCTCGATCAACTCTATGCTTCGACGTCTCGACCAACTCTATGCTTCGACGTCTCGACCAACTCCATGCCTGGACGTCTCGACCAACTCTATGCTTCGACGTCTCGACCAACTCTATGCCTCGACGTCTCGACCAACTCTATGCTTCGACGTCTCGACCAACTCTATGCCTGGACGTCTCGACCAACTCTATGCTTCGACGTCTCGACCAACTCTCTGCCTGGACGTCTCGACCAACTCTATGCTTCGACGTCTCGACCAACTCTATGCTTCGACGTTTCGACCAACTCTCTGCCTGGACGTCTCGACCAACTCTATGCTTCGACGTCTCGACCAACTCTATGCTTCGACATCTCGACCAACTCTATGCTTCCACGTCTCCACCAACTCTATGCCTGGACGTCTCGACCAACTCTATGCTTCGACATCTCGACCAACTCTATGCTTCGACGTCTCGACCAACTCTATGCTTCGACGTCTCGATCAACTCTATGCTTCGACGTCTCGACCAACTCTATGCTTCGACGTCTCGACCAACTCCATGCCTGGACGTCTCGACCAACTCTATGCTTCGACGTCTCGACCAACTCTATGCCTCGACGTCTCGACCAACTCTATGCTTCGACGTCTCGACCAACTCTATGCCTGGACGTCTCGACCAACTCTATGCTTCGACGTCTCGACCAACTCTCTGCCTGGACGTCTCGACCAACTCTATGCTTCGACGTCTCGACCAACTCTATGCTTCGACGTCTCGACCAACTCTCTGCCTGGACGTCTCGACCAACTCTATGCTTCGACGTCTCGACCAACTCTATGCTTCGACGTCTCGACCAACTCTATGCCTGGACGTCTCGACCAACTCTATGCTTCGACGTCTCGACCAACTCTCTGCCTGGACGTCTCGACCAACTCTATGCTTCGACGTCTCGACCAACTCTATGCTTCGACGTCTCGACCAACTCTCTGCCTGGACGTCTCGACCAACTCTATGCTTCGACGTCTCGACCAACTCTATGCTTCGACGTCTCGACCAACTCTATGCCTGGACGTCTCGACCAACTCTATGCCTCGACGTCTCGACCAACTCTATGTTTCGACGACTCGACCAACTCTATGCCTGGAAGTCTCGACCAACTCTATGCTTCGACGTCTCGACCAACTCTATGCCTGGACGTCTCGACCAACTCTATGCTTCGACGTCTCGACCAACTCTATGCTTCGACGTCTCGACCAACTCTATGCTTCTACGTCTCGACCAACTCTATGCCTGGACGTCTCGACCAACTCTATGCCTCGACGTCTCGACCAACTCTATGCTTCGACGTCTCGACCTACTCTATGCCTGGACGTCTCGACCAACTCTGTGCCTGGACGTCTCGACCAACTCTATGCTTCGACGTCTCGACCAACTCTATGCTTCGACGTCTCGACCAACTCTATGCTTCGACGTCTCGACCAACACTATGCTTCGACGTCTCGACCAACTGTGTGCCTGGACGTCTCGACCAACTCTATGCTTCGACGTCTCGACCAACTCTATGCCTCGACGTCTCGACCAACTCTATGCCTCGACGTCTCGACCAACTCTATGCCTCGACGTCTCGACCAACTCTATGCCTCGACGTCTCGACCAACTCTATGCTTCGAAGTCTCGACCAACTCTATGCTTCGACGTCTCGACCAACTCTATGCTTCGACGTCTCGTCCAACTCTATGCTTCGACGTCTCGACCAACTCTATGCCTGGACGTCTCGACCAACTCTATGCTTCGACGTCTCGACCATCTCTATGCCTCGAAGACTCGACCAACTCTATGCTTCAACGTCTCGACGAACTCTATGCTTCGACGGCTCGACCAACTCTATGCTTCGACGTCTCGACCAACTCTATGCCTCGACGTCTCGACCAACTCTATGCCTCGACGTCTCGACCAACTCTATGCCTGGACGCCTCGACCAACTTTATGCTTCGACGTCTCGACCAACTCTATGCTTCGACGTCTCGACCAACTCTATGCTTCCACGTCTCCACCAACTCTATGCTTCGACGTCTCGACCAACTCTATGCCTGGACGTCTCGACCAACTCTATGCTTCGACGTCTCGACCAACTCAATGCTTCGACGTCTCGACCAACTCTATGCCTGGACGTCTCGACCAACTCTATGCTTCGACGTCTCGACCAACTCTATGCCTCGACGTCTCGACCAACTCTATGCTTCGACGTCTCAACCAACTCTATGCTTCGACGTCTCGACCAACTCTATGCTTCGACGTCTCGACCAACTCTATGCTTCGACGTCACGACCAACTCTATGCCTGGACGTCTCTACCAACTCTATGCTTCGACGTCTCGACCAACTCTATGCCTGGACGTCTCGACCAACTCTATGCTTCGACGTCTCGACCAACTCTATGCCTCGACGTCTCGACCAACTCTATGCTTCGACGTCTCAACCAACTCTATGCTTCGACGTCTCGACCAACTCTATGCTTCGACGTCTCGACCAACTCTATGCTTCGACGTCACGACCAACTCTATGCCTGGACGTCTCTACCAACTCTATGCCTCGACGTCTCGACCAACTCTATGCTTCGACGTCTCGACCAACTCTATGCTTCGACGTCTCGACCAACTCTATGCCTGGACGTCTCGACCAACTCTATGCTTCGACGTCTCGACCAACTCTGTGCCTCGACGTCTCGACCAACTCTATGCTTCGACGTCTCGACCAACTCTAAGCTTCGACGTCTCGACCAACTCTATGCTTCGACGTCTCGACCAACTCTATGCTTCGACGTCTCGACCAAATCTATGCCTGGACGTCTCGACCAACTCTATGCTTCGACGTCTCGACCAACTGTATGCTTCGACGTCTCGACCAACTCTATGCTTCAACGTCTCGACGAACTCTATGCTTCGACGGCTCGACCAACTCTATGCTTCGACGTCTCGACCAACTCTATGCCTCGACGTCTCGACCAACTCTATGCCTCGACGTCTCGACCAACTCTATGCCTGGACGCCTCGACCAACTTTATGCTTCGACGTCTCGACCAACTCTATGCCTCGACATCTCAACCAACTCTATGCTTCGACGTCTCGACCAACTCTATGCTTCGACGTCTCGACCAACTCTATGCTTCCACGTCTCCACCAACTCTACGCCTGGACGTCTCGACCAACTCTATGCTTCGACATCTCGACCAACTCTATGCTTCGACGTCTCGACCAACTCTATGCATGGACGTCTCGACCAACTCTATGCTTCAACGTCTCGACCAACTCTATGCCTGGACGTCTCGACCAACTCTATGCTTCGACGTCTCGACCAACTCTATGCTTCGACGTCTCGACCAACTGTATGCCTCGACGTCTCGACCAACTCTATGCCTGGACGTCTCGACCAACTTTATGCTTCGACGTCTCGACCAACTCTATGCCTCGACGTCTCAACCAACTCTATGCTTCGACGTCTCGACCAACCCTATGCTTCGACGTCTCGACCAACTCTATGCTTCCACGTCTCCACCAACTCTATGCCTGGACGTCTGGACCAACTCTATGCTTCGACATCTCGACCAACTCTATGCTTCGACGTCTCGACCAACTCTATGCTTCGACGTCTCGACCAACTCTATGCCTCGACGTCTCGACCAACTCGATGCTTCGACGTCTCGACCAACTCTATGCTTCGACGTCTCGACCAACTCTATGCCTGGACGTCTCGACCAAATCTATGCTTCAACGTCTCGACCAACTCTATGCCTGGACGTCTCGACCAACTCTATGCTTCGACGTCTCGACCAACTCTATGCTTCGACGTCTCGACCAACTCTATGCTTCGACGTCTCGACCTACTCTATGCCTGGACGTCTCGACCAACTCTATGCCTCGACGTCTCGACCAACTCTATGCCTCGACGTCTCGACCAACTCTATGCCTCGACGTCTCGGCCAACTCAATGCTTCGACGTCTCGACCAACTCTATGCCTCGACGTCTCGACCAACTCTATGCTTCGACGTCTCGACCAACTCTATGCTTCGACGTCTCGACCAACTCTATGCTTCCACGTCTCGAACAACTCTATGCTTCGACGTCTCGAACAACTCTATGCTTCGACGTCTCGACCAACTCTATGCTTCGACGTCTCGACAAACTCTATGCTTCGACGTCTCGACCAACTCTATGCCTCGACGTCTCGACCAACTCTATGCTTCGACGTCTCGACCAACTCTATGCCTGGACGTCTCGACCAACTCTATGCTTCGACGTCTCGACCAACTCTATGCCTCGACGTCTCGACCAACTCTATGCTTCGACGTCTCGACCAACTCTATGCCTCGACGTCTCGACCAACTCTATGCCTGGACGTCTCGACCAACTCTATGCCTGGACGTCTCGACCAACTCTATGCTTCGACGTCTCGACCAACTCTATGCTTCGACGTCTCGACCAACTCTATGCTTCGACGTCTCGACCAACTCTATGCCTGGACGTCAAGACCAACTCTATGCCTCGACGTCTCGACCAACTCTATGCTTCGACGTCTCGACAAACTCTGTGCCTGGACGTCTCGACCAACTCTGTGCCTGGACGTCTCGACCACCTCTAAGCTTCGACGTCTCGACCAACTCTATGCCTCGACGTCTCGACCAACTCTATGCTTCGACGTCTCGACCAACTCTATGCTTCGACGTCTCGACCAACTCTATGCTTCGACGTCTCGACCAACTCTATGCCTCGACGTCTCGACCAACTCTATGCTTCAACGTCTCGACCAACTCTATGCCTGGACGTCTCGACCAACTCTATGCTTCGACGTCTCGACCAACTCTATGCTTCGACGTCTCGACCAACTCTATGCTTCGACGTCTCGACCTACTCTATGCCTGGACGTCTCGACCAACTCTATGCCTCGACGTCTCAACCAACTCTATGCTTCGACGTCTCGACCAACCCTATGCTTCGACGTCTCGACCAACTCTATGCTTCCACGTCTCCACCAACTCTATGCCTGGACGTCTGGACCAACTCTATGCTTCGACATCTCGACCAACTCTATGCTTCGACGTCTCGACCAACTCTATGCTTCGACGTCTCGACCAACTCTATGCCTCGACGTCTCGACCAACTCGATGCTTCGACGTCTCGACCAACTCTATGCTTCGACGTCTCGACCAACTCTATGCCTGGACGTCTCGACCAAATCTATGCTTCAACGTCTCGACCAACTCTATGCCTGGACGTCTCGACCAACTCTATGCTTCGACGTCTCGACCAACTCTATGCTTCGACGTCTCGACCAACACTATGCTTCGACGTCTCGACCAACTCTATGCTTCGACGTCTCGACCTACTCTATGCCAGGACGTCTCGACCAACTCTATGCCTCGACGTCTCGACCAACTCTATGCCTCGACGTCTCGGCCAACTCAATGCTTCGACGTCTCGACCAACTCTATGCCTCGACGTCTCGACCAACTCTATGCTTCGACGTCTCGACCAACTCTATGCTTCGACGTCTCGACCAACTCTATGCTTCCACGTCTCGAACAACTCTATGCTTCGACGTCTCGAACAACTCTATGCTTCGACGTCTCGACCAACTCTATGCTTCGACGTCTCGACAAACTCTATGCTTCGACGTCTCGACCAACTCTATGCCTCGACGTCTCGACCAACTCTATGCTTCGACGTCTCGACCAACTCTATGCTTCGACGTCTCGACCAACACTATGCTTCGACGTCTCGACCAACTCTATGCTTCGACGTCTCGACCTACTCTATGCCAGGACGTCTCGACCAACTCTATGCCTCGACGTCTCGACCAACTCTATGCCTCGACGTCTCGGCCAACTCAATGCTTCGACGTCTCGACCAACTCTATGCCTCGACGTCTCGACCAACTCTATGCTTCGACGTCTCGACCAACTCTATGCTTCGACGTCTCGACCAACTCTATGCTTCGACGTCTCGACCAACTCTATGCTTCCACGTCTCGAACAACTCTATGCTTCGACGTCTCGAACAACTCTATGCCTCGACGTCTCGGCCAACTCAATGCTTCGACGTCTCGACCAACTCTATGCCTCGACGTCTCGACCAACTCTATGCTTCGACGTCTCGACCAACTCTATGCTTCGACGTCTCGACCAACTCTATGCTTCCACGTCTCGAACAACTCTATGCTTCGACGTCTCGAACAACTCTATGCTTCGACGTCTCGACCAACTCTATGCTTCGACGTCTCGACAAACTCTATGCTTCGACGTCTCGACCAACTCTATGCCTCGACGTCTCGACCAACTCTATGCTTCGACGTCTCGACCAACTCTATGCCTGGACGTCTCGACCAACTCTATGCTTCGACGTCTCGACCAACTCTATGCCTCGACGTCTCGACCAACTCTATGCTTCGACGTCTCGACCAATTCTATGCCTCGACGTCTCGACCAACTCTATGCCTGGACGTCTCGACCAACTCTATGCCTGGACGTCTCGACCAACTCTATGCTTCGACGTCTCGACCAACTCTATGCTTCGACGTCTCGACCAACTCTATGCTTCGACGTCTCGACCAACTCTATGCCTGGACGTCAAGACCAACTCTATGCCTCGACGTCTCGACCAACTCTATGCTTCGACGTCTCGACAAACTCTGTGCCTGGACGTCTCGACCAACTCTGTGCCTGGACGTCTCGACCACCTCTAAGCTTCGACGTCTCGACCAACTCTATGCCTCGACGTCTCGACCAACTCTATGCTTCGACGTCTCGACCAACTCTATGCTTCGACGTCTCGACCAACTCTATGCTTCGACGTCTCGACCAACTCTATGCCTCGACGTCTCGACCAACTCTATGCTTCAACGTCTCGACCAACTCTATGCCTGGACGTCTCGACCAACTCTATGCTTCGACGTCTCGACCAACTCTATGCTTCGACGTCTCGACCAACTCTATGCTTCGACGTCTCGACCTACTCTATGCCTGGACGTCTCGACCAACTCTATGCCTCGACGTCTCAACCAACTCTATGCTTCGACGTCTCGACCAACCCTATGCTTCGACGTCTCGACCAACTCTATGCTTCCACGTCTCCACCAACTCTATGCCTGGACGTCTGGACCAACTCTATGCCTCGACGTCTCGACCAACTCTATGCTTCGACGTCTCGACCAACTCTATGCTTCGACGTCTCGACCAACTCTATGCCTCGACGTCTCGACCAACTCGATGCTTCGACGTCTCGACCAACTCTATGCTTCGACGTCTCGACCAACTCTATGCCTGGACGTCTCGACCAAATCTATGCTTCAACGTCTCGACCAACTCTATGCCTGGACGTCTCGACCAACTCTATGCTTCGACGTCTCGACCAACTCTATGCTTCGACGTCTCGACCAACACTATGCTTCGACGTCTCGACCAACTCTATGCTTCGACGTCTCGACCTACTCTATGCCAGGACGTCTCGACCAACTCTATGCCTCGACGTCTCGACCAACTCTATGCCTCGACGTCTCGGCCAACTCAATGCTTCGACGTCTCGATCAACTCTATGCCTCGACGTCTCGACCAACTCTATGCTTCGACGTCTCGACCAACTCTATGCTTCGACGTCTCGACCAACTCTATGCTTCCACGTCTCGAACAACTCTATGCTTCGACGTCTCGAACAACTCTATGCTTCGACGTCTCGACCAACTCTATGCTTCGACGTCTCGACAAACTCTATGCTTCGACGTCTCGACCAACTCTATGCCTCGACGTCTCGACCAACTCTATGCTTCGACGTCTCGACCAACTCTATGCCTGGACGTCTCGACCAACTCTATGCTTCGACGTCTCGACCAACTCTATGCCTCGACGTCTCGACCAACTCTATGCTTCGACGTCTCGACCAACTCTATGCCTCGACGTCTCGACCAACTCTATGCCTCGACGTCTCGACCAACTCTATGCCTGGACGTCTCGACCAAATCTATGCTTCGACGTCTCGACCAACTCTATGCTTCGACGTCTCGACCAACTCTATCCTTCGACATCTCGACCAACTCTATGCTTCGACGTCTCGACCAACTCTATGCCTGGACGTCAAGACCAACTCTATGCCTCGACATCTCGACCAACTCTATGCTTCGACGTTTCGACCAACTCTATACCTGGACGTCTCGACCAACTGTATGCTTCGACGTCTCGACCAACTCTATGCCTCGACGTCTCAACCAACTCTATGCTTCGACGTCTCGACCAACTCTATGCCAAGACGTCTCGACCAACTCTATGCTTCGACGTCTCGACCAATTCTATGTCTCGACGTGTCTACCAACTCTATGCTTCGACGTCTCGACCAACTCTATGCTTCGACGTCTTGACCAACTCTATGCCTCGACGTCTCGACCAACTCAATGCTTCGACTTCTCGACCAACTCTATGCCTGGACGTCTCGACCAACTCTGTGCCTGGACGTCTCGACCAACTCTATGCTTCGACGTCTCGACCAACTCTATGCTTCGACGTCTCGACCAACTCTATGCCTGGACGTCTCGACCAACTCTATGCTTCGACGTCTCGACCAACTCTATGCTTCGACGTCTCGACCAACTCTATGCCTGGAAGTCTCGACCAACTCTATGCCTGGAAGTCTCGACCAACTCTATGCCTCGACGTCTCGACCAACTCTGTGCCTGGACGTCTCGACCAACTCTATGCTTCGACGTCTCGACCAACTCTATGCCTGGACGTCTCGACCAACTCTATGCTTCGACGTCTCGACCAACTCTATGCTTCGACGTCTCGACCAACTCTATGCCTGGACGTCTCGACCAACTCTATGCTTCAACGTCTCGACCAACTCTATGCCTGGACGTCTCGACCAACTCTATGCTTCGACGTCTCGACCAACTCTATGCTTCGACGTCTCGACCAACTCTATGCTTCGACGTCTCGACCAACTCTATGCCTCGACGTCTCGGCCAACTCTATGCTTCGACGTCTCGACCAACTCTATGCCTGGACGTCTCGACCAACTCTATGCTTCGACGTCTCGACCAACTCTATGCTTCGACGTCTCGACCAACTCTATGCCTGGACGTCTCGACCAACTCTATGCTTCGACGTCTCGACCAACTCTATGCCTCGACGTCTCGACCAACTCTATGCTTCGACGTCTCGACCAACTCTATGCTTCGACGTCTCGACCAACTCTATGCTTCGACGTCTCGACCAACTCTGTGCCTGGACGTCTCGACCAACTCTATGCTTCGACGTCTCGACCAACTCTATGCCCGGATGTCTCGACCAAATCTATGCTTCGACGTCTCGACCAACTCTATGCCTGGACGTCTCGACCAACTCTATGCTTCGACGTCTGACCAACTCTATGCTTCGACGTCTCGACCTACTCTATGCCTGGACGTCTCGACCAACTCTATGCCTCGACGTCTCAACCAACTCTATGCTTCGACGTCTCGACCAACCCTATGCTTCGACGTCTCGACCAACTCTATGCTTCCACGTCTCCACCAACTCTATGCCTGGACGTCTGGACCAACTCTATGCTTCGACATCTCGACCAACTCTATGCTTCGACGTCTCGACCAACTCTATGCTTCGACGTCTCGACCAACTCTATGCCTCGACGTCTCGACCAACTCGATGCTTCGACGTCTCGACCAACTCTATGCCTCGACGTCTCGACCAACTCGATGCTTCGACGTCTCGACCAACTCTATGCTTCGACGTCTCGACCAACTCTATGCCTGGACGTCTCGACCAAATCTATGCTTCAACGTCTCGACCAACTCTATGCCTGGACGTCTCGACCAACTCTATGCTTCGACGTCTCGACCAACTCTATGCTTCGACGTCTCGACCAACACTATGCTTCGACGTCTCGACCAACTCTATGCTTCGACGTCTCGACCTACTCTATGCCAGGACGTCTCGACCAACTCTGTGCCTCGACGTCTCGACCAACTCTATGCTTCGACGTCTCGACCAACTCTAAGCTTCGACGTCTCGACCAACTCTATGCTTCGACGTCTCGACCAACTCTATGCTTCGACGTCTCGACCAAATCTATGCCTGGACGTCTCGACCAACTCTATGCTTCGACGTCTCGACCAACTCTATGCTTCGACGTCTCGACCAACTCTATGCCTGGACGTCTCGACCAACTCTATGCTTCGACGTCTCGACCAACTCTATGCCTCGACGTCTCGACCAACTCTATGCTTCGACGTCTCGACCAACTCTATGCTTCGACGTCTCGACCAACTCTATGCTTCGACGTCTCGACCAACTCTATGCCTCGACGTCTCGACCAACTCTATGCCTGGACGCCTCGACCAACTTTATGCTTCGACGTCTCGACCAACTCTATGCCTCGACATCTCAACCAACTCTATGCTTCGACGTCTCGACCAACTCTATGCTTCGACGTCTCGACCAACTCTATGCTTCCACGTCTCCACCAACTCTACGCCTGGACGTCTCGACCAACTCTATGCTTCGACATCTCGACCAACTCTATGCTTCGACGTCTCGACCAACTCTATGCCTGGACGTCTCGACCAACTCTATGCTTCAACGTCTCGACCAACTCTATGCCTGGACGTCTCGACCAACTCTATGCTTCGACGTCTCGACCAACTCTATGCTTCGACGTCTCGACCAACTCTATGCCTCGACGTCTCGACCAACTCTATGCCTGGACGTCTCGACCAACTTTATGCTTCGACGTCTCGACCAACTCTATGCCTCGACGTCTCAACCAACTCTATGCTTCGACGTCTCGACCAACCCTATGCTTCGACGTCTCGACCAACTCTATGCTTCCACGTCTCCACCAACTCTATGCCTGGACGTCTGGACCAACTCTATGCTTCGACATCTCGACCAACTCTATGCTTCGACGTCTCGACCAACTCTATGCTTCGACGTCTCGACCAACTCTATGCTTCGACGTCTCGACCTACTCTATGCCAGGACGTCTCGACCAACTCTATGCCTCGACGTCTCGACCAACTCTATGCCTCGACGTCTCGGCCAACTCAATGCTTCGACGTCTCGACCAACTCTATGCCTCGACGTCTCGACCAACTCTATGCTTCGACGTCTCGACCAACTCTATGCTTCGACGTCTCGACCAACTCTATGCTTCGACGTCTCGACCAACTCTATGCTTCCACGTCTCGACCAACTCTATGCTTCGACGTCTCGAACAACTCTATGCCTCGACGTCTCGGCCAACTCAATGCTTCGACGTCTCGACCAACTCTATGCCTCGACGTCTCGACCAACTCTATGCTTCGACGTCTCGACCAACTCTATGCTTCGACGTCTCGACCAACTCTATGCTTCCACGTCTCGAACAACTCTATGCTTCGACGTCTCGAACAACTCTATGCTTCGACGTCTCGACCAACTCTATGCTTCGACGTCTCGACAAACTCTATGCTTCGACGTCTCGACCAACTCTATGCCTCGACGTCTCGACCAACTCTATGCTTCGACGTCTCGACCAACTCTATGCCTGGACGTCTCGACCAACTCTATGCTTCGACGTCTCGACCAACTCTATGCCTCGACGTCTCGACCAACTCTATGCTTCGACGTCTCGACCAATTCTATGCCTCGACGTCTCGACCAACTCTATGCCTGGACGTCTCGACCAACTCTATGCCTGGACGTCTCGACCAACTCTATGCTTCGACGTCTCGACCAACTCTATGCTTCGACGTCTCGACCAACTCTATGCTTCGACGTCTCGACCAACTCTATGCCTGGACGTCAAGACCAACTCTATGCCTCGACGTCTCGACCAACTCTATGCTTCGACGTCTCGACAAACTCTGTGCCTGGACGTCTCGACCAACTCTGTGCCTGGACGTCTCGACCACCTCTAAGCTTCGACGTCTCGACCAACTCTATGCCTCGACGTCTCGACCAACTCTATGCTTCGACGTCTCGACCAACTCTATGCTTCGACGTCTCGACCAACTCTATGCTTCGACGTCTCGACCAACTCTATGCCTCGACGTCTCGACCAACTCTATGCTTCAACGTCTCGACCAACTCTATGCCTGGACGTCTCGACCAACTCTATGCTTCGACGTCTCGACCAACTCTATGCTTCGACGTCTCGACCAACTCTATGCTTCGACGTCTCGACCTACTCTATGCCTGGACGTCTCGACCAACTCTATGCCTCGACGTCTCAACCAACTCTATGCTTCGACGTCTCGACCAACCCTATGCTTCGACGTCTCGACCAACTCTATGCTTCCACGTCTCCACCAACTCTATGCCTGGACGTCTGGACCAACTCTATGCTTCGACATCTCGACCAACTCTATGCTTCGACGTCTCGACCAACTCTATGCTTCGACGTCTCGACCAACTCTATGCCTCGACGTCTCGACCAACTCTATGCTTCGACGTCTCGACCAACTCTATGCTTCGACGTCTCGACCAACTCTATGCCTGGACGTCTCGACCAAATCTATGCTTCAACGTCTCGACCAACTCTATGCCTGGACGTCTCGACCAACTCTATGCTTCGACGTCTCGACCAACTCTATGCTTCGACGTCTCGACCAACACTATGCTTCGACGTCTCGACCAACTCTATGCTTCGACGTCTCGACCTACTCTATGCCAGGACGTCTCGACCAACTCTATGCCTCGACGTCTCGACCAACTCTATGCCTCGACGTCTCGGCCAACTCAATGCTTCGACGTCTCGACCAACTCTATGCCTCGACGTCTCGACCAACTCTATGCTTCGACGTCTCGACCAACTCTATGCTTCGACGTCTCGACCAACTCTATGCTTCCACGTCTCGAACAACTCTATGCTTCGACGTCTCGAACAACTCTATGCTTCGACGTCTCGACCAACTCTATGCTTCGACGTCTCGACAAACTCTATGCTTCGACGTCTCGACCAACTCTATGCCTCGACGTCTCGACCAACTCTATGCTTCGACGTCTCGACCAACTCTATGCCTGGACGTCTCGACCAACTCTATGCTTCGACGTCTCGACCAACTCTATGCCTCGACGTCTCGACCAACTCTATGCTTCGACGTCTCGACCAACTCTATGCCTCGACGTCTCGACCAACTCTATGCCTCGACGTCTCGACCAACTCTATGCCTGGACGTCTCGACCAACTCTATGCTTCGACGTCTCGACCAACTCTATGCTTCGACGTCTCGACCAACTCTATCCTTCGACATCTCGACCAACTCTATGCTTCGACGTCTCGACCAACTCTATGCCTGGACGTCAAGACCAACTCTATGCCTCGACATCTCGACCAACTCTATGCTTCGACGTTTCGACCAACTCTATACCTGGACGTCTCGACCAACTGTATGCTTCGACGTCTCGACCAACTCTATGCCTCGACGTCTCAACCAACTCTATGCTTCGACGTCTCGACCAACTCTATGCCAAGACGTCTCGACCAACTCTATGCTTCGACGTCTCGACCAATTCTATGTCTCGACGTGTCTACCAACTCTATGCTTCGACGTCTCGACCAACTCTATGCTTCGACGTCTTGACCAACTCTATGCCTCGACGTCTCGACCAACTCAATGCTTCGACTTCTCGACCAACTCTATGCCTGGACGTCTCGACCAACTCTGTGCCTGGACGTCTCGACCAACTCTATGCTTCGACGTCTCGACCAACTCTATGCTTCGACGTCTCGACCAACTCTATGCCTGGACGTCTCGACCAACTCTATGCTTCGACGTCTCGACCAACTCTATGCTTCGACGTCTCGACCAACTCTATGCCTGGAAGTCTCGACCAACTCTATGCCTGGAAGTCTCGACCAACTCTATGCCTCGACGTCTCGACCAACTCTGTGCCTGGACGTCTCGACCAACTCTATGCTTCGACGTCTCGACCAACTCTATGCCTGGACGTCTCGACCAACTCTATGCTTCGACGTCTCGACCAACTCTATGCTTCGACGTCTCGATCAACTCTATGCTTCGACGTCTCGACCAACTCTATGCTTCGACGTCTCGACCAACTCTATGCTTCGACGTCTCGACCAACTCTATGCTTCCACGTCTCCACCAACTCTACGCCTGGACGTCTCGACCAACTCTATGCTTCGACATCTCGACCAACTCTATGCTTCGACGTCTCGACCAACTCTATGCATGGACGTCTCGACCAACTCTATGCTTCAACGTCTCGACCAACTCTATGCCTGGACGTCTCGACCAACTCTATGCTTCGACGTCTCGACCAACTCTATGCTTCGACGTCTCGACCAACTGTATGCCTCGACGTCTCGACCAACTCTATGCCTGGACGTCTCGACCAACTTTATGCTTCGACGTCTCGACCAACTCTATGCCTCGACGTCTCAACCAACTCTATGCTTCGACGTCTCGACCAACCCTATGCTTCGACGTCTCGACCAACTCTATGCTTCCACGTCTCCACCAACTCTATGCCTGGACGTCTGGACCAACTCTATGCTTCGACATCTCGACCAACTCTATGCTTCGACGTCTCGACCAACTCTATGCTTCGACGTCTCGACCAACTCTATGCCTCGACGTCTCGACCAACTCGATGCTTCGACGTCTCGACCAACTCTATGCTTCGACGTCTCGACCAACTCTATGCCTGGACGTCTCGACCAAATCTATGCTTCAACGTCTCGACCAACTCTATGCCTGGACGTCTCGACCAACTCTATGCTTCGACGTCTCGACCAACTCTATGCTTCGACGTCTCGACCAACTCTATGCTTCGACGTCTCGACCTACTCTATGCCTGGACGTCTCGACCAACTCTATGCCTCGACGTCTCGACCAACTCTATGCCTCGACGTCTCGACCAACTCTATGCTTCGACGTCTCGACCAACTCTATGCCTCGACGTCTCAACCAACTCTATGCTTCGACGTCTCGACCAACTCTATGCCAAGACGTCTCGACCAACTCTATGCTTCGACGTCTCGACCAATTCTATGTCTCGACGTGTCTACCAACTCTATGCTTCGACGTCTCGACCAACTCTATGCTTCGACGTCTTGACCAACTCTATGCCTCGACGTCTCGACCAACTCAATGCTTCGACTTCTCGACCAACTCTATGCCTGGACGTCTCGACCAACTCTGTGCCTGGACGTCTCGACCAACTCTATGCTTCGACGTCTCGACCAACTCTATGCTTCGACGTCTCGACCAACTCTATGCCTGGACGTCTCGACCAACTCTATGCTTCGACGTCTCGACCAACTCTATGCTTCGACGTCTCGACCAACTCTATGCCTGGAAGTCTCGACCAACTCTATGCCTGGAAGTCTCGACCAACTCTATGCCTCGACGTCTCGACCAACTCTGTGCCTGGACGTCTCGACCAACTCTATGCTTCGACGTCTCGACCAACTCTATGCCTGGACGTCTCGACCAACTCTATGCTTCGACGTCTCGACCAACTCTATGCTTCGACGTCTCGATCAACTCTATGCTTCGACGTCTCGACCAACTCTATGCTTCGACGTCTCGACCAACTCTATGATTCGACGTCTCGATCAACTCTATGCTTCGACGTCTCGACCAACTATATGCTTCGAAGTCTCGACCAACTCTATGCCTCGACGTCTCGACCAACTCTATGCTTCGACGTCTCGACCAACTCTATGCTTCGACGTCTCGACCAACTCTATGCCTGGACGTCTCGACCAACTCTATGCTTCAACGTCTCGACCAACTCTATGCCTGGACGTCTCGACCAACTCTATGCTTCGACGTCTCGACCAACTCTATGCTTCGACGTCTCGACCAACTCTATGCTTCGACGTCTCGACCAACTCTATGCCTCGACGTCTCGGCCAACTCTATGCTTCGACGTCTCGACCAACTCTATGCCTGGACGTCTCGACCAACTCTATGCTTCGACGTCTCGACCAACTCTATGCTTCGACGTCTCGACCAACTCTATGCCTGGACGTCTCGACCAACTCTATGCTTCGACGTCTCGACCAACTCTATGCCTCGACGTCTCGACCAACTCTATGCTTCGACGTCTCGACCAACTCTATGCTTCGACGTCTCGACCAACTCTATGCTTCGACGTCTCGACCAACTCTATGCCTGGACGTCTCGACCAACTCTATGCTTCGACGTCTCGACCAACTCTATGCCCGGATGTCTCGACCAAATCTATGCTTCGACGTCTCGACCAACTCTATGCCTGGACGTCTCGACCAACTCTATGCTTCGACGTCTGACCAACTCTATGCTTCGACGTCTCGACCTACTCTATGCCTGGACGTCTCGACCAACTCTATGCCTCGACGTCTCAACCAACTCTATGCTTCGACGTCTCGACCAACCCTATGCTTCGACGTCTCGACCAACTCTATGCTTCCACGTCTCCACCAACTCTATGCCTGGACGTCTGGACCAACTCTATGCTTCGACATCTCGACCAACTCTATGCTTCGACGTCTCGACCAACTCTATGCTTCGACGTCTCGACCAACTCTATGCCTCGACGTCTCGACCAACTCTATGCTTCGACGTCTCGACCAACTCTATGCCTCGACGTCTCGACCAACTCGATGCTTCGACGTCTCGACCAACTCTATGCTTCGACGTCTCGACCAACTCTATGCCTGGACGTCTCGACCAAATCTATGCTTCAACGTCTCGACCAACTCTATGCCTGGACGTCTCGACCAACTCTATGCTTCGACGTCTCGACCAACTCTATGCTTCGACGTCTCGACCAACACTATGCTTCGACGTCTCGACCAACTCTATGCTTCGACGTCTCGACCTACTCTATGCCAGGACGTCTCGACCAACTCTGTGCCTCGACGTCTCGACCAACTCTATGCTTCGACGTCTCGACCAACTCTAAGCTTCGACGTCTCGACCAACTCTATGCTTCGACGTCTCGACCAACTCTATGCTTCGACGTCTCGACCAAATCTATGCCTGGACGTCTCGACCAACTCTATGCTTCGACGTCTCGACCAACTCTATGCTTCGACGTCTCGACCAACTCTATGCCTGGACGTCTCGACCAACTCTATGCTTCGACGTCTCGACCAACTCTATGCCTCGACGTCTCGACCAACTCTATGCTTCGACGTCTCGACCAACTCTATGCTTCGACGTCTCGACCAACTCTATGCTTCGACGTCTCGACCAACTCTATGCCTCGACGTCTCGACCAACTCTATGCCTGGACGCCTCGACCAACTTTATGCTTCGACGTCTCGACCAACTCTATGCCTCGACATCTCAACCAACTCTATGCTTCGACGTCTCGACCAACTCTATGCTTCGACGTCTCGACCAACTCTATGCTTCCACGTCTCCACCAACTCTACGCCTGGACGTCTCGACCAACTCTATGCTTCGACATCTCGACCAACTCTATGCTTCGACGTCTCGACCAACTCTATGCCTGGACGTCTCGACCAACTCTATGCTTCAACGTCTCGACCAACTCTATGCCTGGACGTCTCGACCAACTCTATGCTTCGACGTCTCGACCAACTCTATGCTTCGACGTCTCGACCAACTCTATGCCTCGACGTCTCGACCAACTCTATGCCTGGACGTCTCGACCAACTTTATGCTTCGACGTCTCGACCAACTCTATGCCTCGACGTCTCAACCAACTCTATGCTTCGACGTCTCGACCAACCCTATGCTTCGACGTCTCGACCAACTCTATGCTTCCACGTCTCCACCAACTCTATGCCTGGACGTCTGGACCAACTCTATGCTTCGACATCTCGACCAACTCTATGCTTCGACGTCTCGACCAACTCTATGCTTCGACGTCTCGACCAACTCTATGCCTCGACGTCTCGACCAACTCGATGCTTCGACGTCTCGACCAACTCTATGCTTCGACGTCTCGACCAACTCTATGCCTGGACGTCTCGACCAAATCTATGCTTCAACGTCTCGACCAACTCTATGCCTGGACGTCTCGACCAACTCTATGCTTCGACGTCTCGACCAACTCTATGCTTCGACGTCTCGACCAACTCTATGCTTCGACGTCTCGACCAACTCTATGCTTCGACGTCTCGACCTACTCTATGCCTGGACGTCTCGACCAACTCTATGCCTCGACGTCTCGACCAACTCTATGCCTCGACGTCTCGGCCAACTCAATGCTTCGACGTCTCGACCAACTCTATGCCTCGACGTCTCGACCAACTCTATGCTTCGACGTCTCGACCAACTCTATGCTTCGACGTCTCGACCAACTCTATGCTTCCACGTCTCGAACAACTCTATGCTTCGACGTCTCGAACAACTCTATGCTTCGACGTCTCGACCAACTCTATGCTTCGACGTCTCGACAAACTCTATGCTTCGACGTCTCGACCAACTCTATGCCTCGACGTCTCGACCAACTCTATGCTTCGACGTCTCGACCAACTCTATGCCTGGACGTCTCGACCAACTCTATGCTTCGACGTCTCGACCAACTCTATGCCTCGACGTATCGACCAACTCTATGCTTCGACGTCTCGACCAACTCTATGCCTCGACGTCTCGACCAACTCTATGCCTCGACGTCTCGACCAACTCTATGCCTGGACGTCTCGACCAACTCTATGCTTCGACGTCTCGACCAACTCTATGCTTCGACGTCTCGACCAACTCTATGCTTCGACGTCTCGACCAACTCTATGCCTGGACGTCAAGACCAACTCTATGCCTCGACGTCTCGACCAACTCTATGCTTCGACGTCTCGACAAACTCTGTGCCTGGACGTCTCGACCAACTCTGTGCCTGGACGTCTCGACCACCTCTAAGCTTCGACGTCTCGACCAACTCTATGCCTCGACGTCTCGACCAACTCTATGCTTCGACGTCTCGACCAACTCTATGCCTCGACGTCTCGACCAACTCTATGCTTCGACGTCTCGACCAACTCTATGCTTCGACGTCTCGACCAACTCTATGCCTCGACGTCTCGACCAACTCTATGCTTCAACGTCTCGACCAACTCTATGCCTGGACGTCTCGACCAACTCTATGCTTCGACGTCTCGACCAACTCTATGCTTCGACGTCTCGACCAACTCTATGCTTCGACGTCTCGACCTACTCTATGCCTGGACGTCTCGACCAACTCTATGCCTCGACGTCTCAACCAACTCTATGCTTCGACGTCTCGACCAACCCTATGCTTCGACGTCTCGACCAACTCTATGCTTCCACGTCTCCACCAACTCTATGCCTGGACGTCTGGACCAACTCTATGCTTCGACATCTCGACCAACTCTATGCTTCGACGTCTCGACCAACTCTATGCTTCGACGTCTCGACCAACTCTATGCCTCGACGTCTCGACCAACTCGATGCTTCGACGTCTCGACCAACTCTATGCTTCGACGTCTCGACCAACTCTATGCCTGGACGTCTCGACCAAATCTATGCTTCAACGTCTCGACCAACTCTATGCCTGGACGTCTCGACCAACTCTATGCTTCGACGTCTCGACCAACTCTATGCTTCGACGTCTCGACCAACTCTATGCTTCGACGTCTCGACCAACTCTATGCTTCGACGTCTCGACCTACTCTATGCCAGGACGTCTCGACCAACTCTATGCCTCGACGTCTCGACCAACTCTATGCCTCGACGTCTCGGCCAACTCAATGCTTCGACGTCTCGACCAACTCTATGCCTCGACGTCTCGACCAACTCTATGCTTCGACGTCTCGACCAACTCTATGCTTCGACGTCTCGACCAACTCTATGCTTCCACGTCTCGAACAACTCTATGCTTCGACGTCTCGAACAACTCTATGCTTCGACGTCTCGACCAACTCTATGCTTCGACGTCTCGACAAACTCTATGCTTCGACGTCTCGACCAACTCTATGCCTCGACGTCTCGACCAACTCTATGCTTCGACGTCTCGACCAACTCTATGCCTGGACGTCTCGACCAACTCTATGCTTCGACGTCTCGACCAACTCTATGCCTTGACGTCTCGACCAACTCTATGCTTCGACGTCTCGACCAACTCTATGCCTCGACGTCTCGACCAACTCTATGCCTCGACGTCTCGACCAACTCTATGCCTGGACGTCTCGACCAACTCTATGCTTCGACGTCTCGACCAACTCTATGCTTCGACGTCTCGACCAACTCTATCCTTCGACATCTCGACCAACTCTATGCTTCGACGTCTCGACCAACTCTATGCCTGGACGTCAAGACCAACTCTATGCCTCGACGTCTCGACCAACTCTATGCTTCGACGTTTCGACCAACTCTATACCTGGACGTCTCGACCAACTGTATGCTTCGACGTCTCGACCAACTCTATGCCTCGACGTCTCAACCAACTCTATGCTTCGACGTCTCGACCAACTCTATGCCAAGACGTCTCGACCAACTCTATGCTTCGACGTCTCGACCAATTCTATGTCTCGACGTGTCTACCAACTCTATGCTTCGACGTCTCGACCAACTCTATGCTTCGACGTCTTGACCAACTCTATGCCTCGACGTCTCGACCAACTCAATGCTTCGACTTCTCGACCAACTCTATGCCTGGACGTCTCGACCAACTCTGTGCCTGGACGTCTCGACCAACTCTATGCTTCGACGTCTCGACCAACTCTATGCTTCGACGTCTCGACCAACTCTATGCCTGGACGTCTCGACCAACTCTATGCTTCGACGTCTCGACCAACTCTATGCTTCGACGTCTCGACCAACTCTATGCCTGGAAGTCTCGACCAACTCTATGCCTGGAAGTCTCGACCAACTCTATGCCTCGACGTCTCGACCAACTCTGTGCCTGGACGTCTCGACCAACTCTATGCTTCGACGTCTCGACCAACTCTATGCCTGGACGTCTCGACCAACTCTATGCTTCGACGTCTCGACCAACTCTATGCTTCGACGTCTCGATCAACTCTATGCTTCGACGTATCGACCAACTCTATGCTTCGACGTCTCGACCAACTCTATGATTCGACGTCTCGATCAACTCTATGCTTCGACGTCTCGACCAACTATATGCTTCGAAGTCTCGACCAACTCTATGCCTCGACGTCTCGACCAACTCTATGCTTCGACGTCTCGACCAACTCTATGCTTCGACGTCTCGACCAACTCTATGCCTGGACGTCTCGACCAACTCTATGCTTCAACGTCTCGACCAACTCTATGCCTGGACGTCTCGACCAACTCTATGCTTCGACGTCTCGACCAACTCTATGCTTCGACGTCTCGACCAACTCTATGCTTCGACGTCTCGACCAACTCTATGCCTCGACGTCTCGGCCAACTCTATGCTTCGACGTCTCGACCAACTCTATGCCTGGACGTCTCGACCAACTCTATGCTTCGACGTCTCGACCAACTCTATGCTTCGACGTCTCGACCAACTCTATGCCTGGACGTCTCGACCAACTCTATGCTTCGACGTCTCGACCAACTCTATGCCTCGACGTCTCGACCAACTCTATGCTTCGACGTCTCGACCAACTCTATGCTTCGACGTCTCGACCAACTCTATGCTTCGACGTCTCGACCAACTCTGTGCCTGGACGTCTCGACCAACTCTATGCTTCGACGTCTCGACCAACTCTATGCCCGGATGTCTCGACCAAATCTATGCTTCGACGTCTCGACCAACTCTATGCCTGGACGTCTCGACCAACTCTATGCTTCGACGTCTGACCAACTCTATGCTTCGACGTCTCGACCAACTCTATGCCTCGACGTCTCGGCCAACTCAATGCTTCGACGTCTCGACCAACTCTATGCCTGGACGTCTCGGCCAGCTCTATGCTTCGACGTCTCGACCAACTCTATGCCTCGACGTCTCGACCAACTCTATGCTTCGACGTCTCGACCAACTCTAAGCTTCGACGTCTCGAAGAATACTCTATGCCTCGACGTCTCGACCAACTCAATGCTTCGACGTCTCGACCAACTCTATGCCTGGACGTCTCGACCAACTCTATGCTTGGACGTCTCGACCAACTCTATGCCTCGAC
Source organism: Bombus pratorum (assembly GCA_930367275.1). Lineage (NCBI taxonomy): Eukaryota > Metazoa > Arthropoda > Insecta > Hymenoptera > Apidae > Bombus > Bombus pratorum. Next base: position 3,572,082 of record OV884000.1, on the reverse strand, counting down.
GTCTCGACCAACTCTATGCTTCGACGTCTCGACCAACTCTATGCCTGGACGTCTCGACCAACTCTATGCCTCGACGTCTCGACCAACTCTATTCCTCGACGTCTCGACCAACTCTATGCTTCGACGTCTCGACCAACTCTATGCCTGGACGTCTCGACCAACTCTAGGCTTCGACGTCTCGACCAACTCTATGCTTCGACGTCTCGACCAACTCTATGCCTGGACGTCTCGACCAACTCTATGCCTCGACGTCTCGACCAACTCTATTCCTCGACGTCTCGACCAACTCTATGCTTCGACGTCTCGACCAACTCTATGCCTGGACGTCTCGACCAACTCTATGCTTCGACGTCTCGACCAACTCTATGCTTCGACGTCTCGACCAACTCTATGCTTCGACGTCTCGACCAACTCTATGCCTCGACGTTTCGACCAACTCTATGCTTCGACGTCTCGACCAACTCTATGCCTGGACGTCTCGACCAGCTCTATGCTTCGACGTCTCGACCAACTCTATGCCTCGACGTCTCGACCAACTCTATGCTTCCACGTCTAGACCAACTCTATGCCTGGACGTCGCGACCAACTCTATGCTTCGACGTCTCGACCAACTCTATGCCTCGACGTCACCACCAACTCTATGCTTCGACGTCTCGACCAACTCTATGCTTCGACGTCTCGACCAACTCTATGCTTCCACGTCTCGACCAACTCTATGCTTCGACGTCTCGACCGACTCTATGCTTCGACGTCTCGACCAACTCTATGCTTCGACGTCTCGACCAAGTCTATGCCTCGACGTCTCGACCAACTCTATGCTTCGACGTCTCGACCAAATGTATGCTTCGACGTCTCGACCAACTCTATGCTTCGACGCCTCGACCAACTCTATGCTTCGACGTCTCGACCAACTCTATGCTTCGACGTCTCGACCAACTCTATGCCTCGACGTCTCGACCAACTCTATGCTTCGACGTCTCGACCAACTCTATGCCTGGACGTCTCGACCAACTCTATGCCTCGACGTCTCGACCAACTCTATGCCTGGACGTCTCGACCAACTCTATGCCTGGACGTCTCGACCAACTCTATGCTTCGACGTCTCGACCAACTCTATGCTTCGACGTCTCGACCAACTCTGTGCCTGGACGTCTCGACCAACTCTATGCTTCGACGTCTCGACCAACTCTATGCCCGGATGTCTCGACCAAATCTATGCTTCGACGTCTCGACCAACTCTATGCCTGGACGTCTCGACCAACTCTATGCCTCGACGTCTCGACCAACTCTATTCCTCGACGTCTCGACCAACTCTATGCTTCGACGTCTCGACCAACTCTATGCCTCGACGTCTCGACCAACTCTATTCCTCGACGTCTCGACCAACTCTATGCTTCGACGTCTCGACCAACTCTATGCCTGGACGTCTCGACCAACTCTATGCTTCGAAGTCTCGACCAACTCTATGCTTCGACGTCTCGACCAACTCTATGCTTCGACGTCTCGACCAACTCTATGCCTCGACGTTTCGACCAACTCTATGCTTCGACGTCTCGACCAACTCTATGCCTGGACGTCTCGACCAGCTCTATGCTTCGACGTCTCGACCAACTCTATGCCTCGACGTCTCGACCAACTCTATGCTTCCACGTCTAGACCAACTCTATGCCTGGACGTCGCGACCAACTCTATGCTTCGACGTCTCGACCAACTCTATGCTTCGACGTCTCGACCAAGTCTATGCCTCGACGTCTCGACCAACTCTATGCTTCGACGTCTCGACCAAATGTATGCTTCGACGTCTCGACCAACTCTATGCTTCGACGCCTCGACCAACTCTATGCTTCGACGTCTCGACCAACTCTATGCTTCGACGTCTCGACCAACTCTATGCCTCGACGTCTCGACCAACTCTATGCTTCGACGTCTCGACCAACTCTATGCCTGGACGTCTCGACCAACTCTATGCCTCGACGTCTCGACCAACTCTATGCCTGGACGTCTCGACCAACTCTATGCCTGGACGTCTCGACCAACTCTATGCCTCGACGTCTCGACCAACTCTATGCCTCGACGTCTCGACCAACTCTATGCTTCGACGTCTCGACCAACTCTATTCCTCGACGTCTCGACCAACTCTATGCTTCGACGTCTCGACCAACTCTATGCCTGGACGTCTCGACCAACTCTATGCTTCGACGTCTCGACCAACTCTATGCTTCGACGTCTCGACCAACTCTATCCTTCGACGTCTCGACCAACTCTATGCTTCGACGTCTCGACCAACTCTATGCCTGGACGTCAAGACCAACTCTATGCCTCGACGTCTCGACCAACTCTATGCTTCGACGTTTCGACCAACTCTATACCTGGACGTCTCGACCAACTGTATGCTTCGACGTCTCGACCAACTCTATGCCTCGACGTCTCAACCAACTCTATGCTTCGACGTCTCGACCAACTCTATGCTTCGACGTCTCGACCAACTCTATGCTTCGACGTCTCGACCAATTCTATGCCACGACGTCTCGACCAACTCTATGCTTCGACGTCTCGACCAACTCTGTGCCTGGACGTCTCGACCAACTCTATGCTTCGACGTCTCGAGCAACTCTATGCCTCGACGTCTCGACCAACTCTATGCCTCGACGTCTCGACAAACTCTATGCTTCGACGTCTCGACCAACTCTATGCTTGTACGTCTCGACCAACTCTATGCTTGGACGTCTCGACCAACTCTATGCTTCGACGTCTCGACCAACTCTATGCTTCGAAGTCTCGACCAACTCTATGCCTGGACGTCTCGACCAACTCTATGCCTCGACGTCTCGTCCAACTCTATGCCTCGACGTCTCGAACAACTCTATGCTTCGACGTCTCGACCAACTCTATGCTACGACGTCTCGACCAACTCTATGCTTCGACGTCTCGACCAACTCTATGCTTCGACGTCTCGACCAACTCTATGCCTGGACGTCTCGACCAACTCTATGCCTCGACGTCTCGACCAACTCTATGCTTCGACGTCTCGACCAACTCTATGCCTGGACGTCTCAACCAACTCTATGCCTCGACATCTCGACCAACTCTATTCCTCGACGTCTCGACCAACTCTATGCTTCGACGTCTCGACCAACTCTATGCCTGGACGTCTCGACCAACTCTATGCTTCGACGTCTCGACCAACTCTATGCTTCGACGTCTCGACCAACTCTATGCTTCGACGTCTCGACCAACTCTATGCCTCGACGTCTCGACCAACTCTATGCTTCGACGTCTCGACCAACTCTATGCCTGGACGTCTCGACCAGCTCTATGCTTCGACGTCTCGACCAACTCTATGCCTCGACGTCTCGACCAACTCTATGCTTCGACGTCTCGACCAACTCTATGCCTGGACGTCTCGACCAACTCTATGCTTCGACGTCTCGACCAACTCTATGCCTCGACGTCTCCACCAACTCTATGCTTCGACGTCTCGACCAACTCTATGCTTCCACGTCTCGACCAACTCTATGCTTCCACGTCTCGACCAACTCTATGCTTCGACGTCTCGACCGACTCTATGCTTCGACGTCTCGACCAACTCTATGCTTCGACGTCTCGACCAAGTCTATGCCTCGACGTCTTGACCAACTCTATGCTTCGACGTCTCGACCAACTCTATGCTTCGACGTCTCGACCAACTCTATGCCTGGACGTCTCGACCAACTCTATGCCTCGACGTCTCGACCAACTCTATGCCTGGACGTCTCGACCAACTCTATGCTTCGACGTCTCGACCAACTCTATGCTTCGACGTCTCGACCAACTCTATCCTTCGACGTCTCGACCAACTCTATGCTTCGACGTCTCGACCAACTCTATGCCTCGACGTCTCGACCAACTCTATGCCTCGACGTCTCGACCAACTCTATGCTTCGACGTCTCGACCACATGTATGCTTCGACGTCTCGATCAACTCTATGCTTCGACGTCTCGACCAACTCAATGCTTCGACGTCTCGACCAACTCTATGCTTCGACGTCTCGACCAACTCTATGCCTGGACGTCTCGACCAACTCTATGCTTCGACGTCTCGACCAACTCTATGCCTCGACGTCTCGACCAACTCTATGCTTCGACGTCTCGACCAACTCTATGCCTCGACGTCTCGACCAACTCTATGCTTCGACGTCTCGACCAACTCTATGCCTGGACGTCTCGACCAACTCTATGCTTCGACGTCTCGACCAACTCTATGCCTCGACGTCTCGACCAACTCTATGCTTCGACGTCTCGACCAACTCTATGCCTGGAAGTCTCGAACAAATCTATGCCTGGAAGTCTCGACCAACTCTATGCCTCGACGTCTCGACCAACTCTATGCTTCGACGTCTCGACCAACTCTATGCCTCGACGTCTCGACCAACTCTATGCTTCGACGTCTCGACCAACTCTATGCCTGGACGTCTCGACCAACTCTATGCCTCGACGTCTCGACCAACTCTATGCCTGGACGTCTCGACCAACTCTATGCTTCGACGTCTCGACCAACTCTATGCTTCGACGTCTCGACCAACTCTATCCTTCGACGTCTCGACCAACTCTATGCTTCGACGTCTCGACCAACTCTATGCCTGGACGTCAAGACCAACTCTATGCCTCGACGTCTCGACCAACTCTATGCTTCGACGTTTCGACCAACTCTATACCTGGACGTCTCGACCAACTGTATGCTTCGACGTCTCGACCAACTCTATGCCTCGACGTCTCAACCAACTCTATGCTTCGACGTCTCGACCAACTCTATGCCAAGACGTCTCGACCAACTCTATGATTCGACGTCTCGACCAACTCTATGCTTCGACGTCTCGACCAACTCTATGCTTCGACGTCTCGACCAACTCTCTGCTTCGACGTCTCGACCAACTCTATGCCTGGACGTCACGACCAACTCTATGCCTCGACGTCTCGACCAACTCTATGCTTCGACGTCTCGACCAACTCTATGCCTGGACGTCTCGACCAACTCTATGCTTCGACGTCTCGACCAACTCTATGCTTCGACGTCTCGACCAACTCTATGCTTCGACGTCTCGACCAACTCTATGCTTCGACGTCTCGATCAACTCTCTGCCTGGACGTCTCGACCAACTCTATGCTTCTTCGTCTCGACCAACTCTATGCCTCGACGTCTCGACCAACTCTATGCCTCGACGTCTCGACCAACTCTATGCCTGGACGTCTCGACCAACTCTATGCTTCGACGTCTCGACTAACTCTATGCTTCGACGTCTCGACCAACTCTATGCTTCGACGTCTCGACCAACTCTATGCCTCGACGTCTCGACCAACTCTATGCCTGGACGTCTCGACCAACTCTATGCTTCGACGTCTCGACCAACTCTATGCCTCGACGTCTCGACCAACTCTATGCTTCGACGTCTCGACCAAATGTATGCTTCGACGTCTCGATCAACTCTATGCTTCGACGTCTCGACCAACTCTATGCTTCGACGTCTCGACCAACTCTATGCTTCGACGTCTCGACCAACTCTATGCCTGGACGTCTCGACCAACTCTATGCTTCGACGTCTCGACCAACTCTATGCCTCGACGTCTCGACCAACTCTATGCTTCGACGTCTCGACCAACTCTATGCCTCGACGTCTCGACCAACTCTATGCTTCGACGTCTCGACCAACTATATGCCTGGACGTCTCGACCAACTCTATGCTTCGACGTCTCGACCAACTCTATGCCTGGACGTCTCGACCAACTCTATGCTTCGACGTCTCGACCAACTCTATGCCTCGACGTCTCGACCAACTCTATGCTTCGACGTCTCGACCAACTCTATGCCTGGAAGTCTCGAACAAATCTATGCCTGGAAGTCTCGACCAACTCTATGCCTCGACGTCTCGACCAACTCTATGCTTCGACGACTCGACCAACTCTATGCTTCGACGTCTCGACCAACTCTATGCTTCGACGTCTCGACCAACTCTATGCTTCAACGTCTCGACCAACTCTATGCTTCGATGTCTCGACCAACTCTATGCTTCGATGTCTCGACCGACTCTATGCCTGGACGTCTCGACCAACTCTATGCTTGGACGTCTCGACCAACTCTATGCTTCGACGTCTCGACCAACTCTATGCTTCGACGTCTCGACCAACTCTATGCCTGGACGTCTCGACCAACTCTATGTTTCGACGTCTCGACCAACTCTATGCCTCGACGTCTCGACCAACTCTATGCCTGGACGTCTCGACCAACTCTGTGCTTCGACGTCTCGACCAACTCTATGCCTGGAAGTCTCGACCAACTCTATGCTTCGACGTCTCGACCAACTCTATGCTTCGACGTCTCGACCAACTCTATGCCTGTACGTCTCGACCAACTCTATGCTTCGACGTCTCGACCAACTCTATGCTTCGACGTCTCGATCAACTCTATGCTTCGACGTCTCGACCAACTCTATGCTTCGACGTCTCGACCAACTCTATGATTCGACGTCTCGATCAACTCTATGCTTCGACGTCTCGACCAACTATATGCTTGGAAGTCTCGACCAACTCTATGCCTCGACGTCTCGACCAACTCTATGCTTCGACGTCTCGACCAACTCTATGCTTCGACGTCTCGACCAACTCTATGCCTGGACGTCTCGACCAACTCTATGCTTCAACGTCTCGACCAACTCTATGCTTCGACGTCTCGACCAACTCTATGCTTCGACGTCTCGACCAACTCTATGCTTCGACGTCTCGACCAACTCTATGCCTCGACGTCTCGGCCAACTCTATGCTTCGACGTCTCGACCAACTCTATGCTTCGACGTCTCGACCAACTCTATGCCAAGACGTCTCGACCAACTCTATGCTTCGACGTCTCGACCAACTCTATGCTTCGACGTCTCGACCAACTCTATGCTTCGACGTCTCGACCAACTCTCTGCTTCGACGTCTCGACCAACTCTATGCCTGGACGTCACGACCAACTCTATGCCTCGACGTCTCGACCAACTCTATGCTTCGACGTCTCGACCAACTCTATGCCTGGACGTCTCGACCAACTCTATGCTTCGACGTCTCGACCAACTCTATGCTTCGACGTCTCAACCAACTCTATGCTTCGACGTCTCGACCAACTCTATGCTTCGACGTCTCGATCAACTCTCTGCCTGGACGTCTCGACCAACTCTATGCTTCTTCGTCTCGACCAACTCTATGCCTCGACGTCTCGACCAACTCTATGCCTCGACGTCTCGACCAACTCTATGCCTGGACGTCTCGACCAACTCTATGCTTCGACGTCTCGACCAACTCTATGCTTCGACGTCTCGACCAACTCTATGCTTCGACGTCTCGACCAACTCTATGCCTCGACGTCTCGACCAACTCTATGCCTCGACGTCTCGACCAACTCTATGCTTCGACGTCTCGACCACATGTATGCTTCGACGTCTCGATCAACTCTATGCTTCGACGTCTCGACCAACTCAATGCTTCGACGTCTCGACCAACTCTATGCTTCGACGTCTCGACCAACTCTATGCCTGGACGTCTCGACCAACTCTATGCTTCGACGTCTCGACCAACTCTATGCCTCGACGTCTCGACCAACTCTATGCTTCGACGTCTCGACCAACTCTATGCCTCGACGTCTCGACCAACTCTATGCTTCGACGTCTCGACCAACTCTATGCCTGGACGTCTCGACCAAGTCTATGCTTCGACGTCTCGACCAACTCTATGCCTCGACGTCTCGACCAACTCTATGCTTCGACGTCTCGACCAACTCTATGCCTGGAAGTCTCGAACAAATCTATGCCTGGAAGTCTCGACCAACTCTATGCCTCGACGTCTCGACCAACTCTATGCTTCGACGTCTCGACCAACTCTATGCCTCGACGTCTCGACCAACTCTATGCTTCGACGTCTCGACCAACTCTATGCCTGGACGTCTCGACCAACTCTATGCCTCGACGTCTCGACCAACTCTATGCCTGGACGTCTCGACCAACTCTATGCTTCGACGTCTCGACCAACTCTATGCTTCGACGTCTCGACCAACTCTATCCTTCGACGTCTCGACCAACTCTATGCTTCGACGTCTCGACCAACTCTATGCCTGGACGTCAAGACCAACTCTATGCCTCGACGTCTCGACCAACTCTATGCTTCGACGTTTCGACCTACTCTATACCTGGACGTCTCGACCAACTGTATGCTTCGACGTCTCGACCAACTCTATGCCTCGACGTCTCAACCAACTCTATGCTTCGACGTCTCGACCAACTCTATGCCAAGACGTCTCGACCAACTCTATGATTCGACGTCTCGACCAACTCTATGCTTCGACGTCTCGACCAACTCTATGCTTCGACGTCTCGACCAACTCTATGCTTCGACGTTTCGACCAACTCTATACCTGGACGTCTCGACCAACTGTATGCTTCGACGTCTCGACCAACTCTATGCCTCGACGTCTCAACCAACTCTATGCTTCGACGTCTCGACCAACTCTATGCCTCGACGTCTCGACCAACTCTATGCTTCGACGTTTCGACCAACTCTATACCTGGACGTCTCGACCAACTGTATGCTTCGACGTCTCGACCAACTCTATGCCTCGACGTCTCAACCAACTCTATGCTTCGACGTCTCGACCAACTCTATGCCAAGACGTCTCGACCAACTCTATGATTCGACGTCTCGACCAACTCTATGCTTCGACGTCTCGACCAACTCTATGCTTCGACGTCTCGACCAACTCTCTGCTTCGACGTCTCGACCAACTCTATGCCTGGACGTCACGACCAACTCTATGCCTCGACGTCTCGACCAACTCTATGCTTCGACGTCTCGACCAACTCTATGCCTGGACGTCTCGACCAACTCTATGCTTCGACGTCTCGACCAACTCTATGCTTCGACGTCTCGACCAACTCTATGCTTCGACGACTCGACCAACTCTATGCTTCGACGTCTCGATCAACTCTCTGCCTGGACGTCTCGACCAACTCTATGCTTCTTCGTCTCGACCAACTCTATGCCTCGACGTCTCGACCAACTCTATGCCTCGACGTCTCGACCAACTCTATGCCTGGACGTCTCGACCAACTCTATGCTTCGACGTCTCGACTAACTCTATGCTTCGACGTCTCGACCAACTCTATGCTTCGACGTCTCGACCAACTCTATGCCTCGACGTCTCGACCAACTCTATGCTTCGACGTCTCGACCAACTCTATGCCTGGACGTCTCGACCAACTCTATGCTTCGACGTCTCGACCAACTCTATGCCTCGACGTCTCGACCAACTCTATGCTTCGACGTCTCGACCAACTCTATGCCTGGAAGTCTCGAACAAATCTATGCCTGGAAGTCTCGACCAACTCTATGCCTCGACGTCTCGACCAACTCTATGCTTCGACGTCTCGACCAACTCTATGCCTCGACGTCTCGACCAACTCTATGCTTCGACGTCTCGACCAACTCTATGCCTGGACGTCTCGACCAACTCTATGCCTCGACGTCTCGACCAACTCTATGCCTGGACGTCTCGACCAACTCTATGCTTCGACGTCTCGACCAACTCTATGCTTCGACGTCTCGACCAACTCTATCCTTCGACGTCTCGACCAACTCTATGCTTCGACGTCTCGACCAACTCTATGCCTGGACGTCAAGACCAACTCTATGCCTCGACGTCTCGACCAACTCTATGCTTCGACGTTTCGACCAACTCTATACCTGGACGTCTCGACCAACTGTATGCTTCGACGTCTCGACCAACTCTATGCCTCGACGTCTCAACCAACTCTATGCTTCGACGTCTCGACCAACTCTATGCCAAGACGTCTCGACCAACTCTATGATTCGACGTCTCGACCAACTCTATGCTTCGACGTCTCGACCAACTCTATGCTTCGACGTCTCGACCAACTCTCTGCTTCGACGTCTCGACCAACTCTATGCCTGGACGTCACGACCAACTCTATGCCTCGACGTCTCGACCAACTCTATGCTTCGACGTCTCGACCAACTCTATGCCTGGACGTCTCGACCAACTCTATGCTTCGACGTCTCGACCAACTCTATGCTTCGACGTCTCGACCAACTCTATGCTTCGACGTCTCGACCAACTCTATGCTTCGACGTCTCGATCAACTCTCTGCCTGGACGTCTCGACCAACTCTATGCTTCTTCGTCTCGACCAACTCTATGCCTCGACGTCTCGACCAACTCTATGCCTCGACGTCTCGACCAACTCTATGCCTGGACGTCTCGACCAACTCTATGCTTCGACGTCTCGACTAACTCTATGCTTCGACGTCTCGACCAACTCTATGCTTCGACGTCTCGACCAACTCTATGCCTCGACGTCTCGACCAACTCTATGCCTGGACGTCTCGACCAACTCTATGCTTCGACGTCTCGACCAACTCTATGCCTCGACGTCTCGACCAACTCTATGCTTCGACGTCTCGACCAAATGTATGCTTCGACGTCTCGATCAACTCTATGCTTCGACGTCTCGACCAACTCTATGCTTCGACGTCTCGACCAACTCTATGCTTCGACGTCTCGACCAACTCTATGCCTGGACGTCTCGACCAACTCTATGCTTCGACGTCTCGACCAACTCTATGCCTCGACGTCTCGACCAACTCTATGCTTCGACGTCTCGACCAACTCTATGCCTCGACGTCTCGACCAACTCTATGCTTCGACGTCTCGACCAACTATATGCCTGGACGTCTCGACCAACTCTATGCTTCGACGTCTCGACCAACTCTATGCCTGGACGTCTCGACCAACTCTATGCTTCGACGTCTCGACCAACTCTATGCCTCGACGTCTCGACCAACTCTATGCTTCGACGTCTCGACCAACTCTATGCCTGGAAGTCTCGAACAAATCTATGCCTGGAAGTCTCGACCAACTCTATGCCTCGACGTCTCGACCAACTCTATGCTTCGACGACTCGACCAACTCTATGCTTCGACGTCTCGACCAACTCTATGCTTCGACGTCTCGACCAACTCTATGCTTCGACGTCTCGACCAACTCTATGCTTCGATGTCTCGACCAACTCTATGCTTCGATGTCTCGGCCGACTCTATGCCTGGACGTCTCGACCAACTCTATGCTTGGACGTCTCGACCAACTCTATGCTTCGACGTCTCGACCAACTCTATGCTTCGACGTCTCGACCAACTCTATGCCTGGACGTCTCGACCAACTCTATGTTTCGACGTCTCGACCAACTCTATGCCTCGACGTCTCGACCAACTCTATGCCTGGACGTCTCGACCAACTCTGTGCTTCGACGTCTCGACCAACTCTATGCCTGGACGTCTCGACCAACTCTATGCTTCGACGTCTCGACCAACTCTATGCTTCGACGTCTCGACCAACTCTATGCCTGGACGTCTCGACCAACTCTATGCTTCGACGTCTCGACCAACTCTATGCTTCGACGTCTCGATCAACTCTATGCTTCGACGTCTCGACCAACTCTATGCTTCGACGTCTCGACCAACTCTATGATTCGACGTCTCGATCAACTCTATGCTTCGACGTCTCGACCAACTATATGCTTGGAAGTCTCGACCAACTCTATGCCTCGACGTCTCGACCAACTCTATGCTTCGACGTCTCGACCAACTCTATGCTTCGACGTCTCGACCAACTCTATGCCTGGACGTCTCGACCAACTCTATGCTTCAACGTCTCGACCAACTCTATGCTTCGACGTCTCGACCAACTCTATGCTTCGACGTCTCGACCAACTCTATGCTTCGACGTCTCGACCAACTCTATGCCTCGACGTCTCGGCCAACTCTATGCTTCGACGTCTCGACCAACTCTATGCTTCGACGTCTCGACCAACTCTATGCCAAGACGTCTCGACCAACTCTATGCTTCGACGTCTCGACCAACTCTATGCTTCGACGTCTCGACCAACTCTATGCTTCGACGTCTCGACCAACTCTCTGCTTCGACGTCTCGACCAACTCTATGCCTGGACGTCACGACCAACTCTATGCCTCGACGTCTCGACCAACTCTATGCTTCGACGTCTCGACCAACTCTATGCCTGGACGTCTCGACCAACTCTATGCTTCGACGCCTCGACCAACTCTATGCTTCGACGTCTCAACCAACTCTATGCTTCGACGTCTCGACCAACTCTATGCTTCGACGTCTCGATCAACTCTCTGCCTGGACGTCTCGACCAACTCTATGCTTCTTCGTCTCGACCAACTCTATGCCTCGACGTCTCGACCAACTCTATGCCTCGACGTCTCGACCAACTCTATGCCTGGACGTCTCGACCAACTCTATGCTTCGACGTCTCGACTAACTCTATGCTTCGACGTCTCGACCAACTCTATGCTTCGACGTCTCGACCAACTCTATGCCTCGACGTCTCGACCAACTCTATGCCTCGACGTCTCGACCAACTCTATGCTTCGACGTCTCGACCACATGTATGCTTCGACGTCTCGATCAACTCTATGCTTCGACGTCTCGACCAACTCAATGCTTCGACGTCTCGACCAACTCTATGCTTCGACGTCTCGACCAACTCTATGCCTGGACGTCTCGACCAACTCTATGCTTCGACGTCTCGACCAACTCTATGCCTCGACGTCTCGACCAACTCTATGCTTCGACGTCTCGACCAACTCTATGCCTCGACGTCTCGACCAACTCTATGCTTCGACGTCTCGACCAACTCTATGCCTGGACGTCTCGACCAAGTCTATGCTTCGACGTCTCGACCAACTCTATGCCTCGACGTCTCGACCAACTCTATGCTTCGACGTCTCGACCAACTCTATGCCTGGAAGTCTCGAACAAATCTATGCCTGGAAGTCTCGACCAACTCTATGCCTCGACGTCTCGACCAACTCTATGCTTCGACGTCTCGACCAACTCTATGCCTCGACGTCTCGACCAACTCTATGCTTCGACGTCTCGACCAACTCTATGCCTGGACGTCTCGACCAACTCTATGCCTCGACGTCTCGACCAACTCTATGCCTGGACGTCTCGACCAACTCTATGCTTCGACGTCTCGACCAACTCTATGCTTCGACGTCTCGACCAACTCTATGCTTCGACGTCTCGACCAACTCTATGCTTCGACGTCTCGACCAACTCTATGCCTGGACGTCAAGACCAACTCTATGCCTCGACGTCTCGACCAACTCTATGCTTCGACGTTTCGACCAACTCTATACCTGGACGTCTCGACCAACTGTATGCTTCGACGTCTCGACCAACTCTATGCCTCGACGTCTCAACCAACTCTATGCTTCGACGTCTCGACCAACTCTATGCCAAGACGTCTCGACCAACTCTATGCTTCGACGTCTCGACCAACTCTATGCTTCGACGTCTCGACCAACTCTATGCTTCGACGTCTCGACCAACTCTCTGCTTCGACGTCTCGACCAACTCTATGCCTGGACGTCACGACCAACTCTATGCCTCGACGTCTCGACCAACTCTATGCTTCGACGTCTCGACCAACTCTATGCCTGGACGTCTCGACCAACTCTATGCTTCGACGTCTCGACCAACTCTATGCTTCGACGTCTCGACCAACTCTATGCTTCGACGTCTCGACCAACTCTATGCTTCGACGTCTCGATCAACTCTCTGCCTGGACGTCTCGACCAACTCTATGCTTCTTCGTCTCGACCAACTCTATGCCTCGACGTCTCGACCAACTCTATGCCTCGACGTCTCGACCAACTCTATGCCTGGACGTCTCGACCAACTCTATGCTTCGACGTCTCGACTAACTCTATGCTTCGACGTCTCGACCAACTCTATGCTTCGACGTCTCGACCAACTCTATGCCTCGACGTCTCGACCAACTCTATGCCTGGACGTCTCGACCAACTCTATGCTTCGACGTCTCGACCAACTCTATGCCTCGACGTCTCGACCAACTCTATGCTTCGACGTCTCGACCAACTCTATGCCTCGACGTCTCGACCAACTCTATGCTTCGACGTCTCGACCAACTCTATGCTTCGACGTCTCGACCAACTCTATGCCTGGACGTCTCGACCAACTCTATGCTTCGACGTCTCGACCAACTCTATGCCTCGACGTCTCGACCAACTCTATGCTTCGACGTCTCGACCAACTCTATGCTTCGACGTCTCGACCAACTCTATGCTTCGACGTCTCGACCAACTCTGTGCCTGGACGTCTCGACCAACTCTATGCTTCGACGTCTCGACCAACTCTATGCCCGGATGTCTCGACCAACTCTATGCTTCGACGTCTCGACCAACTCTATGCCTGGACGTCTCGACCAACTCTATGCTTCGACGTCTGACCAACTCTATGCTTCGACGTCTCGACCAACTCTATGCCTCGACGTCTCGGCCAACTCAATGCTTCGACGTCTCGACCAACTCTATGCCTGGACGTCTCGACCAGCACTATGCTTCGACGTCTCGACCAACTCTATGCCTCGACGTCTCGACCAACTCTATGCTTCGACGTCTCGACCAACTCTAAGCTTCGACGTCTCGAAGAATACTCTATGCCTCGACGTCTCGACCAACTCAATGCTTCGACGTCTCGACCAACTCTATGCCTGGACGTCTCGACCAACTCTATGCTTGGACGTCTCGACCAACTCTATGCCTCGACGTCTCGACCAACTCTATGCTTCGACGCCTCGACCAACTCTATGCCTGGACGTCTCGACCAACTCTATGCCTCGACGTCTCGACCAACTCTATTCCTCGACGTCTCGACCAACTCTATGCTTCGACGTCTCGACCAACTCTATGCCTGGACGTCTCGACCAACTCTATGCTTCGACGTCTCGACCAACTCTATGCTTCGACGTCTCGACCAACTCTATGCCTGGACGTCTCGACCAACTCTATGCCTCGACGTCTCGACCAACTCTATTCCTCGACGTCTCGACCAACTCTATGCTTCGACGTCTCGACCAACTCTATGCCTGGACGTCTCGACCAACTCTATGCTTCGACGTCTCGACCAACTCTATGCTTCGACGTCTCGACCAACTCTATGCTTCGACGTCTCGACCAACTCTATGCCTCGACGTTTCGACCAACTCTATGCTTCGACGTCTCGACCAACTCTATGCCTGGACGTCTCGACCAGCTCTATGCTTCGACGTCTCGACCAACTCTATGCCTCGACGTCTCGACCAACTCTATGCTTCCACGTCTAGACCAACTCTATGCCTGGACGTCTCGACCAACTCTATGCTTCGACGTCTCGACCAACTCTATGCCTCGACGTCACCACCAACTCTATGCTTCGACGTCTCGACCAACTCTATGCTTCGACGTCTCGACCAACTCTATGCTTCCACGTCTCGACCAACTCTATGCTTCGACGTCTCGACCGACTCTATGCTTCGACGTCTCGACCAACTGTATGCCTCGACGTCTCGACCAACTCTATGCTTCGACGTCTCGACCAACTCTGTGCCTGGACGTCTCGACCAACTCTATGCTTCGACGTCTCGACCAACTCTATGCTTCGACGTCTCGACCAACTCTATGCTTCGACGTCTCGACCAACTCTATGCTTCGACGTCTCGACCAACTCTATGCTTCGACGTCTCGACCATCTCTGTGCCTGGACGTCTCGACCAACTCTATGCTTCGACGTCTCGACCAACTCTATGCCTCGACGTCTCGACCAACTCTATGCCTCGACTTCTCGACCAACTCTATGCCTGGACGTCTCGACCAACTCTATGCTTCGACGTCTCGACCAACTCTATGCTTCGACGTCTCGACCAACTCTATGCCTCGACGTCTCGACCAACTCTATGCTTCGACATCTCGACCAACTCTATGCTTCGACGTCTCGACCAACTCTATGCTTCCACGTCTCGACCAACTCTATGCTTCGACGTCTCGACCGACTCTATGCTTCGACGTCTCAACCAACTCTATGCCTGGACGTCTCGACCAAGTCTATGCCTCGACGTCTCGACCAACTCTATGCTTCGACGTCTCGACCAACTGTATGCTTCGACGTCTCGACCAACTCTATGCCTGGACGTCTCGACCAACTCTATGCTTCGACGTCTCGACCGACTCTATGCTTCGACGTCTCGACCAACTGTATGCCTCGACGTCTCGACCAACTCTATGCTTCGACGTCTCGACCAACTCTGTGCCTGGACGTCTCGACCAACTCTATGCTTCGACGTCTCGACCAACTCTATGCTTCGACGTCTCGACCAACTCTATGCTTCGACGTCTCGACCAACTCTATGCTTCGACGTCTCGACCAACTCTATGCCTCGACGTTTCGACCAACTCTATGCTTCGACGTCTCGACCAACTCTATGCCTGGACGTCTCGACCAGCTCTATGCTTCGACGTCTCGACCAACTCTATGCCTCGACGTCTCGACCAACTCTATGCTTCCACGTCTAGACCAACTCTATGCCTGGACGTCTCGACCAACTCTATGCTTCGACGTCTCGACCAACTCTATGCCTCGACGTCACCACCAACTCTATGCTTCGACGTCTCGACCAACTCTATGCTTCGACGTCTCGACCAACTCTATGCTTCCACGTCTCGACCAACTCTATGCTTCGACGTCTCGACCGACTCTATGCTTCGACGTCTCGACCAACTGTATGCCTCGACGTCTCGACCAACTCTATGCTTCGACGTCTCGACCAACTCTGTGCCTGGACGTCTCGACCAACTCTATGCTTCGACGTCTCGACCAACTCTATGCTTCGACGTCTCGACCAACTCTATGCTTCGACGTCTCGACCAACTCTATGCTTCGACGTCTCGACCAACTCTATGCTTCGACGTCTCGACCATCTCTGTGCCTGGACGTCTCGACCAACTCTATGCTTCGACGTCTCGACCAACTCTATGCCTCGACGTCTCGACCAACTCTATGCCTCGACTTCTCGACCAACTCTATGCCTGGACGTCTCGACCAACTCTATGCTTCGACGTCTCGACCAACTCTATGCTTCGACGTCTCGACCAACTCTATGCCTCGACGTCTCGACCAACTCTATGCTTCGACATCTCGACCAACTCTATGCTTCGACGTCTCGACCAACTCTATGCTTCCACGTCTCGACCAACTCTATGCTTCGACGTCTCGACCGACTCTATGCTTCGACGTCTCAACCAACTCTATGCCTGGACGTCTCGACCAAGTCTATGCCTCGACGTCTCGACCAACTCTATGCTTCGACGTATCGACCAACTGTATGCTTCGACGTCTCGACCAACTCTATGCTTCGACGTCTCGACCAACTCTATGCCTCGACGTCTCAACCAACTCTATGCTTCGACGTCTCGACCAACTCTATGCTTCGACGTCTCGACCAACTCTATGCTTCGACGTCTCGACCAATTCTATGCCTCGACGTCTCGACCAACTCTATGCTTCGACGTCTCGACCAACTCTGTGCCTGGACGTCTCGACCAACTCTATGCTTCGACGTCTCCACCAACTCTATGCCTCGACGTCTCGACCAACTCTATGCCTCGACGTCTCGACAAACTCTATGCTTCGACGTCTCGACCAACTCTATGCTTGTACGTCTCGACCAACTCTATGCTTGGACGTCTCGACCAACTGTATGCTTCGACGATTCGACCAACTCTATGCTTCGAAGTCTCGACCAACTCCATGCCTGGACGTCTCGATAAACTCTATGCCTCGACGTCTCGTCCAACTCTATGCCTCGACGTCTCGAACAACTCTATGCTTCGACGTCTCGACCAACTCTATGCTACGACGTCTCGACCAACTCTATGCTTCGACGTCTCGACCAACTCTATGCTTCGACGTCTCGACCAACTCTATGCCTGGACGTCTCGACCAATTCTATGCCTCGACGTCTCGACCAACTCTATGCTTCGACGTCTCGACCAACTCTATGCTTCGACGTCTCGACCAATTCTATGCCTCGACATCTCGACCAACTCTATGCTTCGACGTCTCGACCAACTCTATGCTTCGACGTCTCGACCAACTCTATGCCTCGACGTCTCGACCAACTCAATGCTTCGACTTCTCGACCAACTCTATGCCTGGACGTCTCGACCAACTCTATGCTTCGACGTCTCGACCAACTCTATGCCTCGACGTCTCGACCAACTCTATGCTTCGACGTCTCGACCAACTCTGTGCCTGGACGTCTCGACCAACTCTATGCCTCGACGTCTCGTCCAACTCTATGCCTCGACGTCTCGAACAACTCTATGCTTCGACGTCTCGCCCAACTCTATGCTTCGACGTCTCGACCAACTCTATGCTTCGACGTCTCGACCAACTCTATGCATCGACGTCTCGACCAACTCTATGCTTCGACGTCTCGACCAACTCTATGCCTGGACGTCTCGACCAACTCTATGCTTCGACGTCTCGACCAACTCTATGCCTCGACGTCTCAACCAACTCTATGCTTCGACGTCTCGACCAACTCTATGCTTCGACGTCTCGACCAACTCTATGCCTCGACGTCTCGACCAACTCTATGCTTCGACGTTTCGACCAACTGTATGCCTCGACGTCTCGACCAACTCTATGCGTCGACGTCTCGACCAACTCTGTGCCTGGACGTCTCGACCAACTCTATGCCTGGACGTCTCGACCAACTCTATGCTTGGACGTCTCGACCAACTCTATGCTTCGACGTCTCGACCAACTCTATGCTTCGACGTCTCGACCAACTCTATGCTTCGAAGTCTCGACCAACTCTATGCCTGGACGTCTCGACCAACTCTATGCCTCGACGTCTCGTCCAACTCTATGCCTCGACGTCTCGAACAACTCTATGCTTCGACGTCTCGCCCAACTCTATGCTTCGACGTCTCGACCAACTCTATGCCTGGACGTCTCGATAAACTCTATGCCTCGACGTCTCGTCCAACTCTATGCCTCGACGTCTCGAACAACTCTATGCTTCGACGTCTCGACCAACTCTATGCTACGACGTCTCGACCAACTCTATGCTTCGACGTCTCGACCAACTCTATGCTTCGACGTCTCGACCAACTCTATGCCTGGACGTCTCGACCAATTCTATGCCTCGACGTCTCGACCAACTCTATGCTTCGACGTCTCGACCAACTCTATGCTTCGACGTCTCGACCAATTCTATGCCTCGACATCTCGACCAACTCTATGCTTCGACGTCTCGACCAACTCTATGCTTCGACGTCTCGACCAACTCTATGCCTCGACGTCTCGACCAACTCAATGCTTCGACTTCTCGACCAACTCTATGCCTGGACGTCTCGACCAACTCTATGCTTCGACGTCTCGACCAACTCTATGCCTCGACGTCTCGACCAACTCTATGCTTCGACGTCTCGACCAACTCTGTGCCTGGACGTCTCGACCAACTCTATGCCTCGACGTCTCGTCCAACTCTATGCCTCGACGTCTCGAACAACTCTATGCTTCGACGTCTCGCCCAACTCTATGCTTCGACGTCTCGACCAACTCTATGCTTCGACGTCTCGACCAACTCTATGCTTCGACGTCTCGACCAACTCTATGCTTCGACGTCTCGACCAACTCTATGCCTGGACGTCTCGACCAACTCTATGCTTCGACGTCTCGACCAACTCTATGCCTCGACGTCTCAACCAACTCTATGCTTCGACGTCTCGACCAACTCTATGCTTCGACGTCTCGACCAACTCTATGCCTCGACGTCTCGACCAACTCTATGCTTCGACGTTTCGACCAACTGTATGCCTCGACGTCTCGACCAACTCTATGCGTCGACGTCTCGACCAACTCTGTGCCTGGACGTCTCGACCAACTCTATGCCTGGACGTCTCGACCAACTCTATGCTTGGACGTCTCGACCAACTCTATGCTTCGACGTCTCGACCAACTCTATGCTTCGACGTCTCGACCAACTCTATGCTTCGAAGTCTCGACCAACTCTATGCCTGGACGTCTCGACCAACTCTATGCCTCGACGTCTCGTCCAACTCTATGCCTCGACGTCTCGAACAACTCTATGCTTCGACGTCTCGCCCAACTCTATGCTTCGACGTCTCGACCAACTCTATGCTTCGACGTCTCGACCAACTCTATGCTTCGACGTCTCGACCAACTCTATGCTTCGACGTCTCGACCAACTCTATGCCTGGACGTCTCGACCAACTCTATGCTTCGACGTCTCGACCAACTCTATGCCTCGACGTCTCAACCAACTCTATGCCTCGACGTCTCGACCAACTCTATGCTTCGACGTCTCGACCAACTCTATGCTTCGACGTCTCGACCAACTCTATGCCTCGACGTCTCGACCAACTCTATGCTTCGACGTCTCGACCAACTCTATGCTTCGACGTCTCGACCAACTCTATGCTTCCACGTCTCGACCAACTCTATGCTTCGACGTCTCGACCGACTCTATGCTTCGACGTCTCAACCAACTCTATGCCTGGACGTCTCGACCAAGTCTATGCCTCGACGTCTCGACCAACTCTATGCTTCGACGTCTCGACCAACTGTATGCTTCGACGTCTCGACCAACTCTATGCTTCGACGTCTCGACCAACTCTATGCTTCGACGTCTCGACCAACTCTATGCTTCAACGTCTCGACCATCTCTGTGCCTGGACGTCTCGACCAACTCTATGCTTCGACGTCTCGACCAACTCTATGCCTCGACGTCTCGACCAACTCTATGCCTCGACTTCTCGACCAACTCTATGCCTGGACGTCTCGACCAACTCTATGCTTCGACGTCTCGACCAACTCTATGCCTCGACGTCTCGACCAACTCTATGCTTCGACGTCTCGACCAACTCTATGCCTGGACGTCTCGACCAACTCTATGCCTGACGTCTCGACCAACTCTATGCCTCGACGTCTCGACCAACTCTATGCTTCGACGTCTCGACCAACTCTATGCCTGGACGTCTCGACCAACTCTATGCTTCGACGTCTCGACCAACTCTATGCCTCGACGTCTTGACCAACTCTATGCTTCGACGTCTCGACCAACTCTATGCTTCGACGTCTCGACCAACTCTATGCTTCCACGTCTCGACCAACTCTATGCTTCGACGTCTCGACCGACTCTATGCTTCGACGTCTCAACCAACTCTATGCCTGGACGTCTCGACCAAGTCTATGCCTCGACGTCTCGACCAACTCTATGCTTCGACGTCTCGACCAACTGTATGCTTCGACGTCTCGACCAACTCTATGCCTCGACGTCTCGACCAACTCTATGCTTCGACGTCTCGACCAACTCTATGCCTGGACGTCTCGACCAACTCTATGCTTCGACGTCTCGACCAACTCTATGCCTGGACGTCTCGACCAACTCTATGCTTCGACGTCTCGACCAACTCTATGCTTCGACGTCTCGACCAACTCTATGCTTCGATGTCTCGACCAACTCTATGCTTCGACGTCTCGACCAACTCTATACCTGGACGTCGCGACCAACTCTATGCCTCGACGTCTCGACCAACTCTATGCTTCGACGTCTCGACCAACTCTATGCTTCGACGTCTCGACCAACTCTATACCTGGACGTCGCGACCAACTCTATGCCTGGACGTCAAGACCAACTCTATGCCTCGACGTCTCGACCAACTCTATGCTTCGACGTCTCGACCAACTCTCGTGCCTGGACGTCTCGACCAACTCTGTCCCTGGACGTCTCGACCAACTCTATGCTGCGACGTCTCGACCAACTCTATGCCTGGACGTCTCGTCCAACTCTATGCTTCGACGTCTCGACCAACTCTATACCTGGACGCCGCGACCAACTCTATGCCTCGACGTCTCGACCAACTCTATGCTTCGACGTCTCGACCAACTCTATGCCTGGACGTCTCAACCAACTCTATGCCTCGACGTCTCGTCCAACTCTATGCCTCGACGCCTCGGCCAACTCTATGCTTCGACGTCTCGACCAACTCTATGCCTGGACGTCTCGACCAACTCTATGCCTCGACGTCTCGACCAACTCTATGCTTCGACGTCTCGACCAACTCTATGCCTGGACGTCTCGACCAACTCTATGCCTCGACGTCTCGACCAACTCTATGCCTCGACGTCTCGACCAACTCTATGCTTCGACGTCTCGACCAACTCTATGCCTCGACGTCTCGACCAACTCTATGCCTGGACGTCTCGACCAACTCTATGCCTCGACGTCTCGACCAACTCTATTCCTCGACGTCTCGACCAACTCTATGCCTGGACGTCTCGACCAACTCTATGCCTCGACGTCTCGACCAACTCTATTCCTCGACGTCTCGACCAACTCTATGCTTCGACGTCTCGACCAACTCTATGCCTGGACGTCTCGACCAACTCTATGCTTCGACGTCTCGACCAACTCTATGCGTCGACGTCTCGACCAAATCTATGCTTCGACGTCTCGACCAACTCTATGCCTGGACGTCTCGACCAACTGTATGCTTCGACGTCTCGACTAACTCTATGCCTCGACGTCTCAACCAACTCTATGCTTCGACGTCTCGACCAACTCTATGCTTCGACGTCTCGACCAACTCTATGCTTCGACGTCTCGACCAATTCTATGCTTCGACGTCTCGACCAATTCTATGCCTCGACGTCTCGACCAACTCTATGCTTCGACGTCTCGACCAACTCTATGCTTCGACGTCTTGACCAACTCTATGCCTGGACGTCTCGACCAACTCTATGCTTCGACGTCTCGACCAACTCTATGCTTCGACGTCTCGACCAACTCTATGCCTGGAAGTATCGACCAACTCTATGCCTGGAAGTCTCGACCAACTCTATGCCTCGACGTCTCGACCAACTCTATGCTTCGACGTCTCGACCAACTCTATGCTTCGACGTCTCGACCAACTCTATGCTTCGACTTCTCGACCAACTCTATGCTTCGACGTCTCGACCAACTCTATGCTTCGATGTCTCGACCAACTCTATGCCTGGACGTCTCGACCAACTCTATGCTTGGACGTCTCGACCAACTCTATGCTTCGACGTCTCGACCAACTCTATGCTTCGACGTCTCGACCAACTCTATGCTTGGACGTCTCGACCAACTCTATGCCTGGACGTCTCGACCAACTCTATGCCTGGACGTCTCGACCAACTCTATGCCTGGACGTCCCGACCAACTCTATGCCTCGACGTCTCGACCAACTCTATGCCTCGACGTCTCGACCAACTCTATGCCTGGACGTCACGACCAACTCTATGCCTCGACGTCTCGACCAACTCTATGCTTCGACGTCTCGGCCAACTCTATGCTTCGACGTCTCGACCAACTCTATGCCTGGACGTCTCGACCAACTCTATGCTTCGACGTCTCGACCAACTCTATGCTTCGACGTCTCGACCAACTCTATGCCTGGAAGTCTCGACCAACTCTATGCCTGGAAGTCTCGACCAACTCTATGCCTCGACGTCTCGACCAACTCTATGCTTCGACGTCTCGACCAACTCTATGCTTCGACGTCTCGACCAACTCTATGCTTCGACGTCTCGACCAACTCTATGCTTCGACGTCTCGACCGACTCTATGCTTCGACGTCTCGACCGACTCTATGCTTCGACGTCTCGACCGACTCTATGCTTCGACGTCTCGACCAACTCTATGCCTGGACGTCTCGACCAACTCTATGCTTCGACGTCTCGACCAACTCTATGCCAAGACGTCTCGACCAACTCTATGCTTCGACGTCTCGACCAACTCTATGCTTCGACGTCTCGACCAACTCTATGCTTCGACGTCTCGACCAACTCTATGCTTCGACGTCTCGACCAACTCTATGCTTCGACGTCTCGACCGACTCTATGCCTGGACGTCACGACCAACTCTATGCCTCGACGTCTCGACCAACTCTATGCGTCGACGTCTCGGCCAACTCTATGCTTCGACGTCTCGACCAACTCTATGCTTCGACGTCTCGACCAACTCTATGCTTCGACGTCTCGATCAACTCTATGCTTCGACGTCTCGACCAACTCTATGCTTCGACGTCTCGACCAACTCTATGCCTCGACGTCTCGACCAACTCTATGCCTGGACGTCTCGACCAACTCTATGCTTCGACGTCTCGACCAACTCTATGCTTCGACGTCTCGACCAACTCTATGCTTCGACGTCTCGACCAACTCTATGCCTGGACGTCTCGACCAACTCTATGCTTCGACGTCTCGACCAACTCTATGCCTGGACGTCTCGACCAACTCTATGCTTCGACGTCTCGACCAACTCTATGCCTCGACGTCTCGACCAACTCTGTGCCTGGACGTCTCGACCAACTCTATGCTTCGACGTCTCGACCAACTCTATGCCTCGACGTCTCGACCAACTCTATGCTTCGACGTCTCGACCAACTCTATGCCTGGACGTCTCGACCAACTCTATGCCTCGACGTCTCGACCAACTCTGTGCCTGGACGTCTCGACCAACTCTATGCTTCGACGTCTCGACCAACTCTATGCCTCGACGTCTCGACCAACTCTATGCTTCGACGTCTCGACCAACTCTATGCCTGGACGTCTCGACCAACTCTATGCTTCGACGTCTCGACCAACTCTATGCCTGGACGTCTCGACCAACTCTATGCCTGGACGTCTCGACCAACTCTATGCTTCGACGTCTCGACCAACTCTATGCCTCGACGTCTCGACCAACTCTGTGCCTGGACGTCTCGACCAACTCTATGCTTCGACGTCTCGACCAACTCTATGCCTCGACGTCTCGACCAACTCTATGCCTCGACGTCTCGTCCAACTCTATCTGTCGCAAAATGCATTTCTGCTCGGTCGTGCTCGCTCTTGCTCTCGTCCTCTCTCTCTCTCACACACACACACGCGCGCACACACACACACACACACACACTCACACACACGCACGCACGCACGCACGCACGCACGCACGCACGCACGCACACGCACACGCACACGCACACGCACACGCACACGCACACGCACACGCACACGCACACGCACACGCACACGCACACGCACACGCGCACGCACGCGCACGCACGCGCACGCACACGCACACACGCACGCACACACACTTTTCGGCTCATACACTCTTGCCTCTCGGTTGCCACTCCTTGAAATATGAAACCGTACTTCTGTTTTTACGCTGCTTATCTTTTCTCGCATCACTGTTACTAGGCGCTCTTGGATGTAAACAAACCACAAAAAGACGACGTACAAGGTGTTTTCTAATTTCAGCCGATCTCCAATCAAAGCTATTCTACGATATTATATTATAATAAAATTTTTTTTATCCCTTTTTACCACCTTGTACGGTCCGTCAAACTGAGGCTGTAAAGGACCACCTATGGCGTCATGGCGCAAGAAAACGTACGGCGTCATATTTAATTCCTTAAAAACGAAGGCTTTTCTTTCGCCATGACTCTTAACCTCATGTGGCCTGATCTTCCCCATCCGCTCTTTAAGCCGGTTCGCGTACTCCGTGTTGGCCTGCTGCTTTGTTTCAACAAAAAATTCCTCCGGCAATCGAATATCAGTGCCGTAGGTCATTTCGGCAGCCGTTGCGTTTAAGTCCTCCTTTATCGCGGTTCGGATACCTAACAGTACGATTGGTAAAATCTCTACCCAGTTGCTCGTGCCGTGGCATTTTATCGCAGCTTTTAACTGCCTGTGTAGTCGCTCTACCATCCCGTTGGACGCGGGATGATAAGCCGTTGTGCGTATGTGTTTGGCGCCGAGCAGCTGGCACAATTCTTCGAACAACCGCGATTCAAATTGGCATCCTTGGTCGGTTGTGATCCTTAGAGGAACGCCAAAACGTGCTATCGAGTATTAAGGAGGGCCGTGGCAACGGTTGCCGCCTCCATATCGGCAATGGGAATAGCTTCGGGCCAACGCGTGAAACGATCGATACACGTTAGACAATATCGATACCCTTGTGAATATGGCATGGCGATAATGTCTACATGTATGTGCTCGAACCGGCCCGCTATTGTTTTGAAAGTTCCGACTTTCGAGGATACGTGCCTGGTGACTTTACAGCGTTGACAAGGTATACATTGCCGCGTCCAATTTCGACAATCTTTGTTGATGGACGGCCAGACGAAACGTGATGTCACCAATTTCTGTGTAGCACGTATTCCAGGATGGGAAAGTCCATGCAACGACTGAAATACAGCGCGACGTAACTGCTCCGGTACAAAGGGTCGCGGGGTTTCGTACGTCAAATCACAAAATATTCCGACGTCGTGGTCAGGGAATCGTAATTTTTTAAGTTTCAGCGCGCTAGAGCCTGACTCCCTAATTTGCCTCAGCTCTGAATCAACCGCTTGCGCTGCTGCTAATATTTGATGATCCACGGATTTCCCGATCGCTTCTATGCGTGACAAGGTATCTGCTACGGTATTGTTGATATCCTTAATGTGTCTTATGTCGGTTGTAAATTGTCCGACATAATCGAGCTGCCGGAATTGTCTTGGCGAACATTTGTCCGGATTTTGTTCAAACGCGTATATTAGGGGTTTATGGTCGGTATAAATCGCGAAATTTCTCCCTTCGACGGCGTGCCTAAATCGTTTTACCGCCGTGTACATCGCGAGTAGTTCACGATCGTACGCGCTGTATTTTCGTTGCGCGAGGGATAGCGATTTAGTCATAAAACCTAACGGCTGCCAGTTATCGTTAACGCGTTGTTGTAGTACCGCTCCTATTGCGAAATCAGAAGCATCGACCACGAGGCTAACGGTATATCCTAAGAATTGCATTTCGCGCACGCTGAATTCGCACTTCGCGAGATTTATAACAACCCCGTATTCGTCGAGGCGTTTGAACAAGATCCGCAAATGTTCGCGGTGCTGTTCCTCGGTATCAGACGCGATTAAAAAATCGTGGATATACGCGTAGACGAAATCGAGACCTCTCGTGATTTCGTCCACGAATCTTTGACACGTTTGTGCGGCGTTTCGAAGCCCAAACATCATGCTAGTCGCTTCGAAGAGACCGAAAGGGGTAATAATCGCTGTTTTCGGCACGTCCTCCGGCGCGATGGGAATTTGATGGTAAGCACGCACGAGATCGATTTTGGAAAAGATGTGCTTACCATATAAGTTCTGCGCAAAATCCTCTATGTGCGGCGGCGTATACCTATCCGGAATCGTGCGGGCGTTCAAAGCCCGGTAGTCGCCACACGGTCGTATTCCTCCGTCCTTCTTCGGTACGATGTGCAAGGGTGATGCCCACGGGCTTCGCGATGGGCGCATCACTCCTTGGTCTATCATGATTTCGAATTCCGCCTTAGCCTGCATGAGTCGATCGGGGGCTAGGCGGCGTGGTTTCGCGTGGACGGGGGTTCCAGGTGTCGTGCAGATATGATGCTACACTCCATGTTTTACAGAACTTCGCCGGAAGACGGGTGGTCGCGTTAGCTCGGGGAATTCCGCTAACAATCTATGGTACTGCGATTCCCCGTGGATGGTCCTAATAGATCCGATATCGGTCGTCGCTGTAAATCCTCTCGTGGACAACTGCGTGGTCTTGTCCAATAGTCGCTTATTCCGCGGGTCGACGAGTAACCCGTAGTGGCTCAAAAAGTCGACGCCGATGATAGGCGTTTTTACGTCGGCGATTACGAAACGCCACTTAAAGTCTCGACGCAAAGCCAGATCGAGGGACAAGGTGATAGTCCTGTGGAGGATAGGTGAATGCCAAATATCGTAAAATAAGTGTGATTTATTTTACTCAATAAATAAGAATAAATATACACCAGTAGTTCACAATTCGATCCGGTCAAAATAATATAAGTGCTCGAGGAACTCGATGGATACGTATACGTCTGATTGCTAAAGCACTGATCAATTAACTCTCTCGATCGTGCTTGCGTCTGTTTATTTATACTGGTCGGGGGATAACCGGAAAATTTAAACTTAACAACGTTTGACAGTTGAAGGTAGCGGCGACATTGTTTTGTTCGGAGTTCGTTGCTCCTCATCGTACCTATGAACTAACGGTCTTGCTGCTCCGAAACAAAACAACAACAGGATTTGAACTGACCTGCTCGCGTGCCGCTACAGTCCCATACGTCGCGATATGGGCTCCATTCGCTGCGAATAGTTCATACGCGCTCTTACTCGCGTGACCTCTTACTCTATTGCGCGGAAAAACGCAGGTGTCCGCACCTGTATCGACTAGATAAGCGACACCGGATTGCTGGTCTCTTACAAAAAGGCGGGTCGTCAAGCCGTCATCGTTTGCCGCATTTACGGACGACTGGACTCGTTTCCCTGCTTCCATCGACAAGGAGATCTACATTTTCGCGCGCGCTCGCGATACAGATCATGATAATAACATAAGCCGTTTCGGGAACCCGAACGGCGACGACGTCTCTTTGGCGAACGCGCACGAGAGCGCGCTCGACGACGGTCGGAAATGCTCATCGCGCTCATTTTTGTGTTTAACTGGAGTATCTGAAGTATCCCATCTCGTATCTCGCTCAACATTTTATGCGATGGGTCGACTTGTACCTCAGGCTTACTCACTGCTGCGATGCTGTGCTCGTGCTGCTCGCTTCCGGAACAGGCTTCCTCCACTCTGTCCGCGGCCTGGATAATCTTCTCCGGTTTGGTGTCGTCCATAACCGCCAAAACTCGCCGTATACGCTCGGGTAGCCGGTTCTTCCACAGGTTCAGGACGAACTGCTCCGACGCAAAGGGGCTGGCCAGCTTCTTTAGGTCGTGGTAAAATTGGGACGGCTTGCGATCGCCCATTACCTCCTTTTCCATATGCCTCTTCACCCTTTCGCTGTCGAATTCTGCCAGACTCCGAATCAGCTCCTCCTTTAACCGGTCATATTGCTTGTCGCCCGCGGACTCTAAATCTACATCTTCTAATCGCTCCAGGTACTCTGGTTCAAGGCACCCGAACAGAATGTTAACCTTGTCCAAATCTCTTTCAATTCCCGCGGCCTCGAACTGTTTCTCCAACATGCGAAACCAGAAAGATACCTTCTGTGGTTTCAATGGAGGCACGCGGATCGGTTGCGGGGCCATATATGGAACGTTTTGTTTTGACATTGCGATCACGTCGGGGTCTCCAATGTGGAGGATATGGGTATTCCGACGATTGTAAAAATATGTACGATTTATTCACTTTGTAAAAATAGATATATATCTACACAGGTAATATTCGGTACAATCTAGTCAAAATAAATGATGTATTTACTCGAGGAACTCGAAGGATACGCGATACGTCTGATTGCTAAAGCACTGATCGATTAACTCTCTCTCGATCGTGCTTGCGTCTGATTATTTATACTGGTCGGGGGATAACCGGAAAATTTGAACTTAACAACGTTTGACAGTTGAAAGTAGCGGTGACATTGTTTTGCTCGGAGTTTGTTACTCATCTTCATGCCTACGACCTAACGGTCCTACTGCTCCGAAACAAAACAACAACAGGATTCGAACTGTCCTGCTCGCGTGCCGCTACATATCCATCAAACATATACGTATATGCACGATAAATACAGATATATAAACGGAAAGTATGTACAATTTATGAATAACGTGTTCAACATAGATTTATCATATACAACATTATTCGATCCGTTACACCTGTATTTTATCTGTTTAGCAATTTTATTTTAATTAGCGATTTATTTAGCGAAGCGTCAAAATTGGCATTAGGATAAATCATAAGTAACTTTTCCATATTTGTAGCATCGGAATACGGAACAGAATGTAACGGATGCAATTTGTAATTGGACCAATACCGCTGTGGTAAATATATAATTTGGCTTTATCACCTAATATGTTCGAGAATTTTACATATTTCGGACAAACCAGGATTTCTTTTTAAAACTGCGTCTATTTTTATGTGTACTTATTCATGGCAACTACTTACATAAATGTGTAATACAGTCCATGAATATGTATAATGAATATCTGTATCATTTTTATTTATGACAATATATTATACATTGTCATCTATGATCGGAAAATGTGCTCATATGTGCATTAATATGCTCGTATAATGTTAGAGGCTTTTAAAACTTACAGCAGTAATTTGTAATTTGTTCAGTTGTTTAAAAAAAAAATTGTAACCTATCAATTTAAAAAAGTAATATAACCATAATTCGTAATTTGTTTTGTGACGAAGAATTTGTGATGTACTTTAAAATAATCTCTTCATGGAAATGACTAGACTAATTTTAATTAGAATCGAATTAAAAGTATGCGATAAAATGTTTCACATATCTTCGTAAAATAATAATACAACATATAAACTATTATAATTATTATAACACATGTTGTGCTTGAACTCGCATAATTTCCGAGATATTCGCGAAAAACTGCCTGTACGATTAGAATGCATTCTACTTATCGTTGCGCGTCTGTCGCAGAAAATGCGTCGGTTTGGTTACCGGTTGCCAGTCGCTTATCTTCTGTTTACAAACGAGAGTCGGGTGAACATAAAGGACCCGTGCATAACGTGTATATGCCAGCACGCAGGGAATGTCCATTATAATTCACTTAAAAGGTAATATCATATGTCTTGTTAGTTTAATCGTTTTGGGTTAGTTTTTTTAATTCGCGACGCTTGCATAAAATGACAATAATTCTGTTTCGTAAAATAATATCAATTATTTTTATAATTAATTTGTTATTATTTCACGCAAGCGTTGCTGGCTTCTGAGAGGCGGTCGGATTAGAAAATTAAACATTAAATACATCGATGATATTCGACGATATCGCATATGCATATTGTGTACGCGGTCTTTAAAGCTTGTTGAAGTTTATAAACAGAAGACAGGCGACTCCTGGCCGCGAATCAGTGCTAACGCACACGCTACCACAGACGCTCAATTATAGGCCGAATCCAATGCCGACAGTTTTTCGCGAATATCTTGAAAACTAGGAGAGTTGAATAGAAATAGATAGAATAGAAACAAGTTGTTCAAAATGTTGAGTTTCACAACATATGCAAAAATCATCAGAATCAGTGTGTATCGGTCACGGGATTCTCTTGTAAGTAAACTACTTCATGTTATACCACGACACAGACGTCACTACATGTACTTTATGCACAATAGTACTTCATATAATGCTAATCAAACGGTTTGCTGATGTTTGAATCAAATGTTTAAATTACGGTTAATCGGGTGCAAATCTGCTTCTCATTTGTCGAATCCCCATTCACAATAGTTGACACTAGCTATTCAAGAAAGTAAGAAAGAGAGGAAAAAAGAAGAAACATATAGAATGTATAATGATAGTTCTATGACATCTACATGCCACAATAGATGCAATCTTCCGTGCGAAATACAAGTACATTACTAATAATGCGAGTTTGAGAACTAATGAAACTTTAATATTTTTTCTCAACAGCACGGTTGAGTTTCGACTCAGACCTTTTATCCTCATGATGAGTGGAATAATGATGCAATAAAATAAATTTGATCACGAATTTCCAAGTTCAGATCAATTTAGTGGCAACTTCTTTTATAGATCTTCACCCACTGAGAAGTATAGAATAACGCTATGGTGACAAATCCTTTTCGAACGCCCGGTATACTAGATCTTTAACAAATTTTGTATTTTATTTATTGTATGTTTGATTTACTATTCAATAAATTGCGGATGATTCTTCAAATTATAAAGAATAAACTCTGTTCGTAATTTTCTTGATATATTTTTTCAGATAGCACAATCTCTGTTCCTTGTTCTATAGATTACAAAATATTGTAATTACAAAATATCGATATAATAATATCATACACACAAAATGAATAAAACAACTTATAATATAACTATGTGATAATTAAGATAAACCCCTTCCCACGAATAATCAATTGAAACCATACCGTTCGTTACAGCGACATCAAATAGAGTATCGAGGTTTTCATCAAAACAGACATCTTCCTGCATCCATCTGTCGTTCAGCGAACTGTCACCTCCGACAATTTCTTTAACAACATCAGTTCCCCCAAGTATCATGCAACGTTTCATCTCCTTCGACGTTTTCCTCAAACTTATGTTGTCTTGCTCGTCCTCGATATTCATATTTCTGTTTCGAAACTCTTGTTCATCTAGCAGTTCTCTGTCATCATGTTCGTCCTTGAAACGAACAGTTTTACTTTCATTGGTATTGAAGAGGATACCGCGAACAGCCTCGACATTTTTGTTCTTCAAAATAGGCGCTCGATCGAACAGATGGATCATGCTCCTCTCGATATTCGATCGCGTATCGTCTATCGAGTCAGAGTAGCATTTTTTAAAATTAGATTTTTTTATTCCAAGTGTTGCAGCGTTGCTATGGGGCACAGAATTTTTCATTCGCCTGTAACCCCAGCTACGTAAAACTGCAGTGGGTTGGGAAAATTCACCGGTCGGAATGGCAACGGTATTCATCCTCCTGAAATCCAACGTGTTTAGTTTGTTTTCGAAGTTCTGCCTGGTTTCGTCGGTCCTGAAACAAGCTGGCGGTTCGATGAGAAACTTTAGCGCTTCCAGTTGTTCATAGTATTCGCGTTCGAACTGCTCCCGGTTGAGTTCGCTATTTCCCTTTCCCTCTTTTTTCTTCCCGTTAGTTAATCCGGCTTCGACATTTGTCGCAAGAATCCCCGACTTTGAATCGACTTTTTTGGCCACGGGTCTCGCGAAAGTCACGCCTTTGCCTCGATTCGACCTACAATTAACGTCAAATCTATTTCTTTCCTCACTTTTCTTCGTCATCTGTCGTTTTCTAGATTTTCGATGACTCTCTAGCCTTGTTCCCGGCCTGGAGCTCCTGTTTCGTTTCCACGAAGCGCGCAACGAACGAATCATTGCTACAAATCGTGATCCGGGACTGGCACATGTGACTTTTCTCTTGGATTTCGAACGTAGCACACGTCTCGACAGCTGTTTGTCGCTGACCAAAGGGTCCGTTGTCATGAATAACGAGATTTGCGAGGAACTTGTTTCCTCCACGCCGGTCAAGCATTGCGAACAATTGAAAAATCTCATCTTCGAAACGGGGTTGTCAATTCGTCACTATCGCGTTAGTTCATTAACTTTTTTTATTTATTTTATAATAGGTTTAACGTCACATCGATTGCAAGCACAATTTATCTATGGCTATTAGTGGTTATCTATGGTATCTTATGGTATCTATGGTTATGGTAAGATTGAAAGTACTGCGGTGATATTGAATTCTATTATCCTAACATCGTGTTTTTTAAGCATTTGTTTACTGTCACTTTCATTCAGAATATTATTAAAAGAGACTCTCTGTACTTAAGACAATTCAAAATGTGTTTAACCGCTGTACAATATACGTTTCACAAATATTGCGTACAGAACAAAAGTTCACGAATTCTTTCAGTGTTTTAATAGACTTAGGAAAGACATATTACACTATACAAATATTGCTCTTTTTTTAGATATACCGTGGCTCACGAAAGTATTTGAACACTTAGCATAAAGAGCTTTCATGTATTTGATAGCTGTCGTTCGCGACTTCGTCCACGTAGACGATGTAGGAAAACTGATATTTTTATCTATTTATTTTTTGATATTATGTATTGTAGAAGTAACTACTTCAAGAAAAACTCTACATCTTTATTTATGTATATCCGTGACCTGGAAACTGCTATTACGCAGAAATATTCTAAATAAGGAGCGGTGCATATTATTGTATCCTTGAGTATACATTATGTTTTGGGTTGCAAGGTCTAGCAACAAAGGAACTAGTAAACAGATTTCTATTTACGTTCCCTGTAACCTCTAGCCAAAGCTATAAGGTTAACTTTTTTGGTAATGTCCTTTTGCTATAAATATGTGCTCCCTATCATTCCATTGTCTGGTAACACTAAGACAGTAGGGATCTGAATCAGCATAAACTTTACATTATACATTGTGCTCAAACTTATGCCTCTAATTATTTCAATATACTTTTCTATTACAAATTCATCCACTCGTTCTTCAATCAGTCGACCTCAACCTCGACATGTATAATATAAGAGTCGATTCTGATCCGAACGAAACGAAACATCTTAGAGAGTGACTCTCGTCTTAAATATTCGAGGTCGTTAGGGAAACGACCGCACGATTCAGCAATCGATATAATTTTGAATAAAATCTTGGTCATCTTTAGTACAACGCAAAGCAACTTTCAGCGTCGCAACCATAGAGTTATCAGTTAGAGTTAGAGTATCAACAGGACGCCGCCAGGTCGAGGCATCAACGCGGCGCAACACCTCCCGGACGATCCGCGGGTACCAACCGCCAACACCAGAGGGCTACGACGACAACGAGTCGGTCTATCTCGCTAGCGGTCGAATATGCGGGCACTTCATATAAATACCGCACCTAGCGAGACTCCCTCTACGTCTAAGGCAGGGACTACCGGGCATAGCCTTACTGATGAGTCCATCGGTAGTCCCGGGACGAAACCCAAAACTCTCTTTTCGTACCTCCGCCACAGTTTCAAGCAAGGCACATCAATCGATTTGTTAGGTAGGCTTCGTCGTGCAGTCAGCGTTGTATCTGGAATCTGTGACACGATCATGCCTGTAACTGAATTCTACTCTAATATGTAAATCTACATTTATTTAAACAACATTTTTTACTCTATATTTACTTTAAATAAATTGAGAAAGGTTATGAAAAATAGTTTGGTTTATATCCCTTTACCGACTGTGGTAAAGATGGCGAAGGTGATATTAAATTTAAGAAATCGATTGCAGCGCTATGATTAGCGGCCGATTTGTAAAGTACACTTATCGCTATTTCGGAGTAAAATCATCAAATTCCTGGGCACGAGCCTATGTAATATTCGTAAACTATAAACGGCTTACAATGCATCATTTTCACAAACACTTTTACGTTTAACTTTAGTTATTCATATGACATGTGTTTATAATAGGCTATCAACGAGCGTACGTGAAATGGCATAACGTCGATAGGTTTAAATAGCAGGAATTTGCATAGTAAGATAAAGTAGGAAATGATTTTCTACGTAATTATATAAAGAGAAGTGTTCCGAAAGCATTCTAATTTGTTTAAATATGGGACTATTAAGTTGTTCGAAATGCTTCTTTCGTTTTATAAGGAAATAATAGGCGCACACTATTTTTTTTTTTATATTAGTTTATTGAATTATGCACGAATATAATAATAGAAATAGAACTAAATGGATCATACCTAATTCGATAAAATAACATAAAACAGAAATTGTTGTTCATCTATTATCACCTTATGAAACGAAAGAAACTTTTCGTATAACCTAATATTTAGGACTCGAAAGAGATACCTTGGCAATTGTAAAGAATTTTAATAATTTTCTGTGCTTTTCTGTGCTGGACCCGATACGGTAAAAGAAACTTCGGATGCAGCTTTAGCCTTCTTGCGTCTCTTGTTATACGTCCACTTGTCTCGGGCTTGGATCTCCTCGATCCGCCTCTTTGCGTCTGCACGCAACTGATCTCGTTCCTCTTGGTATATCGCAGCCTGTTCGTCCTCGATGCTACTGCTCCTCTTTCGTTCTTTCTCTATCTTCCTCTCCATTGTTTGTTTACTCGTTTCACTCTTGTCAGAGGCTTTGATCGTCGTGGCAGCATCGTGACATTTTCGTAGGCTCGGTTTGTACGTGGAAGACGTTAACAACTTACCATCATCCGAGACTATAATCTCTCTTTTCTCGCAGGTCATCACGTTCATCGTGTCTTCGACAATCCCATTGTCATCCTCGTCATCCACATCCTCTGTATGTCGAATCTTCGTATCGATATTATTGGAGGGATTCCGCGCGTGCAATTTCCCTTGTCTTTTCGTTCGCCTTGCATTGACTCTCTTCGAGTCTATCCGAGAACTTGGAGCAACCCTCACACCCGCAACGCTATCCTTCTCAGTAAATTCGCAAATATCATCGACAACATCCTGTTGCTGTTGTTTAGCCAGATTCTTCCTCCTCGTGATGTTCGCTAAGTCCTCCTGCTGGCCGCAACTCCCCTGCTGGCACTCGTCCCCGTTCCTCCGTCACTTGCTGCACAGCTACCCGATACTTCTTCAAAACTTCTGCCAACTCTACTTTCTTCCAATTGCGACAGTAGCTCAATTCGTTCGCGACTAGCTATATTAGCACGATCTTCTGCTTCGGAACGTTGCCGCAGTGTTTCCTGCAACGAAGCCGCGTCTCGTTCAGTTCTTGCTCCAGTGCCTGTTTCGCTTTAACTGCAACTGCTCTAGCGCATTCTGCATCTTCTAACTGGTTCTTCAGCTGTGCTACTTCCTCCTCCGTTTTGTCACCAAATTTTAATTCCTCAAGCTCTTGGCCCAATGTCCGCAATCTTTCTTCCTTCAATTCGATCTCCAATCTTGCGTCACTAAGGCTCTGTTCTATGGTAAACTTCTCCGCGATCGTGATTTCTTTTTCTCTACCTAATCTTTTACGTTGCGCTTTCTCTTGCCGTAGATCGTTCATTAAATTCTGGGTTTCTGAATCGAATTTGCGCTGTTTCTTTTCCAGAAGATTGTTCCTAGCTGTCTGTTCTTCCAACAGTAGTCTCAAGTCGTGCATCTCGTCATTCAGTTTTTGTACGCATCGTTTCCATTGTCCAACAACCTGACGTTGTTCCTCGACCTCTTCGTAAGCATCAGCTAACTTCTTCTCCAATTGCTTCTTAAGACCAACCAGTTGCTCAAAATCATCCTCATGTTGCTGGGCACTTACTACATTCCCAAATTCATTTTTCAGCGCCTTTTTTAGTTTTGCCCAGGGCTTCGTGCATCGTTCTAGTCGCACGAAGGCTCGAGCGGAGCCTGCGAGCAATTTCCTGGCATAGATCAGCATGTGAGCGTCCGACCAACCCCACACTTCTGCCATTTCCTCGAAATCTTCTACCCACTGATTTACACTCAGCAGATCATCCCCGCTGAATTTCTTTAATAAATTCTCTACGTCTTCAGCATTTGCCATTTTAGTCTTTTCTTTTCTACTCCCGCACAAATAGCTCCGTTAAATCGTGTCGTTCTCTATCTTATTCAATCCCCACTTGTAATATTTATATTCCAATTTTATTCAAATTCAAAAAATTTGTATTCAAATTAATACGACATAACCAGTGATAAAGAAAACACGCAAGGCATACGAAAGAATTAACGTTGATCTCAAAGTCGTTGAAATTGACATTCTTCCTTTTCTAGTGAATCTTTCATATAATGTACCGATAATAATATTTATAATATTTATAAAAACAGAGAAGGTCTGTGCATAGGTATGTATTTCCTTGTGTCCGAGGTGATCTGAAAAACTACTTAAATGATTTGATAATAATTCTTTCACATTGAAAAGTACATTTTCTGCAGGATGTAGGGTACATTTTATTACGCTTACTTCTCAGAAAACCGGGCAATGAATATAAGATATGACCAAGCAGGCCTCTATTGCATGGTTGCGTTTCGCTTGACTGTCAGTTGATAGTCACTTCCTAGAAATATCTCTCGAATACTATTTACTATGTTGATTTTTATAATAAATAATAGTGAGTTTTAAATCACGAAACTAATTATGGGGAGTAAGCACGAAACATTCAGTTGGCGCAGTCGAAACGGTTGCACATTGAAGAGTGAGAGAGGGAGAGGCAATGTTGCCACATGGTTACGACGCTGTGAAGTTGCTTTGCGTCGCACTGAAGATGCTTACGAGATGTCTGGAGTTATAGCGATTACCAGATCGTGCAATAGTTTCGCTAACGGCCGTGAATATTTAAAACGGGAATCGCTCTCTGACCACTGACAAGTGCGAACCCGGCACTAAGACAAGGTAACAGAGTATTCTCAAGTTTAATGAAGCTAAAGGAAAAGGGGAAAATTGTTTACGAAAAGACGATAGATAAATAGTAGCCTCAGCTCGAGAAACTAGCGATAGACACTTTAAGCGATTTACCGACGATAGAGTTCGAACTTTTCAGACTCGAAATAGAAAAATCAGCGCTAAATGTAAGTACTCAAAGGATTAGCGAACAACGAGAACGTCCTACTACAATTAGTCCTAATACAAATAGACTGCGCAATTAAGAAATACTGCACCACTATGCAGTAACAGTAGATTAGCATTCAACCGTTACCATCAAAGTATCAACAATTATTTCATGTGAATGGTATTCAAATAAGTAAAATGCATAAAATATGCAATAAATGTATGATTCTCTCATTGGTATATATATATATATGTCGGGTTTACATTAGAATTAGGGTTAGGGGCGTGAAACGAATCTTCGTTTGGATCACACGTGTCGTTATGCAATAGAGAAGACATTGACTAGTGCAGATACGATTATCATAGAACTGGACAAGTAACCGTGGTAATTAGATATTCGAGAAACTAATGACAATGATCCTAGGTTCAATAACGAATCCGCGGTCGACGGGATGATAGATGAACGTGCTCGCAAAATCTAAGTCGGACGCGTAATATCCACTGATCGTAAGGAGTTACTTTATTCGTCGATGGGATGTCCTTTCATCTCCGACATATATCGGCAATAGACCGACATATACCGACATATAAAGGCCAAAGCCTTTCCTTGGAAATTTTGGGGACATCCTCTAGTACCTTAGCCTAGATTTTATTATAGTTGTAATCGTTTAAGATGAGTAATAAGCGAGATTGGGTTCGAGGCGACAATCGGTCGCCGAACGTAGCCACGGTCACGGGATGGACGTTTTGTCTAACGGAGGTCTGGAGTGGTTGTATGTGTTTTCCGAGAAATGTGGTTGTGGCGGCATGCGGCCTCGAGAGCGGGCCACTTGTGATGTTGCCTCGGAGGTGTCGATGCAATGGGACATACATTGTATGAATAATCAAAACTCCAGGCAGAAACTGCCTAGCAACGGCGTTTGGAACTTTCTCGATGCTTCCAAACGGGTATAGAAAACAAAATGCAATCGTACAGCGAGAAAAATCTCCACGAGGCTGGCATTCTTGCGGTTGCCTTGGAGAGTGACACATCGAGCCTTTTCGACGATCGCATTTTGCGCCTAAGATTAGTTTCGCTTAGTAAGGAGTTATCCCGGTGGCCGTGGATTCGTTTGAACCCAAAACATTGCGAGTAGTGTTATTTAATTTATTATTCGTAAATCGTATTATTCATTAGACTTATTATCTGTTAAACTTATTATTAGTTGTACTTATTATTTGTTAAGCTTAGTGATAGACTTGCATATACGTGTGAATAAAATCTCGGCTTTGTGAAACGATGGCTAATCCACATGAAGAATTGTCACGCGCCCAAAATTCGAATCCTGATCCGACATCAGAAGTGGGATTAGAACCGTTTAAAGTGATACAAGAGCAAATGGCCCTTATGCGCGAGTTAATTCAGACGCTAGCGCACAAACCGGGGGAGCAAAGACCGAGTACGGAATCTGAGGATGCAAGGTTACCACGTTTTGACCCCGAAGGCGCGGGCGCCGATCCATCCGCGTGGTGCTCTCATGCTGATCTGATTTTGAAAGACCAGCCGATGCAAGATAGTGCGTTACTTTCCGCTAAGGGGTTTCACGCCCTAAGGGTTTCTGCTGCGCATTGGATTTCACAAATAGTGCGCGGTGGAAAGCTTACCTGGCCAACGTTTAAGGAACAATTTCTTTCGCGTTTTGGTGGCAAAGAGACAGCCGCTTCGGCGTTAATAAGGATATCCAGAGAACGACCGTCGGAGACTGAATCCCCAGGAGCGTACGGTAGTCGCCTCCGTTCCATGCTGCAGATGAAGTTGCAAGATCTAACGATGCCCGAAGTGATCAATGCCTTCGCCCTTTATATGCTAAGTTCACAAGATCGACGCTTTCGGCGACTAACGCTCGCGAATAATATCAAGACGGAGGACCAATTTCATGATGAAATGAGGGTTCTTCCTTACAACGATCAGCCGACATTTTCGCCAGGAAACTCACTAACGGAACCTGAAGCTAAACGAAGCAGGCTATCAGTTTCTCGGATTAAGTGCTACCGCTGTGATGCTCACGGACATAGGAGAACGGAGTGTCGTCTGAAAACACAAACGGGGAAGGAGCAGGATATACGAAATCCAAAGGAAAAACGACCAGCCGCACCGTCGAAGGTGACCTGCTTCAAATGCCACGAGGAGGGACATATCGCGCCTAATTGCCCATCATCGCGGAAAAGAAACTACGATTCCATTGACGAACGCCGGATCGACTCCTGTGGAGTGGAAGCTCCGGCTGGTAGATTAAGCCATCTGGGTGAGTCGTATCCATTTTACTTTGATTCTGGGGCCGAGTGTTCGTTAATCAAAGAGTCCTTAGCCTCGAAATTCTCGGATAAAAGAATAACCAATGTAGTAGTGATGCGGGGGGTTGGGAATACTTGTATTAAGAGTACACTTCAGATTTTGTCCACTGTTTGTATTAACGGTCTTACATTGGAGATAGTTTTTCATGTCCTTGCTGATGATTACTTAAAATACGATATCATGATTGGTCGCGAGATTTTAAGCCAAGGATTCGACGTAAATACCACGCAAAATAGTCTCGTTATTTGTAAAACAAAGGTCATTAACGCTTGTGGTAAAGTCGCGGAAGATGCGGTCAACATTAACGAGGTTGACACTGACGTGATCGGTAACGATAAAGATCGGTTAATCTCTGTTCTCGAAAAATTTAAAGAATCATTCTGTTACGACCGTTCGCGGAGAGACGCGGTCGCTAGGAAAACGCGTCAGCGAGAGGCGTAAATTCTCGCTACGATTCGGTTAATCGACGCCGCGAAATAGTCGTTCCCCTGATTTCTGTTAAGATAATAGGGGTGGTTGATTGAATGTGACACTGTATTGTAAGTTATGTATCACAGTTTATTTTACACTTGTAAAGTAGGTAGTTACGCTGGTGCGTATGTACAAGATGAGTGATTGACTTTTCTAGCGGTATAGAAAAGTAGTTGACTTGACTCTCCTGTTGTCGTAGGAGAAGTAAGTTACAGTGGTGAATGACTATTATCCGGAGGTAAACCCGTTCGAGGGATGTTGACTCGTCTGAAGATGGAAAATTAGTGCCGTTCGGTGACAATGCTGTGGCGGAGGAAAACTAAGGATGGGTGTGTCTAGCGCACGGGACCATCGGATTTGTTCATGATGATTTTGGCTAAGAGAGTGAGGGAAATAGGCTTCGTTGTTGATTGGTTATTTACTGTGGTGGTGGATGAGGAAGGATGCTAACCGCCCTCGAGATGAAGTCACTAGTGGGAGACCTCATACGTGAGAAAAGGCAACTTTCCCGTGTCAAACCGTAGTGAACAATAAACTGTAGGAAGTAATTCGCCGAAAGAATATTTGTTGGGTCTGAAGGACCTTAGCTTGGAAATTGCTGGGATTTATGACGGGTCCTTAAGAGTGTTGAGGGCACGCCGTAAGGACGAGCGGACATCTGGTTTCCGTCTGGCCCGCAGCGTGGGGCCTGGTCTAGGTAGAGTGTCGCCCGACGTAACAATTGTAAAGTCGGCTAAAACCGAGAAGAACGGGAAGCCCAGTCAATCTGTAGAGGTAATGAAGAAAAGAAGATGCTTCATTTGTGGTAGTGAGGATCATCTAAGTGTTAAGTGCCCGGAGAGAGGAAAAGGTGTTAGGTGTTTCGAGTGCAGCGGATTCGGACATATTGCAGCGAGGTGTACAGCACGACCGAAAGAGACTTGCGTAGTGTCAAGATCCGAGAAGAGAAAGTATACGAAGGAAGTGGCGATAGATAATTGTAGGTTTGTGGCATTAGTGGATATGGGAAGTGATCTCACGTTCATTCGATCAGACGAGTATGCGAGGTTAGGGTCACCACCGCTAGGTAAATGCAAGTTCAAGTTCGACGGTTTTGGTTCCACTAGCAATAGGACCTGGGGTGAGTTTACAACGGTAATGACGGTCGACGGGTATGACTTTACTATCACTCTGCACGTTGTCTCGAATAAGGTGATGACAGGACACAGTCTGCTGCTAGGTACTGATTTCCTAGATCAGGTAGAGTTGCGGGTCGAACGGGGCGAGGTGACGTTCTTACGACTTGACGATCAGACTGACGGTCGCGAGGACGCGCCGGATACATTGAAAGTCAATGCAGTAGAACAGACTGACGAAATAGACGTAACACACGTACAGGAACCGCATTATCGTGAAGCGGTTCGCGATATCATTAGCGGGTGTAGGCCGGAGAAGGAAGCTAGTGAAGTTCTCCAAAAAGTGTTTGTGCTAACATCTTTGGAGACAGTGGTGGCAACGTCGGATGAAGAAAATGCCGACGGGTCGGATGGCGAAACGCTGACTTTGGAACTTGAAAGATTGGCCATGGAAGATAGCGCAGACGATTGAGGTCTTACCACGGGGTGTAACACGGGGATCGACACAGCATCCAGCTCGGTGAGCAGCGATGAAGCGGACAAAGGTGTGTCTTTAACGGAGTTGAGGGACATTCAGGAGGAAGTAGACGATTTGAGGGAAGTGTGGACGAATGAAGTTGTATTCAGGCGGCAAAAGAATACGCAGATTGACGAAGATCGTGCCACAAGAAGGGTATCCTACTTGAAAGCAACTTGGGGCGAACGAAAACATGTCGACCAGCTACTCGTCGAGGTCGAAAGGCAAATCATGGAAGATGCGCAAGTTAGAGAGCGAATCGACGAAGAGTGGGCCGCGAGGTTCGAGAAACAACGCCGCGAGCTACGCAAGGATGCGAAAAGGAAGATCGCTGCAACCGAGGAAGGAAATCGGAGGAGTTATAATAAAAGAAGAAAGAGTGCGAAGCAGTACCGAAGGGGGGATCTAGTGGCCGTCAAGAGAACCCAGTTCGGCGCAGGACTAAAACGCGGAGGAAGATTTTTGGGTCCGTACCGGGTATTGCGAGCCATGCGGAATGATCGCTACGTTGTGGAGAAAGTAGAGGAGCATGAGGGGCCAAAACGGTCATCAACTACCGCTGATTTTATGAAACCTTGGGTCATAAATGCCGAAAGAGACGCATCTGAGGACAGCGAGATAGACGGCAACATCTGAGGGCAGATGTTATTGCAGGATGGCCGAGTGTAGTATCGGGGAAAAGGGCCTAAGAAGCGTCGAGTTAACCATAGACAATGTCGCGAGAGCTGAGACGCCGTCGGGTCCATCAATGTGTCATCGGTCTTTTCAAGTGCATAGTTTCGTAGAAAGGGCCTGCGTGACCCGGGCCACGAGCGTCTGCGGAACACGCGTGTGGCGGGCCTAGGAAAAGACAAAAGAGATACGAGAACGGGCAGAGAACGCGAGTTGAGAAGCGCAGTATGAGTGGAGAAGCCAGAGAGTGCGAATGGCGTTACCGAGAGAGTGTTGTCGGGTCGTTAACTAATTATGTAGTTGTGCTGTTTTTCTGTACGTTTGGTGTGAATAGTTCAAGTTAAACAACAATCGTCTTTTTCTGTTTGATTAAGATCTGTATCATCCATTCCTTGTAAATAAACATTATATCACGATATTACATAAATATGAAGAGGAAACTAATAAATTGAAGCTGGATTTTGAAAAAGAAGAAAAATGATCCTTGTCGATGAAAATGAATTTGAAATATTGCGTAGGGTAGAAATTGAAGGTAAAGCAAAAGATATGGACGA
Organism: Bombus pratorum; assembly: GCA_930367275.1. Taxonomy (NCBI): domain Eukaryota; kingdom Metazoa; phylum Arthropoda; class Insecta; order Hymenoptera; family Apidae; genus Bombus; species Bombus pratorum. The sequence goes on along the minus strand of OV884000.1, from coordinate 3,528,459 downwards.
AGAAAATAATTTTCTTACAAAAGAACTGGAAAACGTTCAAAAACTTTCCAGAGAAGATGTTAATAATCGCTTATGCGAGGCGAACCAAGAATTAGAAGATTCACATAGAAAACACACTCTTATTTGAAAATTGAAAAAAAAAAGAAAAAAACATCAGGAAGAATTAGGTGATATAATAAAACTCCATGGTGAAGAAAAATATAAACTGATACAGCATTGGTGTTCTGTAGAATGTCAAACTGCCATAAAGGCTTACATTGATGGAAAAGTGCAGTAAATATTAAAATAGACTTCTTAAGTAATTGTAACAATCTTGATGTTTTACCATGGAACAACTCGATGAAGTGCACAGTGACATTAATAAAGTAGAATCATCGATAAAAGTAGATGTATCTTCTTCATTGATATCAGAATCAACGACTGATATTATAAAGATTGTGAAGGATATTCCAGAAAATCAAGAAAATAAGTCACAGGAATGTACAGATAATATAATTCAAGATGTTTTAGTAGTAAATAAATGTGATGTAACAGATTTAAATAAAAAAATTTTTAAAGTAAGGAAAGTAGTGAGACAGAGAGCATAAAGAACGCTGCGATTAATGAAGTAGAACAAGAGATAATAAATGAGGACCCATAAATTGATGATCAATGTAAAAAAAAAGATGAGAAATCTCAAGAAGAGCAAGCAGAGAATACAACCGAGATTGGAGATCATTCAAGATATGCAGGTGACACATCTTTAGATAAAGAAAGTACAAACAATGTTGAAATATTTAATACAAACGAGGGTGAACAAAACATTGAGAAGCACAACGTTTGTACAGTGTTAAATATAGATACAGTTAGTGATACTAATACTCAGTGTCAAGCGTTAATTAAAACACTTGGTGAGACTTTTGATGATAAAGACCAAGCATTGCATGTCACGGATACAGACACAGATTTGTCTAAACTAGTTGACAGTAGTTCAGAAGTAACGGTACTGACTGTAGAAACTATTAATGATATGAATGAAAGTACAGAAGGAAATATTGTTTTAACTGTACATGAAAAGGATGCTGTCGTAAATTCCAACGAAGAAAAAAAAAATGTTTCCGCAGAACAAAAAAAAAAAAATGAAGAACACTGAAATTGTAAATGAAGAATTTGATTTGATAGATTATGCACGAGAAAGTGATGTGATAATTATAGAAGTAATCACAACAGAAATTGTGGCTCAAGAAGTTTCTGAAAATTATTGCCAGAAAGACAATTATGACGTATTAAATCATACAAAGACAAGAAACGATTCTATAATTCCTATTACTTCAGGAGTAATTAGTGATCTAGAAACTGCAGATGACATTGATATTAAAGAAAAGAATAACAAGAAACAACAAATGGAAATGGCAAGATTGATCTTTTGATAGTTGACATAAAATTAATGTAGAAAAGAAAATTATTCATAATAAAATTGTCGTACTTATACATGTTGCTAATACAGAAGGAAGGAATAAATCTATAAGTGAAGCAGATAAAGTGCGCATAACTAACAAAAGAAGTGTAATTCAGGATATCTTTGATGATTGGGGTGATGAAAATGCAGAAGATGATAGTCAGTCGGTATCTAAAGCTCCAGATACTGTGGAAATTGAATTGAAAAGTTTACTAAACGACACAAAAGCACGATAGAGGAAAGCACAGCTGTGCTGGTTGAAGAAGAAATTACATGCATTGAAAAAGAACCAGTTGTAGATGCTGGAAAGGCTGTAGAAGTTGCTAAACAAAACAAAGAAATGCAAGTATCAAAAGAGCAACTGGATAACAGTCAAACTATAAAGAAACAACAAAATAGTTAATATCATTACCTAAAGACCATCTAACTCATTCTATATCACAGGCTGTTGGGAAGTCTACAAAAGATTCAACACATGATACTGCGGCATTTAGTCGAACTTCGCAAATTATCAATATTAATCGTGGTCGAAATTTAACCAGCCAACCTTCACAGGTTGAAATAGCAAAAGCATAATATACCACGACGAAGAAGAACAAGTACAAGTCGAGCCAGTCAGAGTTCAATTCCATCGGTCCATACTGAAGACACACTAAGATTTTGGAGGACCAAAATCAATCTAAAGAGGGGGAAATGTGACATCAATCACATCTCAACCTACATCAGTGATAAGACATCGACCCCCGACCTTCGGACACTTTTCCACATCATAGCCTACACCTAGCCCCTCGACATCCTAAACCCAAAACGTATCTAAACCGTGACTTCACCCAGCTCGGGCAGTACTTGTTCTTCTTCTAGTTGCTGTACAACCCCTTTTCTCCGGTTCGGTGTTTCTCTTGTAAGTGTTAAAATTTATAATAAAGTTTTATAAAGAAAAATTAGTAGTTGGGTTACGACTCAGCCTTCTTACTACAATCCAACTACCAACTTTACGTGACATTTTGGCGATTCTGCCAGGGTAGTGAAAATTGTTCGTTCGGAAACCAAAAGACATTCATCATCTACGGAAGATAGAATTACGTGGCACTACGGTCATCCGCAACAACGAAGTAACTATCAACGAAACCGGAAGAAACACTCATAAAGCATAAAGCATCTACGGACGCTAAATCCCAGGATTGTGAAACATCGCTTCGTCTGGAAAATAAGGACATCCATATCTACGGGAAGGACTAACTTGGACTACGGTCATCCTCGACGACGAATTCTTAATCCACGAAACCAGAAGGCCTTTGGAACTGGAAGCATCTACGGAAGCTAACAAGTCAAGGTAAACGCTGGGTTCATTTTTACATATAGAGGCAGACGATCTAGCTTTGAACAAGACTCAGACAAAGAGTTAGAAACATTTAAAACGACGTCGAAACGAACAAATTATTGAAATGATAAAGCAATTACGAGAAGAAATCGCGCAAATGCAAAGAAGCATGGACCTTCTCCAACATGCAAAAGAAGAAGGTCAACGCCTCGATAAAGAAATCGAATTACTACGAAAAACAATTGCCGAAATCAAGTTAAGAAGACAGGAGACTATTAAAGAAGCGACTAGTGGGAGTTGTCAGGATAGTTTAGTTTCTAATGGTTTGAACAAAAGCTTGGAGAAGAAAGACGTTACTGTAGAAAATGAAGAGATGGTTTTGAAAGAATTTCCAGAAGAATTGCAGTCTAATGTAGAGAATTCTTGTGAAAAGAAAGTATCAATAGACACCGATTCACAGGATCATATTTTCACTAAAACAGACTTAATGTTTGATGCCAATATCTCGACAGAATACCAGAAAGAGTCTTTGAAACGAAGAACGGAAGATATTGCAGTATTGTATAATGATTTGTCACCATCTTCGTCACAAGATACTCATAATTTACTAGAATGGCTTGATGAAAAAAGTAAAAGTTTAGGAGAAGCAGAAAAAGATCATAACAAGAAGGATAATATTTCGATGAGAAATATTTTGGACGACGATACAAATAAAGAAAACAAAGTTGAAATGAAGGAAGTAGAAGCAGTTAGTAAATCAACTGCTGAAAATGATACAAAATCAATAGACGACGTTGAACAAAATATATCATTAGAATCCATACAAAAATCAAAAGATAAGGCTTACAATAATGAACATTTGCTTATAGAAGAAGACCAAATGATGACAGCGGAAAATGCGTGTGACAGTACAGAACCAAAAACTTCAGCAGATCTTATGTCGAGAAATTTAGATGCTAATACACATGAGAAGTCTTTAGAAAATAAAGATGACAAAAGTCTATCTCCATCCATGTTAGATAGTAGTAAACGGAGCAGTCGTTATAATGTTGCTGCAAAGCCTGCTACTTCGCCAAAATTTGAAGAAATTGTTTATAATCAAATAAGACTCTTTTTTAGACTCAAGCGAAGCGCTTTAAAGACGAAATGAATCGAAGACAAGTCTGAAATAATTAATAAACAAAAGGCATCGGAAAATGTAGAAAATAAATTTACCAAAGAAGAAAAAAGAGGTATTAAACAAAAATCAATTTCAGATAGTGAAAACGAAGCAACTGATGCTCGTCAACGAAGGGAAGTTCTTTTAACGAATACAACTAGTGATAGCGATAGGTGTAAATCTGTAGAAAATGATAATGCAGTAACGAGTATAATAGCACTTGTTGAAGCGACTTCAAGCCAACGTACTAAGAATAAAATATCTCGTTTACGTATAAATATGGTATTTAATTGTCCCTTATCACGTAGTCGGCGATCGAAGAGTTGCGATGATAGGAAGCAACCAGAAGAAGACAAAGGTGCTAATATTGCAAAGAGAGAAGCGAAACATAGAGGCAGACCTAGGAGATCGGATAAAGTCGAAGTTAAAAAGGATGAAGATACAAGAAAGATCCTACAAAATGAAAAGAGTGGATTAGAAGAACAAAGAAAACTGGAAGAAAATACAAAAGAAGAAACTGCAGAGACAGAAGTCGATTCAAGAATTATATTAAATAACAAGTGCGATTTAGTGAAATTAATGTTATGTGAAATTAAGTGAAATTAATGATACTGTTCAAAATATTAAATTTACAGAAGGTAGAAGCCACACTCAAAATGATATGGAAGATGTAGTAGAAGATTCACAAGAATTATCTAATAAAAGTAAGTTATCAGAAATGAGAATTGCACTCAACAAAACTGAATATACAAAACCTATTTTACGGAATAAAAAGAATTCATTAGAAAGAGAAAGAGGAGTAAGGGAAAAGAAGAAAATGTACAGACAGAAGTTACCTCAAACAATATACCAGATGACAAATGTGATTTACTTTAGAAAAAAAAGAAAGAAAGAAAGAAAGAAAGAAAAAAAAAGTTATAATGGAAGGGTTTGATGACCCAGGAATATTCTTTTTCGATAACTTCTCGATGGGTGAATCTAATGAGACGCGAACTAATTTTCAACATTCGAAGAAGTAGTTTATGGAATTTATTACACAATTCCACGAGGGAAACTCCAATTACAAATATAGAGATATTTTAAAACGTAATTATAATTTGGGTCAATATTGGATAGAAATTAATTTAGAAGATCTGGCAGCTTTTGATGAATCACTCGCGGAAAAAGTTTACAAGCATCCAATTGAATATTTCTCGAATATCTAATTACCACGGTTACTTGTCCAGTTCTATGATAATCGTATCTGCACTAGTCAATGTCTTCTCTATTGCATAACGACACGTGTAATCCAAACGAAGATTCGTTTCACGCCCCTAACCCTAATTCTAATGTAAACCCGACATACATATATACGTATGTAAGTATACATACGTATACATATTATAATATCAATTACGATGCTTATAATTACAATAATACCACTTATAGTTTCTGTCTTCATTTCTAGTTATAAAATACATTTCAGTGTAAGTGTCAAACATTAAAATATCATATTTACATAATTTCTTACACTTCGATACACGTAAGAAAAAATTGTCATCTCTACAGAAAAATTATTTCAGCTGTATTTTATATAGCTAAATTCTATTTTTGATCTATATTTTTTATTTTTATTTATTTTTTATTTCTATCATTTTCATTTATTGCTATGAAATTATCATACCAAACTATTTGTGAAAATTATATACAATGAAGATAATAGTATACACGACGAAATAGAAAATTTTGTTTACAATTTATCATCATGTCATGTTACATTGTATGAATACGTATCGAAAAGATAACATTTTTCTTTTTTTTAATCTGGAAGAATTTTACAATCAATTCTCTTTGAGAATTATAAGTAAATTATTCTGGTGTGGTATAACTTGAACAATAAATGTTTATCGTATGTTTGATTCTGGTTGAATCTAATGCTTAATTGTAGAAAATATAACATGTATGTAGATTAATTATTTTTCAAAACGTACACTATAATTATCGGTGCATAATTTTTCATGATTTCCTATGAATTAATATATTTTGAAATCTGTCGGAATTAACTAAATATTTCTGCTTCTTTCGTAGATTCTGCAGATGTATTAAGGGAGTGCCCTGAATTAGAACGTTCTAAAACAGCGTCTCTTTGTGATTTTTTTTAGAAGGGAAAGGAAGAAACGAATTTGTTGAATTTTGAGGTATGATTTTATATATATTTAAGGAATACAAACAAATTTTTTTTAAAGTAAAAAGAAAAATTATAACAGATTCCTAAGCCTATTTCATGGGCTGCAGTTTTCAATCGGCGGGAAAGATCCACCTCGTAATTCTTGACCGTAATTATAATAATCTAAATCTAAATCTTGAGGTTAAAATCTTCTGTTACAAATTATTAACGAGACCTATTTATAACTTATGCTAGTCCCATACGTTATAAAATCTCTGCCAGTGCGATGAAAAACGCAAGGTTAAGCATCTTGAACATAAGTGCATTAGAGGAGGCAGGAATTCTTTTAGAACGGCCATCTCTTACTACAAGAATTATAATAGTAGCAAAAATATATTATTAAGAGCTTCATAATAGATTTAATAATAATAGTTTTAATTAAGGGAATTATTTACCTTTACCCCTTGTATGTTGAGAGGGCTATGAAAAATGTACATCTCCTTCAAGAGGCTAATTAGAATACTTTCTGATATACATTGTCACATTAAGAATCAAATACTTTCCAATCAACTAGAACCTCGGTGGGGCAGCCAGCTACGCTCGTTAAAGCCCAGAACTGAAGACGACGCGTCGCGAGTTCGAATCCTCGGCATAAAGTACCTGAAAAATGGACAGAAAATACAAAACTTCTCTTTACAACAGGCAAGCGGCCCAGCCCCTCCCTTGCGTGTATTGTGGATGTACTTTCTGGGAGTACTTGGTTAAACGTGCTTGGTGTTACTAAGCACACAGGGGCCCGACGATCAACTCGCACACACTGGTCTACAGTGGCCCACCCGTGGAGGTTTTAGCCGGTAAGAATCCGGCACTACCTCCTGCCCACCTGCAAAAGGGTGGTAGGTGTCTATGAAGATTTCCTCCACGTAAAAAAAAAAAAAAAAAAAATTTTTTGTAGTATGGAAGGAGAGACGTTTAACACTCCCGTAGAAAAGGGCGGAACACATATATAAATGGTTAGGTGAGATTATTTTGAATCAAAAAGGAATTTTTAATTAATATCCAAACGTGTTACTTTGTATATCAATTGTATAAATAGCAAGAAAGGATTAATGTATCCTTTCAAACTTTGCACGCTGCACAAAAATACAGGACACATTTACTCTACATATATTCTAATAGAGTTATATTCGCTTGAAAAGAAACAAAAGATTTTGTCGACATTTCTTAAACATGATCGAAATTGATTGCAATATACTTGAGTCTGCAGTTTGTTACTGGAACAGACGATTGTCAGACATGTACTTACATACGTTTAAGGTGGATCGTATTGTTGTGCCTTCGAGTGACAACGTTGTTTTGCTTTGCTAGTTCTAAAGGTAAACAAACTCCGAACAAAACATTATCGCCGTTCTTTCTAATCGTCATCCGGATTTACATTTAAACTTTTTATAATGCCATCGGTCGATACTAATAGACGAACGTCCTTTCTAGGACTATCATTATAACGAATCATTATAACGGGTCATACAGTGGAATAGCAAGCGTAGAGTTGAACGGTAGCATTGAGCGAGCGACGATTACAACCGCCATACACTATCTCAGTACTTGTATTTAAAATGATATTAATATACACTGACTATTACAATTTTATCACTCGTCTCTTTAATAAACCAACCGACACGTAGAACAAACCACCTCAGCTCGTAATTTTTCGAATAAGATACGAGATGTTCCACATAATCCATATATTCCTTGTCTTTGTTTTCAAACTGAACGGTATCTAGAAGTTATTCGCAAATCCGGATATATTCCATCTGAAGCATTTATTTTCTGAGATCCCTTAGATTTATAGATTAACATAAGATAATATTTACCGATTATGCGTATCACTGCACGCCAAATGTTTGTTATATACTTATAACAATTATGGTGCCGATTTAAAATATTCATAACCAAGGTTATATATATGTCGGGTTAACATTAGAATTTAGGGCGCGTAACGATTCTTCGTTTGAATTAACCATCGTTTTACGAAGCAGAGATTATATTTACACGAATATTAAGACTTTTACAAAGTATAATGAATATTGAGTTTAAGGAATAATGAGTTTGACGAATAATAAGATTAACGAATATGTTTCACGAATAATAAGTTTAACGAATAATGAGTTTAATGAACGCTATTAACAATGTTCTTGGGTTCAAACGAATCCACGGTCAACGGGATAACTCTTTACTATGCGTAGAATAATCTTAGGCACAAAAATACGATTGCTGAGACGCTCGGTAAACTACTCGATGTATCACTTTCCAAGGCGATCACACGAATAATAATCTGATGGAAATCTCTCTCGCTGTACGATTGCATTTGTGTGTTATATGCTCGTTGGAAGCATCGAGAAGGTTCCAATCGCCGTTGCTAGGCAGTTTCTGTCTGGAGTTTGATTATTAATACAACGTGTGTCCCATTATATCGACACCTCCAAAGTACAATCATATGTGGCCAGACCCGTTCTTGAGGCCGTATGCCGCCACAACCACATATCTAGGGAAACCATACAACCGTTCCACACCTTCGTCAAGCTAAACGTTTATCCCGTGACCGTGGCTACGTTCGGCGACCAGTTGTCACCTCGAACCCAATTTCGCTATCGCAAATCTCGAACAATTATAATCAGATCGAATGACAACAATTGCTTAATTACAGCTATGATAAAATCTAAGCTAAAGCATTAGAGAACTTTTCCCAAAATTGCAAAGGGAAGGCTCCGGTCTTCCTTTCATCTCCGACATATGTATCGATTTTGTGTGATAATAAAAGCATTAATTTATTATACCCTAACATGGTAGCAGAACGTGGTTCCTAATTTTGCAAACTTTTTAGAGTGTGGGTTTTGTTCTTGCGAGTTAGTTCGGGTGAGTTTAGTAAGGGAAGAAATTTTCCAAGGATATAAAATAAAAGAAAAATACTTCGAGCACGTAGGAACGCTTGAGTAAAGAATAGAAAATCAATTAAAATGGAAAGATCGGAAATTATAATACCGATATTTGATGGTGAGGATTATGGGATGTGGAAGAAGAGAATAATAATGTTTTTGAGGTATAAAGAATGCGATATTGTTATAACTCGAGTGAAGACCATAACAGACAATCCAGACTGGGACAAAAAGGATCTGAAGGCGATAAATATGATTTATAGTGCAATATCATATAGACAATTGGAATATATTAGTAAGGAAAAAACTGCGTATGAAATAATGAGAAAGTTTGAGTCGACGGCACTACAGATCGCGTGCAGAAGGAGATTGGAGAGGAGAAGTTTCGATAAAGTGATTCAGCATCATTCTTTAGCGATTCTGAAAAATTGATAAACGAATTAAAAAGTGCCGGCGCACAAATGAGTGAGAGGGAAAAGCTAAATTACGTGCTAAATGCGTTACCTGAAGAGTATAGCTACATAGCGGATATAATAGACGCAGTAAAAGAAGAGAATCAAACGGTAGCGTACGTGAGGAATAAGATAGAAATAGCAGAAAAGAAAGGTAAATCAAATCGAGGAGAGACGAAATATAATGCCTTTGCTGCGAAAAAGGAAGGATGCTTCAAATGTGGAAGAGTGGGACATTTTGCAAGAGAGTGTCAAAATAGCGTCCAAGCGGGAAGCAGTAGCAGTTATTGGCCTGGGTCAACACGTGGTTGCAGCAGAGGAAGAGGAAACAGAAGCTATACGAGCAGGGAACGTAGAAACTTCCATCGTCAATCAGTAACCAGCAAGAGCGAGGGTAGCAATTCAGGAGCAGGCACATGGATAGTAACGGCGCACGCAGCACACAACAGCGAGATAAGTAATAATGAGATTATGTGGCTATTAGATAGAGGTTGTACCGATCACATAATTAACGATATAAATTATTTCGATAAATCTATCGACCTAAAAGAACCGGTAAATATTTATTTGGGTGATAATAGATCGATAAAGGCAACCAAAGTTGGGAATGTTATAAGTTATTTTGAAGCATTTGGAAAGCAAAATAAAATAAATATAAGTAAAGTTTTTTATGCGAAAGAAATGTCCGTAAACTTAAGTAGTTTAGGCAAGTTGACCGATAACAATAATATGGTTATTTCCAAAGGAAATATTGCGAAAATAATAGATGAAAACAATAAACTTACAGCTATAGCGGTCAAAGACAACGGAACATATAAAATGAAGAGTATATTTAAAGGAAAGGAGCACTTAGTAAACAGTGCCGAACGTAGTGGTATGAGTAAAAAAGAAAGAGAAAGAGATAGGGACCGTGACAGGGAAAGAGAAAGAGAAAGAGATAGGGAACGTGAGAGAGATAGGCAAGTAATAGAAAAACAAAGAGACAAAGAAGAACAACATGATTTTTATAAGGAGGAACAAAATGCTGGCAGTGAAGGAGATCAGGAAACAAATAGTACTAAAGAGGAGCGAAAATTAGAGCCAGGTGAGATAAGAGTACATGTATGTGATCAATGTGATCGTATTTTTCCACTACGACAGGCTCTTGCTTTGCACGTTCAACGAGCTCATCGTGATCGTAATTATAAATGTACAGAATGTGATCGTATGTTCTTTTCTAAATATGATCTTGGGAAACATATGACTACGCATTCAGAAGAAAACCCATTCTCTTGACAAACAATTGATCAACAAACAATTTTCAAGGACAAATTTGTTACAACGTCATGAAAAGGTTCATAGAGATGAATTGCGTTATGGTTGTCAGCATTGTGATCGCGAATTCTTTACAACCGAAGAATTAGAAAGACATGAGGATTCCGTACATAAAAAGGAGAAACCTTTCCAATGTAACATTTGCAACAAACGTTTCACGTACAAACAGGGTTTAGAACGTCATGAGGTACTACATAACGAAGATATGACTTTTGTTTGCGAATATTGTAAGGAAGCGTTCCGTACAAGTACGAAGCTAGTTCGTCATTTAACGACGCATGCTGGACATCGACTACATTTATGTAAACTATGCCCTCGTTCATTCCTTCTATCTCATCATTTAACTAGACATATGCGAACACATTCTGTAAAAAAGCGCCATGTTTGCGAAGATTGCGGTAAAGCATTCAAGTGTAAAGAGAGTTTGGAGGTACATCAGTTAACGCACACAAAACGCACAGGTATGGGATTGACATATGAAGTCTGCCAGGAATCATGCAGAAATAGGGCAGATTATGTCACACATATAAAACAACATATTGAAGCAGGTGGAAAAAAAGACCAGATGGATTACAATCAGACAATAAAACTAAACTTGATTTGGATTCTGACGAAGATGAAGAAGAAGAACAATATTCAGATGGAGATGATGATTACGACCCACCAGCATATATTGTGAAAAAGCTTTCAAAATCACTTAAGCCATCAGAAAGCGAAGAGGAACAAGAAAGATCAGAAAAGGAAAACAGCAGTGAGATTCACACAAATTATTGTAGACTAGATATCCCTTCTACATTCGAGGAGGCGATTTGTTGTGAAAATAGTGAAGATGGTAAGAATGAAGAAAATTATAAGAAAAGGAAAAGGAATAGAAAATTGGAGAAGGGTAATGACGAAGATAGAAGCAGGAAAGGCGAAGTATCTGCGAGGAACAAGGGCGAAAAATGTAACAAAAGTAGAACGAAGCGAGGAAAAGAAAGAGATAAAAAAAAATAGGATTTTAGGAAATTAGGAATAGGATTTAGGAAAATGGGAAAACCATGCATTGCAAATAAAAGAGAAAAGAGTGTGATGTTGCAAAGAATATGATATGTAGACGGAATGAATAGAGTTTGTAAATTATCGAGAGCGATTTATGGGTTAAAAGAAAGTCCGAGGGATTGGTATGAGTGTTTTGATAGAACAACAGATTTCAGGTTAAAGTTGTGTAGTATTGAGGGCGACAAATGCTCAAATATCTCGAAGAATTTGAATGATAGGAGAAAACGTTTCAGACAAAATTATATCGTGGAGACGAATGTTCACATATTTCGGAAAGTACGGAAATTTCACAAAAAATTCTAAACACATTGAAGTTCATCACCACTATGTTCACGAATGCTTACAGGAAAATACGATAGATATAATTAAAGTAAGTACAGACGAAAATACTGCGGATATTTTTACGAAAGCACTGTGTAGGGAAAAATTCGAAAGGTTTAGGTCATGGATGAGTGTAAAATACGAGGAATGTAAATAAAGCAATAAGTGTTAAACATTCTGTTACTAAATTCGACAAGTATATAAATATGATTAAGTGTACAGTATAAATGTAAGGTAATTTTATGTAGGCTAGGTTAGCTGCGTAGTAGTGATACATGTATGTGAATATCAGTGCGTGGAAGATTGTGTGTGCGCGGCGTCTCGAAAACGAATGAATATAAACTGTTGCGTTAACAGTCTGGTATAGAAGAAAGTGCTGAGACGCGTGCAAGTGTGTATCGATGAATATCACTGAAATCGTTTATCAATTATAAATTCTAACTGTAAATTTTGTGTTCCTATACCATTATTTCGGCTATTAAGATCCAAAATTCTGGAGATATATTTGATTAGTATTTTTAAATATAGGTAAACACAAACATAGTAAGGAGAAAATAAAGAATAGAAGTGGAAGCTAGAAAAATTTGTTAAGAAATTAGTGGTTTCAACATATGTACGTGGTATTGCAATAAAATGTCCTATCGATTTTTAAAGGTAGGACCATTTAATTTACGACACTTTGTACTAGAACATTATAAATTGGTAAAGGCACCTAAAAAACAATTAGTGTAAATAAATCATGCTGTCTCTAGATCCCTACAAGTTGCATAGGACTTTCTGACTTTGATTAAAAGGTAAAAAATATGAAGAACTTGAAATATTTCGACTAGTGGCCAAAAATAACAATTATTCCCAAAATTTTTACGAGAGAAGTTATTTAAAAAAAAGTTAACTCTCCTTAGCAATAAAAAAAACGTCACGTCCCGCGCTCCGCACGTGCTGTAGCAAAAAAAAACAAAAATATAAATAAAAATAAAATAAAATAAAATAAAATAAAATAAAATAAAATAAAATAAAATTAAAATAAAATAAAATTAAAATAAAATAAAATTAAAATAAAATAAAATAAAATAAAATAAAATAAAATTAAAATAAAATAAACTTAAAATAAAATTAAATTAAAATAAAATTAAATTAAAATAAAATTAAATTAAAATAAAATAAAATAAAATTAAAATAAAATAAAATAAAATAAAATAAAATTAAAATAAAATAAACTTAAAATAAAATTGAAATAAAATAAAATTGAAATAAAATAAAATAAAATTAAAATAAAATAAAATTGAAATAAAATAAAATTGAAATAAAATAAAATGAAATTAAAATAAAATAAAATAAAATAAAATTAAAATAATATAAAAATAAAATAAAATTAAAATAAAATAAAATTGAAATAAAATAAAATTGAAATAAAATAAAATTGAAATAAAATAAAATTGAAATAAAATAAAATTGAAATAAAATAAAATTGAAATAAAATAAAATTGAAATAAAATAAAATAAAATGAAATAAAATAAAATTAAAATAAAATAAAATTGAAATAAAATAAAATTGAAATAAAATTAAAATAAAATAAAATTAAAATAAAATAAAATTAAAATAAAATAAAATTATAATAAAATAAAATTAAAATGAAATAAAATTAAAATAAAATAAAATTAAATAAATATAATAAATTAAAATTAATTATAATAAAATTAATAAATTCATTCGGGAAGTGAGAGAAATTGACGCTGCTGTTAATTGGTCAATTTGGGACAAAGACTGCTTGTCCATTTGAAGAACCTTAATTAAGGAAATCCTAAGGTTTATTGCGGGTCCTCCGGCTAGCTGAACTTGTGCTGTGTAGATGTACTTCTACGGGTATTTCTTTTAACGAGGGCTATATTATTACTCCATACTTTTGTTAAACTGATTGTCGCCTTGAACCCAAGCTCAATGTCACAAATCTCAAATAAATACAATTGGGTAGAATGACAGCAAATTGTTTAATTACAGCTGTAGACTTTAATTTCAATTTTATGGATTTTATGGACATGAATATGTATGTATATTCCGCATGTATACAATTTTTGTATCTATTGGATTGTTATGTCATAATGTGTACTGTTTCTTGATACTTGTTAGTTTATTAGTTGATTTTGTAGATTTCTTGTATTTTATGTATTCCATATTTGTTATTAAAGTATTTATTCCTATCGTTCTATTCCTTTGTTCTTCCTTGTTGATGTTTCTTAATTAATTAATTTGTTCAAATCGCGAGTCGCTTTTGATTGATTGGTTTTTCGGATCATAGTTTATCCTTAGTCGATTTGTCGAATCATAGGTTATTCTTGATTGTTTCGATCGGTTCACGGCTCGTTCGGTTTATTATATTTTATTTTAATTTTATTTTATTTTATTTTATTTTATTTTATTTTAATTTAATTTAATTTAATTTAATTTAATTTTATTTTATTTTATTCTATTTTATTTTATTCTATTTTATTTTATTCTATTTTATTTTATTCTATTTTATTTTATTCTATTTTATTTTATTCTATTTTATTTTATTCTATTTTATTTTATTCTATTTTATTTTATTCTATTTTATTTTATTCTATTTTATTTTATTCTATTTTATTTTTATTTTATTTTATTTTATTTTATTTTATTTTATTTTATTTTATTTTATTTTATTTTATTCTATTTTATTTTTATTTATATTTTTGTTTTTTTTGCTACAGCACGTGCGGAGCGCGGGACGTGACATTACTTCCCGTGACCTTCTACACAAAAAGGACTCTATCCCTCGGGCCAGAGGACAGCCAGAAATCTAAACATCTTCAATGCACACCCTCAATATTCTTAAGAACTCACCATAAATCTCAGTACTTTTATAATTAAGGTCCTTCACAACAAGCAAGTATCTTTTTAATTGAAAGTATCTTCCTTAAAAATTATTTTCCACTCTGGGAAAGTACGGGAAATTTGGTTTCTCTCGCATATAATGCCTTTCACTAGCGACCTTCTTTCGGGGGTAGGTAGCACTCATCCCTACCCGCCAACCTTTTTCTTTAGCCAATTGGCAGCGATGACCGTTGCCCTCACTTTCCTAGCGAAAATTGTCATTAACGAATCCGCTTATACTGTGTCCTTAGACACACCCATCACTAGTTTTCCTCTGCAGCATCATCGTCGCAGAAATTTAGTTGCTTCAGGCTTTTGAACCAGTCAGCATCTTAACTTCTTGTCCATCAGTTGACATCTTAACTATTACCTCTAAAACTTATATTCTACGAGAAGAAGTTGTTGGAGTAAAAGGTGTATTGTTAATTCAGTGCTACCGCGAACACGTCTCTCTGCGAACAGTCGAACATTTTGCTCCTTCGAGCCGAATCACGTGCGCTACTATCAAGTGAAACAGTGTACACCCCAGTGATACCCACAACCATACACTGCATTACCATCAGTTCCAACAGCAAGTTCCAACAACTTTAATCTCGCAACAACTAGAGGGTCAACTTCGGGAAGGAAACACCTTCATCGCGAAGCACACCCACACATCAGTGCGCGGTGCAGTGACGAGCAACCTCCCTTCCCACCATGAACATGGTTAACGCGGAACACATCATCTTTTTGATGCGGAAACGACGTTTCCTGCTCCATCGACTCAAATTAACGTCGAAACAACTGTACAAATATCAAATGTCCCGTCAGCAGAACAAAGCTCTCTTGATGTCATACCGCAAAAGTGTCGACGAATTGTGGAGCAGCTTCAAAGTTGTCCAAGAAGAATTAGAGTTATTCGACAAAGAAGAAAACTCATGCCTAGAAACCATCTTACAATTCTATCACGCCCTGGACACACAATTAACAGAACTCATTGATAGCACGTAATCATCACCACCTGCAACACCTATAAGCGTCGGATCTTCCGCAACATTGTGGCCGATAGCAATGAAATTACCAAACATACATTTACCTACCTTCGACGGCACCTTCGAAAAATGGAGTGCCTTCTACGAAATCTTCTCTTCCATCATAGACCGAAACGACCAACTGACGCCTATACAAAAGCTACATTATCTCCAGGCATCCGTAAGTGGTAGAGCAGCGAGGTATGTTCAGTCATTGAAAAGCACTAAAGTTAGTTATACAGACATTATCGCCGCTCTCAAGGAGAGATTTGGCTGTCCACGACAAAGTTGTTTACTCGCGTTAACTCGAAACGAAGATGAGACCGAGAACGAACTGGCAACACTATCAAGGTTCTGATATCTTGGAGTCGCATTATCGAAGGCCTGCTGGAGGGCTATGAACAAGCTGTCGGATGACGAAGATATTTGGAACACTACCGAGCAGTCGAACCATTCCATCTGACCCTCCTAACGACAAACTCGCCACGAAGGACGAAGCAGCGCATTCCATGCACAGTGCCAGTGCATGGTGACACCTCCAAGGAACAAACTAAGCCTAATGCTGGTCAATTCAGAGCGCAACTGCTCCCCTGAAACCAGAGTCCAAGCAGGACAATCCGTTTGATGCGGAACCAGCACATAACGCACATAACGCAGCGATAATATCAAGAAAACAACTTCAGAACAATCCAGCACCAAATAAACATCGACACTGTAATATCTTTATTGTTGTAATAAACTACTTGTGTGTGTACCGCTACAATGGATAATCCCCGCGGAGATTCATTTGACGCCCACAACCCTTCTCCCAATGTTTATCCGACATATAGATTACTAATATAATGTTTTTTAAGTTAATTTTTGTATAAAATCATTTTATATTACCTACAAGACACTCGTCACATACGCTGTGACAAATCCGAAAAGGCTTTAATCAAATTTAGTTTATCGACCAACTTCCAATAATCTCTATCATAAGATGTCTGTATATAAAGCGCGAATTTCTAAAACTTCAAAATCAAAATTAGAAGCTTATAATAAGTTAATCGGAAGAAGATATTATACATTACAACATAACAAGTCGAAGAGCGGGATAACACACCATTGTCAAACTATATATGTTTCCACCAAGTTTCTAAAGGCTGGTTCAGACACGGCCAGTACAGTAGGTAAGTAACAAAGAATTTATGAAGTTGCCATGTGTGAACATCGAAATCTAGTCCAGTAGATAAGAGTAAGTTCCAGTAGTAGAGACAAGTGGCAAATAATGTAGTTTGTAATGTAGTTTGTCAAACGAAAAGGTTTGTTAGAGTAGATCCAAATTTGTTGATTTTCTGCTCAAGTAGAAAAACAGAATTAGCTTTTCCCTTTTTCTTTCAATCACTATTATTGTAATAAAATAAATCTACCTGGTCTAGACATGGATAGGCCGGCTTATAGACGCTCAGGTCTACTCCACCGATTCGTCCAGTCAACGAAGCGATTCAACCCATTTGAATAGTTCTTTTAGACAAGTCAATTAGCGACACATGCAGGTACCCGTGATACTTAGCGCTTGTTCCTATTGTAAGTGGCGCGCTAGGTGGTCGCCTACCTCGTTTGGTTCGGATTTGTACGGAGCCCCTAAAATGCAATTAACTATTATAAATAACAAGACTTTTATGGAATATTCTCTTTATTAGACTTCACCTTAAAAATATATTTAATAAAATACAAATTTACTTGCTTTTCATTACCCCCAAAGTAGGCTCCTGCTACGAACGAGATTTCTTTACTATCTTCCTGTTTATTATTAGATGATAGGGTAAACTCAGTAACAATTCCACTTTTTTACACTACTTTGTTACATAAAGAATTATAACAGTTCTGCAAAATCTTCATAGCATGTTTTTGAAATGTTCTTGGTTTTGTGCTAGGCGATAGTACAGTCTGTTCTCATATTGGGAATTGTATTTGAAAACAAATTTTTTATCCAGATTTGAACAGTTTAAAACGTTTGTTTTTCTGTGATTTCTCATCCATATACACTGGTTTACGCAGCTATTCGAACATTCTGTAAAACAAAATAACTTTTTTAAAATTGGACTAAAGGGCTTCAATTTTTTTTTTTAAATTAGCGGGATTACTTTACTAGCTGGCATGTAAAAAAATAAAAAAAATGCAATTAGTCGGGATAATGAAGAAAATAGCAAAGCTCATTTTATACAACTCTTTTTATCTGATCCTGTGTTTCGACCGTTCGCGGAGAGACGCGATCTCGAAGAAGCGCGTCAACGGGAATCGTAAATTTCCGTTACGATTCGAATAATCGGCGCCACGAATAGATCGATCCCCTATTTCTATTAGGATAATAGGAGTGAGTATAATCTTAATTAAAGCCTTAAAATCCTAATTTTTAGATCGCAAACTAGTAAACAGTACAGAGAAGTTCATTTTTCTTAAATTGTTTATAACTTTAATGAAAATTGCCATACAATATATCGAGGCTCTGTGATAAGTAAATAATAGTCATACCAAAATAGGCTACGAAATTTCGAATCAATCAATTTTATCTAGCAACGCACCCGAACCGGCTGGCAGCGGAAACGGTCAACACATCAAGCATAGAAAGAAGACTAAAAAGGAAACACCCAACAGATCTCACAAAGGACATAACCTAACAAACACGAAGATGGTACCCCGCTGGGGGTAGCCACCCACATGATGTATTATCACACCGCTATAAAATTTTACCAAATGTCCTATAGGACAAATTGTAAAATCTAAATAAATAAATAAAAAAAAAATCAATTTTATCTTCCGCACAATCAATTTGTCAACTTACAAAACGGGAAATCTTTAATTTGTAATAAAAATGTATGAGCTTGTCTCAGTTTATCCTCCGTGCTTGTACGCTACCTGGAGAACCTATATTTTGACATGCAAATGTAATAAAATTTTGTCATGCAGACGCTTGGCTAAAATGCAACGATAATGGTCTTTGCTTAGTTGTAACATGCAGTAATTTTCACACAAATTTTCACATCCAACCGTAATGAAACTTGTTTCTATCGATTTGAGGAATACTTCCACGTAATTTAAAACAGAACGTTGTCCTAGAATTAATTAGCTCTAAGATAAATTCGTTTTTTTAAATCGCCAACGCTAAGTTACTAAACATTAAGAAATACGACAAGCGTCGTTTTACAATTTATTACTTATATTATATGCGGATTTGATTAAATGTCCATAAAGGTTATGAAATCGTTCGCGAAGTTGTTTGCAAAAATTCGACTCGGTATAAGCGAAACAGTAGTTGTTCTCGATACAGGAAATGCAATATCATTCTTGATTAGTGATTTTGCAACTAAAATTAATAGCATACATTATAGTGATACCGCGCGTTACGAAGCAGTTAACAAAAGCGAAATGATTATATTAGGTAATTTATGGTAGAAAATACAAGCACAGGATTACAAGATATTTGTTAATATTTCGAAATATACTATGAATAATATTTGTCTATTATGTATAAATTTTATTGCCAACGATAGTATTTGAATAAGTTTTAATATAACTCTTGTAATTTGGTAAGCCTGTCGATAAAAGCGGACATAAGGATCAATGATCTCGAAATATTGAAAATTAACCTCTTAGGTACAATGCGCCACTATAGTGGCTTTCGCGGATGTCATCTTATATCACGACGTGCCACTATAGTGACACTCTACTGACTCATTCGCTCACCGTTTGAAGTAAATGATCTTTTTCATTTGTCTTGTTTCACACTTCTTTTGCCCCCACAATGTTCTTGTCTTCGTTTTTGATACGCCAGTGTCAAGTATCAATTGTTGCTTTTCGTTAATATAAACATACCATTACTAGATGCTCTTTTTAACATGCCGATCCGTTTCCCCATAATTTTTTAGAATCTTCAACCTCAAAATGTCGCTACAAAATAGGAAACGAAGAGCAATTTGAAAAACACTATTGTGCTATGAGTGTGAAAATTGTGACGTGGATTTATGTGTCGTACCGTGCTTTAAAATATATCACACTGAATTATATTATTAATTATTAAAGTAAATTGTTAAAGTTAAAGTATATGCATCATATCTTTAAGAAAAATTAGAATTTAATTATCAAAAACTTCATTCCAATGTGCTTGCGTAGAGAACAGCATCGAGGTGGAGGACATGTTGGGTGTTAGTACTCCGGTGTTTAACATCAAAAGTGTTTATTTCTATATCGAGTACGCGTTGTTTTAGGTCGTAACGTGATGCATGTCAAACTCAAGCGATCACGATACAAATCTGATGCTTACTGAACTAAACTGCTACTGTTTCGATACAGCCTCGATACAGACTCGATACAGACTCGATACAGACTCGATACAAACTCGATACAGAGTCGATACAGTGTCGATACAGAGTCGATACAGAGTCGATACAGAGTCGATACAGACTCGATACGAATTAACCGTGGCTATCTGTCTGACTAACTCATTATGAAGAAGTCATTTATGTAACATTTTTCTGTAGATTGACGATGATGCGAAACTATTACATAATTTATATTTAATTTCTGTACAACATCTCGTACATAATAACGTGATTCGGATACGGCTAAAATATTTAGCACTATTCATAACTTTTAGCGGTCGGACATAACTTATGTTTTATGTTTATATTTTTCGATGCAAATTCTTGATAGAAACAATAGGTTATGTTATGTTACAATCCCAATTCTTAGTATTCTAGTATATCAACGTTCTATTGTGTTGAGGTGGTATGTTGGTAAAAGTGCCCACAAGAAATACTCTTGATGTTCAACAATAAAGTTTATTAAACTATTAACAACTATTAATTAAATTAATTAATTAATTATTAATTAAATTATTATCAACAGTCAACAATTTACGGTCGACAATTAACGATTAACGATGAACTATCAACAACGAATAATGATTAACGATCAACTATCAAGAGTCAATAATCACGTATCCCTAATTGTGTTTATTTCGCTATGACGTTTAACCTTTCGCATGAGGTGGTATATTGTGATAGGTGATAAGGAAATACTCGGATACTTTAACGGACAATAGTTTATTAAAACTAATTAACAGTCAAAATCAACGAATAACGATTAACAGAAACGATTAACAAATAACGATTAACAAGTAACAATAAACACAAAGAAATCAATCGACGCGTTGCTATGCAATGATACTCGGAAGCTGTTTGTTTCACGGCGTAAGATAGACTGACTGTCCTTTTGTTCTGGATCGAACCAATTCTTCCCTTCGTTGCCCATCGATATCCCCACTAGCGTGCATTCATTAGATGTGCCGCCGCGGCTGGCACGTGCATGCTCTTTCGAGAATTCGGCGAAAAGAGCGCGAAGATATCGATGGTACATTGGGTACGTCGGTGTTGCGCTTTGGTGGCGTAGCACTTTGGCGGCGTAGCGCTTTGTGTCTAGAGCCGCTGGAAAGTTCCGTGGCCCGTGCCGCCACACGCACTTCGCAGCTTGGGGCAGAATGAATTTTTGGTTCGAAACCAAACGGATTCTTTCTTTGTTGGCCCTCGATATCCCCACTACGTACGCGTTTGTTAGATGTCCGCGACGGTTGCCGCGTATGATTTCTTCCGAATATTCAGCGAAAGAACCATAGGAATATCAATGATACATTAGGCATGTTGTCGGCCTTACGTTTTGAAGGTATAGCGCTTTGTGTCGCGAATCCGTTGGGAAGTTCCGTGGTCGAGTGCCGCCACAGTGTTATACCTATATCTATCGGATATAATAACATCTATCTATACAGGGTGGTAAATTAATATATACAATATATTTATTATTTATTATCTATATATTAATATACACGGTAGTTGGTAACTGGTGGTACAAGCTGAAAGGGGGTGATTCTACGCGAAAAAAGAAGTCCAAAATGTAGAATAAACATTTTTTTTTTAATTTTTCCATCGAGGCAACGATTTACAGTGAGATCCGTTATAACGTACCGCACGCGTACCGAGCGAAAATTCAAAGTCGATTTTCTCGAAAACAAAGCCTCAAATGAAAAATTTTTATTCTATATTTTCGACTTCTTTTTTCGCGTAGAATCACCCTCTTTCCGCTTGTATCACCAGTTACCAACCACCCTGTATATTTATCTAATCTATAAAATTATAAAAATAATACTCGAACTTTATTTCAGTCCATTTTGCTTTGATAAGTACAATTTTGCTAACTCCTCGGTAATGAAATTCATACTGGATCCGGTGTCGAGCAACGCTCGACAACGGATTGGTTGCTGTTTATCATTCAAAACGTTAATCTGCGCTGTGATGATTAGATCATTGGATAATGATTCAGATGCTACTGGTCTGGTATGTCCGGTCGTCAACGGAGTCGTCGATCGTCGGCGTCATTGGTTATGTGTTCGTCTGTCACTGGAATGTGGGCTCGGAGGCGCGGCTGTTCGTGGTGTTTCCGATCTGTGGTCTGTTGTGTGTCTTTTACGACGAGTGGGTGATGAGTAGGGCGGCAAGGAAGGTGTTGCGGATCGACTACTTGATGGGGAAGATTTCGGGCTGGACGTGCTGGAACGAGACCCTGAACGACGTTCTGCCCTGTGCAGCATCGTGTGATGTCGTTCTCCGCATACGCGGCATGATCCCGCGAAACAATGTTTCGTTGTGTGCCCTTTTCCGAGGCAGTTGAGGCATAGTGATGCTCTTTTGACCTCCCGAATGCGTTCGCGAAGGGACTTGGTTTTGAAGGTGTCACACCTCCAAATGGGGTGTTGTCCTTGACAGGTGGGGCATGTCGGAGTAACCTGTGTCGCCGTGAATGTATGCCCTCGTGGTGCGCGTTGACGGACCGGGGTGGTTTGTTCCGGTGACTCTCTTGTTTGTTTGACCGTGGTGATCGGTCTGGAGCTTCGTGCTAATCTTTCTAGGAAGTTTAGTAAATGGATGTACGGAGGCACCTCATTATTAGGCAGCGTCATTTCCCATTGTTTTTGGATACTTAGCGGTACTTTCGAGAGGATGAGGCTGTTAAGCATACCACTGGTATCGGGGTAGGATTCTCCTAATTTGTTCAATGCATATATGTGTTGTTTGAATGTATGGACTAAGCGCCTTAATTCTGTTGGAGATTCTCTGGCTAACCTTGGATACTCGATTATTGCCATGCAGTGACTGAAAGTTGTGTATCGTGGACATTCGAAAGTCTCCTTGGGAACGGCTATGGCCTGACTATAGTTTACATTAGTAAGGGGTAACGCGTTTAAAAAATCCGCTGCTTCTCCTTGCAGGGCGGACTGCAGGTACTGGAATTTCTGTACGTCCGTGTGATTAGGATTTTTATCGATTGTGGAAGAAAAGGTATCATAAAACGTGTTCCATTTCTCTAAGCTTCCGTCAAAGGTGGGGAGCCGAAGATCTGGTAATTTAATGGCTATCGGATTTGAACTTGTGGATGATGCACAGGTTGGGAGGTTTATGGATGTCGACGGCGATGCTGCTTGCGCGTTCCTCAGAAGATTTTGTAGCTTTATGTCTACCGCGACGTACTGATCCCTTATTTCGAAGCCACGCGCTTGTTCCTCCTCGTCTAATACTTCTAACTCGAGTTGGATGGCTTCGAATTGACTAACAGCTTCGGTCAGTTGTTTTTCGTAGTTCGTTAACAAGGAGTTTTGCTGTTGCCCGGATCGTTCGTACTCGTCCAATCGATTCGATACGTATGTGAATCGGCCGCTACAATAGCCTCGTCTCCGACGCAGGGAGATGAGTTGGTCTTCGCTTGCCATCGTTGCCGAGGATAGGAGATGTTCGATATAAGGAACGATCTTACCTTACTGTCGTACGGCGTGAGGTCGCGTGCGTATGCTTGGCGAGGAACGCCTTGTTCCTTCCCGACGGTCACTCGTTTGGTTGTGGAATTCGTTGCTTTGATGACTGTCCAGCTGCGGCGGGAGGCTGCGTGGTTGCGTTCCCTTGCCAATGGGTTATGCTTCTTCGAAGGTGACGGGCCTGACGTCACTGGTTTCGCTGTAGTGATAACGCTCCCGCTGCTGGTTTTGATGTAGTCACGTGGCACTGTGTGGTCACTGGTCAGTGCACTCTTCACTGGCACGTGATCCGGCTCGAAGGACCAAAAATGTTTCGACCGTTCGCGGAGAGACGCGATCGCGAGATAGCGCGTCTACGAGAGTTGTAAGATCTCGTTACGATTAAATAATCGACGCCACGAACTGATCGATCCCCTTATTTCTATTGTGATAATAAGGGTAGTTCAATGAAATTCCACAGATTTACCACAAATTAAATAATATTTATTTCAACGATTTATCGACTAGAAAGATATAATTATAACAGACTGTAAACTGCGACGTATGAAAGGTATTGACGGTTCGAGTCCTCGAAAAGTTATGATCGCCCTTCGATCTTTTTCGTCCTTTCTGGAAGAC